>CM076584.1:956255635-956989822 GCA_034641835.2 Pinus albicaulis | reverse complement strand
CCAATAAAATGAGATAGTTAAAGAACCAATGATTCCCATAGTCATCCCAATCATCACTGCAGCAGTGCCTTCAAATTTAGGAGAAAATTTGGCACCTAAACAGCCACTGGCCACTGCAGTGCTAGTGACTTCTTCAACAACTTCAGTAATTGAATCCTCTATAGCGGTGTTGCCACCTACGAATGAAAGAAGTCAAATAGTAAAAGCAATGGAAGAGATGTCCTTGAAACAAATGAAATCGATAGATTGACAAAGATAATTGAAAATTTTGAGAAGAAAAACAAATCAACTCAAATAGATGCTAAGATACATGAACAAAATGCCCACAGATTGAGTGAAGAGGTAAAGAAGCCACAAAAATAATTAACTCTCAAGGATCAGATATCATATATTAAAAATTACCTATGGAATATTGTAATTGAACCCATCCATGATGTTTGGCCTTCAATTCAGTTAATTTTTTAGCAGAGAGAGTTATTATTGGCAGCCCAAGCAGAGATCCAAAAGACACAAGTTGATTTAGCTGATAAAATAGAACAGGTTGTAAGATTAACCAATTTCCTCAATTACAAGAATAGACAGGAACTGGAAGAACTAAAAATCAATGACATGACATCAAATATCTTAGAAATTAGGAAAGTTACCACAAAAATAAAGTCGATGAGGAAGCTTGAAGAGAAATGTGAAGGTATGAATACGTTTATAACCAGATTCATGGTTAAATTCATCAATTTAAGGCAAACGAAACTTCCTGATATCATGGTTATTAATGATAAGTTAATACCTCAAAATTATTATGACAAGAAGATAAGAGAATATGCCAAGGAGCAAGTGAATAAGCCAACAGGTCAAGGCATTCCCGTAGGAAAAGTATTGTTAAAAAACTTTGAAGATTTGTTTTATTTGCAGTATGAGATCAAGCACTTATTTGTCATCAAGCCCACATTTTCTAGGTACACTGAGGCTGATGAGAATTTTAGGAAACTCAAAAATATTCAAATTCCTAAAAATGAGGATTTGCAAGCATTGACTGATTTGCTATGAAGAAAGAAAGGAAAACAAATTAAGAAGAAAAAATTTGTTTACTGATTTCACTGTCAAAATAGGTTTTACAGCAGTAAAGCAGTTTCACTAAAGGTAAAGAGTATCTAAAATGAAAGAGTATCAGTGAGAAAGAGTATCAGTGAAGGAAGCTTAGATTCTAAATAATATCTAAATAGCCAGCAAAGAGGACACATAAGCAGCCAACTGCTTCTTATCTTAAAACAGTTTCTACTGATTTTGAATAAAATAGGATAGCTTGCTAATTTTTTAAGTAGTTGTCACTATTATTGTTGTAAGATATTTTATTTTCCCAAGTTAATTCCTAGAAGTCATCTAGGATATTTTTTCAAACATTATGTATAAGTACTTCACTCTTCTGAATTATTTTTGTGTGGAACAAAATTGTTGGAGATTACTATAGATATTTTGTTGACTTGAAGGATTTGAATTTTGATTTTGAGTAGCAGACTGGATCAAATATTTGGCATCATACTTCAAGATCCCTATGATAAGCTATCTCGAGTAAAGCACTCTCTAAAAACTTGTCATTTTTATTCTTATTTGTTACATGCATAAATCTGTGTTTTAATTCTAAATCTGAATGTATAACTAGGAGTATTACTATAGGACATGTTAATAGCACCCTGTTTTTAACTAGTTATCATTTATTTATTTTCTTCTAATTTCCGGTGTAGGGAACCCTTAATTTCTCCCTCTCCCATTTGACCTCTATCTTCTACTTCCATTTTCCATATCAAAGGATTCTTAAGTGCCCTTTATCCCGATCATACCATCTCAAAATCCAATTTTCCAAGATCTCCAAGCATTATCTATATTTCCGTGAACGGATTTGACCTTTTAGGCCTTGATCCCAGTTTTGCTAGCTTGAATTAGACTCCATAGCCCAATGAACAAGTAGATTTCCCTCTATCAACCCTCCAAGTGAAATTTTCCCACCAAAGCCATCAAAACCAAACCAAAATTGCACTTTGATAGCTAGCCTAATATTCATAAATTAAAACAAAGTTAAAATTTAAAGAGAGAGCCCTCTTTGAACCCTAGGAAGGCTAGATCTTAGATTTTGAAGTAGGTTTGTGGTTACCTCTAGTATTATTTGACTCAAAACCAAAATTCCACAACTTTAGAATTTACTGGAGTGATAACATTACTGGCGACCATACTGGGGAAATAACCAGTCTTTAGTCATAAAATTAGTCTTAAAGGAATCATTTAATTCATCCTTTTACTTTAAGATTGTTTTTATAGGTTGTGGATATTGAAAAATTGTAATTTTGGCTTCTAGGAAAGTCTATTATATAAGGTCTAACCCGAATCCCAAGCCTGCTATTATAGTAGATGACCCGGATTTAATTGGTAATAAGAAAAAAAAAACCGAAAAATTAGAGGATGAAATCTCATTAATAAGAGTCAATTCATTACCAAGTGAATTAGTAAGTCTGCAAGATATTGATTTTGATCTGAAATTTGAGCATTCATTATTTAAAATTAAATATGAAAGTGATTTAAAAACTGTTGTTTTAGACCATTCTTTTATTTCATTTTTTAATGCAAAACAAAAATCTATTGCAGTAATTTATAAATCTAAGAAAGCTAAATATCAGACCAAAGTTGAAGAAATTAATGTTACTATTCTAAAGGATATTGATGAAGCTATTGAATTAGCTCATTTATTGACTTATGTGAATATACCTTCAGTTTCTCAATTACACACCACAATAATTCCAGTTAGAGATTGATCTCTGTATGCTGTTACATCATTCAAAAATTCTAACAACAGCTCATATACATATCCATTTATCCCTAAGTTACCTCTACAACCTAGAGTGTTATTTCCACCAATCAATTCCTCCACTATAGACATTAGTTCACCTTTTGATTTCTTAAATACATCATCCTAATTTCCCAACACTTTAAATACAATCTTTAGTTCATATACTATCATTTCTAGCATAGCTCCAAGCAGTTCTACCTTACCTCCTAGCCAAGCTAAGCTTCAAGCTATGGCTGCTAGAAATTCTCCCCTTGTCCTACCACAGCAGATTCATGACATGCCACAAGACTATCAAAATAAAATACCATTGTTTGATGGCACTACTTAATATAATTCTCAACAACAGATTGCTAAAATGATAGACTTCTTTGAAATTTATGAAATTGATGATTCAGATGTTCAAATCAGACTGTTTGCTCAAAATTTAATAGGAGTAGTTAAGAAGCGGTTTAAAGATTTAGATGTTGGTAGTGTAACTGATTTAGATTTATTTTTTACTTTGTTTTTAAATAGATGGGAAAAGAAAAATAATCCCCTCCAAATTTTGTCTGAATTTGATTCTTTGAAAATAGCTCCAAATGAGTCAGTCTAAGATTACTGCACTACATATAATAATGTCTATAATTCTATCCCTGAAAATCTGAAACCTTCTCCTTATTCAGTTATGCTCAAATTCCCTAATGGATTTGACATAGATATGGCTTACCAATTAAGGGAAAGAGCTGCAGACACCTTAGAAAAAATGGAAACTGATGCAGCTAGTGTAGAAGTGAACATTCTAGCTAGAAAATATAGACTTAGAGATGAAAGAAGAGTGACCATTAAAGAATAAAAGGCTAATTCAGATACAAAAATGGATGTTATATGTAAAACCTTAGAAAGAGTGATTGATAGACTAGATAATATGGAGAGAATACCTTAGTGGGATAACCAACAACAGATCAGAAATCCCAATTTTAGAAAAAACATAAATTCTGGAAAAGAAAAATAAACATCCCTAGACCAAAAAATTAGGCCACCATTCCAAGAGAACTATGCTGAAATATCTCAGAATAATAATGATGATCAAGAGGATACAATTAATCTAATGGGAATTGATGAAAATAATACTATTTTCCTTACTGAGGAAGATCAGGAATTGTTTGAACTTCAACAGCTTAATTAGATTCTAGTGAATCCTTTGATTATAAACAAGGTTATGATTATGAAATAAATGAAATACATAGTCAATATAACCTTAGAAACAATAAAAAGAATCATTCCTCTACTACAAAAACTTCCCAATCTCAGAATCAGAAAACAGCAGAAGATCCCAAAACAAAAATTCTGCAATTTCTCCCAAGGGAAAATAAGAAAAACTCAAATTCTTCCCAAAACATTTATAGTCCTAAGAAAGCATCAGGCCCTAAAACTGTTGATATTACTAAAGAAGTTGCTCAAGCTACAAAAGATTCACAAAAATCTACTACTGCTAAATCTTCTAATTCTGTAAAAACAACAAATTTGGATCCCAAAAAACCTTTTGTTGATCCTAAAATAGTAGACCCAAAGATTGTTACTTCAAAAACATCTGCTGAAAATTCTAAGTCAGAAAGAACATCTACTGCTTCACAAGCAATCCCTGAAAAGAAAGTTAGAAGTAGTAAAACACAAGAAACACAAACAAAGAATCCTAAAAGAGTTGAAAATGAAAAAAAAACTGTAGAAAAACAAGACAAACCAACACAAACTACAATTAATAAAGAAGAATTGATTCAAATCAGTAAAACTGAACCTACATTCAACATACAATCAGAAATTGCAAAGCTTAAAATACCAATTCCTTTAACTGAATTGGTAAAAAATGACTTGTATAAATCAACCGTAACTAAAACATTAAATATGAATGATGGAGAAGACTCCATAAACCTAAATGATGATCAACCATAGTTGATTTTTGGCTAAGATGTAAATGGAAAACATGCAAATCATGCAGTTCCTCCATTTTATATTAGCCTCATCATTCATGATCAAATTATACATAACACAATGCTAGATTTAGGAGCTTCACATAATTCAATGCCAAAATCCATCATGGAAACTCTGAATCTAGAAATTACAAGGCCATCCAAAGATTTTTTTTCTTTTGATTCCAGTAAAGTTAAATGCTTAGGTTTAACCAAGGATTTGTGTGTAACACTAGTTCAATACCCTGGTAAGAGTATATTAATGGACATTGTAGTAGTTGATATCCCAAAAAAATATGTTATGCTACTTTATCGCTCATGGGGAGCAAAGTTATAGGGATCTCTACAATTGGACATGTCTTATGCTACTATATCAGTGTTTGGCCAGCCTAAAAAGTTATATAGGGAGACATTAATGAAGTACATGGTCAGTAGTGCTGAAATATCTATAAACTACCCAATTTACTGTACACCAACTGACCTTGATTCTTTTATCCTATGTAACTCTAAAACAAGTGAAATCCAAACTGAACTAGTAGAAAAAAAGAGAGCACCAAACAATGATAACATTTTTCAGGAATCTCAATGGCATTTAGACTTTGATGGTTCAGTGAATAAGTTAGGAGCAGGAGTAGGAGTTTGGAAAACAAATATGGAGACTAATAATTTTGAAGGTCATGCTTTTAGGCTAAATTTCAAATGTATAAACAATATGGTTGAGTATGAAGCCCTCATCCTAGGACTCCAAATCATTAGGAACTCAAGAGGAAAAGGAATTTTAATCATGGGCAGATTTGATCATAAAACAAGTAAATGTAGTTTATTTTGTTTACAATCCTAGACTAAGCAGATATAGAGACGTTATCATAGATTTAACTGATGATTTGTTGGAATGTAAGTTTGTTGTTATACCTAGAAAGAAAAATATAAAAGCTCATTGTCTTGCAAATTTTTCTAGTACATGCAATTTACCATTCCAACCTAAACACAGATATACTACTAAAGTCAAACATAGTCCAATAATTCTAGATAATCTTAAGTATTGGAAATTTTTTTCTCAGGATGAACAGATTTAAAAGTTTATGAACAATGAAGAGGAATTTCAAAGTTGTATTATAGATACAGATTGTACTATAAATCATGATTTGGATTGCGAAATAGATTTAAATAATGAAGATGTAAATTGAATAAAGTTTGGTGAACCCACTAGATTTAGTCAAGCAGACATAGATAGCTTAGAGAAAGTAGAGATTGAAGAAATTATTGAAGATGAATCAAACATATTGAATCTTAAATATAATTTATTTCCTAAAGGTTTAACCCCCTTAGAGGATATTTTTGACTCCAATGATGTAGCTAGAAAACCAAAAATGGAGGCAGTAATATCTGACATAGAAGAATGTAACATTGATACAGAGTTAAAACCAAACACAATCAAACTGTCCAAAATTTTACCTCAACAAGAAAAGGATAAATATATTGAGCTTTTAAAGGAATATCAAGATGTGTTTCAGTGGATTTATGAATATTTAAAATCTTATGATACAAACATAATCCAACATAAATTCCAATAAAAGAATATCAAAATCCATTTAAAAAAAAGTTAAGAAGGATTAACCCTGCCCTATTACCTTTGATTGAAAAAGAAGTTAAAAGAACGTATGATGCCCAGATTATTGCACCAATCATATATTCTGATTGAGTTTCAAACCTAGTTCATACAAGAAATAAAAGAGGAGAAATTATATTGTCTGTTGACCTAATAAATCTTAACAAAGTATCCTTAAAGGATAATTACCCTTTACCTAAAATGGACCACATATCACAAAGGGTAGTAGGTTCTTCAAGGATTTCACTATTAGATGGTTTTTCAGGATACAACCAAATCCTAGTTCAAGAAGAAGACCAAGCTAAAACAACATTTACTACTCCTTGGGGCACTTTTATGTATGTAAAAATGTCTTTTTGCCTAATGAATGCACGAGAAACATTTCAAAGGGCTATAGACATAGCCTTTGCAAAGGAAATACATGAGTTCTTAGTTGTGTTTTCCAAAATAGATAATGAACACTTGGATCATTTGAGACAAGTTTTTATTAAATGTAAGAAATATGGCATATCTTTAAATCCTAAGAAAAGTCTATTTGGATTAGAAGAAGGTATGTTACTTGGACATATAATCTCAAAATAAGGAATTATAATAGATCCTTCTAGGATAGAAGCAATTCTGAACATTAGCTCACCAAGAAACATCAAAGAATTACAAGCCTTTCTAGGTAAGATAAATTTTTTAAGAAGATGCATATCTAATTTAGTTGAGATAATTAGAGAATTGAATAACATGCTCAAAAAATATTCAGTTCTTAGATGGACTGTTGAGGCTAAACAATCATTTGACTCTATCAAACACGCCTTAACCAAAACTCCAGTCCTAATTATAAGTCCTAATTTTAAGAAAGATTTCATGTTTTTTCATTTGCTTCAGAACACACCATTGCTGCAGTTTTATTGCAGAAAAATGACCAGGGATTTGAACAACCCATAGATTTCTTTAGTAAGGCCCTTAGAGATTCCCCTTTGAAGTACAACATTATGGAAAAACAAACCCCAGCCTTGGTTAAGGCCATTAAAGACTTCAGAGTTTATATTCTCTACTCACACATTATTGCCTATGTCTCAAATTCTGTAGTTAAAGAAATTCTTACTCAGGATGGTCTTGATGGAAGAAGAGGTAAGTGGATTGCCACTATCTTGGAATATGACATAGAGATAAAACCCACCAAGCTCATTAAAGGTCAAGGATTAGCCAGACTTATGGCTGAATCCAATTGTAATGCCCTAGATATAAATTTTATTGCTCAAGTAGATGATCAGGAAGATATGGCAACTCCATCGATAAGTGAAGCCTTTTCACACTCACCTTGGTGTATATATATCATATTTGTACTCCAAAACTTACATGCTCCTCCTAGATTGTCAAGAACCAAAGCTAGATTTTTAAAACTTAAAGCAGTAAGATTTTCTATCTTAGATAATGTACTTATTTGGAGAGATCATAGTGGGATTTTACTAAATTGTTTAATAAAGGAAGAAGTTGACAAAATACTTGAAGAATTTCATGCAGGTGACTGTGGAGAACATTTATACTGGAAAACTACTACTGACAAGATCTTGAGAGCTGGTTTCTACTGGCCTACCTTGTTTGCTGATGTCAAAAAATATGTTACTTCATGTTATAAGTGCCAAATTTTTTAGGGTAAGAAGAAATTATTACCCCTCCCTTTAAAGCCTATTTCAATTGAAATTCCATTTCAATAATGGGGTTTAGACTTCATTGGTGAGATTCACCCCCCCCCCCCCCCCCCTCCCTCTTCAGGCCTACATAAGTGGATTTTGACAGCCACTAATTATTTTACCAAGTGGATTGAAGCCATACCCTCCAGACAATCCATGGATATTGTCATTATTTCCTTTCTAGAAAACAACATCCTTTCAAGATTTGGGTGCCCTAAAAAGATAATTACTGATAATGTAGAGGCATTAAAATCCAAGAAAATAATTGACTTTTGCCACAAATAACATATTACCCTAGGCCACTCTACTGCATATTACCCCCAAGGTAATGGCCTAGCTAAATTCTCAAACAAAAGCCGTGTAAATATCATCAAAAATTTACTTGAAGATGATAAAAAGACTTGGAAAAATAAGTTACTCAATGCCTTATGGGAAGATAGACTTACTACTAAGAAATCCATTGGTACTTCACCTTACCAACTAGTTTATGGAATGGAGGATGTTTTTCCTTCCTTCCTAGGTGTACCGGTGATGAAAATTATCCAAGAATTACAGGTTGAAACAAATGACATCCAAAGAAGGATAAATCAGACTATTCACTTGCAACAAACAAGGGAAGAATTTTATATCAAATCTCAAGTCATTCAAGATAAGATCAAGAAAATATGTGATAAAAAAACTAAAGATGATGATTTTTACATGGGAAATAAAATGTTAAAATGGGATTCTAGAAGAGAAGACAAAGGAAAACATGGAAAATTTGATTTTCTATGGAAAGGACCTTATGTAATTTATGGATATAGAGGTAATAATTCTTTCTTTATGAAAGAATTGGATGGAATAGATCTGCAAGAAGGACCAGTTAATGGTAGAATGCCGAAGCACTATCACTGACCTTAGTTAACCAATAGTTAGTTTTTATTCACTTTGATCATTGTACATATACATTGAAAAGTTTAGATTGGATTGGATGTTTCCTTAGCAAAGTTGAAGCCCAAAGAGAAGGCCCTAAGCTTTGAAATGTGAATATCATAAATATGAATAAGTTGTAGATATCAGAAGACATTTACAAGGTCATCACAGTCAAATTTCAAAGGCTACTAGTCTCAGAGTTCTTGATATTTCACAAGGAAATGTCATCCCCATGTGGAGCCACTGTTAGGGTCCTATAATAATAGGATTCATAAAATTTTGAATTGACTTTGATAAGTCTTGTAAATATGTACATACCTTGTTTTCTGCAAGTTTTTTTCCCATATTTTGAAAAATGAAAAATAATAAAAAACATGGAAAATTTTAAGGGCTAATATTCGCAGGTGGGCTATTTTTCCATGGTTTTTCAAAAAAAAAGATTCGCCAATTTCCATTTTTTTATAAAAGTGATTCGCCCAAATTTTACAATATAAAATTATTTTACCTTAAAAATCACGAACATTATATAGACAATATATATAATATCAGTATAAATTTGAAGAATTTTAAAAATAGATCAATAAGAATTTTATATTTTTCATATTAGGGATTAGTGAGATTCGCCAATTTCTTAAACTTCAAAATAATTTTCAATCCTTAAAATTTTCCCTGATAAAAAATAAAAAAGAGGGTGAAAATTCCTAAAAGAAAGATCAAAGGACTTAGAAAATATAAACCCCAAAAGAAAAGAAATAAGACCTGAAAGTGAGCAAGTCCAAATTCCAGTACTTTTACTTTTACTACAAGAATAATGATTATGTGCAGAGTGTCAATAAATGCCATAGTCCATGATCAGTTAAAAAATTTAATCTTAACTTTTCATGCTTTCAATGTCATGTTTTAGATAGTGAATAAATATTTGTCAAACAGTTTAAACTTGACAAATCAATAGATAGGTAGAGAATAATTAGGATCTCAACAGTTTAATTTGAGCCCTCGGATTAAATAAGGTAGATCTAGATAGTTTTTATGCTTTAAAATAAAATGTTTTAAGGTTGCAAGCCTAAATGCACCTGCAAAATGGAAAAAAAATGTTAGAAATAGAAGTTGGGTAGGTAGAAAGCAGTGGAACAATCATGTAAATAATACATCATTGAGAAAAATCACTAATTTCCCCTCCCCTATGAGCATTCAGTATTCTAATCTATTAGTCAAACAGGCTCAGAGCATTTCTTTGACTTTTGTTGGGACCAGACCCAATGCTCTATGAATGGTTAGCTAAAAATATTGAGTTCTTATATTAAATCCTCATTTATCATCATTTACCCTTCTTTCATATATTAAAACCCCTTTTTCCTAAGTAAGGCACATTCTTACTTAGTAAAATTGTAACCCTAGAATAATTAACTTCATCCCTTCCTAAGCATTCATAAAAACCCACAAAATCACATTTATCCTAAGCATTAGTGAAAGAAACATAAACATGAGCTATGCTTGATTTTATACTATACCTGGAGATAATATGAATTTTGTTTTATTACACTACCCTTTCATATTAACCTTTAACATACTTTATTAAATCCCTAAGAAATACCCTCCCTTATTTATTAATTTCGTTGTATCTAAATACCCCAAAAACCAAATATTATAAAATTTTGACCAAAGTCTATTATCCCATGTGCGTAAATAAAAAAACCCAAATTATAAAGTTCTTTGTTCTAAAATATTATCATTATTCAATGTATCCCGCCCTATAGATTTTAAATTATCGAAAAAGGTTTAAAACACTATATAATACAATATATTAACCTACCTGCTTATGTTTTATTAAAAAAATTTAACAAATGTTTTAAATACAATTGTTAAATCCTGCTTATACCATGATCAAAACATTATTAAAATGTTTTAAACATATCCCCACCGCTATATAAACTATGGTTTAAACGTGTTTTAAAACACTTATTTCATAAAATTAAACCATTTTCGCCCATACAAAAAGGCTGGTCCTAGGTTTCCACTTCAACGCAACTCCCGATATGATCTCAGTCGTTCACATTAAATCCTCAAATCCAACGATCGACGTCTAAAATTGCATAGAAAACATGCCCGACCACCCGACAGCTAAAGCCATGTGAAATGGGTGGTTTCCCATCGACCCCTCCCCTCCACATGGCCTCTCCTAATTGGATCGCATGGGTTTTGTTTGAAACCACTTACCGCTCGTTAGCCATGCAATAACCGTCAGTTTTCGTCCATTCAAAACTCCGAAACCGCCTCCCTCCAGACAAGACCTCCATTCAATGCAAATTCATACATTTTGATCAAACATTTGGTAAATGTGTTAATTCATTTCTTTTGTGTGTTTAACCATTTTTTTGCTTCCCCCAACTGTATAAACCTGCTAAAGCCTCTGGTTGCCATTTTAATGCCCAAAACCTCTGAAATCTCCCAAGACACACCCAGGAAGACAGTGAAGGATCTGCACATTTCTCCAGTTCAACTGTTGAAAGCCATCAATTCGACCAAAGAATAAAGAAACCCTTTCAAAGCTGATACATGCATTCAAAGAAGTATTCTTCTGAGTTTTAAACCTGCAGTCAAATTTAAAAACATTTTAAAAGAAGGAGAAGCATTCTAAAATTAAGAAATTGATTAAATCTAGTTGTCAAAAAGTCCCAGAAACAAGGAAACTCTGGAAAAATCTTCCCAGAAACCCTAGTATCTACTGCGCGATATTTTCAAGGAAAATTATCAATTTTTCACAGTTTAATGGTCAATTTCAACCTCTAAAAGGCCAAAAATCCTCTGCAGGTACCCTAATCTTTTGTAAATCCTTTTTCAACAGAGTTTTAGCCCATTTTCAGTCAAAAAACTCAGAAAACACCTGTTTTTTTTTTATACCAGTTTTTAAAGCTTCAGAACTTATTTGAGAAACCTAATTGAGCATAGAATCCAAAAAGACATTCTATTTTGCTAAATTTTCCCAATAAAGCCTCTGTTATAGTAAAATTGCCTCTGCAAACAGTTTAAACTTGCAGAATCCAATCAAAATGCCTAAAAAACAGAGTGTAAGCAAGCCTGAAGGTTCAAAAACTCCTAAATCTACTCCTTCCATGACTCCAAATACTGCAATTGTGGTCAATCCATTACAACCCCCAGTTGTTGATATTGAGCATATTCCCCTAGCTGATATTGACTACAAAATAACTGATCCCATAGTTGAATTCAATCTAATAGATATCCACAACTAGTGTTTTGAGAAATCTCTAGATGATCATGAAGAAGTTCCTATTTGGGAATCTAATTTGCCCAAATATGTAGTCCCCCTGACTCACCCTTGTCAAGAAATTATTAGATTATGTCACCAATACTATATTCCTAAACAAAGAGCTATTCTAAATGCAAATAAAGAGGTCCTATTTACCATCACTGCAGAGTCAATAAACCAAATGTTGCAGCTTCAACCAGACTCCCAAGCAGTCCTTTTGTCTATTCAAGCCCTCACTAAGCTATACATTGACTTAGACTTTCCTAAAAGGTTTATGATTTTTCAGACTTTCATGCCTCTACATTTTGAAATTCCTAAGTTAAATCCTCCTTATTCAACTACCAAATTCCCTGAAGGTTCAAGGCATGTAATCTGCATGCTTTCCTTCATACATGGTATTTCACTGATGAGCATACTGATGAGTCTATCCTAGGATTTTTTTTCACCTTTTCTCCAAGTCAACCAGCTTCAGTTATCTTTGACTATATTGGTTTTATTGCTGATAGTATTCACTATCAATTGACTAATTTACAGCTGGAAGGAGTATTCAGATATACCTCCTATCTTTTCCACTTATTTCTTTTCTTCTAATCAGAGAGATTTCCAATTTCACTTCAAAAGTTGTATATAGAAGGAAAAATTCTATCAGTTATCTTTTGGATATCCATACTCAGAAAATAAGGCACATATTTCAGTTATTCAGATTTTGCAAAGTTGTTTTTACATCCATTGACCACCATGTTGACTAGAACAAAGCAGCCTAGAATATGTGAGGAAATGAAGAAAATATTGTAGTTATTAGAACAAATCAAAGTAGGTGATTGGTATTTGTATGAGAAATTCACTGAAATCAGAGTTTTTGGTTCTAACTTGTTGCCTTACAAGTTACCCAAGCATCCATCAATGAGGATATTTTCCTTGGAATACATTAGGAAGATCCTAAATTCGGATTCAATTAATTTCATGGTAGAAAAAAAGAAGACCCAATTGAAACTCAAAAATCAAATTGGGCCTTTCATATATAATCACAAAGATGCAGAAAAGGAAGCAACAAATCAACTACTGGAATATAAATTAGAAGAAAGCTTCCCATGGAATTATGATCTGCAAGGGATATTAAGTAAACTAAAGGTAAAATGTAAATTGACACCCTTTATCCATGAATCAAAGCCAAAAATAGAGAAGTTTGCTAATAAAATTGAGAGGGTTGAAAACACTTTAACAGAGGCAGTAAGCCAAAGGAATACTAGTCACGCTTTGGAAATTGCCAAACATCCAAAGACATCCACTAAGAGAATCAGAGAAGAGGGAGCTTATACTGCAGAGACTACAACAGAAACAAAGTTTAAGATCATTTACAAAAAGAGAACAAAATTGGATACAACATCTAAAGGTAAAGTAACAATAGATTTTGAATAAAAAGAGACCTTGAATACTAACACTGAACAACCAAAGACCAATGTAGCTGCTGTAGTTATCAGTGAGCCAAATCAGAATCAAGAACAACTGAATAATGAAGAAACATAGATTATGGAAAGACAACAAAGTATGGAGGCTTATTCCTCACATTCAGCTGAGTAAGAAGATTTGGATATTAAGGAAAAATACAAGCAAATCAAATTGAAGAATGAGGAAATCAAAACTGAAATATATTCTCAGTTTTTGAAGCAAAAGCCAAGTAACCAAAACAGATTTCTATCAGCATTTAAATATTCAACTAAAAAATTGATTATGTCAGTATTACAACCCACAGTATCAGTGCCAAAGATAGTTTTTGACTATAAGAAATTTTATATGGAAGTAGCTATAGACAAAATCCATGAATTAGATCAAATTGAGTTTCATAGGCAAACCTCAGAGATGTTGTATTCCACAGTCACAACAAAATCTATGAGTGCTCATAAGCTTCAAAATACCATATCTAATATGCAAGATCAAATGAAGATGGATAAAGCTTCATTATATGCAAAGGATATAAGGATAAAGGCCTTAGAATATTTAGTATTATAGGTAGGATATAATCCTACAAACATCAAAGAAGTAGAAGCATTGGTTAAAAAGAAAAATGAGGACATAGCTACCTTGAGGAAACAACTCAAGCTTCCTCAAAGAGAGTGTCCTCAGACAAAGGAATTTTTACATGATCAAAAGGAAAAATATGAAATGATGAGCTTAATTCTTCAACTGATCACCAGATTAAGGAAATGGAAGTACATATGGACCAACTTGTCCAAGAAAAGGAGACAGTTAAAGAACCAACAATTCCCACATTCATCCCAGTCATCACTGCAGCAGTGCCTTCAAATTTAGGAGAAAATTTGGCACCCAAAGATCCACTGGCCACTGCAGTGCCAGTGACTTCTTCAACAACTTCAGCAACTGAATCCTCTACAACAATGTTGCCTCCTACAGATGAAAGTAGTCAACTAGTGAAAGCAATGGAAGAGATGTCCTTGAAGACTAATGAAATCAACATATTGGCAAAGATAATTGAACACATAGAGAAGACAAACAAATCAACTCAGATAAATGCTAAAATACATGAAAAAAATTCCCACAGATTGAGTGAAGAGGTAAAGAAGCTACAAAAAGAATTAACTCTCAAGGATCAGATATCATATATTAAAAATTACCTATGGAATAATGTAATTGAAGCCATCCATGATGTATGGCTTTCAATTCAGGTAATTTTTGAGCAGAGAGAGTTATTATTGGCAGCTCAAGAAGAAATCCAAAAGACATAAGATGATTTAGTTGATAAACTAGAACAGGCTGTAAGATTAATAAATTTCCTCAACAAAAATAATAGACAAGAACTGGAAGAATTAAAAATCAATGACAGGACAAAAAATATCCTAGAAATTAAGAAATTTACCACCAAAAGAAATTTGATGAGGCAGCTTGAAGAGAAATGTGAAGGTATTAGTGCTGCTATCACCAGATCCATGGTTAAATTCACCAATTTAAGGCAAAAGGGACTTCCTGATATCATGGTTATTAATGTTAAGTTAATGCCTCAGAATGATTATGACAAGAAGATAAGAGAAAATGCCAAGAAGAAGGTGAACAAGCCAATAGGTCAAGGCATTCCCACAAGAAAAGTATTGCTAAAAAGTTTTGAAGATTTGTTTTATTTGCAGTATGAGATCAAGCACTTATTTGTCATCAAGCCCACATTTTCTAGGTACACTGAGGCTGATGCGAATTTTAGGAAACTAAAAATATTTTAATTCCTAAAAATGAGGATTGGAAAGCATTGACTGATTTGCTATGAAGAAATAAAGACAAGAAAATGAAAGAGAAAAAATATGTTTGTTGATTTCACTGTCAAAATAGATTTTACAGTAGAAAGCAGTTTGACTGAAGGTTAAAGAGTATCTGAATTGAAAGAGTATAAGTGAGAAAGAGTATCGGTGAAGGAAGCTTAGACTCTAAAGTATATCTAAAGAGCTAGCAAAGAGGACACATAAGCAGCCAACTGCTTCTTATCTTAAAACGGTTTCTATTTATTTTGAATAAAATAGGACAACTTGTTGATTTGTTGAGAAACTGTCACTATTATTGTAGTAAGATATTTTATTTTCCTAAGTTAATTCCTAGAAGTCATCTAGGATATTTTTTCAACCATTACGTATAAATAGTTCACTCTTTTGAAATATTTTGGTGTGGAATAAAATTGTTGGAGATTACTATAGATATTTTGTTGACTTGAAGGCTTTGGATTTCGATTTTGAGTAGCAGATTGGATCAACTATTTGGCATCATACTTCAGGATCCCTTTGATAAGCTATCTGGAGTGAAGTACTCTCTAAAACTTGTCAATTTTATCTTCTTTTGTTACATGCATACATATGTGTTTTAATTCTTAATCTGAATGTATAACTAGGAGTATTAGTACAGGACATGTTAATAGCACCTTGTTTTTAACTAGTTATCATTTCTTTGTTTTCTTCTGATTTCCTGTGTAGGGAACCCTTAATTTCTCCCTCTCCCATTTTACCTCTATCTACTACTTCCCTTTTCTGGATTTAAGGATTCTTAAGTTCCCTTTATCCCGATCATACCATCTGAAAAAACCAATTTTCCAAGATCTCCAAGGGTTATCTATCTTTCCTTGCAGAAATTTGACCTTTTAGGCCTTGATCCCAGTTTTGTTAGCTTGAATTAGACTCCATAGCCCAATGGACAAGTACATTTCCCTCTATCCACCCTCCAAGTGAAATTTTCCCACCAAATCCAACAAAACCAAACCAAATCTGCACTTTTATAGCTAGCCTAATATTTACAAATTAAAACAAAGTTAAACTTTAAAGAGAGAGCCCTCTTTGAACCCTAGGAAGGCTAGATCCTAGAGTTTGAAGTAGGTTTGTAGTTACCTCTAGTATTCTTTGACTAAAAACCAAAAGCTCACAACTTAAGAATTTACTGTAGTGATAACACCTTCCTATTCAATGAACTGTTTGAGCTCTGTGAGGATAATTATAGGCAAGACATAGGATTCATTTATGGCTATCTCTTTATGGCATTTGCAATGTGGAAATGGACTCACCCAGGGCTAAGGAAGCTTTCCGAAATCAATCACGACCAGCCAATGGCGTTAATATTTACGGCTTGGAGAGTATTGAGAGATCCCAACACCAAGGAGATCAATGAGGGGGCTTTCTCATTCTAGTTTAGGTAGATGGTAGATGTGGTGGGGAGCCAACAAAGGGCTCCAAGGGACCTTTTGGACATATATTCTTCGCAGATATGGTTCGGGGTAACCCACAAGTGGGACTATATCAGACCTTGTTGCGTGGATGAAACCATGTTTCGAATGCAATCATTAAAGTTTCAAGTAGAAGAAAAATCCTTCCACACCAAAGTCTGTTCATGGCCAGGAGTTGCGATGGAGGTTAGAAGTGGAATACCCCATTATTTGTTCGAGGTGATGCTATTGAAAGCACTCCCAGGGGAGTTATCAGAGGAAACAATGAGGAGGATTTCCCAACTGCAACTACAACCTTTACTAGACCAGCTCAACACAAGGGTGAAGGACTTCAATCTGGTAATAAAAAATATCACAAGTGCCTCTACTGTGTTTCCTTATTTTTCTGACTTCCATTCTTTGAATTATGTATCACCATCCATAACAACCCCTATCGTTACTACCCTACCTTCCACTATGTTCAAATCCCCTCCAACAACCACAGTCACCCCAATCCATAAGAGCAAGGGACCCAAGCCCCTGGTAACTACACCCAATCCCAAGAAAGCACGAATTATGGTGCCCAAGAAAATGGTTGATCTTACCAAGGGAGATCAAACCCAAACTATGGATACAGGAGTACCAGTTCAAAAAGAGCTAGAGGATACCACCCAAGTAACCTCCGTGCTACTTGTGTTTGATCCGTCCTCGGTTATAAACATTCCAACATCGTCTCCACCTCATAATCACAACTCATCACCACATACTTCATTCACTTCCAAAGACCACTCCATTCACACTCTTTCCACCTCAATGACTATCTCAGATCCAACAAAGATAACCAACAAGAAAAATGGTGACACCGAGGCAGAAGTTAACTCGGGTACGGATAGAGTACCTAAGGTTGACCAACCCTTAGTGGGACAGGGCGCTTTCCTAGAACTATTAGTTCAAGGTGGGTCTTTTAATTTAGATACAATGCCCTCATCAACAGAGCTGAACCCTTTTCCGCAAGCCAACCTAATACTGCAATAGATTCTACCGACCACTAGTATGAAAAACCCAGAACCTTAGTTGTCGCAACAGAACCAACCAGCATCCCCACAAGAGCACTCAGAGAGATCAATCACTAGTGGGAAACCCCTCAAAGAAAGACAGCCAACCCAGGACATGTTAGGCGTCGAGAACATGCAGATCTGGGGGGCTGGCCAATTATACAATTTCATCCAACTAGTAGCACAACAAGCAGAAGGACTGCACAATGACCTCCAACAGAGGTTCGAATAGCAACAACAGCTGGTCATCACGCTTGCTGAAGAGCGCAATCAGCTTAAATGGGAAAAGGATAAATTATAGGAGCAGTTGGAAAAGGTAACAAAAATCTTCAAAGACTTATGGCTGACAATAGTTGCCCAAGATAACAAAATGCCAAAGGACATATCAGCCTGCTTAATGGTCGAAAGGTCTATCCGAGTGAAAATGGCATGTGCAAATCTCATCAGAGAAAACCAGGAGCTCAAAGAAATGCTAGCTTGCAGACTAGCATTACCAGACCCTGCCCCAGTATATGCTGAGAAGGTTACTGAGAAACAGAAGCAGGTAAATGGCATGAAGGAAACCCTGGGGACAATAGTCAAAGAGGCCTATAGCCTACTGAAGCATTTACATGAATATAGATAGATGGATAAATCTATTATTTGTGTTTTGGTTCAGGTTGAGAAGATGAATGCTTGCTACCATTGGGCTATGGAGTCAGTGATAGGGCTCTAAATAATAAAGGCTTTCCTTGTGGAAGCTGTGGCTTGTATATACTTCAATGAAAGGGTAACACATTCAGGAAAATCCCAATAACTTGAAGTTCAAAGGAATTCAGAGCATGTGATACATGAATTCTGAGTAATGAGACATCAAGGCTATGGAAGAGAAAATTTTCAAATATAGAACATAAAACTCATTGAAAATACACTAAGAATCTCAGGTGAAGAAAATTTGTATGTTACTGTATATATCCATCAATCCAAAGCTTTACAAAGTGGTCTTCTTAAATAGCATTTTCCAACGTGTAGGTTGAAACCAATATCATCATGTATAAATTGGGCTTATGGAGTCAAAGTAATCTCAGAAAATCAGTGAATCTAATTGACATGGAAGTTGAGGCATATAAGGGATTTTAGTCATGAGACACACACTTGAAACATGTAAAAAACATAGTCAGTCCATTTATAAAGGAATTTAGAGCATCTAAAGATGAGTTCTGAGTAATATATATGAAAAACAATGCAAATAATATATATAAGAAACATTGTTAGGATAGGAAAACACTAAAAACCCCTTCTGAATCTCAAGTTGGTCAAGTAGAAACTCTCTGCATTAGCTGAAACAGTCTTTTTAATATATGCACCAGTTTTTCCAAAAAGTCTCCAACCCTTTTCTAATTCGACCCTTTGATCTTTTATAGATCATTTAAATCATGAGATAAGTTTTTCATCAGCTAGATACCTCGAAATACTACTATTTGACACCATTTCTAACCATAAACATGGTCTTTATTACAAAATGACAGTTGCAAACCTAATGAGAAGTCCTATTTCAAATAGGACTAAAACTCTTTGAATTTAATCCTAACAACCTTATCTAAATTTAATTACATCAAATGAAACTTGTGTTTTCATGAAGTCGAATTCTGATGATGAGCTCCAACCTGTTGTGACCATAAAGTTGATGATGCTAATCTCCTAAAACCTTGGAAACTGTCTTCCTGTTTTTTAGGCCTTTGATTTCTTTGACTTCTTGGGACATTCTGACCATTTATGAACCATGATTTAGATGCCATTTGTTTTCAATAACTAAAACCATATGTCTTCAATCACTTTCCTATGCTGGTTTTTCAAAATCCACTTCAAACTCTCCAAAATAGTGAATCGGACCTGCGCTACGAAAACATCCCAGTTTCATAGTGCTTTTTCGTAGCACAGTCTTTTTAACCTTTTTCCTTCAAAATTTTGGCTTCTTATTTTTTGATTTATCTTCCTTGACACTTAACACAACTCCCTTAGCAATTTCAAGTGAAAATTCACATTTTTTCCCTTCCAAAATTTAAGAGAGAGAGTGAAAAAGCATGCTACAGCAGTTTCGTAGCGCATTTCACTCATTTTGCACTGTTGGCGCTACAAAACTGCTAAGTGAGCAGTTTTGTTCAAAATTTTCAAAATGAAAATTTGAAAATTTTCCAAAACTCCAAATCAACCTGCTTCCAACATATAAAAAAAAAAGTATCAAGTGAAAAATTCTTTCATAACAGTCTTCATGGGATTCCTTCTTCATTTGCAAATTTTTCCTATTTTTCACTGAACATTAGGTCTTGGGACGGAGCTTATATCTCTTACTCCATGATGTATTTTGAGAAATTGAAGAATTTTTTTGTAGGCCATGATGTCTTGAATAAACACCTCTCTTGTTTTTTTGAAACACATCACCTGTTGTCCAGAAACTGCCTTTGAAAAATATGTGTAAAATAGAAAAACTTTGTTTCTGAAAATAGGGCTTCAATGAAATCCTTTTATCTCTCAACTGCTAACACCTGTGAGAAAATTGAGAGATTTTTTTGTAGTGGGGGATGTGATCAAGACAAACCTTTTTCAGAATTCCAAAATACTTTTGAAGTTGGCCAGAAACTGAACTTGAAGTTTGACTACTAAACAGCCATGTACAAGACATTTTGTAACAACAGTTTTGTAGTGCATTTTAATTTATCAATTTATCCTAACTCATAATGAATTTGAGGTAACTGAGAGATTTTTTGGTAGCTAGGTCTATTAGGAAGAAAAACCTCTTTCAGTTTTCCTAAATTCTTTTTGAGTTGATAATAAACCTCCTTGGAAGTTGACTACTCAAAACCAGAAAAATAGAGTTTTTGTTTCATATTGCGCTATGAAAGTTGCAGTGCTTTCGTAGTGCATTTCCTCTTTTTTGAACTAGTGGTGCTACAAAATAGTGGATTCCTGGCTAATTGCAGAAATTTAGCCCGAAACTTAATGGAATGACCCCTAAATGAAAAATATGAATCTTTGATCATGGAATGGACCTTGAAGGACTTTCTTTGAACTTAAATGATGACCTTTAAACTTATAAAAACTATGACCTACCCTTAACCCAAGTAAAAATGACTTTCAGACCTATTTAATATCATGATCAAAAACAATGTTGACATACAAGGTTTTGAAAAAAAAAATGGGTGATAATAGTGGCTACACTTGGGATAGTGTGCCCCTGTGGTACACTAAGAACCAGTAGTTCCAGTGCTACTATCCATTTTCTTGACCAAAAAAAAAAAAATTGAAATTTCCAAGCTCTTCTTAAAACTCTTATAGCCTTCACCTCAGGCTCAAGCTTGATGACCACTGCAGAAGAACCAAATTTGTACCTACCTTCCCTATCAGTTGCAATCTCCATTTGTAACTCAAGGAACATGAAACTTCCAATGAAGCCAGTCATTGATCTGATCTGAAACTTGAATCTCTTGTCCGTGCTTGAACCAAAAGTAAACATGATACTGAAATGACCAAGGCAACATGAGATGTAACTGATCTTCATAATGAAAATATATCTGGAAATCTGGACTGTAGAACCTTTCCATGTAGTTAGCTATAGGATCAAAGAAGACATGATCTGTTTGATGCTTCTCATGACATTCTGTAGCTTTGGAAAACTCATCCATACTTTGATAAACCACATAAGACTTCAGCTATGTGCTATCAAATTGATTTTCAAGAACAGTGTATTCTTCCTCAATCTCAAAAGAGAAAAGAAGCAACACCTTCTCTTTGTGTTCTAGCATGGAAAGATTTCGAAAAGACTGGTCGTGATCTTGAAGCCTATAAGATTGAAATTTATCCTCTAAAACTTCAATCTTCTTTTCAATGTTCTTAGTAACTTCATCCACAAACTGAATCTTATCTTTTGACTTGCACTCAAATGATTTCAGATTAGAAGACAAGGATAAAGAAAAAATTTCACCCACTTCTTCATTAATGTAATCATCATTTGATGTAGGCTGATGCAAGAAATGACATGAAGAATCAACGTTTTCCTGTACCTGAGGATTGTAGCAAGCATTTTCCAATATTTCCTCTTGTTGTTTGAAATGATTCTCATACTCCTGATGATCAAAGGATTGACAAATCTGCTGCAAATTTTCCTCAAACTCAGAGGATGTAACATGATTTTCATAAATAAGCTCCTGTTGGGTTTCATTTTCGTCCAAAAGAGATGTTATCCTTTCTTCTTGGTGTTCTTCTTGGTGATGAAAGGTATTGTCATGAAGGGCCTCTAAAATTTCTTCATCCATGAACTCATCATCTTCATAACAATTCTCCAAATATTCAATAAAACTCACAAAGTTTTTACAACAGTCTTTGACCAACAATAAGGAGGGATGGCACTCTTTATACATCTCATAAAATGCAACATGGAAATCAGCAAGAGAATATAATGAACCATTTGGCAAGCTTTCATACCAAAACCATGCTTTTCCTTCTAAAGTGGCCATAAACATCTTCATGAGACAATCCTCAGGGAAATGAACCTTAAGACTGTGTACATGCATATGGAATCTAACCAAATGAAGAGCAGCATTGTCTTTCTTTTCATCTTTAAATATTGGAAGATCATCTAACCATTCAACCTTTGGCATAGGATTTGGAAAACCAGGGATATGAGACCGATTCATAAGAGCATACCTGGCATTTATTCTTTCCATGGAACTCATCTTGAAACTTCATCCAGCTATTGATCTTCAAGCAGTGGAATCACCTTGAATCTATGAAAAATTTGAATTCTTCAACAATGGAGTCGCCAAGGTAGTTACAGCCTCGAACAGATTCTGAGCTCCTGTTAACTTCAAGATTTCAGCTTCATAATTTTCGGGAGATGTATATCTTCAGACTCCCGACAGACGCACCAAAATGTTATCACCAAAATTGTACCTGATTGGCTGCTGATCAGACAACTTCAATGTAACTATTTCAAACCAATCTTGTGACTAAGGCTTAGCCTCCTCAGCCTAAGAGGGCTCTCTCAAGGGTTAATGATATGGGATATAGATAGATGGCTAACTCTATTATTTGTGTTTTGGTTCAGGTTGAGAAGATGAATGCTTGCTACCATTAGGCTATGGAGTCAGTGATAGGGCTCTCAATAACAAATGCTTTTCTTGTGGAAGTTGAGGCTTGTATATACTTCAATGAAAGGGTAACACATTCAGGAAAATCCCAATAACTTGAAGTTCAAAGGAAGTCAGAGCACGTAATACATGAATTCTGAGTAATGAGACATCAAGGCTATGGAAGAGAAACATTTCAAAGATAGGACATAAAACTCATTGAAAATACACTAAGAATCTCAGGTGAAGAAAAGTTGTATGTTACTGTATATATCAGTCAATCCAAAGCTTTACAAACTTGTCTTCTTAGATAAAATTTTCCAACATGTAGGTTGAAACCAACATCAACATGTATAAATTGGGCTTATGGAGTCAAATTAATCTCATAAAATCAGTGAATCTAATTGACATGGAAGTTGAGGCATATCAGGTTTTTAGTCATGAGACACACACTTGAAACATGTAAAAAACACAGTCATTCCATTTATAAAGGAAGTTAGAGCATCTAAAGATGAGTTCTGAGTAATATAGATGAACACCACTGCAAATAAGATATATAAGAAACTCTGATAGGACAGGAAAACACTAAAAACCCCTTCTGAATCTCAAGTTGGTCAAGTAGAAACTCTTTGCATTAGCTGAAACAGTCTTTTTACAATATGCACCAGTTTTGCCAAAAAGTCTCCAAACCTTTTCTAATTCGACCCTTTGATCTTTTATAGATCATTTACATCATGAGATAATATTTTCATCAGCTATATACCTCTAAATCCTACTATTTTACACCTTTTCTAACCATAAACATGATCTCTATTACAAAATGACAGCTGGAAACCTAATGAGCAGTCCTATTTCAAATAGAACTAAAACTCTTTGAATTTACTCCTAACAACCTTATCTAAATTTAATTACATCAAATGAAACTTGTATTTTCATGAAGTCAAATTCTGATGATGAGCTCCAACCTGTTGTGACCATAAATCTGATGATGCTCTCCTAAAACCTAGGAAACTGTCTCCCTGTTTTTTAGGCCTTTGATTTCTTTGACTCCTTGGGAAATTCTGACCATTTATGAACCACGATTTAGATGAAATTTTTTGTAAATAACTAATACCATACGTCTTCAATCACTTACCTATGCCAGTTTTTCAAAATCCACTTCAAACTCTCCAAAATAGTGAATCAAACATGTGCTACGAAAACAACCCCGTTTCGTAGCGTTTTTTCATAGCGCAGTCTTTTTAACCTTTTTCCTTCAAAATTTTATCTTCCTTGACACTTAACACAACTCCCTTGGAAATTACAAGTGAAAATTCACTTTTTTCCCCTTCCAAAATTTAAGAGAGAGAGTGAAAAAGCACGCTATAACAGTTTCGTAGCGCATTTCACTCATTTTGCATTGTTGGCGCTACGAAACTATTGAGTGAGCAGTTTTGTTCAAAATTTTCAAAAATGAAAATTTGAAAATGTGCCAAAACTCCAAATCAACTTGATTCCAAAATATAAAAAAAAATATCAACTGAAAAATTCTTTCATAACAGTCTTCATGAGATTCCTTCTTCATTTGCAAATTTCTCCTGTTTTTCCCTGAAAATTAGGTCTTGGGACAAATCTTATATCTCTTATGCCATGATTTATTTTGAGAAACCGAAGAATTTTTTTGTAGGCCATTATGTATTGAATAAAAAACTCTCTTGGGTTTTTGAAACACATCTCCTTCTGTCCAGAAACATCCTTTGAAAAATATGTGTAAAACAGGAAAACTTTGTTTCTGAAAATAGGGCTTCAATGAAATCCTTTTATCTCCCAATGGATAACACCTGTGATAAAATTGAGAGAGGCTTTTGTAACTAGGGATGTAATGAATACAAAATTATTTCAAAATTCCAAAATAATTTTGAATTTGGCCAGAAACGGAACTTGAAGCTTGACTACGAAACAGCCATGTACAGGACATTTTGTAACAACAGTTTCATAACGCATTTTAATTTATCAATGTCTCCCACCTCATAATGAACTTGAAGAAACTGAGAGAGGTTTTTTTATTTAGGCCTATTAGGAAGAAAAACCTCATTAATATTTCCTAAATTCGTTTTTTGTTGCTCAGAAAACTCCTTGGAAGTTGACTACTCAAAACCCAAAAAACAGAGTTTTTGCTTCATATTGCGCTACGAAAGTAGCAACGCTTTTGTAGCGCATTTCCTCTTTTTTGAGCTAGTGGCACTAAAAAATGGTGGATTCCTGGCTAATTGTATAAATTTAACCCAAAACTTAATGGAATGACCCCTAAATGAAAAATATAAATCTTTGATCATGGAATGGACCTTGAAGGACTTTATTTGAACTTAAATGATGACCTTTAAACTTATAAAAACTATGACCTACCCTTAACCAAACTAAAAATGACTTTCAGACCTATTTAAGACCATGATAAAAAAACAATGTTGACATACAATGTTTTGAAATTTTTTTTGGGTGATAACATAAGGTATAATAGTTTCCTTCTTGATTATAGCCTACTTGCAAAAGTCAAAAAAATCATTTGACATATACTCTCGACCATCTTCAGACCTAAAGACCTTGATCTTATTCCATGTTTGATTCTCTACCAATGCCTTGAATTCCTTGAACATATCAAAATCCTCATCATTATGGTTCTAGTAGTATATCCATGTCTTCCTGGAGAATTCGTCAATGAATATTATGTAGTAGAGGTGTCCACAAATAGAGTGCACAGACATGGGTCCACATATGTCATAATGAATGAGTTGAAGAATATCTTTTATATTTTTCTCGCTAGAGGGGAATGGTCCCCTCGTATTCTTTCCACTGGAAACACCCCAATCATATTCCATCATGACTAGCTTGAAGATTAGGAATCCTAGAGACTAACTTCTTCAAATTTGATAGGGATTCATAATATAAATATGCCAACCTTTGGTGCCATAGATAACTTTGATGATTGGTGTCATAGACCATTTCTAGAAAATGTCTTCAATTAACTCTATATATTCTCTTAACTCTAGATCCCAAGGTAAAATCATCCCTCATGTGAGATTCCATAGGCCAAGTGAGGACTTTTCCTCTTATGAAAGCTACTCACATATACTTATATTCCAAGGCAGAAATAGATACCAAGTTCATCTTCAATCCTGGAATGTACATCACATCATGAAGAAGAACATATTCACCTGAGTCTAAATGAAATTTTACATAACCATAATCCTTCACAGGATGAGTAGTGTTGTATCCAAGGATGACTTCGAAATTTGTCTCCCTCTCAACCAAGTTAGAGAGGACATGCTCATACCCAGAGAAATTTCCAGGAGCCCCACTATCTACCAACCAATTATCATACCAATTCATAGGAGAAGAACTAGAAAGAGTGGAAATAATAATATATCTAGATTAACTAGAAACTGCATTATTTTCATACCTGGAGTTCCTTAAACTCTTTTGAGGACGATGGCCTTCTTCATGATCACCTAGAGTATCTATTATTTTTATGTAATATTCCCAAATTTTCACATGATATTTGCAATATTAGAGTTCTTATTTTTCTCAATTAATTAAGTAAATAAAAGGGTGGAGGCACCCATAATCCTCAAATATGAATAAGACCCACTTTTGATGTGTGAATGTGGATTAATTTAATATAGATATACATAATGGAGTAGTGGATCAGCTACTAATGTGAATGGAGTGGAGATCATGTCTCATTAATGAGATGGATCATAGAGGTTGAAGCAATCAATTGAGATCATGGAGGGAATATAATGTGAGATCATAGAGCATTAATGATGAAGTGATGGAGGAATTTGTGCATTTAATGCACACATGATGGAGAGGGTGCACATTTCATGTAGACATGATGGAGGACTTGGAGAGACAACACAGTCAACCATGGAGGATTATGTCCACATGAAAAACGCAGTTTAGAGGTGGGCTAGGGCTTGGGAAGGCTCACATTGTATATAAAGGAGACGAAGGAAACATTGGAGGGGGCTTCAGTTTATGATTTGATGATCTGTTTAGATAAGGATTTGTCAGGTGACATATCCATGCATTCTTATGTTGTTTAGCTAAGTTTGCAGTGTTGTTTATCACAGGGTGTTCCCGAGCAGGAATCCCACCCTTACCCATAAGGGACTTGTGTGCCTAATTTGGGAAGGTTATTCTAAGCTTCCATTAATCATCAGGAATTAGTGCTACACTCTTTCCATTCTCTGTATAACACCTACCTTCAGGAATTACGCAATTTCTGAAGATCAGCTTCGGAGGTGTAGGTTGTCTTCAGTATTTCAGCTGGGGTATTGGTGAAGGATTATTCCTATCACCTTGGGCTTGAAGATCAACATTAATAGGGCTTCATTTCAGATCTACCATAAATCCAAACATTATTGAACTCCTATCAACAACAGTCCCATCAGGGATTGCGCAGTCCATCATTGTAGATCCAGAGGAGGAAGGAAGTTGCTATCATTTCAGCTAGTAATCCTGTGAGGGATTATCCCCTCACCTTGCCATCATTGTTTCCATCAGCCTAGAGCTTATTGTAGCACATTTTAGCAGACATCGAGTCTCTCCCTCTTGTACAACACAATTTTCTCAGTAGCTGCATATTCAGTTGCTGCATTTTGAGGAGGAAGAAGAGACAAGATCTCAAGCTTCTAGCTTGAAGATCTGAAGGAGGGATCAACCCTAAAACATCAGAACTGTTTGTAAAACACACTTCAACCATATTTGGATCAGATCTAGCTTCAGATCTGCATAACCCAATAGTCAAACGATCAAACCCTTGGAGGGTGATTTTCCAAACTCATAGATCTAGAAAATCCTTTCTGGGTTATCTTGGGTTCCCATCACATTGGCCAGATCTTGAATCTTGGAATCCCCGGAGCTCCTGAGCTTCATATATTTGAAAGTGCATTTGCAGTAGCTATATGTATATCATCAAAAAAAGGGACAACACAATATTTATTCCTATATCTCACTAGTTACGCAGTGCTAGTTGTATCATATTTGCAGGGTCATTCTAGGCCACTTCCTTGGCTAGAATACCTCTATTTTTACACTATTGTAACTGTAATATTATCCACATAATAAAAAGGCTCAACTTCTTTGTATATTCTGATGTTGTCTTTATATTTTTTGTTTACATAGTTGCATTTCATCTATTATTTTTTAGTATTACTGGATTCTCCCCTTTCGGGATATTACAGTGGTATCTGAGCATGACATTTGGCTTAGCTTGTGGACATTCATAATTTACATCAAAATAGAAGAAGATAGTAGAGATCTAATATAATGGGATTAAGTTTTGTTGCTTCTTGCTTGAGAAATATGAAGGATCTCTACAAGGATATCAATGAAATTAAGGAAGAAAGGAAAAGAGAAACCTCGAGAAGTTTTCGAGATGGAGAAGTTCCTAGTACTTCTTATTAGCAACAAAGAAGACTGGAGAATCATAGATCTCCTCATAGATGTACTATGCCCACTTCCTCTGAAGAAGGTGAATGGTATAGAAATGAAGGATTTAAAGAACCTGAGACTCATGAGACTCTTAGTTTGTATCTTGAAGAGTAAAAAGCACATTCTAGAGCATTCAAGGAGAGTCTAACTCTCCAACAATTCTTCCAAATCAAAGAAGAAAGAGGATCCTATAGCAGCAATAGAAGAAAGAGGCACAATAGATTATATTTTCCTACATTTGATGGATCTTCTTCAAGCACTGTTAAGGCTTGGAGGAAAGAGTTAGATGCATTTTTTAGGCTACATCCTGTGGTTGAAAAAGAGGTTGTCCAGATTGCAACACTTCATCTTCTAGGTGAAGCTAATGATTGGTGGTTTGGTCACATGGAGCATGCAAAGGTGAATATATATTTAGATTTATTTCACAAGTTGAGAAAGAAGTTTGATGAGAGAAAACCAGAGATTTATCACAAAGAGACAATTCCTAAGAGGACAAAGGAGGATGTCAATCTTGTCACTCTGGAGAAAGAGTCACCACATTCACCACGAACTGTAGAAGTACTTGCATCCAGAGAAGAGACACTCTAAACTTTGCAAGATAGTCTTGATCTCTTGACACATAGAATCCCATGCATGATTCAAGATATGCATAAGAAAGAGGAGGTAGAATCCAACACTGGTATATTTGGAGAAGAGAAACCATCACTCTTACCAGCAGTGGAGAGATCATTGCATCGAAAGAGGAAACTATTGTGATCTTGCAAGATGTTTCTGAATCTCAGTTTATCTAAGGTATGCATCCACTTCCACCTCATATTGTTTTAGTACCTCTTATTTAAACTTATGGGAACATGCCATCAAGGCCAATGCATAACGAAGGGTTAGAACAACATGCTAATTTGAAGTAGAAATATATCACTGTGCAGAGGACCCTTGATCTAATCAAGGAGGAGATGAAAAATTATCCCAGTTTTTCATTGGTAAACTACATTCAACCCTTTGAGTTGAAATGTGGAATTTCAGAATATGGGATAAGCAGGATCATATGTATAAAGGTTGGCTATGAGTTCAGCATTGTGCCTTACTTTGAGACAGCATATGTACCACCTTGCAGATCTACAACACTGTTAAGGAGTAGTAGTGAGAATAGGAGGACCCATTCCTTATGGGAGAAATCATATGCCAAATTCATTCATGAAGTAATGGAGAGAAATATGATAGATGGTAGACATCATGAGATGAGGAATATTTTCTCCTTTCCAGATGACACTTTCTCAATGAGCATCTCACAGCTCAAAGAGAAACTTCTACTTCTAGTAGATCCATAACTTCATTGGTTTTGGAAGGCCATTGATGAGAAGAAGGTCTCCTTAAGAGATCTCATTGGAGGTGCACTTCAACATTTCATGGAGTGCAAAGTTCTTCATCAGTTTAAGGTGGATGGTATCCTACAAAGGGAGGATACCATGTTTATGCACAACATCATTCATCATTCACAGTGGGATGAGTGGGTGAGGATGATAAGCAAGGGTTTCAAGACCACTTGCAAATATATGACATGGGCCAGCAAGAAGCTTGGTTACATTGGTTTCTCTTGGACGAGTTTGGTTACTACCCAAAGGCTCCTATTTCTTTGAGACATGCCTTGAAGAACACTCATGTGATGAAGGAGCAGGCATGGCTATGCTGGTTGCTCTTGGGTGAGTATGGTTACCACCCAATATTTCATATTTTCTTGACTCATTCCTTGTGTATCAATGATAATATGTAGCAAAGAAAGGCAAGTTCATTTTCGTTTTCCTTAAGAGAGTTTGGCCATCACATGACATCTCCTATGTCTATTTGTTTTGTATTCTGTAAAACTTGGCATCGTACTCTCATGATGTGTATTAATGGTGCTTACTTGTATTGGGCTGATGTGACATCCCACATGTCTATCCGTATGTTTTTACTCCATGATGCACATGATGAGGTGAGAAGGCAACAAGATCTCTTGTTTCTTTGATTTCTTTTGGGGGATTTTGGCTTATCCATCTTGCATGGGGGAGATGGAGGATGGTAGAAAGAGGTCCTACTTCGGTGGTTACTATTGGGAGAATATGGTTTGAAATATTTGTCTATGCATATATCTCTATTTTTTCTTTTGCATAATTTTGGAATGTTGCTTGGATCCAACAAGGACAATAGGGCTAAAGATGAGGGCATGTCAATGCTTAATTTACTTCATGAAACATGGGATGAAGAAATTATATGTGAGATAGGACCTTTCCTTTGTGGGAAGAACCACTTTATTATGTGTATCTCATGTATTTATGATGATGTTGGACATCATATGGTTGTCACTTGGTACTTCTTAGAGAAAGGAGGACATCTAACTATACAGTTGGAGGTCATTCTATGCATTCTTAAGAGAAAACTTTGGAACCAAACATGCATAACTCATTGCAGAAAATGGAGTAGGCCTTCCTTATGTGGATGCCATTTGGAAGGGAATCGATGGCTTTGCATCTACTTTTTTAGTTGCTTGAGGACAAGAAACATTTTACCAGGGAGGACTATAATATTCCCAAATTTTCACATGATATTTGGAATATTAGAGTTATTAATTTTCTTAATTAATTAAGTAAATAAAAGGTGGAGGGACCCATAATACTCAAAGATGAATAAGACCCACTTTTTATGTGTGAATTTGGATTAATTTAACATATATCTACATAATGGAGTAGTGGAGAAACTACTAATGTGAAAGGAGTGGAGATCATGTCTCATTAATGAGATATATCATAGAGGTTGGAGTAGTCAACTGAGATAATGGAGGGAATCTAATGTGAGATCATAGAGAATTCATAATGAAGTGATGGAGGAAGTTGTGCATTTAATGCACACGTGATGGAGAGGGTGCACATTGCATGTAGACATGATGGAGGACTTGGAAAGACAACACAGTAAACCATGGAGGATTATGTCCACATGAAAAATGCAGTTTAGAGGTGGGCCAGGGCTTGGGAAGGCTCACTTTGTATATAAAGGAGATGAAGGAAACATTGGAGGGGGCCTTCAGTTTATGATTTGATGATAATTTTAGATTAGTATTTTTTAGGTGACATCTCCATGCATTCTTATGTTGTTTAGCTAAGTTTACAGTGTTGTTTAGCACAGGGTGTTCCCGAGTGGGAATCCCACCCTTACCCATAGGGGACTTGTGTGCCTACTTTTGGAAGGCTATTCTGAGTTGCCATTCATCATCAGGAATTTGTACCACACTCTTTCAATTCTCTACAAAAAAACTACCTTCAGGAATTACGCAATTTCAGAAGATCGGTTTGGGAGGTGGAGGTTGTCTTCAGTATTCCAGCTGGGGAACTGATGAAGGATTATTCCTATCACCTTAAGCTTGAATATCAGCATTCCCAGGGCTTCATTTTAGATATGGCATCATGCCAAATATTATTGGCCTCCTATCAGTAGCATTCACATTAGGGATTGCGCAATCCATCATTGTAGATCAAGAGGAGGAAGGAAGTTGCTAGCATTTCAGCTAGTAATCATGTGAGGGATCATCCCCTCACCTTTCCATCACTATTTCCATCAGACTGGATCTTATTAAATCACATTTCAGTAGGCATAGAGTCTCTTCCTCTTGTACAACTCATTTTTCTCAGCATCTTAATCTTCAGTTGCTGCATTTTGAGGAGGAGGAAGAAGAGACAAGATCTCAAGCTTCTAGCTTGGAGATCTGAAGGAGGGATCGACCCTAAAATATTAGATATGTTTCTACAACACACTTCATCCATATTTGAATCAAATCTAGCTTCAGATTTTCATAACTCAGAAATCAAACGATCAAACCCTTGGAGGGTGATTTTCCAAACTCATAGATCCTGAAAATCCTTTATGGGTTATCTTGGGTTCCCATCACATTGGCCAGATCTTGAATCTTGGTATCATCAGAGCTCCTGAGCTCCATATATGTGAATTTCCCTTTTCAGCAACTATATGTACATCATCAACAAAAGGGACAACATAGTATTGCTTCCTGTAGGTCACCAGTTATGCAGTGCTAGTTGTAGCATGTTTGCAAGGTCATTCTAGGCCACTTCCTTGGCTAGAATACCTCTATTTTTACATTGTTTTAACTATAATATTCTCCACATAATAAAAAGGTTCAACTTCTCTGTATATTTTGATGTTTTATTTAGATTTATTTTTTACCTAGTTGTAGTTCATCTATTTTGTTTTAGTATTACTGCATTCTCCCCTTTTGGGATATTACATTTTCTATCATACCTTCTTCTTCTATCATCTCCTCTTCTTTTATCATAACCTCTTTTCAATCATCACCTCTTATTTTATCATCATCTCTTATTCAATCATCACCTCTTCTTCTATTTTTAAACTTGTTTTTTTTTAATCCATGATTGGTGTTTTAATTAGACCTTGGAGCATCTCTCTTCTTCAGGAAGTCTTGGGCATAGTGACCATGCTTGTGGAAATTGTAGAATTCAATATCCCTTAATATTTTATTAGAGTCATTTGATTCAAGGGAGGCCTTCTTTAACTATATGGTATTCCTCTTTCTTTTCTGTTATTTTCTTGAGAAACAAATGCATTTGGTTCTCCTTCTTCATGCCTTTGAATTATTCCTCTGTAAATCATCTTGGCTTCCTCTTGAGTGCATTTACCAACAAGATCATTAAACGTCAGAAGCTTTTTTTTTTTCCTTATATTAGTAATGAGGGTTTTCCAAATAGGAGGAAGAACTTGAAGAGCCACCACCACTAGCTCCCTGTCAAATAATTTTTCACTAGAAAATTGCATTCGATCCCTTAGGTAGGATAATCTCATGATAAAGGATTTAATCTTTTCCCAGTTGTTCATCTTTATTTATTTGAGTTGTTTTTTCGAAGAGAGGATGTGATTCAAGTTATTTACCTCATACATCTCGACCAACTTATCATAAATATCCTTAGACTTATTCAAGCTACCAACTTAACCAAGAAAATGATATTGTAAACCATAAATGAGAAAATTATTGGCTTTGAGCTCACCTTTCTTGTACTTGGATTTGATAGAAGCAGAAGCATTCACTGGAAGCTCAAGTACCTTTCCTTGTACATATTCCAAGAAATTGTTATCAACAAATATAACTTCCAACTTGACCTTTCAAGCAAAAAAGTTAGATGAGTCACCCAATTTCTCATTATCCTTGAAGAAAGAGGTAGAAATATTGTCAAAGTCAAATAGAATCCTTTATATTCTTTCAAATATTATTTCTCTTAACTCTTTTGGATTATAGTCACCTTAGCTCTATTACCTTGTTAATTTTCCACTGTTATAGGTTGTTACAATCACTTTATCCAAATTCTTATATTTAGTTAGAAATATTTCATAAAAAAATCAGTATTACAATTATCAATAGAAATTGTACATAGAACAATAAATGAAATGATAGTAGAAGAAAAATCAAGAGAAATAACAGCAAACACCAATATTGGTCAATTATCATGGAATACCCCATAAGGGGGAAAACCCTTTCAAATTATTCTTCTTATTTACCAATCAAAAGAATAGCAAACAAAACCAACCAAACAATATCTAAGAAATGAGCCCAATAGAAAAATATCATCAAAGGAAAAGTATCCAAGCCTATGGTCAATGCTTGACCATATCTTAGTGTTGATGATGATGGAAGCCAACGATAGGGTGAGGGGGTCTCCCTGATGTGAATTCCTCGTTATACCCCACACCATTTGGAGTAGGAGGCCCAATCGGAATATGACCAGTTTCCAAAGTGGTGGGTTTTAATAGCATGCCTTGGTTGCAATAAATGCATATAATGATGTATACATATATTTGGTTGAAACACATGTATGAACTTTGTGAAGTCTCAATTTTAATGCATGATAGTTTCTATCACATCGAAGGGAAATAAAGTGTGCCCCTTAGAAGCATGTAATAATACTTAGCTTAAAAGAGACTCACAAGTAGTAAAGGGAATAATAAGTTAACCTACAAAATATTTCATGGGATAAATTTGATTGAAATAACATAACAAAACACATTCAACAATATTCATACTAAAGAAAATGAATTAGTTCATAAGATTTAGCATAAATGAAATATCATGTATCATAAACATAAAAAGAATAGTATTGATACATCCACAACATATGCATGAAGACATGTTGGCTTTGAGCTTTATTAAAAGTGAAAGTTCCAGAAATACATTTACAATTGACAAGAAACTAGACCCCATAGTGGAACATGAAGCAAAAACTTGCTTCTCCAAAGAAAGATAATCCTCATATGCTAACAAGTGAAGCCAAGGCTCCAAACAAAGCTCCCAATATTTTGATTCCAAGCCCTTTACATGAGTTATGAGGGTGTATTTGTAACATATGAGATTACCATTCATCTCCCTTTGTGACCTTTGGACTCCCCTCATGACTCTTTAACTTTTTTCCTTTTCTAACTAATGATCTTTCATATTCCACAATTGACACTTAGAATTCCACTTACAAATTTATTTTATATACAATATTACAAATACCCATATGAGACAAAAATGGGTAGACCCTAATAAAACAAGCCTAATAAGACAAAATAACATATCAAGCTTGAGTTTGAGGAAACTCTAGCTCAACTTCAACCTGTAGATCTTTGGTCACATAATGATGCCAAGCTTTTTATTGTGTGATGGTTCCCTCAAACATTGCGATGGAATTAGGATGAAAGAAGAATATAGCCACCATTGCATCTAGGCATACAGTTTTGAATCTAGTTTGTGTTTCCTTATTTAATAAAAACAACATGGTGTTGATCTTAGAAGGGACACCAATATACTTCAGCATGTTATGTCTATTGAATTCCAGGTCCCTTTTCATAGCAATCTGTCAGAACTGGTCCAATTATTCTAAGACTTATCTCTGATCACATTTCTTCCATTTTCTTCTGAGAGTGTAGTGACTGGGGGAATTTTATGAGATTTAATGATAGAATCCACACTGTTGTACAACCATGCATAATAGGACATGATGTTGGCTATGAAAATGCTAAGATGTTTGTTGCGTTGTATAAGTATCCATACTTCAGATTTTTCCACCTTAGCTTGTTATCTTATTTTCTTAACCAACTCAAGCAGTGCACCTCTATACTTCATTCCCTATTCATGCAATATAGTGATAGTTGTGTGAAACTTTGAGAGATTTTTCATTCTCCCCTTATTTATTTTGCATGTCATGCAAGGGGAAAAATTCTTTGAGCATGGTGACTAACTCCTCATAGAGGTTCGTCATAGTTTCTCCCAATGTTAGTTCTTCACCAAGTATAGCTGCCTGAAGCTCTTATAAGTAAACATATGTGGGAGTTTTCTTATGAACCTCAGCCTATATTTTTTCAATATTTTTCCTTGTACCTTCTAAATTATTATCCATTTATCTATTCTCAGCCATCAAATATTATTGTTGGAGTAGAGTGCCCTGGGGTAAAGGAATTTTTAATATTTTTGGGTTAATATTTTCTTATACACGTTGCGCATAGATGTAAAAGGGGATTTGGGGTGGGTAAAAGTCCCTTAATGATTGTAACGAGTAAAAGGGAAAAACATGAGTCTCAAACCATGGTTTGAGACCATGTTATGTGCGCGTTTGGAAAGATATAAATATGTAAGAGTCGATAAGGATAAAAAGATCATCTCATATTAGTTATGTTAATTTTTTATCTAAGTTTGGGTTGGTTGTATGGGTAGAAAGGCTCATGTTGCCTATGTACATGGAGACCTAGTCCTGAGCTGTGTTCACGGAATCTGCTGCTATGTGCGTAGAAGGGAAAGATTGTATTGAATTGAAGATTTATTAATAAAGAAGGAGCTTTTGGCGAACTCAGAATTTTATGTGATATTTTTGGTTAAATGTCTTATATTTGTCATGTGTTGCTTATAACTATGATTCTAGATCTAAATATGTGCTATTGAAGGCATATTTATATTAGCGAATGATAAGTTGAATTAGATGCATCTGTGAGCAAGTATTATTCCTCTTTATCTATTAGACCTGAAGTGAATATAGTGATTTGTTTTGTGCAAGTTTGTATTGAATTAAGGATTGATTTTGTAATTAATTGTGAATACGCAAGGGTTAAGTTTGTATATTTTATTGCATGAAACTACTTTACTATTTAAGGGTTTATCTACAAGTAGATATAGCTTCTACGAAGGGTTAGATCTACTTGGAATATAATTTATGACACATGTCTGTTAATGCATATTTGTTAAGAGTTTTATCCGCGCTTAGACATGGTTTCTTGGGAAGTTCCACGCAGACAAATAAGTATTAAGTAAGGGTAAGACACACATGAAATTATCCCTCAGGGTGCAGAAACCTGGTTCCAGCACCCCACCATACTGCTCTGGGTGAGACTTTGGTATTTGCAAGCATCATTGCCAAAAGGGCCAATAGTTGGAGGGTTTTGTTGGTTACGTAGAATAATCCAAACTTGGGTTACGACCCCTTAAGCCAATAAATGGTTCCATTGCCAGGACTGAGATCATTTTGAGGGAGATTTGTTGTTGTGGCATCTAGCATAGAATAGACTACAAGATTGGCTCAACAAGAAGGTGTGTGAATTTTCAATCCAAGAAACCGAAACCCTACATTATTTTTTGAGGACTAGGAGAAAAAGTATATCTACATAGATGTATACAAAATTTTCTTTTCTTCCTTTTCAACTTATTTACAAGAGTGGTTATTGTATCTTGCTGAGTTTTAGACCTGTTGGAATGATGACGCAATTACCAAGTGGACGCCTGAACTGGTTCAGCAGTTGGAAAAATTTAGCAATAAAATTACCCATGTAGTAGATTATTTGATTGATAGTGTTTTAAGTTGGTTTGTGACTGAATTTTTTATTGATTATTTTGTATCATATTATGAAGTTGAAAGGAAATCTCTCAAATTCCCTAGAGGTAAGTTTATGCGCTTATTGAAATTGTGGTTTAAAATGCTTTTGTGTGAAAAGGGTACTCTGTGAAGTCATATTGAGTGATGTTGGAACAGGGTCTCCTACGAGCTACGAAACTGGTCCATTTTTGAATAATTTTGATTAGATTTAGTCTAGCGTAGGGGTTTTTGGGTGGGTCAAAGCCCCAAAAGAATTGTAATGGGTAAAAGGGTAAACCAAGGGTACGAAAACAATGGTTTGCGGACCATAGGAAAGTCTAGGCTAGATTATTATAAATAGAGGAACATTTTGTATTGTAAGGTAGGAAATAAAGAGATATTGATGCGAATTTTGGTTTAAGTTTTCTGTTTGGGTTTTTGGGGAAGGGACTCTTGTTGGATGTGTGTGCAGAGATCCAAAGTCCGGCTGTGTGCAGACCCTGCTGCTGTGTGTGCAGGCTGGGAAGGGGATTGTAAGAAGGAACTGATGAATTGATGAAAAAGAAAGGTTGATAGAGAACTGGATCTGAGTACTATCTGTGTGAATCATTCGTAATTACTGCATTTTGTGCATTCTATATTTAAGCTGTGAAAGATCTGTGTATGTGTGTTTTCTGTATCTAGATCTGTTCTGTTCTGTTTATGCAATATTGTGCTACTGTCATAAGAGTATATAATTATAGATCCAGTGAACGTGGATGCGAATAGAGACTTCATTTGCCCTACGCAGAACAAGGTGATCTAGGTATCACAGGGCTGAACGCAACTTTACTTGTCTTACCTATCCTTTCTCAGGGTGCGGAAACCTGGTTCCAGCACCCTCCCATACTACTTCGGGTAAGACTTTGACCTACGCAAGTAGGTCATTGCCGAAAGGGCCAGTAGTATAGGGTTTTGTTGGCAAACCTTGAACTATGAACCTAGGTTAGGACCCCTCGTGAGTATTTTGTGAAAGGTATCGGGTACTAACAAGCGAATATTGGAAACCTATCAAGGAGGAGACATGGCAACGCACTTGAAATTACCTACCTTTAAAGGCACGACCGATGAAGACATGGATCGATTCTGGTTTGTGGCAGACTCAGTATGGACTATGCAGGGTGTGGTGAGCGATACTATGAAGAAAGCACAGTTGTCCCTAGCCTTCGAAGAAAGAGCTCTGGATTGTTATATGAGGTACATATCTCAAAATGGGAGTGCATCTATTCAGATTATTATGGACACCCTAAAACAACAGTTTTGAAAACCTAAATCCTACTCTCAGGTTGTAGCAGATGTAAAATATTTGAAGCAGAGAGCAACTGAGTCCATGTGAGAAGCTAATCAATGCCTAAAAAAAGCTATTAGAGAAGGAGAATTTATGTATGATAACAGACAGCATACGGAATGGTTCATCGCCATGCTACTCCCTCACCTACGCATACCTATGGGTCACCAGAATTTTGACTCATAGGATAAAGCTTTGGAAGTCACTATGAAACTAGAAGCTATGCTCAGGAAAGATGCTTTGTTGAAAGTACAGTAGATCCATGTGCAGCTCTGGGCCATGCACCTAGAGATTCAGGACCTACAATGGGAAGGAGGAAGGGAAGCTAGTGCAGAACTATGGCGAGCGTTAAGGCGGGCGAGAGATCTGCGCCTAGGCCACCCGCAAATAGGAGAACCTAGTCTGGGGTACCCAGGATCAGGGGGGCCTAGCCCAGGACGACGGAGCTCAAGTGGACCTACGTTCCAATATGGGGATGGTCGCGTAGATGGGCTGCATAATGTCGGTTGCTGCCCCTGTCCGGGCACCAAAATTCTAGAGAAAAAGAAAACTAGTGTCAGTTTTGCTGGTCAGTGGGACATGAGGAGCAAGACTGCTGAATCCATAATTTAGTGACAGGCTGGAGAAATTTGCTGGAAGTGCAGTGATACCCTGCCTCACCAAAAACCCCCGCGGGCAAGGATGGATCCCCCTCCGGAAGCAGGGATAGGGGCTGAAGTGGAAGCGCAGGTCGGGGCCGAGGCCAGTTGATTTGCTATAACTATGGGAGCACGGGGCATTTTCCGAGGGATTTCCCGAACCCTACACAACAGTCCTGCAGGTATTGCAGACAGTTGGACCATATGCTGGAAGATTGTCCAGCCCTGAAAGAAAAGATACAGGAGAAGCAGCTCCCACCTACGTAGAAGGTGCGAAGGGTCTAGACTGAGCTAAGGGGTAAGGGTCCAAGCGTAAATGTGGTGACATGCAGTGGATTGGCTACTAGGGGGATTGAGGAGAAGGTTGAAACTGAAACACTGATTCGCAAAGCAGTTAGTAAACAAGAAGGGCTGGACCTGGACAAAGCAAGGGAAACATTTATGGAAGCTCGAAGGGACTTTCTCGGGATAGAGGCATCTATGTCCCTACGCCCTGGGGATTGGAAGGCAGCTGAGGAGGTCAAACCCTTCATGCATGCATATATGAAACTGCTGTGCAACACGCACCACTGTGTCATCTGACATTAAGGATGTGCACAAATTATACAGGTATCAACAATGCACTGGGAGGGAGACGTGGTTGACGGTTCAAATCAGAAACTACAAGATGGATCGGGTTATCATAGACCTCGGATCGGACGTCAATGTATTACTTAAGAAAACTTGGCAATGCATGGGTGAACCAAAGCTAGAATGGTCCACTATCTAGCTATGCATGGCTAGTCACCAAAAGATCATACGTTTGGGGAGGCTCTTTGGGATTGTGGTAGATATTGCGGGAGTAAAAGTCCGGGCTGACTTCGAAGTTATTCAAATCGCCGAGGATGCGGAACCCTACCCTATGCTACTGGGATTAGATTGGGCCATCGACATGGGTGGTATCATTAACTTAAATAAAAGAAGCATGGTGTTCGGAAATAATGGCACAAGGGTAGTTGTGCCATTAGACCCCACGGAAGGTAAACGTTATACGAAACCAATACCCATGGAGAAAGATGTGGATTATATCTATAAGTTGACTGGGCAAGATGCGGACAACCCAATCGAGGGTGAAGTACTTTGCTGCGAGGGGGATACTAAAGGCTTCTCTGATCCCGATAAGGAAATAGAGACTTGGCAGAACCGGTTATATGATGTCTCCACGCTGTGTTTTCTTCGCATCACAAAATACTTTCGCTATGTTTCCTCAAAGGTAAGGACCCGGACATATCCAGGCATAATCAACCACTGTGAACCTACCCCAAGAAAAGATCAGGTTGACCCATGAACAATTAGCAGGCTTCCTACAATAGTCGTAGGCTTAGTAGGTAGAGCTCTCATGCATCAGGCCACCTCAACAGTGACAAAACAGTTGCGGGTCAGACAATATGCTCCAACTACAACCCTCCTTAAAGCATCAGTGGCAGAGACGATAAGGTTTTCTTGGTCATGGGTCATGAGTTGCCTAGGAAGCAAGCCTGTGTTGGGGGAGAACATGTAGCTATCACATATGGATGGCACTAGCATAACAAGTAAGTCAAGCCCGCAAGGGACGCGAAAATTAGTTGGTGGATCAGTACCTATTGGTAAAAAGAAAAAGTTACCGTTGGAAGGAGCAGCCCTCGAGCCTTTAATGAAACGAATTATGGGGATTTTTTACCATTTCTTGGGGAACCCACCTCAAATAAAGTTTACCTCACCATCACATAGTTGCAGGAGCTTTAAAAAGAGAAAGATAGTCCAGCGAGAGGTATTGTTTCACTTGCACAACTTGCCTACCTCAGGCGTCTCGTAGAAGCACTTGAGCAATCAGATTTTTTGTATCCACATGGTCCCTCTCATGTATGGTCAGCCTACTCCTTTTGATAGTAGTCACCCAGAGTTGGGATTCATTTTTCGCGCAAGGATGCCAGTTACTAACCCTGCGGAACCTTTAGCCCCAGTAGGACCTGATCTTGAAGAAGTCCTGGAGATTGAGTGTGAATTAGAAGAAGTCCCCCCCACGCCGATCATACAGTAAGGCAAGGAAAAGGCACAAGGTTCAGGAAAAACCTTGAAAACAACCAAATGGGCTACTGGGAAGCCTAGGACATCCCCAAGACATGCCAGGTTCCTGCCAGTATCACCTTTAGAACAAGACGCACAGGAGGGCGCTCTGCTAGCTAACCCGATCAATTGGTTTCCCACCTTTGTTTTCCACGAAGGCCGTCTACACGAACACCAAAAAAATTGGATGGCTTGGTCACTTATCTGCAAACCCCCTTAACCCCAGGGGCAGTCCCTATCCTCAGTGATCCTTGCGGGCGACTCCATGAGGTCCAGTTCGATGATCATGATTTGGTGGACTATGAGACCCTCCCGGAATTGGCCCCTGCATTAAATTTTGATACAATCCATAGGGATGATGGAGTCATGGTAGTGCCTCAGCACTGGGTATGTGGCTTGGTGGGATCTGGACTTTTGAATCTGCTATGAATGCCCCACTTTGGCCATTACAACATCACAGATCGGTTGGCTCGCAAGCTACTCGCGCTCATTCACGATGGTTGCTTATGGATTTGCGATAGGGTCCTTATTGATGCTGTGTTGATCCACAAGATTATTGGCCTTCCTATGCAAGGGATGCACCCACTAGCGCAGGTCGAAAAGAAGTCTGAAGCAGCCACGGCTACATTTATACGGTAGACCTACGCGGTGCGTCGAAATTAGCACGGATTTGTGATCTAGACTATCAATGACCCTGCCACACAGATGGGTACTCGGCTCTTAGCTTGCAAGATAATGAGGAAGTTCCAGGTTGCGACTGTCCCCGCCTATGTGATGCAGTTAGCCGGCCAGTGCACAAATGGAATTTTTTTCAATTGGGCCCTGTTACACAGCAATTTGTCACTGTCCCTGCCATTCCCCATCCCGCACATTGGAGGGCTCATTCCGTGACCTGTGAGTAGAGAAAAGACTTGCAAATACTTTCAGTGCATCCCTCTAAAGATGAGCTTTCATTGCCCTGAAGACATCTCCCTGCAAAAAACCCTAAAAATAGCTCTTTTTCCATTGGCGTGGTTCCACAGTTCAGCCCTTGCGCCAACGGTGCAAATCCTCCAAAGAGGGCACGCCAATTGGCGCTCTGTCATAGAGCCGCACCCACACCAACCATATTAAGAGGTGTTTTTAAAAAATAAATGGCGGAATTTTCATCCTAACAAATAACTGGACTGATATCTATCTTGAGTTGGGAGGTTTGGCTACGGATTTCCATAGAGAGGAAGTGGTTTTCCACCTCTCATGGAAGCTTCCTTGATGATAGGGCCAATCCCATAATTATAGGGATCCAAACTTCCCTTCCTCCATCTATAAAAGCTTGCTCATCTCCTTTGCAAGCTAGTTCCCAAGAGCTTTCATATCCTTATGCTGCAAGAGCCTTCTTGATTCCCTTAAGGCCAAATCCAAGCAAGGAGACTATTTCCAAGTATCCGGAGAGAGAGAGTCTTATCCCATCCTTGACAGGCTTTATCGAGACATGTTTTGCTGACGACCCGCCAAAGGAGAGTGACGCGTCGAAGCTATGGTTGTATTCTTCTTTTGACTCTTTAATGATAAGCGACTATTGGTTATGGTTCCACTCTTGTTCTTGATTATGTTCATGAGTTATGTCCTCTTCGAATGACATATAGTTGTATATATTAGATTTTATGCTTGTGTTTGTGTTGTTTCTTGCATGTGCAGGTGTCCGACCACAGAGATCGTGAGGATTGTGATCTGACAGGACAAAGGAACGGGAGCACCACCTCTTCTACAAACGACAGCGTTGGATTCCAGGTAAGCCTTCATCGCGAGTCGGTTTATTTGCAATTAGGAACCTGCACTATAGCGTGTTTGATTGTTGCTAGACCCGATATGGGCTAGTAGGGATTGCCTCTGTCCGCAGAGGGGATTTACCTCTTCAACAATTTGGTGACTCCACTGGGGAATCAGCTTGCTGTTTGATTTGTAAGCTATAGACGGAGCCTGAAGTGCAGCCAGATAGCCTTCGAAACGCTTTTTCTCTGCATTAGCGGAGTAGATCAATGCTGCTTCAGTCAATCTCCAGTTTAGTTTACGGACTGAAAAACTTGGAGTATTGTCTTCTCTTTTCGGTCAATTTCTTGGCCTTGTTTGCTTGGTCAACTCTTTGGACTGGTTTTTTCTATTTGTTTGGCTTTGTTTTAGCCTTGTTATCACTTGTCTGTGTCTGAGATTGCTTGTTTTTCATTTTCCCATAATAAACTCAGCTGGCACACTTTTCAGCGTGACAGTCGCGCCCATTGACGCATGTTGCCTGTGTATCACCTGCGCCATTGCCTTTCTGGCGCTAATTTCAAACTCACAGTCGCACCAATCCTGTGAACTATTAGGGTTTGTTGTGTTTTATGCTTTCTGGGACTGACTTGTGATTTTGATCTTGTTTTTTTGGCTGTTTGAATGTACTGGAGCCTAGTTTGACTGATTGTAACCTCCATCCTTTGGTTGTTTGCCTTTTTTCTTTCAATTTTGCATTCGAGACCTAGGGCATCTAGGTGCTTTTGTGAGTCGAGCCTCCCTTGGAAGTTTTTGGTTTTTTTTTGTTCAGTCGACTTTGGGATTTCTTCCTTGCATTCGCTTGACAGTTGTCTATCATTTTATTGCGCTTTTTGAGTGACTGATTTTTCTTTCATTCGAATTTCTCTTTGCTTCATTTTGGGCCTAGATTACACGGCTCATTAGTGTCTTTGGGACTTTTCTTGGTTTTGAGAGACTTTTGGTCGATTTGAGATCTGATTGTTTGTGCCATTGAGTGAAATCTGCTTGTTTTTGCTCTCTTATTATCATTTCTCGAATTGCTTCTCATTTGTTTTTGGTTTGTTTAGTGCATATAGCTATCAAACATTGAAAATATAAAAAAAATCTCTTTTTCTTTTGGTTGATTAGTGAAAATTAAAATCTTTTCGGTGTTATTAGTAATTAGTGACTTTGAAAGAAAATCTTTTAGTTTCATTAGCTGCATTAGAGATATCACTGATTGTCTTCTGATCATTTTGTTTTTGTAAAAAGCTCTTAACTCTTCTGTAGCTATCTTTCATCGAACGAAATGATATATTGTGGCATGTAGTTTTGAATTTAGGAGATTTTTGAGACATCACATTCGTTAGGGCCTGAAAACTGAAACGTAATTGGAGATAAACTTTAAAATTTACTCAATTTACACTAAGGCAGCATTGAAATCTAACGAAACACATTTATAGGTCTAGGCTAGAGACATGTTCCAACGTCTTAAAACCTAGTAGCTGTCGTTCGCCTCTTGGCTTTAGACAGCACTAGTATGGACTTGTGCTCCATGTACCGTCACGTATATAAAGGGAGACTGTTGAGTCTCAATTCTGCATCTTTTCCATACACTTTTCTATACCTTTTTCACTCACCTGAACCTCCCAAGTTGTCAAATATCATTGTATATCAATTGCAAACGAGCATCTAACATGGTTTTTAATTATATTTTTGTATTTTCTATTTGATTTAGATTTTGTTCATCTAGCTGCGGAATCCTGCCACTTTCCGCAGTTGCTGCAACTTTCTGCAGCTATTTTGTGAAACTCTATGTTACAGGTGTCTACAAGGAAAACGAGCCAGCAGCCTGGATTACAACAGACACAATCCAGGGTCTTGCGCTCCATCTCGACCCAAACAAGTACAAGTTCGAGCATGTGAGTATGTGAGCTGATGTCGAACATGCAAGAACATCGTCTGATTACCAGCCAATGATGAAAGCTGTTAATAGACGCGAGAGAAACCACTAATAATGACAATGGTCCTCAAGGTACTACAGGTACAATCTACGGCGTGTGAATAAATGAGTTGACGTCGAACACCCGCAGAATCATTCGATCGGAAGTCAATGATGTAAACTTCACGTCGAATGCGACGAACCTGCCATTGAGGCATGCAGGCTCCAAGGTACCATCGGGAGTCTCTAGACCAACTTCCTGGATAATGAGTTGAAGTCGACAGGAAGTGACCTTGATCGAAGGTGGGCCATAATGATTCCCACATCATCGACACGAGACAGAGGAACATAATGTTTTGTTGTGAATCAGGACTATATAAGAAACAGAGGAAGGTTGATATTTGCAGAGGCCAACTTCTCTTGAACACATGAACGGCACGACAATGGACTTGGCAGTATTTGACATCAACGGATCAGAGGTCATGGTGACGAGGCAGTGAACAGATGAGAGATCAAAAGAGATTACCCAAACCCATGGAGGCAAAAGTGAAGCTGTTAGACTCCTATACCAATAGGTGTCATTTTTCATGATTGTCTTGATTGAACTATGGAATATGTTCAAACCTTTGTCTTGGACAAAGGTATTCCATATTCTTGAAAAACCAAAAAATAAAAAAAATTTAAAAAATGTAAAGAGGGTATACCCTAAAATAAAAATCAAAGGGTAAAAATAATAAAAATGGCCAAAAAGTAAAAGAAATGAACCCCATCAAAAACAAAGGCCAAGGAAAGTGTGCAAGTCTAAATGGCACTACTTTTTACTCTGATGTAATAAACAAATTGTGTGCAGCTTGTCAAACTTTTTCCACAATTTATGAAGAGTCAAACTGTTTAAACTTGACTCATTCATTTTCAATTTCATGTTGTAGAATAGAGAATAAATATCTGACCAAACAGTTTAATCTTGGCAGATAAGTAGATAGGTAGAGTTAATAAAAGGTGCTCAACAGTTTAATCTGAGCCCTTGGATGTAATAAGGGTAGAATTAGATAGATTTGCCTTGTAAAAAGAAAAAGATTGATAAGGGTTTGCAAGTCTAAATGCACCCTAATAAAGAAGAGAAAATGGTAGTGTTAAGTAGATAGGGTAGGTAGATGGTGCTGCAAAGTGTTATCTGATGAATGATGCTGCTACATGTTTTTGATCCTTTGCTTTCATCACAAATACTAAAGCAGGAAATACACTCGAAAATCACAGCAAGCAAATTCAAACTCATTAACTTCCCTCATCACTTTCCCCTCAAAGGTTTTACTAATTTCCCCCAAAAGTACTAAGGTATTTGGAGATCAAAGGGGCTCAAGGCATTTCCTTGACTTCTGGAGGGACCGGACCCTCGGCCTAATGATCAAAAAGACCTAAGTACTTGTAATAATCCATCATTATAATTTTCCATCGTTAACTTTGTCCTAAGTAAAATCCTATTTTACTTAGGAAACTCATGCAAAATTCCATAAAAATCCCTCAAGATAACTTGCTATTCTAAGTTTAAGTGTTGAAGATAAGATATTGCAATTTACTTCAGAAGTTATCACTTTTCTTAGATGTGCAAAAATATTTTGAGTTTCCTTGTCCTTTGCCATATTTACATCTAACTTTATTTTACTAAATCCATAGTAAAATACCTTATCCTAAGTATATAACTCCCTTTTTATAAATAACCCAAAAAAACCCCTATATTATATAGTTTAACCAAAGTAATTATTTTCCCAAATATTCATTAAAAACCCCGCTTCACAAGCCCTTTGTTTAAATGTATCTTTATATTATAATCCCGCCCTTATGGTAATTAAATAATCTTTATTTGTTACCATATAATAAAAACATATATACAAAAGCTTTAAACATGCGATATGTATGCTTGAACACAAAAATATGAATAAAACTAAAGTTTTGATTCCAAATAAAACTTCGGAAAATCCTCGTGCCACCATGGCTTGTCCACTTGGCATTCCACTTAACCAAGCCCCGCCGCAACCCCTTTCTTTACACATACGGGATTAATTAGTCATCAGGACTAATTAAGAACCTTTTTTCCGCCTATTAGACATCTCCCGGGGTGATTAGATTAAACGTTAATCGTTTTAAAGCCCAACGGGCCCACACCGGAATCCTCCGCTTTTTCCCCATCCCTTCGACCGTCGGATTAACCCTTCACAGATCTACGCTCCACGTTTATCCCGCTACCCATCCCTTGTCAGCCTTTTAACCAGCGGGGGATGGGTGGTATTTGAATAGTCCACCATCCACGTGGTGATCACTTTGTGGAATCGCCGCCCTCCCGACTAATACCACCCTCGACCAAAAGCGGTGCGGGGACTTACCGCTTACCGCTTACCGCCCGACCTTGCATACGTCAGCCCGTACGTCGATGACGTCATTCCTCGGAAAAATAAAAAACTCTTTTAACTTGTGAATAAAGCCATTTTTCCATGTTTTTCCTGTTATTTTCGTTATTTGAAAACGACAGTGCTCCCCGCTACGATTTTCGAATTTCCACTATAATTGACCGATTTACTCCAAGATTTCGCTGCGCCCGTGTTCAAGTACAGTCCTGCCATCACCTGTTACCCATTAAAGAACCAACCTCCTTCAAAAAACAGGTATTTATCCTTTTCCACCCTGACTGCAAGTAAACTCTGTTTTCCTTGTTTTTCACTGAAATCAGTGTTTAAATCTTAGTCCTAAGATCATTCCCTGAGTTTTACGACTGTAAATTGTTCCCCCCGAACCTGCAAATTGACCTGTTTCTCCCGTGAATTTACTCAATTCCTCACCATTAGCCAAATTTCCATTTTGAATCCACAAGAACCAAAATGGAAGCTCCTGTGGCTTTAAACGTTGCCCCATTGAACGCTCCTCATAGAGACCTGGATTTCATTAACAAATTGTTTGATTTTAGCAGGTTACCATCGGAATATGGATTTGGACCAACAATTTCAATACTAGTTGACAAAATTGTTTACTCCAAATTCTCAGATTTTAATTCAATATCTTCATTCAACAAACAGTTTGTATACAAAGTCAGAGAGAGATTAGAATGATGAAATGTGCACAGTGAATGGTAAAAGTGAAATGAGAAATTACAGGGATAGGAAAAGCATAACAGTTAAAGAGTATTAGTGGTTAAAGTGTATCAGGTAAAAGTCAGAGTGCAAGTTAAAATGAAGTTACAGAGCAGTCAAAGGTAAAACAGTAAAATTAATTACAGAGGCAGTAAAATGGTAAAAAGAGATGAGAATAAATTTCACCAATAGTGAATTTTGTCTAAAAGTGAAAGTAAAACAGTCAAAAGAGCAAAAAAGTAAAAAGATGAAAAACACAACAAAAAGGAACATTTTTGCAGAAATTGCATGTTTTAGTCATTGTTTTGCAGACACTATTGTGATCAATATAAAATGAATTTTTCAAAAATGAAGGAGGTTTATTTTCTTAAGAGTACCATCTACAAAAACCTCTCTCACTTTTCTAACAGCTATTATGGTTTTGGAAATATTAAACAAAGTTGGAAAGCACTTTTTGCAGAAAATTACAGTCAAGGCATCATTTTGCAGAGAATATTGTGGCCAATTAGAAATACATTTTACAAAACTGAAGGAGGTTTTTGTTCCTAAGGGACCCATCTACAAAAACCTATCTCAATTTGTGCACCGTGATTTCATAATGAGAGATACATGCACATATTTAGAGGCTATTTTTCAGACTCTGTAAAACTCTGTTTTACACATCTTTTTGCAGAGCCTATTGTGAACAGCTGGAGAGGAATTTTGGGAAAATTAAAGAGGTTTATCTCACCAACATATTTATCTAAAATAACCTCTTTCACTTTTCACATATCTATTACGGATTGAGAAATAAAAAGATATCATTGGACCCCCATTTTGCAGAAGTGTTGGAGCAGAATGCACAAAGAAAGGAAGCAGTTAGTGACTTGGATGCGTCATCATCAACTAAGAGTTGGATAAAATTCGAATTCTCCTCTTTGTCATCACCTATCCATACAAAATAGTGCCAAATAGATGCATTAGTTTGATTGTCCTTTAATTAAGTTCTATTTATGTAAAATAGTTGGAGAGATTTGTGAACCAATTTTGATATTTGTTTCAAGATATTTTAGTTTAGAATTTGTATAAATACTCCACTCTTAGAAGCATTTGGGGGTGGATTCTATTACTCTGCTGTAACATTGAGGTTTTCGGAATAAAAAGCTTTTGGACAAATTTACTTGTGGCTTACTGGATGACGTTTTGAAGCACTGGACTTGTTGCAGGATTCATGTGTTGGACTACAGTTCAATAAGTTTTCCAACCCTTGTGTTTGAATTTTATATTAGTTTATACTATCATCATATCCGTTTCTAAATAGTTTACATAACGGATTGAAACAGAATTTGCTTAATTGTACTCTGTTTTCAAATGTAATTATTCTTGATGTTTTCTTCTGAATTAGTTATAAGCATGAATTCTTAAATGCTCCTGCTTTGCTAATTTAATCATTGTTGATTACTATAACAAAGAATCCTTCATTGCTCTTTGCTTGTAGTCATTTCTCTTCTTTCTCTTGAATATGGTGAAAGATTCTTAGTTGCCTTTCATCCCTTCAAGATCATTCCATCCACTTTAAATTTTAAGGATTGTTCTCTGTCTAGCTATCTTGCCCTGTAATACCATCTTGTGCTTAGAATAGAAATCCAGTAAAGCCATCCTTTGACTCCATAGCCCAATGGACTGAAAACCCTCAACCTTGCCCTTAGTTTGTGGATTCCACCATTTTCCCAAAACAAATTTTGAATCTATAACTAGCCTAAAACCTTCTAAGAACAAAGATAAATCATAAAGAGAGAGCCCTCTCTGGATGCAGATTGGCTAGATTCTGCATCTAAAAGGTTGGTTTGTGGTTACCTCGAGTATACTTTCCTCTTACACAACTTCTAGGAAAACGTGAGTGATAACATAGTGGCGACCATACTGGGGACCTGAATCATTTTATTGATACTATTGTTTGATTTATAAGCTATGGACAGAGTCTGAAGATCAGCCAGGTAGCCTTTGAAATTGCTTTTGCTCTGCAATTGCAAAAGTAAATAAAAGCTGCTTCAGTCTATCTCTGATTTAGCTTATACATTGAACCTTAGTTTCAAATGTTTAATCAGACTCTCTAGTTTAATAAATCTTTGAGAAAATTTTAATTAAAAATCCTAAATTTCTTGAAGAGTTTGTAGAAGTTGTTTTGAAAATTCGCAAAAATTTAGTTTCCTGAAGAATTAACTTTTTCTTCAAAATTTGTTTTACAGGTTTAGATCTGATCTATGATGGTGGACAGGGATCAGACACACAAAGGTTAAAATCATCCACCTGGCGACTCCAAATCAATTTCAGAATCAAGACTCCACTTGAGGAATGAACCTCAAAGGACAATATGGAAAGATCAGGCTTTCAACTTGGATTTTGATCCAAGACATTATGTTCTTTCTCATTAAGAAATTTTTTGAATGTATATTGTATTTTATAGAAGATCTTAGATTAGTTTTTAGTTATTTTCCTTTGAAGATTGTAAGTAATAATTCTCCTAATCTCTTTGAGCAGCTTTCTTATGAATCTAATGATGATCATTTTCCAATTAAGAAGCCTCAAATAATCAAGACTGATCTTATAATCCCTGTACATATCCCTATGCCATATAAAGTTCCAGATAGATATAAGCCCCTTATTTTACCTCCTATACTCCATGATTTTCCTAAAAAATACTACAAGTATCTTCCTATATTTGATGGAGAGAATGGTATCACTACCCAAAAACATATTCAAGGTTTTGAAAATTATTTGGATTTATTTGAGATTGATGAAGATGATGTTAAAATCAGACTTTTTGCTCTTTCCTTGCAAAATAGAATAAAGATTTGGTTCAAAAATATGCCTAATTCTAGCATATCAAATTTCCAACAGTTTATCAAACTTTTCCTTGATAGATGGATAATAAAAGTTAATCATTTTGTGATCATGGAAGAATATAATCAATTAAAAAGACATTCAAATGAAACAATACAGCAATTTTCTGACAGATTTAATCAAGTTTATTATTCAATGCCAGAAAATATTAGACCTCCTCATGATTCAGCTCTCTTGCATTATCCAAGTGCCTTTGATTCAGAAATAGAATTTCGGTTAAGAGAAAGAGATCCAAAAACACTTGTACAGATGCAAAATATTGCGGTTGATGTGGAAGTTAATCTCCAAATCAAACAGGAAAAGTTGAAAGTAGAAGAAGAGGAAAGGAAAAACATTGCAGAGGTAAAACTCAACCTTTTGGTAAGAAAACTAGATGAAATAACATAGGAGATCACTATGAAAGAAGAATTTTTTATTCAAAATCACCATGAAGAAATAGAAGAGGTTGATAGCCATGAACAAATTCCTCTTAATTCAAATTATCATAAATCAGAAAATGAATTTACAAATCAATATGAGGAAGAGGAATCTATTGTTCTAATGTGTATGTTTGATGACATTCCTTATTTTGATGATTTGCCTAAGTATGATCATTATGATGATAGTTATGTTCTTCAAAGTCAAGCTAACTTTACAGAGATATCAGAAACTAGTTTGGAGGATGAAGAAATGCAGTTTCAGCAGATTGAAGACAGTGATCAGCCAATACAGATCAGCCATGAGAGTGAGGAAGGAAGAGCAGAAGATGTGGAAATAAGTGAAGATTCTTTACCTCTTTGTTTTGCTTCATTTCAGTTCATTAGAGAAAACTATCATGCCATAAATAATCAGCAATCTTTAGGAATTGTGATTGACAACAAAGAAGATAATGAAACTATTGATCAAGATTTTTCAGTTTCACAATTTCAGTTATCAGTTCCCATTGAAATAAATGATCAAATGACACAAGAAAGTTCCATACCACTATTTTTTGAACCATTTCAACTTTTAAAGGAAATGTGGTATAACATATTTAAAGAAAAGAATGGGAAACTTGTTGAAGTTTATGAAGTCCCATGGAATTTTATATGTCATAGCTTCCAACAATTTTCCCAAGATTTTCAGGATCCAATAGCATATATGTTGAATATTGAAGGCATTCGAAGCATTCCTCTATTAACTAACTATGATTTTCAGAATCAAGATGATAAAGGATTCAATACTCAAACATTACAATCAGTAGGAATATCATCACAAATCTTATCTGAAAGTTTACAGGGAGATAAAGATGAAAATAACATTTCATATTCATGGTATGGAGGCCATCCAGAACAGATGTACAATTGTTCAGATCAGTTAAACATCAGTGTATATATTTTGGAAGATCCTTTTGTACAGTTTCTAGAGTCAACAAAGGAAATCAAGTGTTTCCTTATCCTCTCATTTGTTGACAAGTTTCTAATAGATTGCAGAAGTACAATTTTGATAATCAACAAGAAAATGCAACAAAATCTATCAAAGTACATAATGCTTGAATGGTTGCATTGGCTATTTCATTTTACCTAACTAGTAGTTGAACAGTAGATTGAGTAGGTCGATGAGTGCTAATAAGCTCATAATTTTGAGCATTTTTTTTAGTTTTTAATTTCAGATAGTTTTCATTAAGTTGGTTTGAAATTTTTTGTGTGTTGTTTTAGTTTCAAATCAGATTTCAGGTTGCAGAAAAAGGACTATATTCAATTCAAGATTTTCAACCACAGCAAATACATGTTTGGGATTGGAACAAGGCAGAAGATTTCTAACTAGGAAACAAAGTTTTAAGTTTTGAGTGGATGGTGAATTGCTGAAGTTGAAGCCCGAAGTGAAGGCCCTAAGCTTCAAAAGTTTCACTATCATATGTACAATAAAGCTACCAGAAGAAGGAGATTACATAGTTCAGTTTGAAGACATTTTGAGGCATCTGACCTGCTGTTCTTGACTTTTCACAAGGAAAAGCCATCCCCAAGTGGAGTCAGTGTTAGTCTCCTATACCAATAGGTGTCATTTTTCATGATTGTCTTGATTGAACTATGGAATATGTTCAAACCTTTTTCTTGAGCAAAGGTGTTCCATATTCTTGAAAAACCAAAAAATCAAAAAATTTTAAAAAAAATGTAAAGAGGGTATACCCTAAAAGAAAAATCAAAGGGTAATAAAAATAAAATGGTCAAAAAAGTGAAAGAAATGAACCCCATCAAAAACAAAGGCCAAGGAAAGTGTGCAAGTCTAAATGCCACTACTTTTTACTCTGATGTAATAAACAAATTGTGTGCAGCTTGTCAAACTTTTGCCACAATTTATGAAGAGTCAAACTGTTTAAACTTGACTCATTCATTTTCAATTTCATGTTGTAAAATAGAGAATAAATATCTGACCAAACAGTTTAATATTGGCAAATAAGTAGATAGGTAGAGTTAATAAAAGGTGCTCAACAGTTTAATATGAGCCCTTGGATGTAATAAGGGTAGAAATAGATAGATTTGCCTTGTAAAAAGAAAAATATTGATAAGGGTTTGCAAGTCAAAATGCACCCTAATAAAGAAGAGAAAATGGTAGTGTTAAGTAGATAGGGTAGGTAGATGGTGCTGCAAAGTGTTATCTGATGAATGATGCTGCTACACGTTTTTGATCCTTTACTTTCATCACAAATACCAAAGCAGGAAATACACTGGAAAATCATAGCAAGCAAAGTCAAACTCATTAACTTCCCTCATCACTTTTCCCTCAAAAGTTTTACTAATTTCCCCCAAAGTACTAAGGTATTTGGAGATCAAAGGGGCTCAAGGCATTTCCTTGACTTCTGGAGGGACCGGACCCTCGGCCTAATGATCAAAAAGACCTAAGTACTTGAGATAATTCATCATTATAATCATCCATCTTTAACCTTGTCCTAAGTAAAATCCCATTTTACTTAGGAAATTCATACAAAATTTCATAAAAATCCCTCAAAGATAACTTGCTATTCTAAGTTTAAGTGTTGGAGATAAAATGTTGCAATTTACTTCACAAGTTATCACTTCCTTAGATGTGCAAAAATTATTTTGAGTTTCCTTGTCCTTTTCCATATTAACATTTAACTCTATTTACTAAATCCCTAGTGAAATACCCTATCCTAAGTATATAATTCCTTTGTTTATATATACCCCAAAAACCCCTTTATTATAATGTTTTGACCAAAGTATTTACCTCCCTAATATTCATTAAAACCCGCTTCTACAAGCCCTTTGGTTAAAATATAGCGTTATACATTAATCCCGCCCTTATGGTAATTAAATAATGTTTATTTGTTACCATATAATAAAACATATATACAAAAACTTTAAACATGCGATATGTGTGTTTAAACACAAAAATATGAATAAAACTAAAGTTTTAATTCCAAATAAAAATTCGGAAAAGTCTCGTGCCACCATGGTTTGTCCACCTGGCATTCCACTTAACCAAACCCCGCCGCAACCCCTTTCTTTTCGCATACGGGATTAATTAGTCATCTGGACTAATTAATAACTTTTTCCGCCTATTAATTATCTCCCGGGGTAATTAGATTAAAGCTTAAATTATTTTAAAGCCGGCAGACCCCTGCAGAATCACCACATGTTCCCCATCCCTTCGGCCGTTGGATTAACCCTTCCCGGATCTGCGCTCCACGTTTGTCCCGCTACCCATCCTTTGTGAGAAAGTTAATCAGCGGGGAACGAGCGGTATTTGAAAAGTCAGACATCCACGTGGCAAACGTTCTATGGAATCGCTCCCCCCGCGATCAATACCACCCTTGACTAAAAGCGGTGCGGGGACTTCCCGCTTACCGCTTACCACCCGACCTTGCACACGTCACCCCGTACGTCGATGACGTCATTCCTCGGAAAAATAAAAAAACTCTTTTAACTTGTGAATAAAGCCATTTTTCCGTGTTTTTCCTGTTATTTTCGTTATTTGAAAACGCAGTGCTCCCTGCTGCGATTTTCAAATTTCCACTGTAATTGACTGATTCACTCCAAGATTCCGCTGCGCCCGTGTGCAAGTACAGTCCCGCCATCACCTGTTACCTGTTAAAGAACCAGTTTGCCTCCAAGAACAGGTATTTATCCTATTACGCCCCGAACTTCAAATGAAACTCTGTTTTCCTTGTTTTTCACTGAAATCAGTGTTTAAATCTTAGTCCTAAGATCATTCCCTGAGTTTTACGACTGTAAATTGTTCCCCCCGAACCTGCAAATTGACCTATTTCTCCCGTGAATTTACTCAATTCCTCACCATTAGCCAAATTTCCATTTTGAATCCACAAGAACCAAAATGGAAGCTCCTGTGGCTTTAAACGTTGCCCCATTGAACGCTCCTCATAGAGACCTGGATTTCATTAACAAATTGTTTGATTTTTGCAGGTTACTATCAGAATATGGATTTGGACCAATAGTTTCAATACTAGTTGACAAAATTGTTTGCTCAAAATTCTCAGATTTTAACTCAATATCTTCATTCAACAAACAGTTTGTATACAAAGTCAGAGAGATATTAGAATGATGAAATGTTCCCAGTGAATGGTAAAAGTGAAATGAGAAATTACAGGGATAGGAAAAGCATAACAGTTAAAGAGTATCAGTGGTTAAAGTGTATCAGGTAAAAGTCAGAGTGCAAGTTAAAATGAAGCTACAGAGCAGTCAAAGGTAAAACAGTAAAAGTAATTACAGAGGCAGTAAAATGGTAAAAAGAGATGAGAATAAATTTCACCAATAGTGAATTTTTTCTAAAAGTGAAAGTAAAACAGTCAAAAGAGCAAAAAAGTAAAAAGATGAAAAACACAACAAAAAGGAACATTTTTGCAGAAATTGCATGTTTTAGTCATTGTTTTGCAGACACTATTGTGATCACTATAAGATGAATTTTTCAAAACTGAAGGAGGTTTATTTTCTTAAGAGTACCATCGACAAAAACCTCTCTCACTTTTCTAACAGCTATTATGGTTTTGGAAATATTAAACAAAGTTGGAAAGCACTTTTTGCAGAAAATTACAGTCAAGGCATCATTTTGCAGAGAATATTGTGGCCAATTAGAAATACATTTTACAAAACTGAAGGATTTTTTTGTTCCTAATGGACCCATCTACAAAAACCTATCTCACTTTTTTCACAGTGATTTCATAATGAGAGATACATGCACATATTTAGAGGCTATTTTTCAGACTCTGTAAAACTCTGTTTTACACATCGTTTTGCAGAGCCTATTGTGAACAGCTGGAGAGGAATTTTGGGAAACTGAAAGAGGTGTATCTCACCAACATATTTATCTAAAATAACCTCTTTAACTTTTCACATATATATTACGGATTGAGAAATACAAAGATATAATTGGACCCCAATTTTGCAGAATTGTTGGAGCAGAATGCACAAAGAAAGGAAGCAGTTAGTGACTTGGATGCGTCATCATCAACTAAGAGTTGGATCAAATTCGAATTCTCCTCTTTGTCATCACCTATCCATACAAAATAATTGCCAAATAGATGCATTAGTTTGAGTGTCCTTTAATTAAGTTCTATTTATGTAAAATAGTTGGAGAGATTTGTAGTTGGGTGATATTTGTTTCAAGATATTTTAGTTTAAATTTTGTATAAATACTCCACTCTTAAGAAGAATTTGAAATTGGATTCTATTGCTACTATTTGTAACATTGAGGTTTTCGGAATAAAAATCTTTTGGACAAATTTACTTGGCAACTTCTTTGGATGACGTTTTGACGCAGCGACTTGTTACCGGGATTCATGTGTTGGACTACAGTTCAATAAGTTTTCCAATCCTTGTGTTTGAATTTTATATTAATTTATACTATCATCATATCCGTTTCTGAATAGTTTACATAAAGGATTGAAACAGAATTTGCCTAATGTACTCTGTTTTCAAATGTAATTATTCTTGATGTTTTCTTCTGAATTAGTTATAGGCATGAATTCTTAAATGCTCCTGCTTTGCTAATTTAATCATTGTTGATTACTATAACAAAGAATCCTTCATTGCTCTTTGCTTGTAGTCATTTTCTCTTATTTCTCTTAAATATGGTGAAAGATTCTTAGCTGCCTTTCATCCCTTCAAGATCATTCCATCCACTTTAAATTTTAAGGATTGTTCTCTGTCTAGCTATCTTGCCCTGTAAAACCATATTGTGTTTAGAATAGAAATCCAGTAAATCCATCCTTTGACTCCATAGCCCAATGGACTGAAAACTTTCAACCTTGCCGTTAGTTTAAGGTTTCCACCATTTTTCAAAACAAACATCTTGGATCTATAACTAGCCTAAAACCTTCTAAGAACAAAGATAAATCATAAAGAGAGAGCCCTCTCTGGATGCAGATTGGCTAGATTCTGCATCTGAAGGTTGGTTTGTGGTTACCTCGGGTATACTTTCCTCTTACACAACTTCTAGGAAAACACGAGTGATAACATGAAGCAACGAGATGAGATGTCCCCAACCCGACACGAATGCAGACAAGTGCCATGTTCGAGAGCGACATACTGCCGACGACAACGACGATGGTTCCATTTTTCCCCCACCATTTCTGGCGAGTACCCCAATTATTTTTAATAACAAGCTTGAAGGGGATAACATATGCTTGTGATATAAGTCCGCCCTTCGGGCGAATCCATCCTAGTGCATTTAACGAGTCCTAGGAAGGAGAAACTCGGAGAACGTCATTTCGACGGAATCCAATGTCATCAGGGTTTAACGAGTCCGACAAAGGAAGAACTCGGCGTCTTTTCATGTTTAGAGAGTTTGAAAAGACAGCGGAAAAGAAAACTCCACAGGTCCCTTTTCGTAAATAGTTCCCCAGATCCGAAAAGGTAGAAAACAATATCCGGGGAAACCTCCTAGTCGCGATAGGCTAGGGTATTCCTTTTTCGTAATCGATCCAGCCCAGCCCGAAAAAGGGTTAAACTTATACTGGGTGAATGTCGATTCGTGTCCATTTTAACGAGATCGAAACGACAAGGGCCTCGGCGATCTTTTCATATTTAGAGAGTCAGAAAAGAGCTAAAAGATGACTCCAGAGTGACTTTTTCATGTATTTACCGAGTCTGAAAAAGTATAAAATATAACTCGTTTCCACCTTTTAAGTCGCAAAAACCTGCCGCTGCACATACCAAGCAAGCGTAAAATCCATTTTCGACATAATACATGCAAATATTTGACAAAAATAACTTTCAAAGCTCTTTTAACGTCTAAAAGTTATAAATATGTCCAATTGGTAAAAAATGAAACTACTTTTTACTATTTACCTTGTGGAAAGCAACAGTGGTCCATTTGGAGCAGACTCTTCTGACGGTGATTGCGACCAATCCAGGCAACCATTCAGCGTCTCGTCTGTCACAGGTAAGAGGCGCTCCTTTTCTCTTCATTTCCATACATTTTTTAATGATTTCCCTTCATAAATCAGTTCTGTAAGGGCACTTTTAAAATTTTAGGGCCGGGCCCAGTGGCGCGGGTATCGGGCACGGACCCGCGCCACTGAGCTCTTTTTACCAAAAGGCCCGCGCCACTGGCGCGAATTGTTGTAAACACGGTCGGCCGCCAATGCTGAACTAATTACACTTTAAAATTCAAATGTTACAAATTCCTTGAAATTTGAAGCTCACCAAAGATCTAATCAGGGGCTTTTGACCATGTGAATGCAGATAAACACTCAAAATGGCAATTGAATGGAAGGAACGAGAACACGGAGATGAGGATGAAGAGGCCATGCAAAGCCAGGCTTGCATGAACGCTCTGAGAGACTGCGGATTGAAGAAGTTCTTCCTCACGCCATGTTTACGAGCTCAGCCCGAGCTTCTCCAATATCTAATCAACATCTGGGATGAAAATGACCAAGTATTCAGAATACGAGACCAGGTGCTGGAATTGGAGGTCACTAACATTTATTTCATTACTGGATTGTCCCGCAGAGGTCTAATCCCTGTATTGACTGGGAGCAGACCATCAGGGGAAAAGATGGAAGAGGTAATGGCGCGGGTGTGCCGAGGGGCACAAACAGGATCAGGAAGTAAGAAAGTATACATCTCCACCATCCATGATCTAGCACTGAGAGTAGTTCTCCACACCATTACGCGGGCTGCTGGGTCGCAGGCTCCGCACGAGGCCACGAAGACTCAACTCCTGTTAGCCTCAGAATGCATGGGTCCCCGACTGTATGATTGGGCAACAGCTATGACCATCAATATGAAAAGGCAGCTTACAAAGTGCAAACAGGGGAAACTGAAGCAGTTTGGGTATGGTTCCATCTTGGTGTCGTTCATTCTGGAACGCATACCAACCTTCCAGGGCCAAGAGGCCCATGTGGCGAGTCCGATACCACGAGAGCCGAGAATGGCTCGCTGGGCAGCACTGATGCCCAGATCTGGAGGTGGCCAACAGATGTCCTGGAAGCCAGAGTTCTTTAGGTGTCTATGGCGCCAACTGATCGTTGTGGAAGATTGGCCCTATTCGGGAACTGACTTTACAGGAGACCCAGATCTCCCACTACCAGAAGGGGATGACTGGGACGAGGAGCTGGGTAAGACCTCAAATTTTTGATTTCATGTTTATATGTTTTTTTTTTTTTTTGTCAATACACACTTGTCTTAACACAATTATATATGCATGCAGATGTAGGACCTGAGAGACCAGCCGGGATGTCTCCTATCTCCCGGAGGACACAACTCGCCCCTGAGATCCAGGGGGAAGGCACCGGAGGAGAGGCACTGGTCCAGAACCTCGAGGGGATTGCCCATGGGATCCCAGACTATGCCCGGCTGTCAGACGTACCGATGGAGTACCGGCGCCATACGGTGGGAGTTCCAAACCGGCTCCACCGAATCCTGAGGCGGCTAGTGCGTGCAGTGACGTGCTATCATGAGCACCATGCGGATTAGTCTCTAGGATTTAGCTACACCTATTTTTTGAGAGACACAGTGTCTCAGGATGTATTAAGACAATTATGTATATTTTTGAGTTTTGCGATGCACACTGTGCAAACATTTCGACACACATATATATATATATACATGTGACTATTTTGGATGGATCTTTCTTTACATGTGATAATGTTTTTATATGTCATGCGAATTTCTAATACAGATGTAATCTAATGTATCAGTTACATAACAAACGACCCAATGCGAAATGTATTCACACGATGTATCTAATCACACATTTCATTTTTACGCAAGCTTAAAAGCACACATGAACACACACATATGCAAACTATGCTTGAAATGAGGAAGACGGGCATGCCCCCCAGCATGATGTCTCAATTCGAGGTGCATGCCCCCCAAGCTTCAGTCCATTGAAAATGGAGTGAAGGTTCAAAACAAAAGTCGAATTGAACATGCTCGTGTTTCATTATTTTAACGAGGTTGACACACTTAAAAGAACTGTCCTCTGAGAACCCTATTTCATGTTTTAAAGAGCTTGACCCAGGGAGGGAACCGTGCTCTAACCGACTTACATCAAAATGAAAAAGAAGGCGGTGCTTCCAAGAGTTCCACTCCTGATGGAAGGGAAACATCCTGGAAGTCAGGACCCAATGCCCCCAGCACGTTATGCACAACGGCATCATCACTGAGCACAGGCACGGGGTAAGTAGCCACATAGTTGACCTGCGGTGGAGCAGATACAACGGGTGGATAGAAACCAGGAGGGGGTGATGGCGGACCAGATGCCATATTAGAACCAAAGAACGAAAGTTGATCAATGGTCATGATCCGTCCTTCATGTGGAAAACACATCACGCGAAAGAGGGAGGAGACGAGCGCTCCCATGGAATAAGTGTAATCTCGCCCCAGGAGCAGATTGAAATCCAAGGGGCCTGGAACGACCATCACGTCCATATGGACGGTTTTGCCTCCCAAAGTAACAGGTAACCTTGGAAGGATTCCCAACGGTTGACTGGTTCTTCTATTGAATGTCAACAGATTCTGCGTAACAGGCGCAAGCGGCGGTGAACCGAAAGCTTGCCAGGTAGTTGAAGACAGAATGCTAACAGAGGCACCTTCATCTACAATGGTGCTGGGTACAACCAGACCAAGAGCCTGTACTGTGATCTCGAAAGGCACATAAGACGGAAGGCGAAATCCTGCAAATCGATTCCAGTCAAAGGAAGCGACCAAACTACTCGGAGGGGCTACCATCGAGATGCGAAGGTCTTCCCCTGATGTTACGGAAGCAGAAGCCTCCTCCATGACCTCCATCTCGAAGGCGGGAGGAATATCCTCCGTATCCTCCATCATGGGAGGCGGAGGAGGAGCTTCTTGAAGCACGGGGACAGGAGAATCTTTCTCCAAGTCTGAAGAATCTGAAGAGATCAGAAGGACATGGGGGGTGTGAGGTCCACTCTCGACAGAAAAGACCTGGTGCACCGTGGACGGGGCCAGTTCAACCGATCCTACGACCAATGGTTGGTCAGGGAAGGATTCGTAAATTTGAATTTCTGGGGGAGTGGGATCGATCAAGGATGACTCTTGACCAATCATAGGATCAGCTGGCGGAGGACTCAAAGAAATTCGATTATAACCAGGTGGAAGGCGTGGTGTAGAACCGGCTGGGTTGTCCAAGACTCGCTTGGCTTCATCCATATAAGGACAAAGGTGAATGGCATGGTGCCCTTCACACAATTTACAGGGATTGGTGATCTTACCCTGCTTCTTAGAGTTCTTATCAACAACAGCTGAAGACGTGCCCCCAACTTGACTCCCGGAAGCCAAAGGCAACGGTGGGCGGCCGTTGGACCATATTTCGAGCACCTTGGGAATGCCAGGGCAGTCTCGAAGCAAATGGTCTCCCGTGCACAACATGCACGGGAACTTGACTTTCCGAGGAGGGTTGGAAGGACTATCAAGAGGAGATATCTCGGAGGTAGTAGCTGTACATTTAGCCTCTCGCTTATCAGACTTCTTCTTCTTTGTCTTCTTCTTCTTCTTCCTAGCCACCTGGTTACTTGAATCCAGACTTTCACCAGGCGAAGTAGAAGAGGAGGACGCAGAAACAGGCGAAGAAGGGGAGAGGTCCACCTTGGAATCGACATGATGTTGTTCCGGTGGAGGAACTGATTGAACAGTAGTGGAGACATTCGGGCCCACAGAGGTTGAGAACAACCAAACAGGCAACCCAACAGTTAGCCCAGGGAGGGACAACGTCGCCATGTAAGGAGCACCAACATTTCCAAAAGGAGGAAAATGACCGGGATTCCCTTCTGAGGGGATTCCTTGGTTGGTGAACTCTGAAAAAGTTGCCATCAAAACTCAAAAGCACACACGGGCTGAAAACGAGTTAAGACACACGATCAAACGGTCAACAAGCAACGTCTAAATAGGTGTGAAATCGTGGGCGATTAATTTTACCACATTGGAAAATAAGAAATTCTACCGTTTCATGTTTTAAGAGTCGAGAAACGATAAAAAGATGACTCTATCTCTTTCAGAGTTGACACAAGCGTGAAAGGACAAGCGCTTGACGGTCTTTTTAAGTTTAGGGAGTCAGAAAAGACCAAATGACTGCTCAGGAAAAACTAGGCACAAAGGGTGAACCAGATATCCGTGAACTGCAATATACACCTTGGTTTCAAAAATGAAACAGAAATCGACCAAGGACTTTCCGTACGTGCAGGTAGTCTCCCCGAATGCTGTGTTCGGTGTATCACGGGTATAGGGCGGCAGACTCGGCTTCCTATAGATAAAGGATTGAAAACCTATAGGGGTCTCCCTTTATATACGCGACGGTACGGGGAGCGCAAGTCCGTACTAGCGTTGTCTAAAGCCAACAGGCGAACGACAGCTGCTAGGTTTAACAACGCCGGAACACGTCTCTAGCCTAGACCTTCTAAATATGTTTCGTTAAGTTCCAATGTTGCCTTAGGTTAATTGAATAAATTTTACAGTTGATCTTCAATTAAGTTTCAATTTCCAAGCCCTATCGTATGTAGTGTCTCGAAAGACTCCTAAATGCAAGCTATATGCCACAGTGCAACATTTCGTTCGATGAAAACTAGTTAAATAAGAGTTGAGAGCTTTTATACAAACGAAATGAACGGAATACAAACAACAATGTTCCTAATGCAACTAATGCAATTGCACACTTTTCATTCAAACACTAATCACTAGCGATATGGAAAAAGATCACAATTTGCACTAATTAACAAAAGCAAGAGAGATTTTTTTATTATTTTATTTTCAATGTTTAATGGCTAATGTGCACTGAAAAAAAAAGGAACAATTTGAGAAATGATATCCAAGAGAGCGAAACAAACAAAATTCACTCAACAATGCAATCAATCAGATCCCAAAATCGACCCAAAGTCTCTCAAAGCAAAGAAAGACTCAAAAGCTCCTGATGGACCGTGTGATCTAGGTCCAAAACAAGGCAAACGATTTTCGAATGAAGCAAGGAACAATCACCCAAAAAATGCAATAAAACGATCAAAGACTGTTAAGAGAGCGTGGAGAATCAATCAACAAGTTGACAGGACAATCAAGACACCAAAACTCCCAAGGAGGGCTCGATACACTAAGCCACTAGATGCCCTAGGGCTCAAAACGTGAAATCGGTAGATAGAAGCAAAAACCAAAGGACAGAGGTGAATTCCAGCCAAACAAGACTCCAACACACTCAGACAGTCAGAAAATCAAGAAGGAAAGCATTGGTCAAATCCAGAGAGGCAAAAAATGAAGAAACTCAAAAAACTCACAGGGGTGGCGCGACTGTGAGAGCGAAACTGGCGCCAGAGGCCAAGTGGCGCGGGCTAGACAAAGGCAACACGCGCCAAGTGGCGCGACTATCGGGTTAAAAACCGCGCCAGTCGATTTTCTCAACAAAAATTAAAAACAAGCTACTTCCAGAAGCAGACCAATACAAGCTAAGAAAACCAAGCAGCTAAAACAATGAAAGAATCCAACCTAGAAGGTTCATCAAGCAAGGAGAAACAATCAAAGCGAAACAATCATAAACGAGACAAGGAAAATCGGATATCTCCCCAGTGGAGTCGCCAATTTGTTGAGGAGGTAAATCCCCTCTGCGGACAGAGGCGATCCCTACTAGCCCAGCAGGGGTCTAGCAACAAACAAACAATGCTATGACGCAAGCTCCTAATTACGAATGAAAGATTTGGGATAGGAACCTACCTGGATTCCAACGCTATGATCTGAAGAAGAAGTGTCCCCGTCCTTCAGCCCTGGCAGATCACAATCCTTCCACGATCTCCGCGGATGAACACCTGCACATAGAAGAAACGAACAGATACAAGCATAGGAACCAGCATACGTGACTAAACATCGGTCAGAAAAGATATTACTCGCATTAACATGATGGAAAACGGAGTGGAACCATAATCATAGTCATCTATTAAGTAATAAACGAATAGAAGTTACAACCAAGTTCTGACGTCGCAGCTTCCTTCGAACGGGTCTCCGGTCGTCCACGTCTTGCAAAGCTCGCCAAGGAAAGGGAAACCTCTCCAGAGTCTCGTAACAATGGTCTCCTCGCTTGAATGGGCCTTAAGGGAAAGAAGGGATTCTTTTCAGCACAAAGGCACTTGGGAATAGGAGATGCAAAGCTTCAGCACTTCAAGACTAGCTTGCCTTGGATTTGAGCAAGCTTATATAGATGGGGAAGGAGGGAGTTGGGATCCCTATTATTATGGGATTGGCCCTATAAACAAGGAAGGTTCCATGGGAGGTGGCAAAACCAATTCCCTTCCATAGAACTCCCGCAGCCAAACCTCCCAACTCAAGATAGGCAGTGGTTTGTGAGTTTGTTTGAACTCAACTTCCGCCATCCATATTTAAAAAACAATCCCTAAAATGGGTGGCGCGATTGCTGCTCTATGACAGAGCGCCAAGTGGCGCGACCTCTTTACAGGATTTCCCTGATTGGCGCGAGCACTGAACTTTCTACACGCGCCAATGCAAAAAGAGCTGTTTCTCATGAGTTTTGCAAGGAGTTGTCTCAAGGGAAAATGAAGCTCATACTCAGAGGGATGCATTGATGATGTTTTCAAGGCATGACAGTGTTCACAGGTCACATAATGGGTCCTCCATTGTGCGGGACGGAGAATGGTAGGGACGGTGACAAATTACTGTGTAACACATAGTAAACTCGGCTCGCACGCTTTTCAGCGTTACAGTCGCGCCCATTGGCGCAGGTTGCCTGTGTATCACCCACGCCATTACCTTTCTAGCACTAATTTCAAGCTCACAGTCGCGCCAATCCTGTGAGCTATTAGGGTTTGCTGTGTTTCATGCTTTCTGGGACTGACTTGTGATTTTGATCTTGTTTTTTCGGCTGTTTGAGTGCACTGGAGTCCAGTTTGATTGATTGTAACCTCCATCCTTTGGTTGTTTGCCTATTTCTTTCGATTTTGCATTCAAGACCTAGGGCATCTAGGTGCTTTTGTGAGTCGAGCCTCCCTTGGGAGTTTTTGGTTTCATTCATTCAATCGATTTTGGGATTTCTCCCTTGCATTCGTTTGATAGTTGTCTCTCATCTTATTGTGATTTTTGAGTGATTGATTTCGTTTTCATTCAAATTTCGCTTTGCTTCATTTTGGGCCTAGATCACACAGCTCATTAGTGTCTTTTGGACTTTTCTTGGTTTTGAGAGACTTTTGGTTGATTTGAGATCTGATTGTTTGTGTCATTGAGTGAAATCTGCTTGTTTTTGCTCTCTTATTATCATTTCTCGAATTTCTTCTTATTTGTTTTCGGTTTGTTTATTGCATCTAGCTATCAAACATTCAAAATAAAAAAAAATCTCTTTTGCTTTTGATTGATTAGTGCAGATTAAAATCTTTTCAGTGTTATTAGCAATTAGTGACTTTGAAAGAAAAGTTTTTAGTTTCATTAGCTGCATTAGAGATATCATTGATTGTCTTCTGATCATTTTGTTTGTGTAAAAAGCTCTCAACCCTTTTGTAACTAGCTTTCATCGAACGAAATGACATACTGTGGCATGTAGTTTTGCATTTAGAAGATTTTTGAGACATCACATTCGTTAGGGCCTGAAAACTGAAACGTAATTGAAGATAAACTTTAAAATTTACTCAATTTACACTAAGGCAGCATTGAAATCTAACGAAACACATTTAGAGGTCTAGGCTAGAGACGTGTTCCAGCGTTTTAAAACCTAGTAGTTGTCGTTCGCCTCTTGGCTTTAGACATCACTAGTATGGACTTGTGCTCCCCGTACCATCGCGTATATAAAGGGAGACCCCACTAGGTTTCAATCCTTTATCCATAGGAAGCCGATTCTGCCGCCCTATACTCGTGATACACCAAACACAGCATTCAGGGAGATTGCCTGCACGTACGGAAATTCCTTGGTTGATTTCTCTTTCATTATTAAAACCAAGGTGTATATTGCAGTTCACAGTTATTTGGTACACCCTTTTGCCTAGTATTCCTGAGTAGTCATTTTGATCCTGTCTGACTCCCTAAATTTGGAAGGATCACCAAGTGCTTGTCCTTTCATGCTTGTTTCAAACTTGAAAGAGATAGAGTCACCTTTTATCCATTTCTTGACTCTCGAAACATGAAATGGTGGAGTTTCTAGTTTTCATTGTGGTAAAAAAATTAATCACCCGCGATCACACGCCCTGTTAGATTCTGCTTGTTGGCCGTTTGATTGTGTCCTGACTCTTTTTCAGCCCATGTGTGGTTTTGAGTTTTTATGGCAACTTTTTCAGAGTTTACCAACCAAGAAATCCCCTCAGATGGGAATCCTGGTCATTTTCCTCCTTTTGGGAATGTTGGTGCTCCTTACATGGCAATGTTGTCCCTTCCTAGGTTAACTGTTGGGTTGCCTCTTTGGTTGTTTTCAACCTCTGTGGTCCCGAATGTCTCCACTACTGTTCAATCAGTTCCTCCACCTGAACAACATCATGTTGATTCCAAGGTGGACCTCTCCCCTTCTTTGCCTGTTTCTGCATCCTCCTCTTCTACTTCACCTGGTGAAAGCCTGGATTCAAGTAATCAGGTGGCTAAGAAGAAGAAGAAGAAGACAAAGAAGAAGAAGTTTGATAAGCGAGAGGCTAAAAGTACAGCCACTGCTTCTGAAATATCTCCTCTTGATAAACCTTCCAACCCTCCACGGAAAGTCAAGTTCCCTTGTATGTTGTGCACGGGAGACCATCTTCTTCAAGACTGCCCTGGCATTCCCAAGGTGCTTGAAGCATGGTCCGACACTTGCCCACCGTTGCCTTTAGCTTCCGGGAGTCAGGTTGGGGGCACATCTTTAGCAAGTGCTGATAAGGCTCCTAAGAAGCAGGGTAAGATCACTAATCACTGTAAGTTGTGTGAAAGGCACCATGCCATTCACCTTTTTCCTTTTATTGATGAAGCCAAGCGAGTGTTGGACAACCCGACTGTTTCCACACCATGCCTCCCAGCTGGTTATAAGCAGCTCTCTTTGAGTCTTCCACCTATTGATGATACAATTGGTCAAGAGTCATCTTTGGTCCATCCCACTCCCTTAGAAATTCGAATTCAAGAATCCACCACTGATCAACCATTGGTCGTGGGATCGTTTGAGCTAGCCCCATCCGCGGTGCACCAGGTATTTTCTGTCGAGTTTGGATCTCACATCCCTCATGTCCTTCTGGTTTCTTCAGATTCTTCGAACTTGGAGAAAGATTCTCCTATCCCTATACCTCAACAAGTAGCTCCTCCACCTCTCGTGATGGAGGTTCCGGAGGATACTCCTCCCACCTTCGAGATGGAGGTCATGGAGGAGGCTCCTGCTTCCGTAACATCAGGGGAATACCTTCTCCGTTCGTTGGTAGCCCCTCCGAGTAGTCTGGTCGCTTCCTTTGATTGGAATCGATTTGCAGGATACTGCCTTCTGTCTTATGTGCCTTTCGAGATCACAGTACAGGCTCTTGGTCTGGTCGTACCCAACACCATTATAGACGAAAGCACTTCTGTTAGTATTCTATCCTCAACTACCTGGCAAGCTTTTGGTTCGCCACCGCTTGCGCCTGTTACATAGAATCTGTTGACTTTTAACAGAAGGAAGAGTCAACCATTGGGGATCCTTCCAAGGTTACCTATTACTTTGGGAGGTAAAACCGTCCATATGGACGTGATGGTCATTCCAGGCCCCTTGGATTTTAATCTGCTCCTGGGGCGCGATTACACTTATGCCATGGGAGTGCTCGTCTCCTCCCTTTTTCGTGTGGCCTGTTTTCCGCATGAAGGATAGATCGTGACCATTGATCAGCCTTCATTATTTGGTCCTGATGTGGCAGTTGGCCCACCATCATCCCTTCCTAGTTTTTATCCACCTGCTGTATCTGCCCCACCGCAGGTTAACTATGTGGCTACCTACCCTGTGCCCGCACTCAGTGACGACGCCATCGTGCATAGTGTACTGGGGGCATTGGGTCCTGATTTCCAAGATGTCATTCTCCCACCTGGTGCGGGACTCTTGGAAGCCATGACTTCTTGTTCATCATGACGAGTAGTCTGTCAAAGCATGGTTCGTTCCTTGCGTCAAGCTCCTAAAAAAATGAAATCAAGTCTGTCGGAGCATAGTTCCTCCACTTGTGTCAAGCTCCTAAAACAATGAAACAAGCTGTTTGAGGATAGTTCTTTTAAGTGTGTCAACCTCGTTAAAATAATGAAACACGAGCCTGTTCAATTCGAGTTTTGTTAAACTTCAGATCAAATCTCTTGTGTTGAACCTTCACTCCATTTCCAATGGACTGAAGCTTGGGGGGCATGTTCCTTGGATTGAGGCATCATGCTGGGGAGCATGCTCGTTTCCTTATTTCAAGCATGGTTTGTGTTTTAAGCTTGCATAAAAATAAAACTCATTCCCAAGCATAGTTTGCATATGTGTGTCCATGTGTGCTTTTAAGCTTGCGTAAAAATGAAATGTGTGATTAGATACATTGTGTGAACTTTTCATTTGGGTCATTTGTTATGCAACTGATACATTAGATAACATTGTATTAGATATCCGCATGACATATAAAATCATCATCACATGTAAAAAGAAAGATCCATCCAGAAATAGATATGTATATATATAGATATCGAATGTTTGCATTGTGTGCATCACATTAAAATAAAAAATATACATGTTTGTCTTAATACATCCGGAGACAACATGTCTCTCAAAAAATATGCATAATAAAAGCCCTAGGAGTCTAATCCGCATGGTGCTCATGATAACAAGTGAGGGCACGCACTAAGCGTCTCAAAAGTTAGTGGAGGCGATTAGGCACTCCCACCGTATGTCTCTGGTATGCCATCGGTACATCTGCCAGTCAGGCGTAGTCTGGGATCCCTCAGGTGATACCCTCAAGATTCTAGATCAACTCCCCCCCCTCTGCACCCTCTACCTGAGGATCACGTGCGGGAAGATTCCTCCACACGATAGGAGACATACCAGCTGGTCTCTCTGGGCCCACGTCTGCATACATATAAAATGTGTTAGGATGGACATGTATTAACAAAAAAAATCACAAATCATAAAAATCAAAAAGAGAAGAGGTCATACCCAACTCCTTGTCCCAATCATCTCCCTCCGGCAATGGGAGATCTGGGTCTCCAGTGAAATCGGTTCCTGCATATGGCCAGTATTCCACTACGATCAACTAACGCCGCAACCACCCAAAAAACTCAGGCCTCCAGGACATCTGTTGGCCTCCTCCAGCTCTGGGCATCAGTGCTTCCCAGCAAGCCATTCTTGCCTCTCGTGGAATCGGCTCAACTACTATGGCCCCTTGGCCCTGGAAGATTGGTAATCATTCCAGAATGAACGATACCAGGATGGAACCGTAGCCAAACTGTTTTAGTTTGGCCTTCTTGCACTTCGTGAGTTGTCTCTTGATATTTATTGTCATGGTTGTAGCCCAGTCGAACAATAGGGGACCCATGCACTCTGAGGCCAGTAAGAGCTGGGCCTTTGTTGCCTCGTGCGGTGCCTGCGATCCTGCAGCCCACGTGATGGTATGAAGCACTACCTTGAGTGCTAGATCAGGAATGGTATGGATGTCTACCTTTCCACTTCCTGATCCTAGTCATGCCCCGGGGCACACTCGTGCCATCACTTGCTCCATCTTCTCACTAGATGGTCTGCTCCCTGTCAATATGGCCACCGGACCTCTACATGATAATCTGGTTATGAAGTATATGTCAGAAACCTCCAGTTCTAACACCTGGTCCCGTAACTTGAACACTTGTTCATGTGCGTCCCATATGCTGATCAGGTACTGTAGAAGCTCAGGCTGAGCTCGTAAACAAGGTGTCAGGAAGAAATTTTTTAGCCCACAGTTCTTGAGGGCATTCATGCAAGTTTCATTCTCCATGGCTTGTTCATCCTCTTCACCGTGCTCCCTCTCTTTCCACTCAATGACCATTTTGATCGGTTGCCTGCATTGATATGGTCAAAAAACTTCAATTATACCTCTGCTATCCTTGAAAATTCATGAAATTCATTCATTATGTGAAAATTTCAAGCGGAAATTGTATTGTGCCAGTTGGCGCGGGCCCTTTGGAAATAAAATTCCATTGGCGCGGGTCCGTGCCGGATACCCGTGCCAATGGGCAGAGCCCTAAAAATTCAAAAATTCCTCATAAGAAGTCTAAAATACAATCAAAATCTATGAAAAAAAGATTGAAATGGAGTACAAAGAAGCGCCTCTTACCTGGAACTGACGGGAATATGAATGGTAACCTGGATCGGTCGTAATCGCTGTCAGGAGTTTGCACACAAATTGGACCACTGCTGCTCTTCGGTGAGGTAAATAGTAAAAAGTAATTTTATTTTTACCATTTGACATATTTATAGCTTTTTGAACTCAAAATAGTTATTTTTCTAAATATTTTAATATATTTGTGTCAAAAATGGGTTTTACACTTGCTTTTTGTGCAGCAACAGGTCTTTTACGCAACTTAAACGGTGAAACGAGTTGTATTTTATACTTTTTTCGGACTCGGTAAATACACGAAAAAGTCACTCTGGAGTCATATTTCAGCTCTTTTCTGACTCTCTAAACATGAAAATATTGCCGAGGCCCTTGTCGTTTCGATCTCGTTGAAGTGGAGACGAATCGACATCTACCCAGTATACGTTTACCCCTTTTTCGGGCTAGGATGGATTATTTATGAAAAAGGAATACCCTAGCCTATCGCGACTAGGAGGTTTTCTCGGATATTGTTTTCTACCTTTTCGGGTCCGAGGAACTATTTACGAAAAGGGACCATTCGAGTTTACTTTTCTGCTGTCTTTTCAAACTCTCTAAATATGAAAAGATGCCGAGTTCTCCCTTTGTCAGACTCGTTAAACCCTGATGACATTGGATTCAGTTGAAATGACGTTCTCCGAGTTCCTCCTTCCTAGGGCTCGTTAAATGTACTAGGATGGATTTGCCCGAAGGGTGGACTTAGATTACAAGCATATGCTATCCCCTTCAGGCTTGTTATCAAAAATAATTGGGGTACTCGCCAGAAATGGTGGGGGAAAATGGAACGAGCATCATTGTCGTGTCGGCAGTATGTCGCTCTTGAACATGGCACTTGTCTGCATTTCGTGTCGGGTTGGGGACATCTCATCTCATTCTTCACTTACCTCCGTGGGTTTGGATAATCCCTTTTGACCTCTCATCTGTTCTTTTCCTCATCGCCATGACCTCTGATCCGTTGACGTCAAATACTACCAAGTACACTATCATGTCGTTTATATGGTCAAGAGAAGTTGACCTCTGCAAATATCAACCTCCCTCTTATTCTCTTTTGATCTTGATTCACAAAAAACATCATGTTCCTCTGTCTCGTGTCGATGATGTGGGAAACATTATGGCCCACCTTCGATCAAGGTCACTTCCTGTCGACTTCAGCTCATTATCTGGGAAGTTGATCTAGAGACTCCCTTATGGTACCTTGGATCCTGCATGCCTCAATGGCAGGTTCGTCGCATTCGACGTGAGGTTTTTATCATTGGCCTCCGATCGACTGATTCTACAGGTGTTCGACACCAGCTCATTGATTCGCACGCCGTAGATTGTACCTATAGTACCTTGAGGGCCATTGTCATTATTGGTGGTTCCTCTCACGTCCGTTAACAGCTTTCATCATTGGCTAGTAATCAGACGACGTTCTTGCATGTTCGACTTCAGCTCACATATTCGCATGCTTGAACTTGTACTTTGTTCGGGTCGAGATGGAGCGCAAGACCCTGGATTGTGTCTATTGTAATCCAGGCTGCGAAATTGTGGATTATTATGATTATTTACATGACTAATTGATTGGATGGCTGCGACCGTACCTGAGTCTATTTATCGATCCTCTCTGGGTGGCTGTGTCCATGCCTTGGATCTAGATTATTGTACACTCTATTATGGATGGTTGCGCCCATACCACGCATATATATCATGTATTTGAGACATCGGTTGTACTTCACTCCGCAGGTTTTCCGATGGAGGTGTTTTCAGTCGGCACGTCTCGTAAAGCATTTCACCCCTCTCTCTCTCTCGGGCCTCATTCTTTAGGGGGCATCTGTTACATAGCAATTTGTCACTGTCCCTACCATTCCCCATCCCGCACATTGGAGGACTCATTCTGTGACCTGTGAGCAGAGACAAGACATGAAAATACTTTCATTGCATCCCTCTAAAGATGAGCTTTCATTTCCCTGAAGACATCTCCCTGCAAAAAACCCTAAAAATAGCTCTTTTTCCATTTGCGCGGTTCCACAGTTCAGCCCTCGCGCCAAGGGGGAAAATACTCCAAAGAGGGCGCGCCAATTGGTGCTCTGTCATAGAGCTGCACCCGCACCAACCATATTAAGAGGTGTTTTTTAAAAATAAAAGGTGGAAGTTTCGTCCTAACAAATTCCTGGACTGATATCTATCTTGAGTTGGGAGGTTTGGCTATGGGTTTCCATAGAGAGGAAATGGTTTGCCACCTCTCATGGAAGCTTCCTTGATGATAGGGCCAATCCCATAATTATAGGGACCCCAACTCCCCTTCCTCCTTCTATAAAAGCTTGCTCTTCTCCATGGCAAGCTAATCTCCAAGTTCCCAAGGCACGTATACATTGTGACATATTATATTTATCATTTCTCCGGCATTTACTGGAATTATTTTCTCTGTAGATACATCATTCTTTCATCTGTCAGTTTCCATCAAGGACAACTTCATCAAGTAGGTTGCCATCAAGGACAACTCATTGCATCATATTGCCAACAATCTCCCCCTTTGGACTTGATGGCAAGCATGACCAGAAATAAATTCAGCAACAACATTCTCCCCCTTTGACATCAAGGGCAAAGGGTAGATCAAGATCCGTTGTACCGACAATACCATGCTCCCCCTGAGATCATGCTGCATCTTCAAACATAAATTTTCAATGAAGTACATGTCTCTATGACCTTTCCTATCACCAAGAACTCATACTTACATCAATGATCCAACCAAGTGGATTTACATATGAGACTCAAGTACCCAACCAAGTGGGTTTACACATTTTGACTCAACTACCCAACCAAGTGGGTTTACAAATTTGAACAAGTCCTTACATGACTGAATATTACAATTTTACATCATAGGTCTCAACATGACATTTTTCATCAAATTACAGAAATGACTTATACAATCAAGATCAAATATTCTCAAGCATGAGATCAGACTACAACAAATAAATAGAATGCCAACAATGCATCCTTTTCACATGACCAATGCTCCCCCTTAGCTTGTGCATCCTGAACACTTTCAACAACAAATCATCAAGGCATCTTCATCAGAAGTATTAAAGAATGAAACAAAAACATGAGAGCTGGAACATCACCAGAGAGACCCAACAACAATGCAGCTGTGCTGAAGAATGTTGACCCAGAAAAATTTGTCAGCAAACACTCATACGCGATTTTCTGTGTATAAACTCGCGTATATACGCAAATTTCCTTCAGGAAATCTGCGTATCCAATTTAATCTTCTGAATTTAAGCAGATCTGATCTTCTGAGAGGCAGAGACAACTCCCAGCTTCTATCTGAGATATTCGAATGCTTTCCTGGGTAAAGGTTTGGTAAATATATCAGCAACTTGTTCTTTGGAGGGAACATACTCCAACTTCACCTTTTGTTCAAGCACTTGTTCACGTAAGAAGTGATACTTGATGGGAATGTGCTTGGTCTTGGAATTCATAATAGGATTCTTTGAGATACTAATGGCACTTTTATTATCACACATAATGGAGATAGGAGGTGAACATTTGATTTGAATGTCTTGTAAGGTTTGCATCATCCAAAGAAGTTGAGTGCAACATGATGCGGCAACCACATATTCAGCTTCTGCGGTAGATAAGGCAATAGAGCTTTGCTTCTTGCTGAACCAAGATACTAACCAAGGCCCCATATAGAATTCACCACCAGTAGTGCTTTTCCAATCATCAACATTTCTAGCCCAATCTGCATTAGTGTAAGCATGAAGAGCGAGATTAGCATTCTTTGGATACCATAGTCCAAAGTCTTGAGTTCCTTGTAGATATTTGAATATTATTTTGACAGCCTGAAGGTGAGACTCTTTTGGATTTTCTTGGAACCGTCCAACAATCCCAACTGCATGCATAATGTCTGGTCTAGTCCCAGTGAGATAAAGTAGAATTCCTATCATAGATCTGTATTCCGATTGATTCACCGTGGGAGAATCATCATGTGAACTGAGAATACATCCTGTCATCATTGGTGTACTTACAGGTTTGCATTCTTCCATGACATACTTCTTCAGAATTTGCTTAAGATATTTTTCTTCTTTATTGAATATTTATGTCTCAAGTTGTACTTATGACAAGAAAGAATGTTAGTTTCATTAAAGACATTTTCAAATTCTTGTTTTCTCAAGACAAATTAATATGACACCATTACTCCCAAAAATGATGTCATCAACATAAACAACTACAATCAATAGTTTATCATTTTTAATTTTTGTGTATAAGTTGCTATCAGCAGATCCCTTTGAAAAACCTTGTTGATGAAGCTATTTGTCAAGACGATAGTACCATGCCCTTGGAGCTTGTTTGAGACCATATGAACTTCCAGTGCATAGACAAGTTTTTCATCTTCTATTAATGAATGTAAGTTGTTTTATATAAAGTTGTTATTACAGATGTATTTCAGAAAAAACGATTCTGTATCAAACAGTAAAATTTGATTTGCTGGAAGCTTGAAAAAGCAAGAAACATTCTTATGGCTTCAAGTCTAGCTACAGGAGCAAAATTTTCTTCAAAGTCTATACCTTCTTGTTGAGCATACCCCTTGCAAACAAGTCTAGCCTTATTTCCTATAACATCCCCATTCTCATTTAACTTGTTTTTGAATATCCATTTAGTTCCAATGACATTTTTGTCATGAGGTCTTGGTACTAACTCCCAAGTGTGATTATTTTCAATTTTTTCAAGCTCTTCATTCATGGCTTGAATCCAACATTCATCTTTGCTAGCTTGATTGACATTGTGTGGTTCAATAGTGGATAGAAATGCCAGATATCTAGAAGATCCCATGAGAGTCCTTCTTGTTTGTACACCTGATCCCTTTTCTCCCAAAATTTGAGATTCTGGATGATTCTTTTGAACATATCAGGACGGAGCTTTTTCAGATAAATCATCTTCAAGTTCCTCATTGGGTTCACTGTCTATATCATTTCTATTTGATGTAGAAGGATATATGTCATCATCGTCTTCATCTGTTGTTTGTTTTCCTTCTTTTGGAGCTGCAGCAGACTCATTAATAACAACATCAATACATTCAACAATCTTCCAAAGTATTTTATTGTAACATCTATATGCTCTACTCCTAGAGGAGTAACCAAGAAGTATTCCTTCATCTGCTCTGGGTTCAAACTTGCCAAGTTTTTCATCATTATTTTTGATAAAACATTTGCTTCCAAAAACACTAAAATGCTTCACAGTGGGAGGATTACCATACCAGAGTTCATATGGATTTTTATCACTATTTACACGAACATGTGCCTTGTTAAGAATATTTACCACTGTATGTGCTGCTTCTCCCTAGAATGTGTCAGGTGTTCCAGAATCATCAAGCATAGCTCTATCCATTTGTTGAACTGTTCTATTCATTCTTTCTGCTACGCCATTTTGTTGTGGAGTGCCAGCTACAGAAAACTGTCTTTTTATGCCATGTTGTTCACAAAATTCAAGAAATTCATTTGATGTATATTCTCCTCCTCGATCAGATCTAAGACACTTGATTTTTTTGAATCCATTCAGGTTCAATCGGTACTTTGAAGATGTAAATTATAAATAACTCAATGTTTGTGTTTTAATCAACCCAATCAGCATTCTGAGAAATCATCAATAAATAAATTGTGTGTGTGTTGTTGTGGTGACTTTTTCCTCACAGGCCCACATATGTCAGTATGAATGAGTTCAAGAGGCTTACTTGATGATCCTTCCTTGGAATTAAATTGCACTCTGGTTTTCTTACCAAATTGGCAATATTTGCATATGACACTTTCAGGTAGAGTAATATTGGGAAGATCACGAACAGCTTTAAGTCTGCTTGATTTGTTGATTTGAGAGAAGCTTAGATATCCCAACCTTCTATGCCATAGCCAGTTTTCTAAAGATTTACTCAAGTAACATTGATCTTTGCAGTTCTTCAATACATACAGGTTTCTTGGAGTTCTATTTCCTTTTATAATTGTTTTACCTGTATCAAGATCACGTACCACACATTCTTTTGAACTAAAGACAAATTCAGGTCCTTGATCACACATTTGACTTACACTTAATAGGTTATGCTTTAATCAATGCACATACATGACATTATTAGCTTTCACCTTTTCTTTTAGAAAAACAGAGCCTTTTCCCTTTATGACAACAGGAGTATGAACAAATATGAGAAATTGGATAACTTCCAACACACAAATAGAAAGTTCAAGCAAATTTGGAAAAAGATGGAGGACCGGTTAGAAACGTAGGGAATACTAACCCTACAGCAGTCATCCGCTTCTAAAGCTTACTTCTCTGAATGACTGCAGGAGAGATGTGAGATACATTATAGGGATTAGTAATGTATCATCACAGGGGGAGAAATGTATGATGATTCTCATTATTCGGGTTATGTTTATTTCTGACAGAGCATCTGATGTGAAGAAGACAGGTACAGGTGGTACAAATTCAGGGGGAGATGAAGGAATGTGAAGTTTTCAATGTTTCACTTTCCATACGCGGGTTCGGTGAACTAAATATGCGTATACACGCGAGTTACAGTGGAGACAGTCATGTATGCACTAATGATAAGAAAATTTGTATGACAGCTGAAGATCAGGAGCATAGGTTCAGGGGGAGCATCAGTCTGACTACTAATGATTGTATTATTGGCACTGTGTTTGCTTATTTCTTAGATCTAAATGATGATGACATGATACATGGTTTCTTATGATGAGATTATGGATGAGCCCTGTTTGCTTTTTGCTGAAGAGTATTCTTTGTTTTCACACATGGATGAGATGGAAGTCTTATGATTCAGAGATAAGGAAAGATCATGCAGAGATTGTTGCTGACAACTTGTTGTTGAAAGAGTTTCAGGTTGCACAAACTAAGGAGGAGCCTTGGTCATATGGAAAGGATGCTTGGATGCACATTTTCAGGGGGAGCATTAGCCTTGCTGAGTATAATGCACTGTTGGCATTATGATGATTCTGAAATAAGATCTCTCTCTCTTGAGGTCTTTCTGGTACTGGTCATAAAAATTCATATTTGTAATTTGATGAAAAGGTCATGTTGAGACCTATGATGTAAAGTTGTAATATTCAGTCATGTAAGGACTTGATCAAATATGTAAACCCACTTGGTTGGGTACTTGAGTCAAAATGTGTAAACCCTCTTGGTTGGGTAGTTAAGTCAAATTGTGTAAACCCACTTGGTTCGGTATTTGAGTCTCATATGTAAATCCACTTGGTTGGATATTTGATGTAAGTATGAGTCCTTGGTGATAGGAAGGTCATAGAGTCATGTAATTCATTGAAAAATATGTTTGAATATTCAACATGAACTCAGGGGGAGCATGGTAACTTCAGCACACATCAGATCTACAGAGCTCTTCTTTCTACATGAGGAGAAAAACCTTGTGTTGGTTTTGATCCGCCCTTTGCCCTTGATGTCAAAGGGGGAGAGTGACATGGTGTTTGAATAGGGGACAATATCATTATGCTTAATGTATCTATCTGTTGTGGTGATCAAACACCATCGTGGTTGCCATCAAGTCCAAAGGGGGAGATTGTTGGCAATATGATTCAGAGTGTTGTACTTGATGGCAACCCACTTGATGAAGATGATGGAAACCTACTTAATGAATTTGTTCTTGATGCTTGATGAGTTTATTAATGATGTAAATCTGATGTTCTACAAGTAGCTCAGAAGTAACAGAAGAAAGAAATATCAGAAAGTGCCAGAATAATGTCAAACAAGGTATGTCACAAGGCATACGCGGATTTGTTAAGGCGAAGTAGCGTATGTACGCGGAAAAGTACGTGCCAAGTCGCATATGCTTAATTGCGCTCTAAAAGAATAAAAACAGGGGTTACTACCATGGTATTGACCCATTGTATTGAGCATTGGATTGTCTATGTGATCCCGTCCAGGAATACCATCGGAAGTTGTGTGGTTTTGGCTCATGGTATTTTCAAAGGCTAGATCTATTTAAGGAGAAGAAATTCATTGTGCAAGGGGTGTGCAAGTGTCTGGGTTTGAATGAATACTTCACTCTGAAGTATGTCTGAATGGAAAGGGTAACATTTTGATGATAGATCTGAATCTGTGATGCACCTATGAAGAAAATGATGAAGAAGGGAATCTAGATCTGAAATGTATTTGTATATTCTAGATCTGTTTATGGAATGCTTAGATCTGAGATGAGGCGAACATCTGTCTAAAGTGAAGGGTAAAATCTGAACTGAATATCTGATCTGAAGAAGTATGCTGCCCTATAATGTCTGAAGATCTATACGCAAGTTTGTAATAGAGGAAGCACGTGTATACGCGGGTCGTCTTTAGAGAAAGCATGTATGGGTTGTGAAATTAGATCTGTAATATGTGCAGATGTATACACGGGTTTATATGCATGAAAGCACGTATATACGCGGGACCAGAGAAAGGAAAGCGCATATGAAAAACTAGGGTTTGCTGAAGTATGAAGTATGGAATGTCTGTTTTTTTCTACTGTGTTACTGTTATCTGTCAATGAGTTATAAGTATCAGTTTGATGTATGATTGAGCTTAAATGTGTGGAGTGGGTCCAGTCTGAAAATATGATGAAAAGTGGCCTGCAAGGTGTGCTCTATTGAAGCTGTTGGATCCAGTTTGAAAATTGATGAAACGTGGTCCATGGTGGTGCTGAGGGTTGTAGCCTTCAGTCAGGGGGTTGTAGTTCCCTTCCAGGTGAGGCTGGTAAACAAGAGTAGGGGGTCGTAGCTCCCTTCCTGGTGAGGCTGGTAAACGAGAGCAGGGGGTCGTAGCTCCCTTCCAGGAGAGGCTGGTAAACAAGCGCAGGTGGGTGCCTGCGTACTGGTATGAGTCTACGCCAGTACATAAGTTGTAAGATGTTTTCTTTATAATAAAATATTGAAGGCTGAGCAACGGCAGCAGTGGTTTTCTCCCGACTTGGGTTTCCACCTAAAATCCCAGTGTTCATGTGTGATGCTTAGGTGTGATGGTCTATTCTGTTATTACTGCACATACTTACTGTTAACTAAACATCAGATGAATGAATGCTGCAAAGAACTAAGTTAATAATTATCCGCATAACTAGATCTTTGTTCATACGCGAATTTTATGAAGGATATCCACGTGTATATGCTAGTTGGGTTCATCAAAGTAGCGTATGGGTTTTATTGAATGAAAAAGTAAAAATTTTTGAGTAAGTCCTAAATACTGATTCATCCCCCCCCCCCTCTCAGTATTTTTCCCAACATTTATGAAATGGAACTAGCGTATGCACGTGGAAATGCAGAAGGAAACTAGCGTATACTGATTTAACTTTCTATATTTAGAGAAAATTCTCAAAATAAATATTATAAACAGATTTATCAGTTATGTATCAGATTATGAGAAGTAATCAATAGAATAAAGCATTACACACATGAACACCAATATTTAAGGTGGAAACCCAATTCGGGAGAAAACCACCACTATTGTCGACTCTGTTTTCAATATTTATTATATAGAAAACCTTTTACAACATAGTACTAATTCAGAATCATACCAGTACGCAGGATTCTACCTGCAGACGGCTGTAACCTTCTCTCGTTTTGCAGCTACAACTGGAAGGGAGCTCCAACCCCCTGATCTCATTTACCAACCTCTCCTGGAAGGGAGCTTCCACCCCCTGAAATAAATCACCAGCATCTCTTGACAGAAAGCTTATTATTTCATACTGAAGGCTTCAACCCCCAGATCTACTGCTGACCACGTTTCAACAATTTTCATACTGGATCCAACAGCTACAACCCTTCACTTAACATCAACAAACATACTTTCCCCAATACTTCAAACTAAACAGTGAGACCACTGTAACCAGAATGTCAGAAATAAACCAGACTTCAGAATAGATATGCAGATACAAACTCAACCCTGAACATTCATTAATTCAAATAGCATATGCTACTTTTCTTCACTGAAGCTGCGTACATACGCGCTTTACTGCATACCAACCCACGTATACTTTTGTGTATTTTATTCTTTGGAAACCCTAACTTCCATACGCAATTTTCATGAAGAGAACCCGTGCATATACGCGCTTTTTCTGAAACCAACTAGCATATAGATCTGTAAAAATAAATTTTTTAGAACAGACCATATCTATAAAACTTACGCAGATTTATTCATTTTCTTCAGCAGACTTGTGCCAGTTCTTCATGATTTCGTCAGTCGATCAAACCAGAGATTCATCATCATCAGATCTAGAGATCTTGAACCATCATTATATCCATGGGTGCATCATAGATTCAGATCTATCAATTAAGAACAGAGTTCATCCATGCAGATATTCCTTAGATAAACTTATTCATCAACAACCTTTACACATGCACACCTTGCACTATGATCTTCTTCTCCTTAAATAGATTTAGCTTTTACCAATACCATGAGTCAAAACCACACAACATCCGATGGTATTCTTGGATGAAATCAAATAAACCATACAATGCTCAATATTGTGTGCCAAAACCATGGTAAAGCCCCTTGGTATTATAATTTTGGAGCGCAAAAGGGCATACGCGACTTGGGATGTACTTATCCACGTGTATAAGTGACTTGGGCTTTACAAAAGCGCGTATACATTGTGACATATTATATTTATCATTTCTCTGACATTTACTGGATTTTTTTTCTCTGTAGATACGTCATTCTTTCATCTGTCAGTTTCCATCAAGGACAACTTCATCAAGTAGGTTGCCATCAAGGACAACTCATTGCATCATATTGCCAACAATAAAGTATATTAATTTAATCATAATAAATGTGATAGACATCAAAACACTTAATTTATAATCTATAAAATATATTTAAATAAAAGATGTGTTCAATTATTATTATTATTAATATGATGTGATTATATATACACTAAAAAACATTAATTATGAAGATTTCATCTTATTTGTTTATAGAGATTCTTCACCTGTAAATAGAATTTCTTACAATACTGTGGGTAAATATAATTTCTTACTAATACCACATGCCCAAATATTCATAACTCATGTACATATGAAGTGTGTTTATATGCCATTTTATTTTAAATAATCAATTTAGTTGAAAATGGAGTGAAATTCATAGATACTTTTGAAAAATTTCAAGCTTTGATATATAAATATTACTAAGAATATTGAAAAATATCTAGTGAAAAATAAATCTCTACAAAGGTTAAATTTGACAGATATTTATTACTAGTGTTTTCCTTAATTAACTATAAAAAAAAATACTAGTTTTAAAATGTAAATTTCACTGACAAGCATTACCCAAACGACAATTTGATGGGTGACTTACAAATTCACACACACACACACACACATATATATATTCAAATAAAATTATAGAAAACAATAGATGTTTACATTGTAAACACTTATGCATAAAGCATGAACATTGAAGTGTGAAGTGTGAAGTTTAAAGGTTGAGACTCACATGACATGTCCACACCCATGAGTCATTAATATTATATATAAAACACTAATTGAATTTTCTTGTTTTAGGTGAAATATTTGATTTTTATTTTATTTTGAGAGTTTTATATAGTTTCTTTAGTGTTGACAGACTAGTGATAGATCTCATTTTTTATAAAATGGGTCTATTTGACAGCCTCATTATAAAACAAATATATTTTTTGGTTGGATATAGAAATGTAAAATGTGTGGTTACCAAGGCAATGACGATTTAGATACATTCACACTTTAACTTATGAGTTTGTGTCTTTTAGGTGTTAGCCTATTTGTTGCAAAGATATATTATTGATACTTGTCAAGATATTTTGAATTTCTTCAAATTCATGTTTGCATATTATTATTACTTGAAATGTTAGAATCATCTCAAATTCTTATGTAAAAGTAGTTTCAAATTTGTTTTATTACTTATAAGGTCCTCCTTAAGTCCAACTTGTCAAATTGAAAGCTAATATGGATTGTTCATCTTCAAATTAAATTAAGATTAATGGGTTTGACCAAGCTACTTGAGAAATTTTCAAGAACTCTTTAGCATAATTTTGTAAATTCTTTGAAATTATGTAAACAATGACTATTCATAATTGCACCAAATCATTGGATAGCTTGGAATTAGGAATGAACATGGTTGAATATGTTTGATGTTTTTAAAACAAAGTACCACCTATACATCTATGAGATTACTTGGTTAGAGCTTATGGTCAAGTCGAAATTAAAAGAATTATTAACAAAAAACATATTTAAACAAAAGAAAAATTACATTCACAACAAAAAATTAATAAAACACATCATACATGATATTTAAATTATGAAACAAGTAAAATAAAATTTCATAAAGACAAATTAAAATTGAAGCTATGGTAACTTGGCTATCAAATTTATACCCTAAATATCTATCATCCACTTAATAATTAAAAGTTTATAAAACATGTAAAAATAATCATTTTAAATAATTGATGTTAAGTAAAAAGTATGAGAGTATTTTATCTCAAAACATACCTTTAATATTTTAAACTATCAAATTAAACCTTCTAAAAAATATATGGAACTTTATTTCAAAGTTGTCTGTTGAACACTCCAAACATTTTTCAAAACTATCGACATAGTACTCCGAAAAAATTTGTAGATACTTTACAAGATTTCATTAGATATATGAATATGAGTCCCATCGAGGGATTGATAGATCCCTCAACATTAATTCAATCTACCGAAGATGGTATACCTCTATAATTTGTTTTCTAGTCCGGAGTCATCCCTATTGGAAGTAATGTTTCCATGTGTTGTCATGAGTTGTCATTGGGAGTTCCCAAGCGCCAATATATAAGTTGTTATTTTCTATGTATGAGTTGTAGTCATGATCTAGAAGTCTAGAAGTTAGAGATTTATGTCATATATATTTGTAAGTGTTGTGATCAATAAAGATATCAAGTTAGTGGTTTTTGTTGTGTTTAATTTTTCCCTCTCTCAAATTTTCTAACATGGAATCATAGTTGGTTCAACCATGACTCTCTCACGAGAGGGGCTGAGATCATGAAATTTTAGCCATGATAATCCTTTGTACATATATCAATTTAATATAGTGTTTGATCTATTGTTTGTATGAGTATTTTGTGTGAATATTTGATTTATGCATGGATTGTGGATAGTTGCATCCAAAGGAGAATTGTGAAGATCCAATGTTGATGTTGTTGTGTGAAGTTCCATTGCGAAAAAATATTTGTAAAAGAAGAGGAGATATGCTTGTGTAGAAGTTGTATAAGCATAGTTTTGGTTTTATCTAGTGTTGATATACAATTGAGAGAAATGTTTACATGTTTTAAATGGTGGCACTCGATACTATAAAATTGTGCAAGATGTACAACTGCGACATGCAAGTGGAATTTTTGAATTTATCATTATATATATGAACTAATAAAATATTGAGGTATCTTTTATCGAGAGATCGAGATACAAACACTACAGATATGATGGAAAATGCCAATATGCAAGGTTGTTATTATAATATTTGATCTAATCTGCACAAATCAATAAAGAGCAGTCATTGATTTTGTCTCTGTACATTTTGGTGGTTGCTGTTTGTGTTTTTATCAGTTATAAAAAGCATTGGTATTTTCTAAACTGGAAGCCCTGATGTACAAAACATCAATTCTTGTGTGTTTTTATTGGTTATAAAAAGTGTTAGCGGTTCTTAAACTAGAAGCCCCAGTATATGAAATATCAATTCTTGTGTGTTAGCAAGGTCAAGTTTCTTGATCAAATGTTAAACACATTCAGTGTCGAGACCTCCATCTTATCAACTTACAAATTGTCGAAAGAGAAATATCCAACAGATGGTGGTTTCTCCATAGGATGGTTCATTACTTGACGACTCTTATCGTGGAAGCCCCGATTAGCCGAGGTGTCAATATTGTTGATCTTTCAAAGTTAATCAATGATGGTGAGAGGTGGTTACGTTTTAAATGGAGGTCAAGGGATAGCTCGAAGATGTGGTGGTGAAAGAGTAGTGTTTGCGATATTCTAGAGTGGATGTGAGTGATGATGAAGATCAATCATACATAGATTTTACTTGTTGTTGTAATATGTGTTTTCAATGTTTTCCATGTAAGCATTTAGGTAGGGTGTTGGAAGTAATTCCTCCATGTATTGTCATGAGTTGTCAATGATAGTTCCCAATCATCAATCTAGAAGTTTTTGTTTCATATGTATGAGTTGTATTCCTGATCTAGAAGTGTTGAGGTCAGAGATTTATGTCATATATAGTTGTAAGTGTTGTGAGCAATAAAGATATCAAGTCAGTTATTTGTGTTGTTTGTAATTTTTCACTTTCTTAATTTTTCTAGCATGCCCAAGCTTCCATAGGAGCAGAGCTGAAGGCCAACACACGGGGTTTTCGTTTGAAGTTTTGGCCTAAGGATGTTGCATCTGAGGTCGCCGAAGAGCGGAGTAATCAAGATCAAATGTTTTCGTGGTGTTCAGAGTTTATAACTAGCTTTAGATTGTCGAGTTTGTAGTTTCTTTTATGTTTTTGTTCTTAAGTATTGAGCTATGTAAAATAAACTTACAGGTAAATATTAATAATATTACTAAGTTAATATTGATTTATTTATTTTTTCATTTTATAATATTACTTTATTCTTATTATCATGAGAGTGTTTTTTTTTGTTTTATAATTTTTATTATGATCTAACGAATAACAAATGTAAATAAAAATGTTTATCAATTTATTTTCATTCAATTAATAACAAGTTTTAAAAACAATAATCAAATCATTGGCTTAATTCATGATGCTTAATATTTTCCAAAAGATGTAAATAGAACTGAATGTCACTTTATTTTAATTCAATTAATAACATGATGTAAAGAGAATAATTCAATCATCGGGGCTTAACTCATGATATTTAATATTTACCAAACCAACATTGAAGGAATTTAGCTCGAGTGGTATGATACAAGTTTGGTATTCCCAGCTATAAGTAGCTTGGGTGGAGACCAATCTGTGGTGGTTAGTGATGTTTGACCATGAGGTGGAACCACTAGTTTTGGGGTTGAGACAGTTTGGTCTCTGGAGCCCTGGTTTGGCGTTGATTAATGTGTTTTCTAAAGTCCCACATTCATGCTTGGAATATGGCACGGTGGTGATTGGATAAAGTGAGACATGGATCAGCCAATCTATGGTTATGTGGAATGTGAAAGTCCCGTCTCTGGGTTTTTACATTCAGTAATGAAGAGCTCATTCCTCCGGTATTCAGTCTAAAAATCTACTATTTTATGTATGGATTTTACTTTTGTTTCATCCATGGTATTTCTGTTGTTATTATGTTGGTTATAAGCATGTATTTTATCAGTGATGATGTATGGATATGTCCATGTTTTTACTTGTGAATGAATGCACAATGGATATTGTTGGGTGCCAGTTTTGTACTTATTTCCAACATTTGTTTCCCCATTTTACCTTATGATTACAACCATTGGGACTATCTTTGCCTCTTTTTCCTACCTTTCTATCTTAAACTGTGATGTTTCACCTTATCTTCATTATCTTGTCATTTCACCGATTATTATGATGTATCATGTCTTTTTTATGACTAGCTGAGGATAAATGTTTGGAGAAGTTGTCTGGTATTTTGTTGTCCTTCCAGATGTTATTTTTTGCAAAAAATATCTAGAGCATGAGGCGTACAGGAGTAGTTAAAGGTGTGTTGTTACACCATGATGTTGTTACAGAGCCATTAGACGAACTGTCTTTACAGCTGTACTTCTGACTGGATATCGTCAACTTCTGGTGTCGACATGTACTCTGTTGTTGTTACGCCACAACTGTGATTTGCCATGATAGATGTAGAATTTATTACATATTTTATTCTATGATAACAACCTTTAGGTGGTTTTGATTGTAATATATATTCGTCCAATCAGAACTTTTATTAAGAAGTGGTTGTAACTATATGTATTCTATTTTGATCAGCATGAGAATCATAATATTCTCATGACTGATCCATCCCTCGTTTTTCTGAAGATGTAACCACCATATAATTCTCGACCCTTGAGGTTGAAAGGTTAGCAGAGAACATTATTACTTTTACTCTGAAATTTTGGTCACGTTAATACAAGTTATCCTGTTGTTTCTATTACATGAATTATCTCATTTAGTTCCATTAAGTTCTTTCTCTTCCTGCACCCTGATAGGGAGGAAGGGCCCTCCTCTTTAGCAGAGATTGCAACAGTTAAGGTAGTTGTATATATATTTCTTATTTTCTTTAAGTATCAGTGGAAGTGTTATTTCTATTGTTTTATATGTGAATAAATCTGCTTCAATTCCAATATTATATATGTTGTTACACATGTGGGATTAGAGTTACTAGCTAGGTAATTTTTGTATTGTGCATTAGGTACAGATGAATCGAGGTCTGATCATAGTCCTGTAGATCATTTTATTTCTACATGAGTGATTCCTTCTAGCATTTAATTCAACAGTGATTTCCTTTTTTTTTATTTCTTCTGGTTTGATGTATCGGCACAAACAGTGTGATTTTCATTGAAATAAAAGATGTCCCTAGATTGATAATTTATGTGTACTGTTTTTGCCATTTAACTATGATTAATACAACCCAACATTTTGGCGTCATTACTGAGGATGGCAGTGACGATCCAATCAACTAGAGTTTTTTGTTAGATGATAGAGTGTACCCAATCTGCAATTTCCGAGCAGTAACATGAGAGGTAAGAACCTTCACATTGCTCTAACATACCTAGGCGGGCTCACCATTGCTACACTGGGGCACTTAGAGGTGCAATTTCTATGTGTTTTAGTGTGTCTTTAGCGACACAATTGTCGGGTGGTAAGATGAGAGGTAATAACCTACACATCACTCTAACATACTTGAGCGAGCTCACCAATGTCTCGCTGGGACACTTAGAAGTGTGAATTTTCAGGTGTTTCCTTTGGGGGGTCTTCAGCTATATAGTTGCTGGGTGTTGGGAAAAATACTCAAGAGGGGGGGGGGGGAGGTGAATCAGTATGTAGAGCTTACTGAAATATTTTCCTTTTTGTTTACTGAATTCCATATGTGGCTTTTATGAACCCAACTTGTGTATACATTCGCATATATCAAAAGAAGCTAGCATATACTGATATAATTTTATTGCTTAGAAACACTTTTCAGAAACAATCTTTTAACTAAGTTTTTCAGTCATGCATCTATTAGATAATCAAGAAATATGTGCAGTAACAGTAGAATAAAACATCACACAAGAGAAACACACATGAACACCAAGATTTAAGGTGGAAATCCAATTTGGGAGAAAACCACCGTTGTTGTCGTCTCTATCTTCAATATTTATTATATGGAAAACTGTTTACAAATTTTGTACTGATGTAGACTCATATCAGTACGTAGGTATCTACCTGCAGAAGGTTGCAACCTTCTCTCATTTTCCAGCTGCTACTGGAAGGGAGCTACAATCCCCTAATCTAATTTACCAGTCACTACTGGAAGGGGGCTTCAACCCCCTGATCAGAACACCAACTTCTACTGGAAGGAAGCTTCTACTTCCCTCAGAATCATTGCAGACCACGTTTCATCAATTTTCATACTAGATCCCACAGCTTCAACTCAACTCATCATAAAGATCATCAATAATAAGCTTAACCAAAACTTCAATTAGTACAGTAAGAACACTATAACCAGAACACATAAATAACCTTGACTTCAGAATAAGTATGCAAAATCAAACTCAAACCTAAACATTCATCATCTTAAAATGCATATGCTACTTCGCTTCATTGAACCCACGTGTATACATGCTTTCCGTCACACCAACCTGCATATAGATCTGTAAATACTATTTTTCAGAATATTATTTGTCTCAGATCCAGATCTGAGGCTTTCAGTCAGACATCTTTTCAGAAATACAAAACCTTTAAATAGTCAGTCATCATTAACCATGTTTTCTCAGTTATTGATCAGATTTGGACATATTCAACTTAGCAGCATGTACAGTATTCAAGCAACCCAGACCTTCACGAAGACTTCATTGACAGACAACATAAATAACAACAACAATAACAGAAAATGTCTGCAATAAGCTTCAGAAAACCCTAACTTCCAGACGCGCCTTTTCTGAACCAAAACCACGTATATGCACACTTTTACTAAGATGAACTAGCATATATATCTGTAAATATTAATTCAGCAAAATGTTTTCAGATCTATAGAACTTACCTAGATTTCTTCACTCCACTTCAGAAAACATGTGCCAAGTCTCAGATCTAATCATCTCTTCAATGGATCATGTAAGAATATAGTCGTTTCATATATAGAGATCTTGATCCATCAATATATCCAAGGGTGCATCATAACTTCAGATTTATCAATAAAACAGAGTTCATCCTATGCAGATATACTTTAGAGAGAAATATTAGAGAAAGCCCTTACACATGTACACTTTGCACTATGATCTTATTATCCTTATATAGATTAAGCCTTTATCAACACCATGAGTTAAAACCACACAACTGTCGATGGTATTATTTGGACAAAATCAAATAGACGACATAGTGCTCAAAACTATGTGCAAATACCATGGTAATTCCCCTTGGTATCATAATTTTAGAGTGCAAAAGGCATACACGACTTGGATCGTGCTTATCCGCATGGATATGCGACTTCTCTTCATAAAAAATATGTATATACTAATTCTGAATGTATACATGGGTTTCCTTCATAAAATTAACATATACATTGCTTCCATACATGGGTTTCCTTCATCAAGCCTGCATATACATTGAGAAATATTTTCTGTTTCATTTTTGTGGCACTTATTGGAATTCCTTTCTCTGTAACATCTGGACTGACTGTAGAAACATCATTTTTACATATTTAACAAATAGGTTGCTATCAAAAGGAAACTCATAAAGTAGGTATCCATCAAGGACAACTTCATCAAGTAGGTTTCCATCAAGGACAACATATTTCATCATATTGCCAATAATATCCCCCTTTGGACTTGATGGCAACCATGATGGTGTTTGATCACCACAAAAGATAAATACATTAATCATAACCATTATTCAAACACAAAAATACTCTCCCACTTTGACATCAAAGGCAAAGGGCAGATCAATACTGAAACATTGTTTCTTTTTCCTTGTATAAAGAAGAGTGTTGCAGATCTGATGTGCATTGTATTGGCCATGTTCCCCCTGAGTTCATGCTGAATCTTCAGAGAGATTTTTCAATGAAGTAAATGACTCTATAACTAAACCTATTATGACCTTTCCTATCACCAAGGACTCATACTTACATCAATGATCCAACCAAGTGGAATTACATATTTGACTGAACTACCCAACCAAGTGGGTTTACAAATTTTGACTCAAATACCCAACCAAGTGGGTTTACAATTTGACAAACTCCTTACATGACTGAATATAACAATTTACATCATGGGTATCAACATTTACTTTTTCATCAAATTATAGAAATGGATTTTCATAATGAGGACCAAAAGATCTCAAGAGTATCATAAATCAGAAACCAAATCAGAATGCCAACAATGCATCCTCTTCAAAAAAGCAAGTGCTCCCCCTAAGCTTGTGCATTCTGAACACTTTCAACAACCAATTCATCAAAGAATCTATATGAAGGAGATAAATATTGGAGAATTATACAAAAATATGAATACTAGATCAAAATAGAGATTACCCAACAACACCACATCTGGTCTGAATGCTGACCCAGAGAATATCTATAAGCAAAACCCATACGCGGTTTTTTGCATAGAAACTCGTGTATATACGTGATTAACCTTCATGAAACCAACGTATCGAATTTAATCTTCTGAAATTAGGAAAATCTGATCAGAGAGGTAGAGACAACTCCTAGATTTTGTCTGAGATATTCGAATGCTTCCATGGGAAGAGGTTTAGTAAATATATCAGCAACTTGTTCTTTGGAGGGAACATACTCCAATTTAACCTTTTTTAAGCACTTGTTCACATAGGAAGTGATACTTGATAGGAATGTGCATGGCCTTGGAATGCATAAAAGGGTTCTTTGAGATACTAATGGCACTTGTATTATCACATAGAATGGAGATGGGAGGTGAACATTTAATTTGAATGTCTTGTAAAGTCCGAATCATCCAAAGTAGTTGTGTTCAACATGATGCGCCAGCCACATATTTTTCTTCTACTATAGATAAGGAAATAGAACTTTGTTTTTTGCTGAACCAAGATACTAATCAGGGCCCCATATAGAATGCACCACCACTAGTGATTTTTTGATCATCAACATTTCCAGCCCAATCTGCATTTGTGTAAGCATGAAGAGTGAGATCAACATTCTTTGGATACCATAGACCAAAGTCTTGAATCCCTTATAGATATTTGAATATTATTTTGACAACCTGAAGGTGTGACTCTTTTGGATTAGCTTGGAATCGTCCAACAATCCCAACTGCATGCATAGTGTCAGTTCTTGTCTCGGTTAGATAAAGTAGACTTCCAACCATGGATCTATATTCTGGTTTATTCACCGTAAGAGAATCATCATGGGAACTGAGGTTACACCCAGTTACCATTGGTGTACTTACAGGTTTACAGTCTTCCATCCCATACTTCTTTAGAATTTTCTTAAGATATTTTTCTTGTGATAAAAATATGCCATCTGTTGCTTGTTGCACTTGTAAGCCAAGAAAAAATGTTAGTTCCGCAAGTAAAGACATTTCAAATTCTCGCTGCATAACATAAGAAAATTTTAGACTCATGGACTCTTCATTACTTCCAAAAATTATGTCATCAACATATACAACTACAATCAATAGTTTATCGTTTTCAATTTTTGTGTATAAGTTGCTATCAGCAGATCCCTTTGAAAAATATTGTTGATAAAGATCTTTGTCAAGACGATAGTACCATGCCCATGGAGCTTGCTTGAGACCATATAAATCCTTTTTAAGTTTCCAAACAAGTTTTTCATCATTTCCCAACATGAATCCTTCTGGTTGTTCTATATAAACTTGTTCTTCTAGATCACCATTAAGGAAAGCAGATTTAACATCAATTTGAGAAACTGTGAGTTGTTGAAAGCTTGAAAAGGCAAGAAACATTCTTATGGCTTCAATTCTAGCTACAAGAGAAAAAATTTATTCAAAGTCTATACCTTCTTGTTGAGCATACCCTTTACAAACAAATCTAGCTTTGTTTATAATAATATCTCCATTTTCATTTAATTTTTTTTTGAATATCCATTTTCTTCCAATAACATTTTTATCATGAGCTATTGGAACTAATTCCCAAGTGTGATTCTTTTCAATATGATCAAGTTCTTCATTCATGGCTTGAATCCAACATTCATCTTTGCTAGCTTGATTGAAATTCTGAGGTTCAATAGTGGATAGAAATGCTAGATAGCTAGGAGATCCTACAAGAGTTCTTATTTTTTGGACACCTAATCCCTTTTCTCCCAAAATTTGAGATTTTGGATGATTCTTTTGAACATACTTGGATGGAGCTTTTTCAGATACATCATCTTCTGTTGCTTCATAGGGTTCCCCTTCCATGATGTTGCTATTTGATGTAGGAGGATATACATCATCATCATCTTCATTTTTTGTTGGTATTTCCATTTGAGGAGCTGAGAGAGACTCATCAATTACAACATGAATGCATTCGACAATCTTCCGAATTATTTTATTGTAACATTTATATGCTTTACTTCTAGAATAATAGCCAAGAAATATTCCTTCATCTGCTCTAGGTTAAAACTTACCAAGTTTTTCATCATTGTTCTTGATAAAAAAATTTCTTCCAAAAAATCTAAAATGCTTTACAGTTGGAAGATTTCCATACCAGAGCTCATAAGGAGTTTTATCACTATTCACATGAACATGAGCCTTGTTAAGAATATTTACTGCGGTATGTTATTTTTCTCCCCAAAAGGTATCAAGTGTTCTAGAATCATCAATCATAGAATAAGAGCAATACATGGTTTTATGAGCTTGGAGAAGAAATTGGTTTTATGAAGTGAATGAATGGTTTGTTTGGCCTTGAAGACCTTAAAAATAAATCCTGACAGATGATAAAAGAGCTAGATAATGATACCTCTCATGACCCGCAGTTGAATCGGAAAAGAATCAAACACTATGTAGAAAGTAAGAATGAAATTGCTCTCGAGATGAACAATATGAGACCAAAATTATGAATTATCGTGAAGCTCTTAGTCAACTCACAACTTGTTTATATAAATATATGCATGAAATCAATCGAGATGCATGTGATTCTTATTACTACATTATTGATCAGGACTTGTGATGATAAATCAAATCCAAATAAGGGAACTCTTTCTACACATAGAGGAACACATACAGGACTGTTATAGATCAACAATTCACACAATTAATTAGGACCTATCTAACACTTCCTAACAACATATTTACAATTTCCTCCTTAATAACTCACAAATTTCTTCATAAAGTAAAACACACCATCGCATGATAATAATAATTACTGTCATCAACCACATGCCATAAAAAAAAAAAAAAAACTGTAAGATAAAATTAACACTTACTGACCAAAGTGGGGCTAACTTGGTTTAGAACCAATAGTTTCTTAAAGCACAGATCTAAGGCAACTATGAAACAATCAACGTAATGGGAGAAAGGGCATATTTTGAAATAAGGAAGTTGTATTAGCACCTAAATTGACCCCTGATGATATTGTCCTTCTCTATTTTATTTCTTCGGTGAACAGAGCACCATGGAGGAAAAAAGATTTGATTTTACAAATATTTTTGTGTCATTTAAAAATGGGGATTATATCATAGGATCTATGAATTTCCATTGGTAATTAGAATTATTTCTTCTTTTTCATTTTCCTTGATTAAGGGGCCCACCATAGCTACATACAGATTTTATAGCTATGTTGTTCCAAAAAATCATTGTTTTTTTTTTTTTTTCTGCCACAGTCCTGCATACTAAAAATGTAGAAACTATGACCTTATGCACTTATTTGTTATCACAAATCCATCAGTATATGAATAGACTTCAACACATTTTGCATACTTATTACTGGAAGAGAATAAATATCCAAAAAAGACTAACCCAAATATGACACTTGCATTTGATGTCGTTGTTTTAAAATTTCCAGTTACTTCACTATCCTACATTATATCCTTTACAAAATACCCATAAGTTTAACTTCCATATCCATACTGTACATTATAATCACATGGCTGACCAGACTGACAACCTTGAACACTCTGGCTCTGACTTGCAAAGTCACAAAATGACCGATCACATGTAATAATAGATCCACTACTTGATTTATCACGATTATAAAGTGTTAGCCGTATATGTATGGAATCAAGTTGCAACGAAGAAAGTAAGTTAAACATTATACAAATATTGAAAAAAACAATTTTGACTTGCATCCGACTTAATTTACAGTATTAATGTCAACAAAGGTATAATTTATTAAAAAATATCTTATAAATTTCAAGTGCATTTTGGCTAGGTACTTGACAACCTATAGTTAGTATAGGGTAAGTCAGCTCAGAGCAACATATATAGAGATAAAAAAACACTCTAAAAGAAATATGATGGAAGTGCAGACTTGCAACAAGCTTTCTCATTGTCAACATCTTGGTGCATTTATAGCGCAATATGAAAGAGATGTCAAGGCTTGTCAAAAAGGAAAAGCCTGCTCCAAGGAAGGTTATAATGGCACACAGTATAACCCTTAGTACTTATGGCTCATGAAATTGTAACCCCTATAGGAAAAATGCATACCAAAAGTCAACTCAAGCAATTCCATGATTTAGACCATACCAAGAATCAGCTCAAGCAATTCAAGGATAAGCAAAGTGATTTCCATCCATTTGATAGAGTGATAGTCGATTCAGCGTCTTTGATGACACTAGGGTTCGAATACTTGAGATTAAGCTATACAACACTAACATCTACAATAGATACAATTACAAAGAGCTTCAATGGATTATGAGCAGGACTATAGAGAAGTTTCATCTAATACATCAAAGAGTAATATCAACAATGCAAATATTAATGCCATGTTGTCTTTTTCAATCAATGATCACATTCACCACACATAAATAGAACCTGTGCGAGTAGGAATTCCAAGTAACTGTAAAACAACCACTTCAGAGTTTTAGCTTTCCTTTACTTCCGTAAATACACATATATGTATAAGAGAACTTAACATCCATGCAAAAACTATCCATAAAACTTGGCATAGAGGTATAGTGAAAATATAATAGCCATGTGGTATACTTAGTGAAAATTCCGGGTGACCTTTAGTTAATATTTCACTATAGTAGGAGGATGCCCCAACTCCACCAATCTCATGCTGATTGAAACTATGAATTTTGACCTCTCAGAATAGCACTTTTTTCAACCAATAAAAGTGAAGTTGAGGCATAAAAGGGGCTGAATTTTCTCCTTGGGAGACACCATATGACTATATCACATTGTGATTAAAAATTTTTGTTCGATATACAAGCCCTGAGGTAAAAAATGATTGTTCAAAATTGTTGAATGTGGAAATCTGATCTCTAAAACATAATCTTTGACAGGTACATTAAAACCCTTGGAAAATGAAGTCTACATCTGGAAAGGGGTCATGACCATGGAACCCATGGTGAATGTGCCCACAAACCATTGTTTCCAAAAAATCGAGTAAGGAGAGGTCCAATTTGATCCCAAACTATGCCCATCAACAATTATAAGGTTAACACTTGAATAGACAAACAGGAAATCTAGTGTTAACAATAAAAACAACATTTCCCCCCTTGAATACCTTAAAAAGAAATCCTCACACAAGAGAAAAGAGCTAGATAAGGATACCTCTCATGACCTGCTGCTAAATCGGAAAATAATCATACACTATGTAGAAAGTAAGAATGAAATTTCTCTCGAGATAAATAAAATGAGACAAAAAGAATAAATTATCATGAAGCTCTTAGTCAACACACAATGTATTTATATAAATATATGCATGCAATCAATCGATATTCATGTGATGATTATTACTATATTATTGATCAGGACTTGTGATGATAACTCAAATCCAAATAAGGGAACTCTTTCTACACATAGAGGAACACATACTAGATGATTACAGATTAGCTATTCACATGATTAATTAGGACCTATTTAACACTTCCTAACAACCTCTTTACAATTTCCTCCTTATTAATTCACGAATTTCTTCATAAAGTAAACCACACCATGACATGATAATAATAACAACTTTGATCCACCACATGCCATCAAAAAACAAAATAAACTATAATATAGAAATAGCACTTACTGACCAAAGTGGGACTAACCTAGTTTAGAACCAATAGTTTCTTAAAGCATGGCTCTAAGGAAAATATGAAACAATCAACGTAATAGGAAAAAGGGCGTATTTTGAAATAAGGAAGTTGTATTGGCACCTAACTTGACCCTTGCTGATAGTGCCCTTCCCTATTTTCTTTCTTCAGTGAACAGAGCACGATGGAGGAAAAAAGCATTGATTGTACAGATATTTCTGTCTCATTTACAAATGGGGATTATATCATATGATCTATGAAATTACATTGGTAATAAGAATTATTTCTTCTTTTGCATTTTCCTTGATTAAAGAGCCCACCATAGCTACATATAGATTTTATAGCTATACTGTTCCAAAAAATCATTGGATGTTTTTTCTGCCACAGGCCTGCATACTAAAAATGTAGAAAGTATTACCTTATGCACTTCTTTCTTATCACAAATCCATCAGTATATGAATAGACTTCAACACATTTTGTAGACTTATTAATGGAAGAGAATAAATATCCAAAAAATACTAACCCGAATATGACACTTGCATTTGTTTTCGTCGTTTTGAAATTTCCAGTTACTTCACTATACTGCATTATATGCTTTACAAAATACCCATAAGTTGAACTTCCATCTCCATACTATACATTATAATCACATAGCTGACCGGACTGACAACCTTGAACACTCTGGGTCTGACTTGCAAAGTCACAAAATGAGTGATCACATGTAATAATAGATCCACTACTTGATTTATCAAGATTATAAAGTGTTAGTCGTATCTGCAAGGAAGCAAGTTGCAACAAAGAAAGTAAGTCAAACATTATGAAAATGTCTAAGAAATCAAATTTTACTTGCATCCAAGTTAATTTACAGTATTAATGTGAACAGAGGTATATGTTGGGAAAAATACTGAGAGGGGGGGGAGGTGAATCAGTATTTACTGCATACTCAAAAATTTTCACTTTTTCATGCTCTAAAACCCATATGCTACTTTGCTAAAGCCAAATAGCGTATATACGCGGATATCCTTCATAAAAATCGCATATACACAGAAATCTAATTATGCCATTAATTCTTCACTTATATCATTCCATCATTCATTCATTAGATGTTCTATAAACAGTAAACATGTGCAGTAAGAACAGAATAAACCATCACACATAAGCATCACACATGAACACCGGGATTTTTAGGTGGAAACCCAAGTCGGGAGAAAACCACCGCTGCAGTTGCTCAGCCTTCAATATTTTATTATAGAGAAAACATCTTACAACATATGTGCTGGTGCAGACTCCTACCAGCACGCAGGCACCCACCTGCGCTCGTTTACCAGCCTCTCCTGGAAGGGAGCTCCAACCCCCTGACTCGTTTACCAGCCTCTCCTGAAAGGGAGCTACAACCCCCTGACTCGTTTACCAGCCTCTCCTGAAAGGGAGCTACAACCCCCTGACTGAAGGCTACAACCTTCAGCACCACCTTGGACCACGTTTCATCAATTTTCACACTGGAACCCACTCCATACTTTTAAGCACATTCAACCATGAAACAGATACATATAACTCACTGACAGATATCAGTAAACCAGCAGAACAGATCAGACATTTCTTACCACAGACTTCAGCAAACCCTAGTTTGCATACGCGCTTTCCTTTCATTGATGTCGCGTATATACGCGCTTTCGTTTACATAAACCAGCGTATACTTCTGCACATATTATAGAACAATTTCATTGCGCATACGTGCTTTCTCTTCAGCGAAGCCACGTATATACGCGCTTCCCCTTCGGCGAACTAGCGTATAGATCTTCAACCATTATATAGCATCATATCTCTTCAGATCAGATATTCAGTTCAGATTTACCCTTTTACTTCAGACAGATGTTCGCCTCATCTTAGATCTAAGTCTTCCATAAATAGATCTAGCAGATACAAGTACAATTCAGATCTAGATCCCCTTCTTCATCATTTGTGCATCATACATTCAGATCTATCATTCAAACCATTACCCTTTCCATACAGATATACTTCATAGAGAAGTATTCATTCAAGCTCAAACATCTTGCTCCCACACTCATGATTTGCACAATGAATTTCTTCTCCTTATATAGGTTGATCTTTTTTTTCAATACCACGGGCCCCTTTTTCAATACCATGAGCCAAAACAATACCATGAGCCTTCAATACCACGGGCCCCTTTTTCAATACCATGAGCCAAAACAATACCATGAGCCTTCAATACCACGGGCCCCTTTTTCAATACCATGAGCCAAAACAATACCATGGTGGTTACCCCTGGTTTCCCACTTTATGAGCGCTTTTTCCCATATGTGACTTGGAACGTTGTTTCCCGCGTGCATACGCGACTTCCCTTAGACAGATCTGCGTATGCCTTGAGACATACTCTTTTCATCATAGATCTAGCACATGTTGAATTCCTTTCTTGATTGCCTTCTGTACAAGACATATTCTATCAAGCACAACTTCATCCAGTAAGTTGCCATTATCTTCATCAAGTGGGTTGCCTTTCAAGGACAACACTCGACATTCGCATGTCTTCATCTTCATTTAGTGGGTTGCCATCAAGGACAACACTCTGCATCATATTGCCAACAATATCCCCCTTTGGACTTGATGGCAACCACGATGGTGTTTGATTACCACAACAGATAGGTACATTAAGAATACAATGACACCATGTCACATCCCCCATTTTTGACACCATTCTTTTTCTTCATTCAAACACCATGTCACTCTCCCCCTTTGACATCAAGGGCATAGAGTGAATCAAAACCAACATACTCTCCCCCTTTTCTCCGCATGTGGAAGAAGCGTTCTGCAGATCTGATATATACTGAAGTGACCAAGCTCCCCCTAAGTTCATGCTGAATCTTCAAACATATTTTCCAATAAAGTATATGACTCTATGAACTTTCTATCACCAAAGACTCATACTTACATCACATATCCAACCAAGTGAAATTTACATATGAGACTCAACTACCCAACCAAGTGGGTTTACAAATTTGACTCAGCTACCCAACCAAGTGGGTTTACAAAATTTGACTTAGCTACCCAACCAAGTGGGTTTACAAATTTGACAAGTCCTCACATGACTGAATATTACAATTTTACATCATGGGTCTTATCAAGACCTTTTCATCAAATTACAAATATGACTTTAAGACCAACACCAGAAATACCTCAAGAGAGATCATATATCAGAACCACCATAATGCCAACAATGCATTATACTCAGCAAAGCTAATGCTCCCCCTGAAACTGTGCATCCAAGCAACTTTTTAAGGCTCCCCCTTAGTTTGTGCATCCTGAACACTTTCACCAACAAATCATCAAGGCATCTTTATCAAAACATTAGAAATATAATTATGAAAACTGGAACACCACCAGAGATACCAAACAGTATCAGAGATACCAAGCAGTACTGCAGCTGTGCTGAAGAGAGCTGACTCCAAACAGAAAATTGTCAGCAATCAGACATACGCGGTTTTCTGTGCATGAATTCGCGTATATACGCGACTGTGTTTCAGGAAACCCGCGTATCCAATAAAATCTTCTATATTTATGCAGATTTGTTCTTTTGACTGGCAGAGAACACTCCCAGCTTCTGTCTTAGATACTCGAACGCTTCCCTGGGCAGAGGTTTGGTAAAGATATCAGCAACTTGTTCTTTGGAGGTAACATACTCCAACTTCACCTTTTGCTCAAGCACTTGTTCACGTAAGAAGTGATACTTGATGGGAATGTGCTTGGTCTTCGAATGCATAACAGGATTCTTTGAAATACTGATGGCACTTGTATTGTCACACTTAATGGGGACAGGAGGTGTACATTTGATTTGAAAATATTGTAAGGTTTGCATCATCCAAAGGAGTTGAGTGCAACAAGATGCGGCAGCCACATATTCTGCTTCTGCTGTAGATAAAGCAATAGAATTTTGCTTCTTGCTGAACCAAGATACTAACCGGGGCCCCATGTAGAATGCACCACCACTAGTGCTTTTCCGATCATCAACACTTCCAACCCAATCTGCATCAGTGTAAGCATGAAGAGTAAGATCAGCATTCTTTGGATACCATAGACCAAAGTCTTGAGTTCCTTGTAGATATTTGAAAATTATTTTAACAGCCTGAAGGTGAGACTCTTTTGGATTAGATTGGAATCGTCCAACAATCCCAACAGCATGCATAATATCTCGTCTAGTCCCAGTGAGATAAAGTAGAATCCCTATCATTGATCTATATTCTGGTTGATTCACCATGGGAGAATCATCATGAGAACTGAGATTGCATCCGGTTATCATTGGTGTACTTACAAGTTTGCATTCTTCCATGCCATACTTCTTCAGAATTTGCTTAAGATATTTTTCTTGTGATAGGAATATACCATCTGTAGTTTGATGTACTTGCAAGCCAAGAAAGAATGTTAGTTCCCCAAGTAAGGACATTTCAAATTCTTGCTGCATGACAGAAGCAAATTTTTGACTCATAGATTCTTCGTTACTCCCAAAAATGATATCATCAACATATACAACCACAATCAATAGTTTATCATTTTCAACTTTGTGTATAAGTTGCTATCAGCAGACCCCTTTGAAAATCCTTGTTGATGAAGATATTTGTCAAGACGATAATACCATGCCCTTGGAGCTTGTTTGAGACCATATAAAGCCTTTTTAAGTCTACAAACAAGATTTTCATCATTGCCCAAAATGGATCCTTCGGGTTGTTCTATATATACTTCTTCTTCTAGATCACCATTGAGAAAAGCAAATTTAACATCCATTTGATAAACTTTGATTTGTTGATAACTTGAAAAAGCAAGAAACATTCTTATGGCTTCAAGTCTAGCTACAGGAGCAAAAGTTTCTTCAAAGTCTATACCTTCTTGTTGAGTATACCCTTTGCAAACCAGTCTACCTTTGTTTCTTACAACATCCCCATTCTCATTTAACTTTTTCTTGAAAATCCATTTAGTTCCAATGACATTTTTATCACGTGGTCTTGGTACCAATTCCCAAGTGTCATTTTTTTCAATTTGATCAAGCTCTTCATCCATGGCATGATTCCAACATTCATATTTGCTAGCTTCATTGACATTGTGTGGTTCAATTGTGGATAGAAGTGCCTGATGACTAGAAGATCCCACAAGAGTTCTCCTTGTTCATACACCCGATTCCTTGTCTCCCAAAATTTGAGATTCAGGAAGATTCTTTTGAACATATCTGGATGGAGCTTTTTCAGATAGATCATTTTCAAGTTCTTCATTGGATCCACTTTCTATATCATTTCCATTTGATGTAGAAGGCCATATGTCACTATCATCTTCTTTTGTTGTTTGTTTTTCTTCTTTCGGAGCTGCAGGAGACTCATCAATAACAACATCAATACATTCAACAATCTTTCGAAGCCTTTTATTGTAACATGTGTATGCTTTTCTTGAAGATGAGTATCCAAGAAATATCCCTTCATCTGATCTAGGTTCAAACTTGCCAAGCTTTTCATCATTATTTTTGATAAAGAATTTACTTCCAAAAACTCTAAAATGCTTCACAGAGGGAGAATTACCATACCAGAGTTCATATGGAGTTTTGTCACTATTTACCCAAACATGAGCCTTGTTGAGAATGTTAGCTGCTGTATGTGCTGCTTCACTCCAGAATATGTCAGGAGTTCCAGAATCAGCAAGCATAGCTCTGGCCATTTGAACAATTGTTCTATTCATTCTTTCTGCTACGCCATTTTGTTGTGGAGTGCCTGCTACAGAGAACTGTCTTTTTATGCCATGTTGTTCACAAAATTCAAATAATTCATTTGATGAATATTCTCCTCCTCGATCAGATCTAAGACACTTGATTTTTAGATCTAATTCATTTTCTACCAAAGCTTTGAAGCTCTAAAATTTTTCAAATGCTTGATCTTTGTGTTTAATGAACCCGATCCAACACATTCTAGAGTAGTCATCAATAAATAAGATATAGTATTCTTCCCCACGTAATGAATTTTTCCTCATAGGTCCACAGATGTCAGTATGACTGAGTTCAAGAGGCTTACTTGATGATCCTTCTTTGGCATTAAATCGTACTCTGGTCTGCTTACCAAATTGACAAGATTTGCATATGATACTTTCTGGAAGATTGACTTTGGGAAGATCACGAACAGCTTGAAGTCTGCTTGCTTTGTTGATTTGAGAGAAACTCAGATGCCCCAGCCTTCTATGCCATAGCCAATTTTCTAAAGACTTGCTCAAGTAACATTGATCTATGCCGTTTAGTACATACAGGTTGCTTGGATTTCTTTTTCCTTTTATAATGATTTTACCTGTATCAAGATCACGAACCACACATCCTTTTGAACTAAAGACCACTTCTGTTCCTTGATCACACATTTGACTAACACTTAACAGGTTATGCCTTAATCCATCCACATACATGACATCTTTAGCCTTCACTTTTTCTTTTAGAAAAACTGACCCCTTTCCTTTAATTACAGCAGGAGTATCATTCCCAAATGTAACTTTCTTTTCCTTTTCTAGAGCATTATAAGTACGAAGTTTGCTTTTGTCACCTATCATGTGTCTTGAGCACCCACTATCAATGTACCATTGATTCTCTTCACCTTCTGCAAATAACGCTATCCCACAATTTTCAACCGGCGGTTCTTTCTTTTTCCACACTTTAGAGCTGGAGGGAGCATGTTCTTTTGGCTGGATCTTGCTTCTGCATTCAGATTCTTCATGACCAAAATTATTGCAATATGTACATTCAACTTCGTTTTGAAGAGGAGAAAAGTGGTTATAGGTGTTCTTCTTTGGTTCAATATTCATATTTTTCTTTCTTTCTTCTCTTGTCATGATGGTTTTATATGCAACACATTGAACAACTTTATGACCAAAATTGTGACATGAGAAACATTGTCCATTGAAGTAAAAATTTCTGCGATCATGAAATCTTCTATTTGAATTTACCTGTTGGTTGTAGCCCTTTTGAAATATCTCCCTGTTAGTGTTCCTTGAATTGAGATGATCATGCTTTTCCTGTAAAGATCCTTTGCTCCTTTGCTGAGTGGCTGAATGTAGTAAACCAGCTGTGGCTGCTTTCAGATAATTTGGTGCTGAAGCTTGAGAAGATTCTCCGGTATATCCAAGTCTTGTCTTTATAAGAGGAGAACGTTGTACCTTGATAATCTCATATAAGGTTTCCGATCCTTTAGTAAATCTAAGATTCAAAGTCTTTACTTTCTCAACTTCTTTTCTTTGACTTACCACTTCACATTCTAATTTCTCAATGTGTTTCTTTGCTTCTTCAAACTGCTTTTCAATGGTCTCTCTGATTATCTTTTGTTCTTCTAAGAGAATTTTATATTCTTCTAAATGTAGTTTGAGTTGATTGTTTTCTTCAAGAAAATCATTTTCCTCTAGAGCATCCATAAAAGTATCATTTTCTTCTTTTTGTTCAAATTCCATGAGAACTCTAAGATATTCTTCACATTCTTCCTCACTATCAGATGACCCATCACTGTCTTCATTAGTATAGTAACTTTTCTTAGAGCTAGATCGGTTCTTATTCCTTCTTGCTACTTCTTTTCCTTTAGCAGATGTTTCTTTATAAGGACATTTTGCAGCATAATGACCAACTTTTCCACACTCAAAACATTTGAAAGGAATCTTACCTTTGAATCTTCTAGTACCTAGTTGGAGCTTTCTCACAAAATTCGCTTCTTCTTCTTCGGATATATAGCTGGATTCTTTGACAACTTCCTTTTCTTTTCCTCTTGCAGATACCTTAAAAGCAGCTTCTTTGATGTGAGACGGACCTCCTTGTCTCATTTCAAAAGCAGTCAGAATACCATGTAATTGAACAATAGTACGAGTTTGCAAATCTTGCCTTTCTTCAATAGCTGAAACTTTAGACTCAAATTTTGAAGTCAAGGATCTTAAGACTTTTTCCACCAAAGTAGCATTAGTTATGGTTTCACCCAAATTTCTCATTCGATTTACAATATCATCCAGACGTAAGAAGAATAGGGAAATACTCTCATCACTATGCATCTTCAAATTTTCATATTCAATTCTAAGAGTTTGGAGTTTTGCACTTTTTACCTTTGTGTCTCCTTCATAGCTTAGAATGATTTTGTCCCATATTTCTTTTGCTGAATGTAGCTGCATCACTTTAGCAAATTTTGATTCAGACATGCTTCCTAATAAGACATTCACTGCTTTGGCATTGATTTCATACTTCTTTCTTTCAGCAGCATCAGTAGGAATACTTGCCGGGTATTGATAACCTTCTTTCACGATTGCCCATACATCTGCACCAAGACTTTGCAGATATGCTTTTGTTCGTACCTTCCAGAATATCAGATTGCTTCCATTGAATAGAGGTGGCTTTATAGACATTACTCCTTCTTGACTTCCCATTGTGACGGATCTCCTTCAAGCGATCAAGCTTCTGCAGAAGGACCTCCTCTGATACCAATTGTTGGGAAAAATACTGAGAGGGGGGGGTGAATCAGTATTTAGGGCATACTCAAAACTTTTCACTTTTTCTTACTTCTAAAACCCATACGCTACTTTCCTGATACATACTTGCGTATATACGCGGATACCCTTTATGAAACTCGCATATACACAGAGATCTAATTATGTCATTAATTCTTCACATATATCATTCCATCATTCATTCATCAGATGTTCAATAAACAGTAAACATGTGCAGTAAGAACAGAATAAACCATCACACATAAGCATCACACATGAACACCGGGATTTTAGGTGGAAACCCAAGTCGGGAGAAAACCACCGCTGCCGTTGCTCAGCCTTCAATATTTTATTATAGAGAAAACATCTTACAACATATGTGCTGGTGCAGACTCCTACCAGCACGCAGGCACCCACCTGCGCTCGTTTACCAACCTCTCCTAGAAGGGGAGGCTGGTCCCCGACTCTCGTTTACCGGCCTCTCACAGAGGAGCTACGACCCCCTGATCTCGTTTACCAGCCTCACCTGGAAGGGAGCTACGACCCCCTGACTAAAGGCTACAACCCTCAGCACCTCTATGGACCACGTTTCATCAATTTTCACACTGGACCCTTTCCATACCTTTAAGCACAGTCAACCTTTAAACAGATACATATAACTCACTGACAGATATCAGTAAACCAGCAAAACATATCAGACATTTCTTACCACAGACTTCAGCAAACCCTAGTTTGCATACGCGCTTTCCTTTCACTGATGTCGCGTATATACGCGCTTCCATTTACATAAACTAGCGTATACTTCTGCACATATTATAGAACAATTTCATTGCGCATACGCGCTTTCTCTTCAGCGAAGCCGCGTATATACGCGCTTCCCCTTCGGCGAACTAGCGTATAGATCTTCAACCATTATATAGCAGCATATCTCTTCAGATCAGATATTCAGTTCAGATTTACCCTTTTACTTCAGACAGATGTTCACCTCATCTTAGATCTAAGTCTTCCATAAACATATCTAGCAGATACAAGTACAATTCAGATCTAGATCCCCTTCTTCATCATTGGTGCGTCATAAATTCAGATCTATCATTCAAACCATTACCCTTTCCATACAGATATACTTCACAGAGAAGTATTCATTCAAGCTCAGACATCTTGCTCTCACACTCATGATTTGCACAATGAATTTCTTCTCCTTATATAGGTTTATCTTTTTTTTCAATACCACGGGCCCCTTTTTCAATACCATGAGCCAAAACAATACCATGAGCCTTCAATACCACGGGCCCCTTTTTCAATACCATGAGCCAAAATAATACCATGGTGGTTACCCCTGGTTTCCCACTTTGTAGTCTTTTGCCCATACGCGACTTGGAACGTTGTTTCCGCGTGCATACCGACTTCCCTTAGACGGTCTAACGTCATCACTTGAGACATACTCTTTTCATCATAGATCTAGCACATGCTGAATTCCTTTCTTCATTGCCTTCTGTACAAGACATATTCTATCAAGCACAACTTCATCCAGTAAGTTGCCATTATCTTCATCAAGTGGGTTTCCTTTCAAGGACAACACTCGACATTCGCATGTCTTCATCTTCATTCAGTGGGTTGCCATCAAGGACAACACTCTGCATCATATTGCCAACAGTATAATGTATTAAAAAATATCTTATAAATATCGAGTGCATTTTTCCTAAGTACTTGAAAACCTACAGTTAGTATAGGGTAAGTCAGCTCAGAGCAACATATATAGAGAGAAAAAAACACTCAAGAATAAATATGATGGAAGTGCAGACTTGCAACAAGCTTTCTCATTGTCAGCATCTTGGTGCATTTACAGTGCAATATGAAAGAGATGTCAAGGCTTGTTAGAAAGGAAAAGCATGCTCCAAGGAAGGTTCTAATGGCACGCGATATAAAGGTTTGGCTCTTTAGTATTATGGGTCATGAAACTGTAACCCGTATATGAGAAATTCATACCAAAAGTCAACTCAAGCAATTCCATGATTTAGACCATACCAAAAATCAACTCAAGCAATTCAAGGATAAGCAAAGTGATTTCCATCCATTGGATAGAGTGATAGTTGAGTTAGTGTCTTTGATGACACTAGGGTTTTAAGACTTGATATTAACCTATACAACACTAAGATATACTATAGATACAATTCCCAATAGCTTCAAGGGATTATGAGCAATACTATAGAGAAGTTTCATCTAATACATCAAAGAGTAATATCAGCAATGCAAATATTAATGTCATACTGTCTTTTGCATTCAAAGATCACATTTACCACACATTGATAGAACCTGTGTGAGTAGGAATTCTAGGTAACTGTAAAATAACCACTTCAGGGTTTTAGCTTTCCTTTACTACTGTAAATACACATATATGTATAAGAGAACTTAAGAGCCACACAAAAATTGTCCATAAAACTTTGTATAGAGGTATAGTGAGAATATAACAGCCATGTGGCATACTTAGTGAAAATTTCAGGTAACCTTTAGTTAATATGTCACTAAATCTCATTTATCAAGCTTAGAGTAAGGAATCTAGAAGTATTGTAGGGTCATCAGACATTGCCTTGGGAAAGTTAACGATGGTGGCACACACGTGAGACATTTTCACATGATAGCTATGCATGTATGATAAATCCCCACAACAAGTTATGTATGTAATAGCCTATACAAGTTTACTGTTGTCTTATGTGATGGAATGGCACATTATTGCACTATGAATAGGTAAGCACAGTAACAAATTTCTTACCACTGTTATCACACACTCAAGTGAAACCTCTCTTTACTGTCAATTTGTGTATATGTAGCAGGAAGACATATATTCAATTTTACTGGTTGGGTGGCCCTAAGAACCATGCCAGACAGGTAATATTTTAAGATAATGAGGATCAAAACTTTGTCTTAATATCCAGGCATTAGGGATTAGAAAGTTTTTTTTCCTATGCCACATGCTCAAGTGAAAACTCTCTTTACTGTCAATATGTGCATATGTAGCAACAAGACATCTATTCAATTTTACTAGTTGGGTGGCTCTAAGAACCATTCCAGACAGGTAATATTTTAAGATAATGAGGATCACAACATTGCCTTATTCTCCAGGAATTAGGGATCACAGAGATTTTTTTCCCACACCTCCACCCTTCTGGATTCAGCCTGCAGACATATTCTAGGATTTGAGAGGAGATCTTCCTCCACCCAATAGCCATGAGGGATTCAAGAGGTTTTGGTTCCACTCATCCACCCTTATGTTTAATTAGGAACCCTAGAAAACCCAACAATATCCATGCTTAATTAAAGGCGAAGGGCACTAAAGTTATATTATTCTGTTATGGAACATGAAAACTATTCCAATTATTTCTTATCACATATGAATCTCGCACTGTTATGAAACATAAAACGATCCCAGTCATTCTCTATCAAATAATGGGTTCAATATTTCTGTCCTAGTAGGAATAATTCCATCCAAGCAGTGGCACACTAGGATGTAAAGAAAAATCCACTCATTGGCATTACATAAGGATCATTCCTCACACAAAGAGATTAAGGGTTATAGCCTCCTTATGTAGACACAACAATGTTAGTGCCACAAATAGGACACTCAGTAGTAAGAATAATACATGAAATTGAGATTGTAGACATGGTTTCCTTATTCCTCCATACACCTTCGTTGATATTTACCCTAGGTTTTTATTCATTTTAAGTCAATTGATAGATATCGAATGAGAAATAGAATGGATCTAACTCACCTTTGGTGCTACGACATTCCATGTATTGTAGCTCTATCCCACTTTTGTCTAGGCCTGAGCTCTGCCATTGGCACACTTGATTCTGTCCCTCAATTTTTTCTATCTCTTCAGTGTTCCTCCCAATATTCTTTCCTCTCCCATCCATTCCCATTTCTTTCTCTCTCCTTTTTCCCCTCTTTTGCTGCGCTCCCCATGAATACTTCTGTTCACATTATCCTTTTGGTTAGTTAGGCCTTTCCCTTCTATCCCAACCTCAAATGGCCCCTTGTCCTTCCTAAATCGGCACTGGAAAATTGTTTCCTTTGGCCACCCCCTCTAATGCCATTTTCACTCCTTCGAGGTCAACAAGGTGTGTGGGAAAAACATATTGTTCAATGTTGAAAAATATGATCCAACCATTGATTTTTTTGTTTCTTCCTCTCCCTCCAATGCCTGTGAGCACCCTAGGTTTACTAGTATCGGTGTTTAATTCCATTATCCATCGTCAAAATCCACTACACCTTATAATTATGTAGTATAGATACCAATAATGATAAATTATGTATATTTCAACTTTTAATATTTAATATAGTTCAATTTAGGTAATTTTTGTTGAGGTCCCACCTAATGTGTTAAACACACGCATGGTGGGTGAGAAAAGATAAAAAAACACATAGGAAAGATAGGCATTCATCTTTATCTATTATTCACCATGGATGTACATTTATAATACAATGGTGTGACCCTTGGATTCATCTTCCAAGGTCACTTGGACTCCTTTGTGATTTTTCACCTTCCACACCTACCGATAGAGGATTAGGTGTCCAACATTCCCCCCCTTAATCTGAAGGGGTATGTGTGAGTCCAAGAAGAGAGTTGTAATACAAATATGCAAAGTATGCATGAAAACACTTAGGATGAATCAAATCTCTGAAATGTTGGCATAAAGAGGTGGTTTAAGGATGACCACCAAGACTGGAACACAACACTTATTGGAGTTCCCAGAACTCTTCCAAAACTGGCAAGAAGCTAAGGGCTTTTGCTAGAGGAAGTGCCCCCCATATTTGAAGAAGGAGAACTTCAACCTAAAAGAAGCGAAGTCTACAACTTGTGATGGTTTAAGGATGACCACCAACACTGGAATGCTTGATGCATTTCCCGGAACTCTTCCAAAGCTGGCAAGAAACTAAAGTCTTAGACTTAGATATGGGCAATGTATGTTGTGGGTAGTCGAGTGATACACAGTTCGAAGGGAGGAGCGTATAAACGAAGTGTGGGTAGCATGAAAAGACAGTGTGAGAACTGATGTTGTGATAATGTGCAGTGGGAGGTGTCGAGCTGAGTGGGAGGGTGGTTCCCAATGGATTGGATGGGAGAGCGAGCGGAGGGTGGAGGCAGTGGAGGGCGGAGGGAGGAGGCAGTGGAGGGCACCAAGGAGCTGGCATGGGTGGGAGTCGAGGAGCCGACAGGAGGAGGATAGGAGGAGTTGTGGGAGGGAGGTCAAGGAGGAGGAGTTGTGGGAGGGAGGTCAAGGAGGAGGTCAAAGGCTTTCGGGAGGGATGGGAGTGGAGTATCAGCTCCAGGGAGGGAGTCGACACACAGTCACGAGAGGATGCATGACCACAGATATGGGAAAGGGCTGCAGTGGAGGGGGAGAGGCATAGGGGAGCGGCGCGGGAGTGGCGCTGCAGGGATGGGCAAGGGGCCGAGCTGTGTAAATTGGCATGAGGACAGAAGGAAAGTTGGCTACAGGAAAGTGATGGTACTATTATTGATGATCCACTTCAGGGAAATTCTTTTCTTGTCGGTGATGGTAGCACTGCCGAAGATAGTGAGAATAATGTTAGAGATATAAAGGAGCCCAATTTTGTCTAGAAAAGTGAATCCTTCAGAATTCATAAGGAGAATGGAGGAAGCCAGTCGACAATACTATGCCACAGAGGGGAGGTGTTATGCCTATGGTTCAAACCCGAGAGGGTTGGTCCTCCGACTTGTGAGAGATAGGGCAGGATGGTGTGATGGGTGTTATTATGTAGGGAGGAGGCCAACAATATACCAAAAAATATACAGTCACATTAAGAGAAATATAACCAGCAATATATAGTCACAATAAGTAATCTGCAACCAACACTAATATATAGTCATAGAGAGTAATATGCGTCCAACACCAATATAAAGTCACAAAAGCCATTTAACAAAACAAGCTTTAGGCTTACTACTCTTCCATTGGGAAACAATCATAGAGGTTATTGTGCTTCTAGGCAGCGCCACAACCCGCAACCATCACAGCATTTGACCACAACCATCATTTTTTTTTTTAATGCCAAAATAGAGATTGCACTAATAGATTAGTGCTTAACATGGAGAATGGAGCAATGGTAGAGGTGTTAGTTCTGCAAAAAATGAAAAACATAGGCATGATGGAGTTACAAGGGTAGAGGGACGCTAAAATGGAGTTGGACAAATCTGAAAATGCCAGGACCTCACCTGCAGCTCTGATACCATGTTAAACACACACATGGTAGGTGAGAAAAGATAAACACACACATAGGAAAGATATGCATTCGTTTTTATCTATTATTCACCATGGATGTACATTTATAATACAACGGTGTGACCATTGGATTCATATTTCAAGGTCACTTGGACTCCTTTGTGACTGTTTGCCTTCCACACCTACCCATAGAGGATTAGGTGTCCAACATAATGTATCTAAATGTGTGTGTGGCCCCTTAAGGAAAATCTGTTGGAAATACTAAGAGGGGGGGTGAATCAGTATTCCTTTCAATTAGAGCATTAGTTAATCTTAAATTGTTATCAGTCTTTGTACAATGATAGTACCAAACAAAAGAAACACAAATGCACATATTTTTTAAGGTGGAAACCCACTCCGGGACAAAAACCACCTAATACTTTTCTAATAATTCTTTAATATTCAACTCCAATTGAAAATAAAGCTCCAACTTCCTAGAATTTTGAAAAGCATTATTATCCAGCTCCCACTGGATGGACACTCCAGTGCCTGAGATTCTTTAATAGTCAACAGAATCGATGTCCAAACACCCAATGAGCTACAACTCACCCTAGCACCACCCTACCACCCTATAGAAGAATAAAATAAGAATAGACTCCTGTACCAGGGAAAATGATCCACTATACAATGATATAGAATGATGTAGAAGAATAAGACACACTAGACCATAACCCCAACTATAACAAAACCACCTAATGATGATCCTAGACCTCCCGACACTGCCTCTTCAACTCTTGGGAGATAGACACCAGAACAATTTTCACAATAATGTATTTATAATGACTTAGTACAATGATACCTTACAGTGACTGTATGCAGTGCTGCCCACTTGAAGACTTCATGTGATGAAATTTTTGCTGCTTTTCTGCACCATGGATGCTTCTCTTGTCATGCTACCCTCTACTACACCTTGCTTTGCTTTTCTCCCCTAGAAATTCTGGTCCTTTGCAGCCCTTAACAAAACATGATCTAGCTTTTTCTTGCCTTCTAGGAGCTCGATATTGAATATGGTGTATCTCTATTATTTCAGATCCCCAATATCTGATTTTTGGTCCTATAGTATTCCTCTGAGTCCTCTTTCCAATGCCATAGGTCTAATCCAATTTGTATTCTTCAAGGGAGATTTATGCCCAATATCTCACAATGCCCTAATTATGGACTATTTCAATAGAGCGAACTTGTACGATGTGCCACGTGTCACTTTTTCTTCATTCGGCTCTGAAATTGATAGAGTGAAAACTAAAGTCCGTACAATATCTGCCACTTTTTACATAATTCTAATATGATACTCAAATAGAGAGTTATGATGATTTTTCCAAGGTCACTTCTTTGAGATGAATTTCAGGAGCCTAAAAAGACACTAACTTCCACAGATCATATCTCCGAAAATATTGCGCACCTTGATCTGAAATTTTCACATGAGCTTCCTAAGGATTTCAGCTTCACCTTATAAACATTTTAGATTCACCTCATAAAAATTTCAGCTTCTGAACCTTCGTAGAAAAAAATTTATAGATAATATTCCATGATGACATGTTTCCAATGGCGAAATCCCTTGCATAAGGAGGATATGAGGATCACAATTTATATAAATGCTTAGGTTGAGAGGGGCTTCAACAAGTGAACATGGGAGGGATTTTAGGAGCTTAAAAAATATTAATTATGACTTTTAAATGACCCATGCCACAACCCCATGGGGTTTTATCCCACTAACTGGGGTTACAAACTTCAAACATGAATATATCTCAAACCGTGAAGAATTACGTGGCGTGCCATATATCAACGGAAACATCTCGACAAGGAGAAACCGTCAATAGCATTATTGACCTAGAATATAGTAATTTTCTAGGTAAAAGTTCCCATGCAATATTGGGGTAGCCCCTAGTGCTGCTTAGGTTGAGATCAATGACAATCGCTGATCAAAAATATTCCCCTTTGGCATTTGTGGCAACACAAGTACTCCCCTTGTGATCATGACACATATTCCTACAACATTCTCTCCGAATTTGACATCAATGGAAAAGGGTAACTCCCCCTTACACACAACCATCCTGCGGACTTGTACACACTTCCACTCCCTCTTTATATTATGAATAAGGAAAATCTAATGAGAACTTGGGAGAGTCCCAAGCTTCTGGTGAAGATATTCAAATGCTTCACGAGGTAAAGGTTTAGTGAAGATATCAGTGATTTGTTCTTTTGTACCAACATACTCAAGTTTGATATTCTTTTCAGCAACTAGTTCTCTAACAAAATGATATTTGATTGGAATGTGTTTTGTATTTGAATGCATGATAGGATTTGCGGAGATGATGGTGGCACTAGTGTTGTCACAAAATATGGGAATAGGCTCACTGAATTGTACTTGAAGATCATGCAAAGTTTGTTTCATCCAAAGGACTTGAGTACAACATGATACTACTACAATGTATTTTGCTTCCGCTGTAGATAACGAGATTGAGGTTTGCTTTTTTCTCAACCATGATACGGGACAACCACCTAGATAGAATGTTGCTCCACTAGTACTCTTAAAATCATCAACACTTCCTACCCAATCTGCATCTATAAAGGCTTGAATAATGAGATTGTTACCCTTGGGATACTAGAAGCCATATTATTTTGTGCCCTTTAGATATCAAAGAATTATTTTGACCGCAATAATATGTGATTCTTTTGGTGCTTCTTGGAATCTTGCTACTTGTCCAACTGATTGCATAACATCTAGTCGGGAGGCTATTACATATAGAAGACTACCAATCATAGATCTGTACAACCTCTGATCCACATCCTTAGATGATTCGTCTATGATCAATTTGCAACCTGTTACCATCGGAGTAAGGACGGGTTTGCAATCTTCAATCTTGAATTTCTTGAGCATTTGCTTGATGTGCTTGGCTTGACATATAAATATTCCTTTCTCTTGCTGAGATATTTGAATCCCTAAGAAGTATGTCAGCTCACCAAATAAAGACATCTCAAACTCACTTTGCATCTTTTTAGAAAAGTTCTTACTTAGTCGATCATCATTGCCACCAAATATTATATCATCCACATATACCTCAACAATTGTGAAATTATCTTTATCTATTTGTACATAAATATTTCTATCAACAACACCTTTCTTGAACCCTTGTTGACGTAGATATCCATCAAGACAAGCATACCATGCTCTGGGAGCCTACTTGAGACCATATAGAGCCTTATTTAGCTTGCAAACATAGTCTTGTTTTTCTGATAGTAGAAAACCTTCAGGTTGTTTGATGTAAACTTCTTCTTCTAATTCTCCATTCAGAAATGTTGGCTTAGCATCTATTTGGTAGACATTGATTTTTCTTGAACATGCATAGGAAAGAAGCATTCAGATGGCTTCCATTTTGGAAACTGGTGCAAATGTTTCATCGAAATCAATTCCTTCCACTTGTGTATAGCCTTTGCAAACCAATCTTGCTTTATTTTTGGTAACCTGTCCATCTTCATTCAATTTGTTCCTAAACACCCATTTAGTACCAATGACATTTTTATCTTTTGGTCGTGGAACTAATTCCCAAGTGTTATTCTTCTCTATTTCATCCAGTTCTTCATTCATAGCTACGACCCAATGTTCATTCTGGCTGGCTTCCTCAAAACTACTAGGCTCAAAGGTTGATAGAAAAGCAATGTGAGCTTGTTGTGATGAATGAAGCTGCTGACCTTCATTTATGTCACCAATGATTTGATTTTATGGATGGTTCTTTCGAATCCATTCTTTTGTTCTCCTTCGAGGAGCTTCTTGTTGTTGTTCTAGTATATCTTGATGATCATTATTTACTTCTTCCTGGTTGATAGTTGCTTCTTGTTCTAGAATTTTATCTGTGTCTTTTTCAGCCTCTGTCTCAAGTTTCAAAGATTCTAGATCCTCATCATTATTCACTAGAACATCATCTTCATCAAATGTAACATTTATGCTCTCCACTATCTGTTTTCATCTTAGATTATAACATTTATATGCCTTTCTTTTGCGTGAGTAACCAACAAAGATGCCTTCATCAACAAGTGATTCAAACTTACCCAAATTTTTATCTTCTCTTTTGATATAACATTTGCTTCTGAAGATTCTGAAATATTTTACATTAGCTGGTTTTCCTTTCCATAATTCATATGGGGTCTTGTTGCAAGTATTTCTGAGAAAACTTCGGTTGATAATGAAGACTGTCGTATCAATTTCTTGAACCCAGAATTTTTCATCCAATTTTGAGTCCTTCAACATTTTTCTACACATTTCCTATACAGTTCTATTCTTTATTTCAACAACTCCATTTTGTTAAGGTGTTCATGTTGTTGAAAATTGTCTTTTTTTTTCCATTTTCGTCACAGTATTGATGAAATAATTTGGAAGTGAATTCTTCGCCATTATTTGATCTTAGACACTTTATTTTCAAATCAGTTTCATTTTCAACCAACTCCTTGTAGATCGTAAAGCACTCAAATGCTTCAGATTGTTTCTTTAGGAAACTGACAGCTGTCATCTTGGTATAGTCATCTGTCATTAACATGAAATATAATTCTCCATCTAAGCCTTTTTTTCTCATAGGACCACATATATCAGTATGTATCAATTCCAATGGATGTGATGCAAAGTGTTCTTTTGTTTTAAATTTGAATTTTGTTTGCTTGCCGTGCCTATAGAGCTCACATAGTGTGTTGGAAGGTTTTGAGATTTTTGACATTTCTCGTACTGCTTCCTTTTTGCTTATCCTGAAAATATTGTCAAATTTTATGTGACCCATTCATTTGTGCCATAACCAACTTTCATGTTCTTTAGCCAGTAGACATGCTTTACTTGCTTCATCCAGAACATATGTCATTTGGAGCTTGACTTGTTGTAGCCACAATTTTACCATACCTGCCTTTCATGATTTCACATTTTGTGGAGTTGAATAACATTGTGTGTCCTTGCTCACACATTTGTCCAACACTGAGCAGATTGTGATTCATGTTTTCAACTAATAGAACATTCTTGGCTATAACATATTTGCTTCCAAGAGTGCTGGTACCTGATCCTATAACATTTGAAGATCCATCATTTCCAAAGGATACGGTTCCATCCTTCTTCTCTTTGAGAGATACAAATTTCCTTCTATATCCAGTCATATACATTGAGCAACCATTGTCAACATACCACACATCTTTGTTGTTTTGAGACTTGAGAGCGAGAGCACAATTATCAGTCTTCTTCTTCTTCCATGTCCGTTCATTCTGTGGCTTCGAAGATTCTTCTAGAGGATTTTCAAGTCTGTAGTCTCTGGCTATGTGTCCAAAGTTCTGACATTTGTAACATTCTATATTATTTCTTAAATGTTAAAATCTATTGTTGCTTTGTTGAGCCCTGTGAGGTTCATATTTGAAGGATCTCCTGGAATTGTATTGGTTCCTAGGGTACGTGCGACATTTTATAGCTTTATGAACAAATTTTCCACATGAATAACAATAGCCATGAAAAATATGCTGGTACCTAGATGGAAATCTTCGTCGAGGAATCGTATTCCAAGGATATTCTTGTGAATCTTGTCCAATGAAGTCTACATGCATGTTAGATCTCATAGGTTCATTGTATTTTGTTGTCGAACGTCCTTCTTCTTCTTAGTTGTAACCGAGGCCAGTTCTGTCATTGTAAGATCATTGATTGCTGATGATTTCTTCCAATGCCCTTGAGCTATTCTCATAGTTTTGGATAGCGTTTTCCTTCTTCACTTCCTTACGCAGCAAGACTACTTTGGCTTCTAATGCTTCCCTTTCTTGATTGCTTTCTTCCAACTTATTTTGAAGTGAATCTTCAATACATTTGTGTTCTTCAACTTCAATTTTGAGACCTTGAACTTTTTCTTCAAGAGTATTGGAACAGATCTTCTCTGCCTTGAGCTCTTTTATAATATTGACTGCTTCCTTAGAAAATTCTTCTATGGTCAATCCTTCTTCTTCGTTGTTTGATACCTCTTGTTTATTGTGCTTGGCCATAAACAATAATCTCTCATTGGCTTCTTCTTTGCTATCATTGTCTTCATCGGATGATGAGCTATCTTCTTTAGAGAGAAAGTTCCTTTTGGATCTTTTCTTTTTGAATTTCTTAAAGCCTTTCTTTCCTTTTGAGTTTCCATCACTTCTGTTTGGACATTTTGCTGCGAAATTCCCAACCTCACCACAGCCGAAACATATCGATGGAATTTTACATTGATTTTTCCCTTACAAATTTTTAATTTTCTCATAAAGTAAGCATATTCTTCATCTGAAAGACCTTCACCATCATCTCCCTTTTCTTCACACTTGCAGGTGCATGTCTTTTCAATTGAAGGTTTTTTGTCCTTATTGGTTTTCTTAGATGCAACGAACGTAGTTTCTAGATGCGAAGTACCCTCTTCTTCATCAAGTCTCATTTCATATGTTATGAGAACTCCATGTAATTCCTCTTTGTTGAGTGTGTCCATATTTTCACTTTATTCTAAGACCGATACCTTTGGGTTGAATCTCCCTAGTAACATTCTAAGAATATTTCGTATAATAGTCTTCTCGTCAACTGGCTCTCCCAATCCTTCCAGAGTATTGTTTATTTCATCAACGTATTGGAAGTATGCAACAATGTTGCAATCTTCTTTCATTCTGAGTTGCTCAAATTTTTCTCTATAGATTGAAGCTTTGCTTATTTGATATTTGAGTCACCTGCATATATATTCTCAAGCTTGTCCCATACATTTTTGGCGGTTTTACAACCCAAAACTTTACGATAAGTAGATTCAATAAGTCTACTGATAATAATTTTCTTTTATTTTTCATTATTTACCAAATTCTTCTTACCTTGTTCATCCGCGGTTGATGTAAATCCATTTTGAACAGTGTCCCATACTTTGTAACCTTGCACTAAGAGATATATATACTTTCTTCCTTTCCAGAGTGCATTTTTATTTTCATTGAACAGAGGTACACCATTCTTGGTATGCTCCATGAACTCCTTCCAGCTGTTAAAATGCTATTGAAGGAACCAAGCTTTGATACCAATTTTTGGAAATACTAAGAGGGAGGGTGAATCTGTATTCCTTTCAATTAGAGCATTAGTTAATCTTCAATTATTATCAGTTTTTGTAAAATGATAGCAGAAAACAAAAGGAACACAAATGCACATAGTTTTTAAGGTGGAAACCCACTCTGGGACAAAAACCACCTAATGCTTTTCTAATAATTCTTTAATATTCAACTCCAATTGAAAATAAAGCTCCAACTTCCTAGAATCTAGAAAATAATTTTTCTCCAGCTCCCATTGGATGGACACTCCAATGCTCGAGATTCTTCAATAGTCAACAGAACGGATTCCCCAACATCCAATGAGCTACAACTCACCCTAGTACCACCCTACAACCCTATAGAAGAATAAAAGAAGAATGGATTCCCGTACTAGGGAAAACCCCAACTATGACACAACCACCTAATAATGATCCTAGACCTCCTGGCACTACCTCTTCAACTCTTGGCAGATAGACACTAGAACAAATTTTACAATAATTTATTTACAATGACTTAGTATAATGATACCTTACAGTGACTGTATGCAGTGCTGCCCACTTGAAGACTTCATGTGATGAACTTCTTGCTGCTTTTGTACACCTTGGTTTCTGTTGTTATCGTGCTACCCTCTGCTACACCTTTCTTTGATTTTCTTCCCTAGAAAGTCTAGTCCTTTGTAGCCCTTGAAAACACATGATCTAGTTTTTTCTTGCCTTCTAGGAGCTCCATATTGAATCTAGTGTATCTCTGTTATTTCATATCCCCAATATGTGATTTTCAGTTTTGCAGTAGTACTCTGATTCTTATTTCCAATGCCACATGTCTGATCCAATTTGGATTCTTCAAGAGAGAGTTATGCCCAATCTCTCACAATGACCTAATTATGGACTGTTTCAGTAGATAAAAATTGTATGACATGCCACGTGTCATTGTTTCTTCATTTGGCTCTGAAATTAATACAAAAAAAACTAGAGTCCATGTAATATCTATCAATTTTTACAGAATTCCAATCTGATACTTAGAGAGAGAGAGAGTTATGACGATTTTCCCAAGGTCACTTCTTTGAGATGAATTTCAGGAGCCTAAAAAAACACTGACTTCCACAGATCATATCTCTGAAAATATTGCACACATTGATCTAAAATTTTTATAAGAGCTTTCTCAGGATTTCTACTTCGCCTCATAAAAATTTTATCTTCTAAACCTTCGTAGAAAAAAATTTAGAGCGAAAATTACAATTGACTTGCTTCATATGGTGAAATCCCTTGCAAAAGGAGGATATGAGGATCACAATTTATATAAATACTTAGGTTGAGAGGGGTTTCAACAAGTAAATGTGGGAGGGATTTTAGGAGCTTAAAAAATATTAATTATGAATTTTCAATGACCCATGCCACAACTCCATGGGGTTTTAGCCCACTAGCTCGGGTTACAAACTTCAAACATGAATATCTCTCAAACCGTGAAGAATTATGTGGCGTGCCATGTATCAACGGAAACATATCGACAAGAAGAAACCATCAAAATCATTCTTGAACCAGAATATAGTAATTTGGTAGGTCAAAATTCCCATGAAATATTAGGGTAGCCCCTAGTGCTGCTTGGGTTGACATTAATGACGACCGCTAATCAACAAAAACCACTATATTATATTAGTGGTTAATGCCTTTTTTAGATTTCATTTATTAATTTATTTATAGACATGGTGTATCTATTATTTCCAATATATTTACCATAACTATGCGAATGGATGGGCCTGGAGTATGTCCTAAAATTGCTTTTGATTGACTAAGATCTCGTGTTCCTCGGACGTAAGGAAAAAAAATAATGAACCAAGACCCAGAGGCATATCGTAGGAGTGAAAGCCTGCTCCCTTACAAACCACCAGCGAGTTATTCCAGGTGGCATGGTTTTCCTTGAATAACTATGATGAGTCAGCCTGCATTTGAGGATAGTAGCCATAGATGGTTGTCTTCACTGCTGGTTTGAAAATTGACTTATGATAGGTTTTCAAAGGGATATGCATACAAATAAGTATAAAGAAGAAGACTAGGACCAAATTATTACTAGACTGAATAAAACACCTCGAAACAATTGGCCATTAATCGATAGTAATGAGATATTCGGAGTCAAAAACTCCATGAACTTCAACCCCTTCCTAAATGTAAAATGATGAAAGAAACAATACTTGTATGAAAATCTGTGTCATATATATAAGTAAAACCTTCAAATCATTCTCTTGCATGGGAATTGAATAAAGCATATTTTACTTACCAGAATATGGATTGCAACCATTCCTACAATTGCAATTCTTGGTGGCATATTATTACATAGATGTTGAGCTTTTGGTCTTAGTTGAGAACAATTTTTGAAGTGAGATCTTGGGCATTATTTTTTGGGGAATGTTCAATTGGAGAAGGGTCCATCAAAGCCAGAGTTTGTGAGAAATTATATGAAAGTGATGACATTGTTTGAGTTATAAGACGTACATGGAAATAGAAGAACTTCTTTGCTTTTTTATTTTGTTGCACTTCAGGAAGGGTTGGTGTTTGATGTTGTTGATGAGGCATTTGATATTTAATGTTGCATTTTTTTCTTTACTAATGATTGTAGTTTTGTTGAAAAAAATGCAAAGGGGTTTTGGAGGAGACTTGGAAGTGGAGTTGGGAATATTACATGGAGAAGTTTTTTCCTAAACTGTTTTCTCTTGATCGGATTGAGAAGGAGAAGATTGTTGCGAAAGTGAGCGCGACTATCCTTCTTGTTCTGCTTCAATATCTAGCCATTTCAAATTGACCATATTTTTCTATTTCAGTTGAGGATTGTTTGAAACATTAGTCAAAGAACAACAACTTAGGTAAATCCAAATTATAGATAATATCGATAAATAAATAAATCTTCAATTATAGTATTCCATGACTCAAATGTAAGAATTATGAAGTATATGTATTTCTCTATTGTTTCCATTTAAGAAAGTTGATTACAGATTATGTCTTGAATATTTGTGGGGGGGAATCAATTTATGTAAAACACAATACTCTGTTTCTTGACCAAGTCTAGAGGAAGAGTAAATGGCCTTGTAGCAAGTTAGAAAGGACTGGAAACAACTCCAGAAATAGGTCCATTTATGGCTACTTTTATTCATAGTGTTGTACATATTTCATTAATTGTAACACAAAAAATTAGGCACTGTTAGTATGGTTCATTTTTTGTCCTTGCTTGTAACAGATTATGAAAGCAGACCAACAATTTCAAATATTCCGAACTCACAACATCTCCCCACCACATGCTTTCTCTCCTTGTGACAATATATAGTAGGTATGAAAAATATCTGAGGTTCTCATACAGTGTCAAGAAGAGTGGAATTTCCCATATAGATCCAAGTGTTACCAATCATATAGCATGAGGTTTACAAGACCCTGAACAAGAAAGATAAAATTAGACTTTGGATTTAACCCAATATGTTGCTTCTTTGATGCATATCGATTCATGGATAGTCACCTTTTGGGAATTTTCATTCCATGTGTTAGAGGCTTGCATGCGTGATCTTGATGGCTCATGATATCACTTGGTTGGTCATGGAATTGGCACATTGGTTTGTTTTAGCATGCTGGCATTCATATTGATCATCGTGCACCTCGGTATTGATAGTGGTTACGTGGATGGATGAGATGGTTTCTAGAAGAGTATTCCCCTTGGATTGTGATGAGCATAGAAAATGACCAGACCACTATAACGACATATATTCAATAAATCTCAGACAAGAGATGACATATTCTATGGAAGATGATTAGTCCATAGACTTTAGACCTTATTGCAGTGTTTCCATAGTTAGTGAGTTTGGTGAGATAGAATATATTTTGAATAATGTTATCATAAGGAGAAAAATGCTTGCTTGGCAAGATACACGTGAGTTTAAGTTGTTAATACTTTCTAGTAACAATTTCACTATTGTCATCTACCCACGAATAGACAACCACTAGTAGCACCAATTGCTAATATGTTGATTAATATTAGCTTGGTAAGCCACATCCAATCGTCCACTAAATAATATTTTTTCTTCATATGGAAACTAAGATAAGTGGGACCATGTTCCAATAGAGCCACCTTGTATGGAAGGAAGGAGGAAATGGTGTCAGAAATATCGACAAGGGTATTGTGTTGGAAAAGAAGGATTTAGCTGGGCTAAATAAAATTCCAATAGCATCACAAAAGGAAGTGAATATATCATTATAATCCTTCCATTCTGAGATTGATCCATCATAAAAAAATTGGAACATTGTAAAAAAAAATTTAAGTTGGTGATAAAAATGGGTTTGGATACCCTTATACCAAGTTAAATGACACTGTCATATTTGGTTTGATTAATCATTCTACTCAATCCCTCAATGACTATAAGGAATAAAAAAGGGGACAATGGACATCCCTATTGCAAACCATGACAAGCTATAAAGAAGATCTAATACAAATTAGGAAACAAATAATATGCATGTTTTCTAGTGATTTAATTTGTTCTGTAATAAAAAGTAGGAAACAAATAACATGCATGTTTTCTATTCCATTTCCATTTCCTGATTCAAATAGGATAACATGATGTAGGGGAGAAAAATATAACTTGTTCTTGCTCAGATGCTTCTAGTGCCTTCACTACTAGGTCAAAAGCTTTGCTCTATGCGATAAAACATAGTATAAACCCTAAAATTGCAACATAGTATAAACACATTGGAGGAAATTTCATATATACTGAAATTTTGGTGCCAAATGTCTCCTGTTCTCCATGAAATAATTTTCATCTGGCACTGTGTGCCCTGCCCTACATAGTTTTTGGTGGAAAATACTTTAATGCCTAGGCTGATTGTTGTGCCGACACGTAGGCTTAAGGAAATTTGTACCAGAGACCATAGAGATGGAATATCACCATGAGGTATGGCAACAAACCATCGACTATGAACACATCCCCTTTCAATGAAGGAGACGCCATGAGTATGGCCACTTATTCTGAGAATGCCCATTAAACCAAAAATAGCCAAAGGAGCTAGAAAAATATAACAATAAAAAGAAATAGAGGGCGGATGCAGAGGGCTTCCAAGAAGTTCAGAGGAGAAAGAAGAACCAGAAAATTATCCAAACCCCCAATCCAAATTCAATAAGGACAGGTAAAAACAAGTAGAACTACAATAGGTTCATTACCCTGCAGGATGAGAAGTCATCGAAAGAAATGGCAGACCACCAAGATGCAACTGACCAGGGAAAAGAAACGGGGGAGGAACAAGATAACGAAGACAAACTGGAAAAACAGAGGGAAGAGAAAAACACCAAATGCAATGCAGAACTGAAGCTGCAAGAGAAAGAAACCACATAAATAGGATAGGATCAATTAACTATGGAAATAAATAGGCAAAAAGAGGATATAAGCAATGAAGAGCAAGTTTTGTGTAGACTAGTGAAAGAACATAGACACCTTGATGAGAGGTTCATCCCCGAAACACAAACACAACTCTACAAAGATACATTCTAACAGTACAAATCTAAACAAGGAAATATAAGAACAAACCATCCGGATCAGCTAGGATCCTAGAAGTCCCAGGGAGGAGATCAAGGGCCAACAGGGAAACGTAGTAAGAAAAGGGGCTCCTACAAATTTCTCTTTTCTTATAATTTTTTTCTTTCCCTTTTTCCTAACTTTTTAGCATCTAGGCATGTTCACGCTATCATAATCTATTGACATTTGGTTTCCCTCTCTAGACCCATTGAAATATTTTTTGGTCATTTGTTGAAAATTGATAATACTATCTTATCATAATTCACACAACCTTTTAGATTAATAATATTTTGTCTACTACAGTGGTCACATTGTTTATACAGTTTTCATGCCTGACAACAATGTGTTTTCCCAACAAATTGGCTAGGGAAAATTTCCATACTGCTTCATATAAATTACGATTTTCAACATTGTATTAGTACCAGGTGTTGAGGTTCACTGGCAGTGGTTAAGAGGCCAAAAAAAAAGCATGGCTTAAGGGGAGAAGGATGTTCAAGGGAGAAATATGCATTTTGATATTGAAAAGGAAATTTTACTAGTACACTAGCGCAATATGAGGGTGCCTAGTATCCCAGAGTGTATGAGACACTAAACTATTAAAAATCCTCAATGTGAATCCATTTAAATAGATAAACTAATGGATAAATCCTAAAACTATTATAAGAACTAGATGTATTGAATCAAATTAATTAAGTTCTATGTTTTTTCAAAAGGGAAGATTAAACTAGCACAAACCCATCTAGCCATGAGTCTAGTTCCAATCAATACTAAACCCAACTTCCATGCGTATTAGATAATCTACAAATCCAATTACCAAGTTCTCAATCCTCGTGAAATAATTTGTGTGCCATAAGCCCTTCAATGCCCTCAATGGAACATCAATCACTAGATGAAATTTCATTGTACTGTTCCCATGTTGGGAGGGCATGGTTGTGTGCCCATCGTTGCTAGTCCAAATTATTGACAAACCTCTAATGCAAGCCACTGGAAAAACTTGCACCCTCTCTCCTCACCGACACCCTAGAAAATAAATTCAGTCGAAACATGATTCCATGTTTAGTCACCTTCATCAACTAGCTATGATGGGATAATCTTAAAGAAAAGACTGTATTGAACAAACAGGTAATGTATAATAAAAAAATAAATTATTGAACACATTTATACAAATATTTGGAAGGTATTTTGAATCTATTCAACAAACATAAACACTTTTATTTGAGTGTTGGCATTATTCATCTCTATCCAAGCTATCTCAAATTTTGTAGTAGTTATTGCCTTGCAAAAAAGTTAGAATTTTCACATTTCAAAATTTTGGGTATTGATGCCTTTCAATGATCATCCTTTATGTTTCAATTTTGAGTGTGTCATAGTCGTGCAATGAATATTATAAAACATATCGAAATATCACAAGGCAAGAGAGGAGAATCAATATTTGTTTACATAATTGTTTGTGAAGTTGATAAAGCTGATCAATGTACAAACTATGCAAACTCAAAAAAAGAGGGCCAATTAACTGAAATAGCGGAGTTTATGAAGATGGAAAATAATCTCTATAAAATATTGAACCATAGAAAAATAAATTTACTTGAGAGTTATGAAACTAGACTTCGAATTCATGGAATTGAAATTTGAAATTAACGAAGGTGCTAGATATGCCTTGTTGTAGCAGGAAGTTGGAACCACAAAATCATGGGATTTTACTGAATCTTTTAACTATAGTAACCATATGATTTTGGAGTAAAAATAAACTTGGAATTACATTGAGACTGGTGGGTAACATGAGGTTGTCATGGAAATATTCACCATCCAAATGGGAATATTGATGTAATGGAAAATTCCATGAAAATAGAGAGGCATACTTTGAACAAATTATTATAGTATATTTTCCAATGTGAATTTTCAAATGGGACCTCCATGAAATCTAGGCCTAGTTGATCAGGAGGTGTTCTATTCTTATTAGAACCCCCTAAACCCCTCTTTGAGTGTTGGATGGTAAGGCCTGCTAATAAGTTAGAACCTGGGCCAGCTCAAAAAACAATGGAGAAAGGTGGTTATAGTAAGGGAGAGCAGTGAAACATAGAATAGAAATCAAAAATCATGTACCAGTAGTTGTTCCCTAAAAGAAGATTCTAATGATATTTACCAAAGGTAGTTTGCTGATGAGTATTTATCTTGTTAGTGCTAAGTGGGGATGGGATATATGCAACATGAACATGAACGCAGAGACGAGAGAGGCACAATGAGGCATATATGGGAAACATAAGTTTCTTGTCAGAGAGAAAAGTAAGGACGGGTAAGAGTGAAAAGGATAGAAGAAAATATGCACAGTTTAAGACTGGGAAAAAAAAGATGTGAACTTGGGAGGAGTGGACTAGATAGCAAATGGGGTTCTGCTTCTTTGCCCCATAAATTTCAAAATCACAACCTTCATTTTGATAACACTTTCATACATCATTTTATCCTACAAGCGTCCACATTGGACATTGTTTTTATAGACTATTTGATATTTGTAGGTTGGATGGTGATTTACCACAGTCCACGGGACCGTATATGTGATCATTATAGCCCTTTGCTGGTAATCATGACCTTATACATATAACAGCATCATCATTACAATTTAATTTTCTATCATTTTTATATTATCTCAAATACCAATTATATTAAATGGTATTAAATACAAACTTATAATGTTAAGATGCAATAGAATCTGAGACTCAAAGATACCTGGAAAATAATAATGTTGGTTATGTAAGGCTAGGAAAAGCAACACTCCTGAAGATAGGTGCTTCAAAAAAATTTGTGGGCTTTCTGATCCACTATTTCAGCGTGTGTTTTGTAGCCTTGAGTTTCTTCTCCCACACATATCTTGGGGATCCTATGACAGATTTGGACCAAGCCAAGCGAATAGTGTCGAGAAACCCGTCTCTCTCACTCTAGAGAGGGTTGAACCAGAATAGGATTGGGCCTAATTTTTCTTCCGCTTCTAAGAGGATCAGGATAGGCTTATGATCATAGGTTAGCTTGGGAAGTATTTTGGAGGAAATTATCCTCTTTTCCAGCAACAACAAACTATGTACAAGAAACCAGTCAAGGCGAGCAGAGATGTGGTCTTCCCCAACTCTATTGTTGGACCAAGTGAATAGTCCTCTCGCTGGTTTAAAGTCTAGGAGATCCCATTGGAGTACAAGGTCTTCCACCTTCGGGAGCATTTGGTCCCTACTGCTACTACCTCCTCTCTTTTCTTTCAAGTCCAGGAAAATATTTAGGTCTCTCGCTAATATGATGTTCCTGGGAGAGTGAAGGTCTAAAAATTCAGAAAGAGATTTCCAACAATCTCTTTTTTTAGTGTACAACACAAGAATATTAAGATTAAAAAGAGAAAAGGTTAACTTGCTTGTGGAGTACCTTAGCTAGGTGAAAATCTAGTGCTGGGTCTCAAAGGAGTTCTCCAAATGAAATTTTTCCTCTAACCACAGAGTGGCAATTCCACCTGAGGAGCCCCGTGCACTTACGACCTTCCCTGCTTTTTTCTTCCATTTCGATTTGTTGATGTCAAGAAGGGGATCCCCTTCGATTTTAGTCTCTTGGAGCATGTGGATTTCAAGAGGTTCCATATTCAATAGATCTTTGATAGATTCAACTTTCATAGGGTTCCCCAAGCCTTTGTAATTCCAAGAGACTAATTTCATTATTTACTGTTGGAGAGGTTGGTAGCTCCTCCCTTGGGAGGCCTTGTTCTGGTATTTCTCTTGATGGAAATTTTGATTGTGGATTGAATTGCTTGAGTTTTTTTCCATTATACTTCTTCTTCCCTGGATTCTTTATGTGATTTTATTCCCACTCTTTTCGAAGGCCTCTCAAAGGTTTCATCCTATAAGGAGCAAGATTTTTCCAATGGATTCTTTATGATCATTTCAACATATGAGGGTGGAGAGGAGGTACCTTGGATTACTATAAAGGGGGTTGTTTCTTCATTACCTTTTCCCAAGGAGGAGGAATTATTCTGTTGTTATATGGTTTCCAAATTTGTTACTAAGGAGTCTATAGGAGTGTTGAGCTCTACAATAGGTTTTTTGACTTTAATCGATGGGGGAACATAGCTCTCTGCACCAAGAGTCTGCACTACTGCAGATACGTTGGTCCCTTTTGTGGCTCCTTTTCCTTTAGTTTTTGTCAGTTGTTAGCCACCTATAATATTTTGTTATACCAAAAGGTGGCTAAGATCTTTTTGAGCCTCCAAGGAACAAATTTTATCACTAAAAATTTTTTGGCTCTTGAAGTCTCTTTAAGGCCTCATGCCTCTGTCCAAAATCCTCATTTGTTTTCCCTTCTTATACTTAGAAAATTCTGCTGACTCTAACTGAAAGACTGCTGAAAGATCGCCATTTCTCCTCTTCTCAAAACCTTTCATCTACTCCCCCTTTTTCTCCATCAAAACTACCTTGTTTTCATAAGTCCTCTTCTTTCCATTTATGAAAATTTCCCCTTTCATAGTTAAAAACTCACTTTTTAACTATTTCGGAACCCCCAAATCCATTAAAATCCTTGAAAATTCTCATAAAAAATCAAAGTTTCATTAATATAGACCTAAGCCCCTTGAGCTAAGCCCTAAACCACTTCCCCACCATACACTTTGGGTCTGGAACCACTTGCTAATACGATAAGGTGCTAATCGCATCGGAAAGAATCAAAGACGCAAGTCTTTGCCATACTCCAAAAGTTCCGATTGCGATTAGCCTTGCTGCTTAAGACCCCCGATCATATTATTTTCATATAACCCTGAGCCCGCCCTCGACGCTTAAACCTTGTGAATATTTCATTTCCGACCCATTTTTCCTTTGTAAATTACAAAAACCCTCTTTTCCAAAGTTTTGATTTAATGAGCCAAAGTCACATGTTAAATATAAAATGGTTAGATCAAAAAGACCGATCGCGCAATCGCAATCGGGGAAATTTCAATGGGTTGATTGGAAAGACCAGGCCCGCAGTTCCGATTGCGATTGGCCCTTGTCTTTATATACTCCCGGGCATATTACATTCCATGAAAACCATCGGCCCCGCAATCGGGCGCCTTTTCCTTTACTTATATATATTTTCCACCTGATCCATTATAAACTTATGTTTATTGCAAACTTTGGTTTTCATATGTTTAAAGGTTTTTTCGCCGGTACGTAGGTCAAAGAAATCCTGACCGTTGATCTAGTTCTTCGATCCAACGGTCCGCGCACAATCGCATCGCAACTTTTTCTCATTGCGCAATCGCATGTCCATCTCTGCGACCTCCGATTTCCGACCCCCGATTAAATCCCGACCGTCGATCTTGTTCTCAGATCAACGGCCTGCGCTCAATCGCAAGTTCCCTCCGATCGCAATCGCAAGCCTTCTCATCTCACTCCCGATTGCGATCCTCCGTTTCCATCGTAGCCGTCCATCTGTTTCGCAATCCGACGGCCATCGCACACCCTTTCCGCAGTCCTCCGATTTAAATCTGAGCCGTCCATCCTCCCGAGGATCCAACGATCCTTGTTCCCTCCGATCACAAGTCTTGCCCCGTTTCAAAAGCCCGCCGATTCATTTTCCGCCGTCGATCTGATCCTCAGATCAACGGCTAGCGCTTAATCGCACTGGAAAATTCAATCGCATCCCCTTTTCTGCCACCCCCGATTGAGACCCTCCGATTAGATCTGAACCGTCCACGTGTCCAGATCGAACGGTCCAAAACTACTCCGACTTGTTCATCTTCCCGCTCTCCTTTTCGCCTCGTCTACGCAAATCTCCACCATTGGTTGCCTTCATCCGACGGCTACGCTCCTCCCCTGCCATCTGAAGCAGTTTAAACCTATTTCCGCAGGATTTCTTAACTATTTTTGTGTTTTGCAGGTGTTTTAATGGTTTTCCATTGTATAATGAAAGAAAGCCGAGGGTTTGGAAAGACGTATCCTGCGCCTTCGACCTGTTAAAGAGAACCATTCACACGGTTGGATTCAATTATTTGTCAATGTTTCATGAGCATTGATGCCGAAAAGCCCGGTGCGGCCTGCACATCGACAAGACACTGTTTTAATTCAAAAACAGTTAAAGAGTATCAGTTTGAAGACAGAACACAGCAGATGAAGATCGAAGACATTCTTACGGGGATTACGGCTAAGACGGTTATCAAAAGCCTAATCCCCAACTCTAAAACACAGTTTAAAAGAAAATCATAAATGTTTTGATGACAGAAAGGTTTCCACCGCTTCAACTGAGGCGAATTGATTCCTCAGCTACTACAAAGAGCCACATGTTGCCTCAAACCTTTCAAACAGAGGCCGAAGTTATTGATTCAGGGAATATCTGCCTCCAGCGCTACCAAGAAGTTAATTATGCCAAAGGAGTGTAATAGAAAATAGCTGCAGAGTTGCTCCGGACGGAACATAGAGCCTCAAAGTCAAATAAAGCTCCCGCCGAGCTTTGATATTAATTGTAAAACATTAATACAGTGATCCACTTGTACACTTCTCCATCGAACCCCTCAAGAGACCGATAAGTCATTTAATCTGTATTAATGGTTCACGAGATATTTTTGTTAGTTCTCACCTCCTCATCCTCCTATAAGTACTTCTGCATAAGATGAGAAGGTTGGTTGCTGTTTGATCACAAGTTGTAATATTGAAACTCTCTGAAATAAATATACGAGTCTGTTGAAGTTGAAAATAATTTGGAGTCTTGGATGTCTTGATGATGCCGTTGCATGTCTGTTCCTGAGAAGGCTCTATCATTGGATCCATGAGCTTGGCTATTGGTGAAGTGCTCTGAACTGTTAAATGTTTTTCCTTGTTTTCATTATGTTTCATAATTTCTTACTACAGTAGGCTGAAAGTTTTAGGCTAAGAAATGACTCCTGGAAGCACCTTAGACCTGTTCACCCTTCACTGTTTTATGTTTTCTTCTGCTGAAGTATTTTAGAGGCTTTAAAACTTCTCTTTAGTCTTCATGCTCGTTTATTTCCTTGATAGCTCAAATAGTTGATTTCAGCATGTTATGTTTCTCCCTGCTTGTCTGCCATCACTTGAAAGTCGTTATTGAAATCTCCCTTCGAAGTACCATTGTCTTAAGTTAACCAAAGAGGTCGGTTTTGATCTTACCCTTTGCCCCTGCTTAAAAAGTTGTTTTGAAGGTCTTTATAGTTGCAAACACAGATGTTATTTAGGTGTTCCCTCTTCTATGAATGAAACTATCAGTGAATCTTTTATGTTTTCTAAAATCCTTTAAAATAAGATCTTTGATGAAATAGGGTGTTCCCCGAATCTTAGATTTCATTTTAGAAGTTGTCTTGAAATCATTATTTGCTTAAAGAATGTTTGTAGAATTTATGGTTAGCCCTGTCTATCAAATATCTCTTTATTGATAAGTCATGTTCTCAAGTTCCCTTTGTTGAGAATTAATTTTCTTTTTCCAAACCATTAATGTCCATCTCATTCCAAAACAAAAGATCCTGTGACCAAGTTAGATTTGCCCTTTGATATCCCATATCCCTTGAAGAGTTTTTCACGACCTTATTTTGACTCCATTGCCCAATGAACCGGATATTTCCTCTTTCTGTCTATCTTTCCTAGACCTTTCATATTCTGCTGTATCAACTCAACCCAACCAAACAAACATCTGCACGTAATAACTAGTCTAAAATCTATAACCAAAGCAAACAAGATAAACCTTTGCGAACAAATATTTGAGAGATCCCTCTATGAGAACAGGAGGACTAGATCCTGGAACTCTAAAGATTGGTTCTGATGTTGCCTTGTCTTTTTATTTTCCAAACTTTCAAAACACGGGACACCAACATAATGGCGATCACGGTGGGACCTTACTGAGTAATACGGTGAGTTGAAAACATCTCTTAAAGCTCTTTAGGCCCTTAACTCGATAAAAAACACATTCTGGATTTATCCCATCGCTCACACCAACATAATGGCGATCACGGTGGGACCTCTGAGTCAATAACAATCCTAATGCCCCTTAGGACTTCAGAAATCCCTTATTTTTAAGAATATCCAGTGATTATTAGCCACCTCATCGCCACCAACATAATGGCGATCACGGTGGGACCTGCTGAGAATTAGAGGTTTGCGAAACCTTTCCTTCAACTTTAGGTCCAGTATAACATAAGTAACTTTCTTCAAGCGCTGCCTAACATAATGGCAATCATGATAGGACTTTTTGAATCAGTGGCAAACTAAGTAACCCTTAGGATTCCTTTAAATCCTTATCAAACCTTGAAGGAACCAGTTACCAAGCCATAAGAGCAACTCTGTTTGTTTGAACACCTTAGCTAAGTGCAAAATCAGACTTAGAACACTCTCTTAACCTACAAAAACAAAATAAACTCAGAAAAACCCAAAATATTTCAATTTTGGCTTCATAATAAACATGGTGGTGGACCATAAAACCTTTTACCTCTTTAGGAGCTAAAAAAGCTTCCACCTGGCGACTCAATAATCCTGAGTAGACCTTAAAGACTCCACTGGAAAGAACCCTTACCATTATACAGTTTCCCAATCCAGTTAGAGGATTGTAAGATCAAAATTTGTGTAAACAGATCAGTGAACCTCTCAAAGATTGTCATGCTTGGTTGAACTTTTCCTGTCATTTGGATCTCAAATTACGGCATAGTGGCTTCTAGGAAGATTTATACTAGAGCCCATCCTGACCCTGATCCACCTAAGATAGTTGATGACCCAGAAATTATCCTTTGGAAATCTCCTAAGGTTAAATTTTCAACTGTTTTCAGATCACCCTTGAGAGCTAATTCAGTTCCTGAAAATCTTTTAGCTCTACAACAATCACAAGTTGACTTAGTAAACCCATTTAGAACAAGGTCATTTGATGATATAACTCAGATAGATCCTGAGTCTTCACTTTCATTCCCGGAAACAAGTGAATATCCTGATAGAGAATCAACACCTCCTGATCCACATTTTCTTTTTAACCTAGGTGTCTCTCATCCAAAATCAGCTCAGCAATCTACTGTTGTTCCATCCACTTCTCTACACCATTCATCCACTGTTCAAACCACTCCACTCCAGCCAAATCCCCCTCTTGTTAATCCACCCCCACCACATATCATGGCAGCATGGTATGCTCCCTTAGCCCTTAATATACCACTAGTCAATCTTCCACAGGACTATCAGTCCAAAATTCCATTATATGATGCTAATAATGCTACAACTGCATCACAACATGTGGATAAGATGAATGACTATTTTGATCGAAATGAAATCGATGATGATTCTATCAAACTCGGACTGTTTGCTCAGAGCTTAGGGGGAGAAGTAAGAAAATGGTTTAAAGGTTTAGCCCCCCGTAGTATAAATGACCTCCAAGGCTTCCATCAAACATTCTTAAATAAGTGGGAAGTGAGAAAAAATCCTCTCCAAGTCCTTGCTGATTATAACAATCTCCATAGGAACCCTGGGGAAAGTGTACAAGCTTATTGTACCATATTTAACAGTGTGTATAACGCACTTTCCCCTGAACTAAAACCTCCTCAGGGCTCAGCTTTAAACAAATTTCCTGAAGGTTTTGACCCAGACATGACATATTCACTCAGAGAAAGGGTTTTTGCAACTTTGGAATATATGCAAAGAGGTGCCCTTTCCGTGGAAGTAAACTTAATAGAAAAGAGAGCAAGAATGAAAAATGAGAAGAGAGTATCTTTCAGAGAGGAATCCCCTCCCTTTAATTCAAGCTCAAAAATGGAGAGAATGTTGGAAGAAATGATGAAAGAGATGAACATAATTAAGAAAGCACACACAAATCAAAACCAGACTGCACTTCAAAACAATCAAAACAGAAATAGAAATCAGAATTATAGAAAAGATAACAATCAGGATAAGCAAAAAGAAAGTGACCAACAAATCAGAGCCCCCTTTCAACAGAACTATGTAGATCAATATGAGGAAGATAGGGAGTTGGAAAGATTGGAAGAATCACATGTAAACTTGATTGGATCAGACAGTGGGGATGATGTTTTCCTCACCGAGGAAGAACAAGGTTTCTTCTCAAATGATCAGAATACAAACACCTATGAAGATTCTGATGACTACAGATTAGGTTTTGAAAATGCAATCATGGAGGTGCACAAACAGTATGATCTTAGGAGCAAGGGAAGTGTAGAGAATTCAAAAGATAAGAATACTAGCATTGCTGTCAAGAAGAACATGGAAAACCAGTCCAAAAAGACAGCAGAAAAAACCAACATTTCGGCCAAGAAAACAGACTCAAGCAAAGACAAGGGAATCCAGCCAAATGTTGAAAAAAGTACCCCTAGCACTTCAGCTAGTAGTCCCAATAAAACCATCCCAATTACTATCCCAAACCAGGTTCAGCAAAGTAAAATTGCTGAAAGGAATTTAATTGAAAAAACAGATGTAAATATCAACAAGTCAATTATTCCTTTCAGCCTTGAGGGGGAGATTGCCAAGATTAAGATTACCATCCCCCTAGTTGAACTAGTAACCCAAGATGTGTACAAAAACCAAGTTTTAAAAGCTTTAAACTTAGGAAGTGATACGGACACCTTAAACTTGACAGATGAAAAACCTGAGCTGTTGTTTGGCCCAGAAGTTGAAGGAAAATATCAAGAAGGACCATTCCCTCCCTTCTATGTCAGTTTGAGCATACACGATAAAATTCTACACAATGCCATGTTAGATTCCGGAGCTTCACACAATCTAATGCCCAAAGTAGTAATGGAAAGCTTAGGCTTAGAAATTACTAAACCGTACAAAGATTTGTATTCCTTTGACTCGAGTAGAGTCAAATGTTTGGGTTTAATCAAAGATTTATGTGTTAAATTAGCTCAGATCCCTGCCAAGAATCTAGTGATGGACATCGTGGTAGCTGACATTCCCCCTAAGTATGGCATGCTTTTATCAAGATCATGGGGAGCCAAACTTCAAGGAAGCCTTCAAATGGACATGTCTTATGCCACCATCCCTGTTTTCAACCAAAATAGAAGACTATACAGGGAAGCCCACATGAAGTATATGGTGAGTAACATGGACAAACCAAACAACACTCCGATTTATTCTATTCAATCAAGTTTAGATTCATTTATCTTGTATAACGAAGATGAAATTACTCAACCATGTAAAGAAAATATAGACCCACCAAATTTCACCTCAAATAAACTTCAAAACGTTGACAATCAACAGCGACAAGAAAATGAGAATGAGTCGAATATACTTTGGACAATAAATTTCGATGGATCCTGTAATAAAACTAGTGCAGGGGCAGGTGTCTGGATTCAAAACACAAATCATAGTTTTTCATACAAATTAGACTTCCCATGCACTAACAATATTGTTGAGTATGAAGCACTTCTCCTAGGCTTACAACTGCTTAAAGAATTAGAAGCCCAAAGGATATCCATTTTAGGGGATTCTGAGCTTATCATCAAACAAATCAAAGGAGAATACTCAGCCAAGAATCCAAATCTTAGGGAATATCGAAATGCTACCCTTGACCTGTTAAAAACTTTTGAAAAATATGAACTCATTTTTATCCCTAGAGCACAGAATCATCTAGCAAATGAACTTGCTTTCACTGCCAGCAATTGCCAAGTACCTGAGATAAATAAACAACTCAGTATAAAGGTGAAACACAGACCTGCTGTTCCTGATAACGAAGATCACTGGAAAGTGTTCGAATCTGACAAACATATAGGTGATTTCTTAAAATCAGAAAATGATTTCAGCATACCAACACCAGAAGCCAGCCATGAAGAAAACTGTTTGTATATTGAACAAATCCCAGAGGTTGAAATGACATATCCTGCTGATATAAATCATTTCGAAAATCCTTTTGAAGCAGAGGTAGTGAACAATGAAGATCGAGAAGACTTGGAAGTCTTACAATGCAAAAATGATAAAATCCCAAGAGGTCTCACACCTTTAGAACACCTGTTTGATCTCAATGATGTAGCTAAAGAACCCAGAATGGAGCCTGTGGAGACAAATGTAGAAGAACACAACATAGGTAGTCTCGCAGAACCCAAGATGATCAAGCTATCCAGCACCCTCCCAGCCCACATAAAATCACAGTACATAAAGCTTTTTAAAGAATTTAAGGATGTGTTTGCTTGGGAATACAAATATTTGAAATCATATGATACCAGCATCATCCAGCATAAAATCCCCTTGAAGGAAAATCAAAAACCTTTTAAGTAAAAACTAAGGAGAATAAATCCCCTTTTATTACCTTCGGTTAAGGCAGAAATTGAGAAAATGTACAACGTTGGGATCATAGTACCCATTAGATTTTCGGAATGGGTATCAAACTTAGTTTCTGTTAGAAAGAAAACTGGGGAGATCAGGCTCTGTATTGATTTCAGAAATTTAAACAGAGCCTCTTTAAAAGACAACTACCCTTTACCTAAGATGGACCATATACTTCAAAGGGTGGTTGGATCAAGAAGAATATCCCTATTAGATGGGTTCTCGGGTTACAATCAGGTGTTAGTTTTCCCAAGTGATTAGATCAAAACTGCTTTTACCACACCTTGAGGAACTTTTATGTATGTCAAAATGCCTTTCGGATTAATGAATGCAGGGGCCACCTTCCAAAGGGCCATGGACATAGCCTTCTCTGAAGATATTGGCTATTTTATAATTATCTACCTTGATGACATAACTTTTTTCTCAAAAACTGATGAAGAACATTTGATTCACCTGAGGAAGGTTTTTGAGAAATGTAGGAAATTTGACTTATCACTAAATCCCAAGAAGACCCTCTTTGGACTCCAAGAAGGGAAACTTCTTGGTCACATAATTTCAGAAGAGGGAATCAAAATAGACCCTACGAGGATAGATGGCATATTGCAAATCAGCCATCCTAGAAGCCTCAAAGAATTGCAATCTTTCATTGGAAAGATTAATTTTTTGAGAAGGTTTATTCCCAACCTTGCTGAGCTATTGAAAAACATCACAAATATGCTTAAGAAAAATGTGGGTGTAAAATGGACTTTGCCAGCCAAACAATCATTCGAACTGGTCAAACAAGCTCTTACCCAAGCACCAGTACTGATTAGTCCTGATTTTACCAAAGACTTTTACATTTTTTCTTTTGCATCTGAACATACAATAGCTACAGTTTTGCTTCAAAAGAATGATCTCGGACAAGAACAACCAATATCATTTTTTAGTAGGGCCCTAAGAGACGCTCCTCTCAATTATAACATTATGGAAAAGCAAGCCTTAGCATTAGTAAAAGCATTAAAAGACTTTAGGGTTTATATTTTACACTCTCATATAATTGCTTTTGTTCCGCATACTGTTGTCAAGGATATTCTAAGTCAAGACCCTGATAGAAAAAGGGGAAAATGGATTGCAACTATTCTTGAATATGACTTAGAAATTAGGTCCACCAAACTTTTTAAGGGGCAAGGATTATCAAAACTTATGGCCGAGTCCAACTTCCGAGCACTAGACGTAAATATGGTGGATGTGTTGGAGGAAATGGAAGAATCTGACGCCCCTTTTATTGAGGAAACTTTCCTAAATTCCCCTTGGTATGCTGACATTGTTTATGTGCTTTTATATTTGAATACTCCTCCTTCTTTGTCTAAAACTAAAGCTAGATTTTTGAAACAGAAAGCTTTGAGTTTTTGCATTTTGGATGGGGTATTATATTGGAAAAACGTTGTTGGAATTTTGCTTAAATGTTTTCTTGAAGATGATGCAGGGAAGATCATGCACGAATTACATAATGGTGAATGTGGAGGACACCTCTACTGGAAGGCCACAGCAAACAAAATTCTCAGATCAGGTTACTATTGGCCTACACTTTTCCCAGATACTCAGAAGCTGGTCATGTCTTGCCATAAGTGTCAAATCTTTGATGGCAAGAAAAGACTCCTTCCCTTACCCCTACATCCTATCAGAGTTGAGGCACCCTTTCAACAATGGGGGCTGGACTTCATTGGAGAAATCCATCCATCTTCCTCAGCTCAACATAAGTGGATCCTCACAGCCACTGACTTCTTCATCAAATGGATAGAAGTTATACCTACCAAAAATGCTAATGACTCTTTCATTATCAAGTTTCTTGAAACCCACATCCTATCCAGATTTGGTTGTCCCAGAAAAATCATAACAGACAATGCTGCCGCTTTCAAATCCAAAAAGATGGTTGATTTCTGTCACAAATACCATATAACCTTGGGCCATTCCACTGCTTACTACCCCCAAGGAAATGGATTAGCTGAATCCTCCAACAAGAGTCTCATCAATATCATTAAAAAACTGTTGGAAGAAAATCAAAAATCATGGCACAATAAGTTGGTTCATGCCTTATGGGCTGATAGACTAATTACAAAGAAATCAATAAATATGTCCCCCTATCAGTTAGTTTATGGCATGGATGCAATTTTTCCTACCTCATTAGGAGTTATAGTCATAAAAATCCTTCAAGAAGTACATGTTGAGGAAAATGATATGCAGAGGAGGATCAACCAAACAATCCATTTGCAGCAGACTAGAGAAGAAGTTTATGAGAGAACATAGTTGGTCCAAGAAAATATGAAGAAGCAATTTGATAAGAGGACTAAGGCAAACAATTTCCAGGTTGGAAGTGTTGTTCTTAAGTGGGATTCACGGAGGGAAGAGAAGGGGAAACATGGCAAGTTTGAGAACTTGTGGAAAGGGCCATATATTATTCATGCTGGGAGGGGTCATAATACGTTTTTCTTGAAAGAATTGAATGAAGAAGACTTATATGGAGGTCCTGTCAATGGCAAGATGCTCAAGCATTACTTCTGCCAAGAGTCTTAAGTTTCAAAGCATTTTTGTCTCCATTGTAAATATCATAGTCTAACCATTGCATTCAAAAGTTACAAAAAATACAAAAAACAAAGAAAGAAATAAAAGAGGGCAGAAATAAAAAACAAAAAAGGCACAGCCCCATGCCAAAAAAGAGAAATAAATCTGAAATTGTGCAAGCTTAAATGCCACTCCTACAAAACACACTTCTAGTTAGTCAAACTGTTTAATCTTGACTAATTAGCTTTCAATTTTCTGCTGATAGGGTAGTGAATTTGATTTTCCAAACTGTTTAATCTTGGCTCATCAGTAGATAGATTAGGATAGAAATTAAGGTTCAAACATGTTCAAAATCTAAACCAAAGTTTCCAAAGAGAGATGACTCAAAACTGTTTTATTTTCTGAGTCAAAGAAAGTGTAAATCTGGTTCTAAATCGCTCAAAATCTGAACCAGAAGAAAAGAAAAGACAGCTCAAACCAAGTAAAAAACAGAGCTGTGAAGAAACGGAAGGCAGTACTTAAACTTTCAGATCTTAAGCCTTCTATTTTGATTTTGATTTTCTGCAAATAATAATCTATGTGCAGCTTGTTTTTATGCCATAGATCATAGCAAGTCGAACAGCTCAATCTTGACTTGACTATTTTTAAATTTATGTTGTAGAATTTAGAGAATAAAAGTTTGTTGGACTGTTTAATCCCAACAAACAGTAGATTAGGTAGAGAAACAACTGAACTCAACTGTTTAATCTGAGTTCAGGGAGAAATAAGGAGTAGAATTAGATTAGTTTTTTTATGCTTTCAAAAGAATAAAATGTTGTGAGAGAGTTTGCCAATCCAAGTGCACTCTAAGAAGAAAAAATGCTAGATTTGTAGGATTGGGTAGGTAGCAAGCTTGTTGATAAAGGTCCATTGTTTTCATGGCTGCCAAATACGTTTTTAGAGAAGATCATTCAATCATAGAAGGACAGCCCAATGGATGAGGCAACTAATCAGCCTCCCAGAAATCAAGTCTGAATTCTTGATGCCTTCAAGAAGGCACCATCCCCAAGTGGAGCCACTGTTAGCCACCTATAATATTTTGTTATACCAAAAGGTGGCTAAGATCTTTTTGAGCCTCCAAGGAACAAATTTTATCACTAAAAATTTGTTGGCTCTTGAAGTCTCTTTAAGGCCTCATGCCTCTGTCCAAAATCCTCATTTGCTGTCCCTTCTTATACTCAGAAAATTCTGCTGACTCTAACTGAAAGACTGCTGAAAGATCGCCATTTCTCCTCTTCTCAAAACCTTTCATCTACTCCCCCTTTTTCTCCATCAAAACTACCTTGTTTTCATAAGTCCTCTTCTTTCCATTTATGAAAATTTCCCCTTTCATAGTTAAAAACTCACTTTTTAACTATTTCGGAACCCCAAAATCCATTAAAATCCTTGAAAATTCTCATAAAAAATCAAAGTTTCATTGCTATAGACCTAAGCCCCTTGAGCTAAGCCCTAAACCACTTCCCCACCATACGCTTTGGGTCTGGAACCACTTGCTAATACGATAAGGTGCTAATCGCATCGGAAATAATCAAAGACGCAAGTCTTTGCCATACTCCAAAAGTTCCAATTGTGATTAGCCTTGCTGCTTAAGACCCCCGATCATATTATTTTCATATAACCCTGAGCCCGCCCTCGGCACTTAAACCTTGTGAATATTTCATTTCCGACCCATTTTTCCTTTGTAAATTACAAAAACCCTCTTTTCCAAATTTTTGATTTAATGAGCCAAAGTCACATGTTAAATATAAAATGGTTAGATCAAAAAGACCGATCGCGCAATCGCAATCGGGGAAATTTCAATGGGTTGATCGGAAAGACCAGGCCCGCAGTTCCGATTGCGATTGGCCCTTGTCTTCATATACTCCCGGGCATATTACATTCCATGAAAACCACCGGCCCCGCAATCGGGCGCCTTTTCCTTTACTTATATATTTTCCGCCTGATCCATTATAAACTTATGTTTATTGCAAAACTTTGGTTTTCATATGTTTAAAGGTTTTTTCACCGGTACGTAGGTCAAAGCAATCCTGACCGTTGATCTAGTTCTTCGATCCAACGGTCCGCGCACAATCGCATCGCAAATTTTTCTCATTGCGCAATCGCATGCCCATCTCTGCGACCTCCGATTGCCGACCCCCGATTAAATCCCGACCGTCGATCTTGTTCTCAGATCAACGGCCTGCGCTCAATCGCAAGTGTCCTCCGATCGCAATCGCAAGCCTTCTCGTCTCACTCCCGATTGCGATCCTCTTTATTTCCATATGGCCCGTCCATACGGCCCCGCAATCAGCGGCCATCGCATACCCTTTCCGCGATCCTGGATTTAAATCGGCGGAAGTCATCCTCCCGAGGATCCAACGGTCCTTATTCCCTCCGATCATAAGTCTTGCCCCGTTTCAAAAACCCTCCGATTCACTTTCCGCCGTTGATCTGATCTGCAGATCAACGGCCAGCGCTTAATCGCATCACTACGTTTCAATCGCACGCACTTACCTGCCACCCCCGATTGAGATCCTCCGATTAGATCTGGACCGTCCACGTGTCCAGATCGGACGGTCCAAACTGCTCCTCCTTATTCTTCTCCCGCTATCCTTTTCGCCTTTCTACGCAGATCTCCACCGTTGGTTGCCTTCATCCGACGGCTTCACTCCTCCCCCGCCATCTGAAGCAGTTTAACCTATTTCCGCAGGATTTCTTAACTATTTTTGTGTTTTGCAGGCGTTTTAATGGTTTTCCATTCTTTAATGAAAGAAAGCCGAGGCTTGGGAAAGACGTTTCCTGCGCCTTCAGGCTGTTAAAGAGAACCATCTGCGGGGTTTCGCTTCATTGTTTTCTCAATGCTTCATGGGCATTGATGCCTTTAAAAAGCCCAGTGCGGCCTGCACATCGACAAGACACTGTTTTAATTCAAAAACAGTTAAAGAGTATCAGTTTGAAGACAAAGCACAGCAGAGGAAGATTGAAGACAGTTTTTGTGGGGATTACGGCTAAGACAGTTATTAAAACCCTAATCCCCAATCTAAAACACAGTTTAAAAGAAAATCATAAATGTTTTGATGACAGAAAGGTTTCCACCGCTTCAACTGAGGCGAATTGATTCCTCAGCTACTACAAAGAGCCACCTGTTGCCTCAAACCTTTCAAACAGAGGCCAAAGTTATTGATTTAGGGAATATCTGCCTCCAGCGCTACCAAGAAGTTAATTCTTCCAAAGGAGTGTAATAGAAAATAGCTGCAGAGTTGCTCCGGACGGAACATAGAGCCTCAAAGTCAAATAAAGCTCCAGTCGAGCTTTGATATTAATTGTAAAACATTAATACAGTGATCCACCTGTACACTTCTCCATCGAACCCCTCAAGAGACCGAGAAGTCATTTAATCTGTATTAATGGTTCACGAGATATTTTTGTTAGTTCTCACCTCCTCATCCTCCTATAAGTACTTCTGCATAAGATGAGAAGGTTGGTTGCTGTTTGATCACAAGTTGTAATATTGAAACTCTTTGAAATAAATATACAAGTCTGTTGAAGTTGAAAATAATTTGGAGTCTTGGATGTCTTGATGATGCCGTTGCATGTTTGTTCCTGAGAAGGCTCTATCATTGGATCCATGAGCTTGGCTGTTGGTGAAGTGCTCTGAACTGTTAAATGTTTTTTCCCTTGTTTTCATTATGTTCCATAATTTCTTACTACAGTGGGCTGAAAGTTTTAGGCTAAGAAATGACTCCTGGAAGCACCTTAGACCTGTTCACCCTTCACTGTTTTATGTTTTCTTCTGCTGAAGTATTTTAGAGGCTTTAAAACTTCTCTTTAGTCTTCATGCTCGTTTATTTCCTTGATAGCTCAAACATTTGGTTTTAGCATGATTTATGATTTTCCCTGCTTGTCTACTATCACTTGAAAGCTGTTATTGAAGTCTCCCTTTGAAGTACCATTTTCTTAAGTTAACCAAAGAGGTCGGTTTTGATCTTACCCTTTGCCCTGCTTAAACAGTTGTTTTGAAGGTCTTTATAGTTGCAAACACAGTTGTTATTTAGGTGTTCCCTCTTCTATGAATGCAACTATCAGTGAATCTTTTATGTTTTCTAAATCCTTTAAAATAAGATCTTTGAGGAAATAGGGTGTTCCCCGAATCTTAGATTTCATTTTAGAAGTTGTCTTGAAATCATTATTTTCTTAAAGAATGTTTGTAGAATTTATGGTTAGCCCTGTCTATCAAATATCTCTTTATTGATAAGTCATGTTCTCAAGTTCCCTTTGTTGAGAATTAATTTTCTTTTTCCAAACCATTAATGTCCATCTCATTCCAAAACAAAAGATCCTGTGGCCAAGTTAGATTTGCCCTTTGATATCCCATATCCCTTGAAGAGTTTGTCATGACCTTATTTTGACTCCATTGCCCAATGAACCGAATATTTCCTCTTTCTGTCTATCTTTCCTAGACCTTTCATATTCTGCTGTATCAACTCAACCCAACCAAACAAACATCTGCACGTAATAACTAGTCTAAAATCTATAACCAAAGCAAACAAGATAAACCTTTGCGAACAAATATTTGAGAGATCCCTCTCTGAGAACAGGAGGACTAGATCCTGGAACTCTAAAGATTGGTTCTGATGTTGCCTTGTCTTTTGATTTGCCAAACTGTCAAAACACGGGACACCAACATCAGTGATGCTTTTTGAACCAGGTTCCATTGTTCTCATATCAAATTCTCACTTTCTTCTTCCGCCTTCTTTTTGCAGTGCCTTGAAAATTTTTCATAACCGTGACAATGCCTACATTTAAATGGAATTTTATCATAATCCAACTCCTGGATATGGGTCCATTCAGCAACCATTAGTTTGATAGCTTCAGGTATCCCAAATTCCAAATCCACCTTGACACTTATATGTGTGCATGAGTATTGATATTTTATCACTGCTTGATCAATATACTTTCTGAGGCTATTTCCAATGGTTTGGATAGACTTCTGGTTCTAGAAATGCAGTGGGAGATGTGGGAGGTGTACCCACACTGGAATAGTTAAAGGAAAATACTGAGAGGGATCGAAGTTAGGGGTCCATTTATTTAAGTATATTCCTTGAGGACCCATAAAATATGGGTCATTTCTGAAGATGAGGCTTCTGTGTTCCACATTCTCAAAAACAAAAACAAAGTATCCTTTGCCTACGAAGTGGATTTTGATGTCTTCAGAGACTAAAGGAATCCAGTTGCTGTACACCTAGTCTTACATAGCTTTGGGAGAGGGACAGAGGCCAGTAAACTGTCTAATGAGCCCTCTTTCATCCAGGTTCAATGAAGATCGACAAGTTTCTTCGATTGGAAGGACCACCGAAGGGATGCTATCAACCTTCTTCACAAAATTTTTCTCAGATTCAATCAGATGGTGCTGGATGTTGGCTGCTATCAGTTTCTTGAATGCAAGGACTTCTGGAGGAGGAGGAAGGGGAGCCTCGGGTCCCCCTCCTGATGCCATGGCAGCTAGGAGGTCACAGGTAGGTCATCTTGCGCTCGACCTATAAGAGTGTGTGTTAGATATTACAATAATATCATCGAGTTGTATATTTTAACCCTAGACTAGATTAGCCATTTCAATTAGTCATTTTTAGTTCTTTCACTTAAAATCAATCAAATTTATTAGTAGTTCACTTGAAATAATTGTGGCGACTAACTTTTTTAATCACCTAGTCACTAATTTCATCATTTTATACTAGTACATCCTCTCGGAGAAATGGATGTCATTTGATTGGAAAGTGGCTCCTCAGGAAGCAAGAATTCTCCAGGGCCTCCACCTAGCGCCTGGCATGGTCTCCCCAACATCTTGGAAAGATATCCCTGACATAGGGGACACCATTAGGATCTTCAAACCTCCTCTAGAAGGATTCATCAAACTCAACTTTGATGGAGCCTTGAAAGGATATACAAGGCAAGCAGGGGTTGGAGGGATTTCTTGAGATCATCAAGGCTCAACATGATTCATATATGCTGACTCCTGTGGCTTTGCCACCAAAAATGAAGAATAATTTAGAGTATTTCACCAAGGTATCATCTTGGCCATCAAGCTAGGATACAGAAAGCCGGTAATTGAAGGAGACTCTCAGTTGGTTACGAACAATCTCAAAAACCTTAATCAAGGAAAAAGTGGGAGAAACTTAGCTAGAGATGGCGTACTACTTCACATGTGTAGGGATTGGAGGATACAATCAAGAAATTTGATTATATCATTATCACCCATGTAAGGAGGGAAGGAAACAGAGCAGTCAAACTCCTGGAAAATTGTGGTTGCGCTCACCCGAATGAACCTATTAAATTAAGCAATCCTCCTAATCTAAGGGAAGAACCATGGATCAAGCTATAGAGAATCATAGATAAGGACAGGTCATAGGGCAGAGCTCACCCACAGTTCCCAAACTCAGCTCCCTGACTGAGGTGTGACGAAGATGATCGACCCTCGCATCAGTAGTAATGGTAGTGGCCTTGGGGTTGAAGCCCACCAACTTCCACATGAGTGGCAAGGGCGGCAGGCTGTACCGTTGCATGCAGAACGAAGTGAGGTGGTGGGGCAGAGGCCCATGCATGGAGCTTAAAATAGGGTGGAGGAAGGCATGGGGGTTTTTGTTTTCGTGACAGACTTTGGTGCAGGTGCGATAATGGGATAAAAAACCTCCATTGCACTTCCACCATGATGAAACTTAGGTATGTGCTTGGTTTTCTCTCCCTTGTTCATGCCATGTTTATGTTCTATTATTTGGGCTGGTCTCTATGAGAGCCTAAGGGGATTAAGCTGGACTGGTATAGTCTTCTACTGGGTAGGGGAGAGTGGAACCATTCCGACTCTGGTTGGGGGAAGGTTGGGGTTCTTTTGGGTCTTTACCTCTATGTTAGAGTAGGAATTGGGAATGGCCTCAGCATGCACCTGAGTGTGAGTCTATCGGGTAATGGATTCCAATAAGAAGGAATGGTGAGGGGTCGAGCAATCTTATCAGGGTATAGAGTTTAGGAGCAGTCCTGGGCTGTATTTAGTTCATAGGCTTTGCTGGCTTATACCACCTTGAGCTACTTGGGCTTGATGCAGATGGGGAATGGGAGAGGGAATTCCACCCAGAGCTGAGAAATGGGTAGCGACGCCTCCTCTGTCGATTTCGAGGGTGGGATGTATGACAAGAGAGATGAAACTAGAAGGGAGGTCAGAATATTGAAGGAAGGTGGGAGCTATTTGGGTTATGGGGATAAATTCTGGGGTGCGCATGACCATCAGGGACAATGGGTGGTAGAAATTAAGCAGGGTATGAGGGCGATGGGTCCGCAAAGGGACTGACAGGGGAGAAGTCCTGGGAAGAGGCCCTCGAGTCACCTTTCTTCTGATAACTGGGATGCATGGACCTTTGATCATTTTCATTATATGTAATTATGCCCCTGTTTGATTGTGTGGACAGGTAACCTACCTAGAAACCTAGTCAAAGACTGTGGGATGGCATGCTCCAAGGGTCCTGCAGCTCACAACCATTCCAAGAGCACTGCAGCTTGAGGTCGTGGCCGGAAAGATAAAGGGAAGGTGGTATAAGCCCAACCCAGCTCACCATCGAGTAAGCCGAGAGGACGGAGGCCTGTAATCGATGTGATCCAAGATGCAATGAAATCATACCACGAGAACACAACAGAGGAAATTCAAAATCTCATTTAAAAATGGGAAAATGACATAAATAGACATGCAAAGACAAAGATGGATATTGAGGAATGGAGAGGTTTAATACTAGATCTGGGACAAACCAGAGGTAGACTAACACAATTCAAGCAGAAACTCTATATTTATTGGTCTATGAAGAGCATCCTTGGCAAATCCTTGGAGCAGATCTCTATGAGCCTGGTGACATTAGCCCAAGACTTCCCAGACTACAAGAGCGAGTTAGATAAGATCAAGTTCCAGCTGAGGAAATAGGATAGGCACCTCGAGCGTATTGACTACCACCTCCCTTGTATTTCCAAGCCTTTTGAACAGGCTGGCACCTCGGTTCAGGATCCGACACCTGTGGAGTCGACCTCGGTTCCAAATGGGGCTCAGTAGTTCATGAGTGTTTTAATATGTCCTTTTTCTTACTATTTATATGTGGCTAGCATTTAAATTTCATGTGTCCAGTAAATATGCTATTGAATCTGTGAAAATTTTTAGGTGTGACTATCCAGGCTTTGTTTTCTTGGTATGAAAGACTCAAAACCTTATTTTTTTAGGTGACATACCACGCCATCAGGTGGCCAACAGACTCAGTTTCATGCTCAGAGTGGGTTGAGACCACCAAACTAGTAAATCTAGTTGTTTTCTATTTATAAAATGAATGAAAAAGGATTCCTACCAAGTTTACACAAAAAAAAAAAAACTATAAAATGTATAAAATTAATAACAATAACAAATTCTAAAATTACATACAAACATATATGTAATGAAATAATAAAAGAATATTCTAAGTATAATATAAAAATGCAAACCATACTATACCTTTTGCAATACTATTGGCTTCTCAATGCCATGAGCCCATAAAACACTATAATTAAGTTGAAGCAAAATTTAATGGCACATGTACATATTATAGCTCTATCAAGCTATGTGTCTCCATTAAGCTCCATAGCATGATGGTGCTATGTAGTTTAATTGAGGGTTTTATTTAGTCCTAGATGGACCTTTTAAAAGCTTAATGGAGGGCTTAAAAAATACCCTCACAAAGATACTTTTTCAACCTTTGGAACACAAGTTCTTCCAAAAAAGAGTAACCCAACTCCATCAAATTCACCCTTATTTTATTTTTAAATGACAATAATATAAATTTTTTTTAATCTTAATTGGCTTATTCATAATTAAACAATTATGTATTATGGTTTTGTGTATTTAATTTCTAATGAGAATAATATAAAAAGTAAATAATTGAAATAAAATATTTAGAAAACAATTACTTTGAATTTGTTGTATTTATGGTGTAAACTTACATAAATTAGTTTTAGATTTACATGTAAACATGACAAACAAATAAATATTATAAAATAAATAATTGTGAGTTTACTTCTAATTTATATATTCATAATATAAATATTTGTAATTTTTTTATGGTTATGGTGGAAACTCACATAAATAAATCCACTTGTACATGCCAACATGGCAAACACAAAGTTAACTACCCTAATTTATAGAACTTGTCAATATAGCATACACCACTTCTTTAAACATATGGTGATATACTCCACTTCCAATAAGATCAATAAAATGGTGCTAACTTGTCCATCAAATATGGTGATATATGTGATTTTTAATATGATAAATAAACATTTACATCACATTAACACCTCATAACGTAAGTGGTGCTAACTTATGGTGCAAAAAAAGAGTTTTTTTTTGTTGTTGTGTGAGTGTGGATCATTTGGTTCCTATATTGATTGGCAGAGCCACAACTAGCATGAACCCGATGTGAAGTAGCTGATGGTGGTATCTACCGACGTTGAAGTGTGGTATCATGGTATAGGCTAAACCTGATAGTGATCTGCGTGCATCAATTATTGGAGAGAACGTTGAAGTGTAGTACTGTTGTATAGGCTAAACACAATAATGATCTGCGTGCATCGATTGCTGGAGAGATCATTGCTATGACAAATCTACGTGGTATGCATGTGGTGAATCGATGGTGCGTGGATGCTACCATTGTTTTTTAGTCGTGGGCACAGTGGTGTTTTCAATGGTGGGGCAGATCGTTGTTTGATACAAAACTAAAATGCAGTGGCTTAGTAGTGAGTGCATGTTGTGGCAGCTCCAAGCAATCATGGGCGAAGTGGATTGTGCTGTGGTGCGGTGAGCATGTCCAAAGTGGCAGCTCTGAGCAACCGTGATAGTGAGTTGTAGATTGTTGTGTCAACTCCTTGAAAACTTGGTGGAGATCACGTAGGCGCCGAACCATTGGTGCTTGAGAGTGGTTCCTAGATCAGATCTGGGCGAAGAAAGGCACCTTGGTGGAAGCACATAAGTGTTGTGGATTTGTATTTGGCTACCATATTTTAACCATCAGTGTCGCCATCACTTAAAGTTCTACTCTAACTTTATGAGTGCTGCTTTTTTTGAAGCTAGGATAAGATCGATCCTTTGGAACCATTTCTTCATTTTTTTAAATTAGATCAAGTTCTCTAGTTTGGAGATTGATATTGAGATTGCAAATATTGTTTTGATAAGTTTGGTGGACGTAATTTTTTGTTGCAATCAGTCTTTATTTAAAAAAAAAAAAAATTGGTATCTAATTTTAAAAGTTATTACAATCAGTCTCGAGATCGCAACTGTTGATCAAGTTTTCGGCCAAATCGATTGTTGGAGATTGTGGATCTTGTGTTGGATCAACAGATCATCCTGCCATGATGAATAACCATATTGCATAAGCCTACCTGAATGAAATAAATAAGCTTGAAGGGTTGAACTACATAAATTGGAAGTTACAATCGCAGACACTGTTCGAGGGTTCAAGTGCATGGGGATTGTGAATGGGGATCAACCGAAGTCCGACCATAGCTAGAGGTGGAACAACTACAGAAACTCAGGATTGGGAGAAGAGGGAAAACAAAGAAATGGTGTTTTTGAATAGGTCAGTAAAGGATTGCATCATCCCTCATATCAGAGAGTGTAAATCGCCCAATGATATATGCCAGAATCTCAAGGCACTATATGAAACAAAGAACACAAATCGAGTATTGTTCCTAAAGAGTAAGATACTCTCCATCAGAATGGAGGAAAGTGAATCAGTTGCTGCATATATCTCTCAAATAAAATACTTGAGAGACAAGCTAAGAAAAATAGGGGAGAAAGTGTCGAACATTGTTATTATCACAATTACCTTGAATGGTATGACTGATGATTATTAGATGTTTATTACAGCGTTGAAAACGAGGGACAAAGCCCCCACCTTTGAATAATTGTCATGGATCTTGATGCAGGAAGAAGAGAGGTGAATGAACCTGAAGCCACAAACTGCAGATCTTGCATTAATGGCAAAGAAAAAAACTTTCAGAGGAAATTCATGAGTAGGATAGAAAGGTGGTGTTACAACTCATAAAAGACCATTACAAGGTATGTCTTCGATTAGAAATGATTTAGGAATCAAGTGTTTTTACTGTGGTAAATCATGTCACATTGATAGGAATTTTCACAAGAAGAAGCTTGATCAAACTCGAAAGAAACAAAAGAAGCATGCATGGCATTTGTTGATGAAGATCAGAATCATGACCTTAGACTGTTTATGCCCAATTTTCCTCTCTCTGCTGAGAATGATGAAGCATAAACTTAGTTTGTGGATTTTGGAGCTTCCACTCATATGAAAGGTAATAGACATTGCTTTGAAAATTTTAAAGATACCAGCAATGGTGCTAATATCTACCTTGGTGATTACAGAGGATACTGGATTAAAGGGTATGCCAAATATTCTTGTGATATTTCTTGATGGCATTATCTGACGTATTCATAATGTGATGTAAGTACCATGAATTAAAAAGAATCCGCTCTTTGTTTCTATAATTATAAATCATAATCTAAAGGTAGAGTTTTTTAAATCTGACTGTGTTATTAAAGATATGTTAGATCATTTGAGGCCAATTGCATCAAGGATACGAGTTGGAGGCCTATAGAATTTGAATGTTACAAGCGCACCACATCAAGCGTTAACTTTGACATCTATGAAAACAGAGATTTTGTGGCACCAAGGATTCAAACAAATCAATCTTCATAATTTATTGCTACTTTAGAAAAAAGGTATGGTCAATGGCCTCCTTGTTTTAAAAAATGCACATGTTGATTGTGAAGGATGTGCACTTGGGATGATGGAAAAGAATGAATTTCCCTCAAATTTAGATAAAAGGAAGAGAGATATACTAGGAATTTTGCACATTGATATATGTGGGCCGATGTAGAGAAGGTCATTAGGAGGTGCTTATTATTTTTTATTATTTGATGATGTCTGCGTAAGATATATCTAGGTATATTTTCTCAAAAATAAAATTCATACTTTTGAATATTTTAAATAATTCATAAGCATGGTTGAAAAACAGACACAAAAATTCATCAAGATTCTTTTCTCAGATCAAGAGGGATAATACAAGCTTGGGAACTTCATCAAATATTGCTGTTACACATATGAGATCAGAGATACCAGCTGGGCAATTGTTGTGTGGCGCGCTAGGACAGATTAATTGATGTGTGATTACAGTCTTGTAGATCATTTTATTTCTACACAAGTGATTTACTTCCAGCATTTACTTCAGCAATGATTTATTTTATTTGGAATTGCTTCTGGTTGGGTGTATCAGCACAGACAATGCAGCTGACATTGAAATAAGAGACGTCCCTGGATTGATAATTTATGTGTATTGTTTTAGTCATTTAATAGTGATTAATACAGCCCAAAAATCTTAATACTTCATTTGAGGTGTTAGATGGTTATAAGCCTACAGTTAATCATTGAAGAGTATTTGGTTCGAAAGATTTTTCTCATGTTCCATAGGAGGATAGGAATAAATTCGATTCTAAGGCCATAAAATGCATATTTTTAGGGTATTGTTGTGGGTTTAAAGAATAGATTTTTTTTAATCCATCTACTCAAAAGGTGTTTGCGAGTAGAGATGACATATTCCATGAGCAGGTTGATGAAGGAAATAGAGAAAAAGGCTATGAGGAGTGGCACACACCTTTGCTAATTGAAGATGGTATTGAGGAAATAAGGGACAGTCGTGTGCAACAGCAACAACATCAAAGGGAAGTCAACAATCCAAGTCCACTGAGAAGTGACCAAGATAGATTTGAAGTTAGTCCGCTACCAAGGAGATCAGGTAGGAAAACGAAATCACCAGTAAGGTATAAATATTATTATCTTATGACCAATATTTTAAATTTTGTTGATCCTGTAAGTTGCAATGGAGCAAGTCAATTTGGTGAATGGAGGGTAGCCATGAAAGAATAATATGAGTCAATAATTAGAAACAAAACCTGGGATTTAGTTAAATAGCCTAAAGGAAAACAACCCATAGGTTGTAAATGGTTATATAAGCCTAATTTTAAATCAAATGGTAGTATAGACAAACATAACGATATGCTGGTGGCTAAGGGGTATTCACAGAAAGAAGGTATTGACTATGAAGAAATCTTCACCCTTGTAGCTAAGTTAAATAACATTAGATGTTAATAACCTTAGCTACAAAAAATCATTGGAAGATACACCAGCTAGATGTGAAATGATCCAAGTGGATATTGGTGGCCACCCTCCTATTCCACTTTGACCCCCACAATTGTTTCTTTCAATTTTTCAGTTTCCTTAATTATAGCACAATTTACTATTTTTAGTAGTTTTTCAGGTCCCCAACATCCGAAGACGTTTCGAGGCCCAAAACGATATGTTTTGGGAAAACTAGGAGAAACATAGGTGTTCAATAGGTTTTTCCAACTCAAACGTTGTAGTCCTCGGATAGATCTTTCTAACGAGGTGTTGTGTGCATCAAACAGAGATCGTATGCCAATGTTATGTCCCTAGGAAGTTGATGTACCAATTTACCTAAACGGGGCCCATAGGTTTGGCGATTCATCTCTTAGGGTTAGGTTCTTGGATGTTTAGGGTTTTCCATTGTTTCTCAATAATAAATAGGACTTATACCCTCATTGTAACATAGTTCAGAGGCCTTTATCCGCCACATCTCTTCTCAAATATAAGCTACCAGCGCCCTATCTAGTTTATTTCCATTATGTCTCGATGCATATTTCAGTTATGTGATATTAATGAAATGAAGTCTTATTTCTCTTGCATCTCTGCATTCATGTGTTTTTATATATTTTATTGTGTTCTTGCATAATTTTGGATCAGTGGTATCAGAGTCATCTACTCTTTCTCGATCCTTCTTTGCATGTCCCCAATGAGGTTGACATATAAAGAATTAGGGCTAGATCTGGTTGAACCTTTGGAAGATCACCCTCGCAAAACCCGACAGCCGACCACGAGGGACGAAAAGAAAGACAAGGAATTAGGAAATCTTATCTAAATATTTCTCGAGGAGGCCCTCGAGAAACAAAGGAATGAGATGATGGATAACGTTTCCCTGATCCTTCAACGACTTCCCACCGGCGACGCATCTGCATCGAGCAGCCACTCTGGAGGCGCAACTCTGTTTAAGGTACAAGTAAACTTTGACATTCCCATATTTGAGGGATAAATAGATGCAAACATTGTAGATAGATGTTTGAATCTATTAGAAGGGTATTTCTAGGTTCATGAATTTTCCAACAAAGAAAAGATTGCTTTTCACTCCTCAAAACCACCCCCATGTCAAGGAATGGTGGGAAACCTACTATGAGAAAAAGGACTAGAGGGAACCCTCTCTGTTTTCGACTGCACACAATTGGAATTGTTTTCGAGATGCCATCAAGGAACAATATTATCCTATGGGGAGCTATGAGGACAAGTACATACAATGGACTACGCTGTGACAACAAAGGGATCAAGATGTGCGTGAGATGACGAATCTGTTCAATACCATGCGCACAAAATTGGGTATAAAAAATTAGGAGAAACATTTGGTGTTGAAGTATCGCAGTTGTTTGCATAGATACATTTAGGATGGATTTCCTCGACATATCCTCACTTGGCGCAACAAATCACCTTATTTTAAAAAAAAATATTCCCTCGTGGTCCACTCGAGTCGTTCTACTCACACCAGTTCACGGTGCTTCCTGTAAATTTACAGGTCACACCATGACCGGTGCTAATGGTATCCGCATCGATTTCAAGGCGGTACCAAAATGATGCATTGTGCTTTTTTAAAATTAAAAAAAAATTGGTGTGGTTGGTTACCCGGCCACACCATTGACATAAATATGTGCCTCGGGGCGGGTATTTTTTTCAGTGCACCGCCCTCCCAAACTAGACATAGTCAATAGTGTGGTCAGTTATATCAGTGCACCATCGACTATGTAACGATCCCAGGAAGGCAGTGCACTGAAAATTTCCAGGTGCACCACCTCTGGTGCGCGACAAAGACAGACGCACCATTATTGGTGCATGTCTATTTTTTGTGGCGCATCGACTAATTTTTTTTCAAATTTTATATATATATATATATATATATATATATATTCCTAAATACATGTCTCATTTAATAAAAAAAATGTATTTAATATGTCAATCATTTAGCGACATCAAAGGAGAGAAGAGAAGGAACAACAACAACAACACGTGGACCAATATAACATGGTTTGCTTGTGGGAGGCACGAGAGAGGGAGATAGATATGTACCCTCACCCCATTACAGCAGCCACCCAGGTGCTCCTAAGGGAGATATGCCTCCTCAAGTTCTATGAGGAGGATACATCCCTAAAGGGCCATGGTGGGTTTTTGCGACAGCTTATCCACAGGTGGAATGCCCACCCACAGGCTTTTCGGGTTTGTCCTAACTAGTGGTATGTGCCCACTAAGAACGACATCTATTTCATTATGGGAATATCGAGGAGAGGGGTGAATTTTCCCTCGTTCCCAGAGGTTCCCATTGGCTATGCAGAAGGGAGTCATTTGGTGTCCTCCCAAAGATACATTAGCGCAGATATATAGTCTCCTGTGGATTTTAAGGTCTCCGGTGGTCAGTTACATATTGCTTCATTTGGTGGAGAGGAGGTGAGGTGCCACTCACTACTGATTTCGACCATTGCACACCATACCAGTGACAGTTAATGCATTAGTTTCCTGCTTATATTTTATGTTTATTCTCTATTATGGCGCCATGACTTGTGAGGTGGTCTGCCATTTTTTTGTGGTAATTCTATACAGCTTTAGATATATGTCATGCTCAGGAACAATAGAGGGTGAACTTCCCTTTTGCTTCAGAGATATTTCCTTTATTTTTTGAGAGGTTTCCAGATACGATGCCTACTTTTGTTTAATAGCCTCGTTCGCTTATGCTGCATGTACGGATGCAAATGTGGGGACAGATGATGCCCAAGAGGGGCGAGTCATAGTTTTCCATGAGGATATTGCATGATGCACTAGAGTTGCTAGCTATTGTTTATGAGCATCCCTTCATTCTAGTCCCCTGTCCGTATGCTAGTTTGTATTGGCGAGGGTGTGCCAACATACTCTTCACAGATAATGAGTCATCGGATGATAGAGGTAATATTACTATTTTCTTTAAATTTATTCTAACATGTTCTTTAACTTGTTTTTATTAAATTTTTTAATGAAATTATCTAATTATTGTTGTGTACTTATATATTTTTTTTATACATTGGGTCATTTGATGGCGATGAGATGCCACCACCACCAAATTATCCAGGTTTAGATCCTTATGATGTTCAGGAGATGAAAAATGTCGAGGATCAGTCTAGTGTAGACAGACCTGGTCCTCATGTTGCGCAGGTACCTGCCAATGTGAGGCGTAGGCTTGACACTGGATTTAGGATGGAGTTGGGTGACCAACTCTGTGGACTGCTTGTGGAAGGGGGAGTCAGGCCCGCCACTATGAGAGAGATACATGCCGATGCTAAGTTGATAGAGATGTGGAGAGGCATGCTCCATGACATGTTGACCCTGGTGCAACATGTCGTAGGAGCTACTAGCTTAGTGACATGGTTGAGGAGGGCCCTTCGATGTAGGCATGTTTGAGACACAGTACATCGACACTTGAGCAACGAAGCATCATATAATGATCATGATCAGGGGAGTGATCATCGTTCACCTCACGTCACAGATGAGCAGCCTGCTACATCGAACAAGAGTCATGATCATGAGTAGGCTGGACCATCCACATTGAGTCATCCTTCTCAGCCTGCAACATCCAACATTAATGATCATGGGGAGGCTGTACCATTCACGTTGAGTCATCATGATCAGCAGCCTGCAGCATCCAACAATACTCATGATCATGAGCAGGCTAGACCATCTATGTCGAGTCATCATGAGCAGTCGGCAGTTGATCTTGATCAGCATGAGGAACCACCATATCAGCAGGGATGTGATGATTGACATCTATCTGAGCTTGTCGAGGTTGCACCATTGACTGAGAAGGCCTCGACCAGTACTACTATTGATGATGTACCACTAGCTGATATTTGACATTTATATTAAAGTTGTATATTTTTTACATTATATATATATATATATGGTCCATGTATTTTATGTTCATGTTGAAGTTTTACTTAATTTACATGTTGGTGATCATCATGATGTGTATATTGTTAGGTCATGTTATATATGTTCATTTAATGTACAACATGCAGATATATGTGTATGTGATAGCAGTTGTTTGACATGAGATGTATATTTGATGTTTGTGTTGTGATGATGTTATATAATTCTTGTGTTTTGTTAGATGATCATGATCATGATGATTAGATTATGTTAGCAAATTTGAATGTGTTTTTTAGTTGAATATGATGTTTGTACGATGGTTATCATGATCGTGATGTTTATTTTTAATATTTAATCATGATATCTATTAAATATTATGTCGTGATTATAATTATAATTATAATTTTAATTGTATGTAAAATTGTAATTGTATTTGTAATTGTAATTGTATGTAAAATATTTGTAAAAATTTGATTGTAATCTTAATATTTAATTTATTGTGAAATGATTGTAATTGTAATTGTATACATGTAAAAATGTAAAATTCTAATTCTAATTCTAATTGTATGTCAAAATTGTAAAATTGTAATTGTAATTGTAATTTTAATTTTAATTGTAATTGTATGTGAAATTGTAATTGTAATTCTAATTTTAATTTCAATTGTAATTGTATGTAAAATATTTGTAAAATTTTAATTCTATTAATGTGAAATTATTGTAACTGTAAAATTATAATTGTAATTGTAATTGTATCTAAAATTCTAAAATTATAATGTAATTTTAATTGTAATTGTATGCGAAATTGTAAAATTGTAATTGTAATTGTAATTCTAATTCTAATTGTATGTAAAATATTTGTAAAATTTTAATTGTATTAATGTGAAATGATTGTAATTGTAAAATTGTAATTATAATTGTAAATTGTATGTAAAATTCTAAAATTGTAATTGTAATTGTAATTTTATTTGTAATTGTATGTGAAATTGTAAAATTGTAATTGTAATTGTATGTAAAATTTTAATTGTATTAATGTGAAATGATTTTATTAACAATTTTAAATTTGTAAATTTGTAAATAATTGTAAAATAATAAATCTAGAACAATAGGAATTTTTGTAACATAATAAAGTTTGGAAAATAATGCAAATAAATTCATGTACTTTAGAATAATCATTATTTTATTATGATCTTACATACAAAAAAAAAAGAACTTTATATAGTACGCCATTGTTTCTGAGATCAACATAATTGCAAATTATCAAGTGAAATATTTATTTTAACATTAACGCAATGCAAATTACCAATTAATTCAGAATACATATTATAATGTTTCGAAAAAAGAGTCTTATATATTATAAGGTAATTAAGTAATATTCATTATAAAAACCCTTCTTAAAAAGTATAAATGATGAAATAACACATGTACCATATCACTCTCGGTTTTCATGATCTCCCTCATTATCTTCCAGCTCGCTTGGCATGATAACATTATTTTTCTCAAAAATATGTTTTGATCTAGGGTCATGTCTCAATATGAACCACCAATCCCTATCCAACATACCTGGGTAAAAATAAAATTGGTTGCAGTGTTTGGGGAAAACATAGGGCTCCTTAGTTTCATCCCACATCTTTCTAGAGTTGATACATATCATCCTACAATCACGATCTTCCTTTACATTATTCCAATCAAAGGTGTCCCACCACTTGCACCTAAAATTAACACATTGGAAAGAAGAGAGATTCACTTCAATGATCTCTTGTATCTTTCTAACGTAACCTAACGTCCCTCGTACTAGGTTTTGATCACGGTAGCCAGATCGACTAGATTGATTGAACTCGACTTCCACTCCAGATTCTTGTGTCATTTTTCCATCATCGACATTTTTTGTGCGAAAATGGTGTCCATATGCCCACATAGATGGGAAAAAATGCACCTATAAAAAATTTAAAAAATCATCGTGCCATGTGTCTTATAATAACCCAATGGTTAAAATATCAAATGTAGATGTAATACATTTGAAAGGTGCATTATTAAGTTTCAAATGTACATATAATTAAATATATTATTACCGAGTTGGTGCACCCAATCCCTACGTTTAGCGCATCCTCTTCAGCACGTGAGTAATGACCGATTGCACCGTATTTCTCTCCGACTTGGTCAACAACCCAATTGTTGGGGCATATTTTTGGCATATTTTCTATTAAATGATCGGGATAAGTCAAACTTATACCATTAAACCTTATGAATTATTTCGTGTCACTATCTCATTTCATTCTCTATTGTTCGTACAATGCGACTCGTAGTTATGTCGCTTCGAAATTGTAAAGAACAATTTTTTATTGCTTCAATTTCTGCATTCACTGATGAAATCAAACCTACATTATATAGTACATAGAGATGAAAATATACATTATAACGAAGTTCAACATGAATATTTAATTTGTATAAATTTGAAAAATTATAAGTCACTTACTCTTTATCAAGCGTTTTTTTCCATTCGTTCGGATCAGCTCCCCTTCTCTTTTGTCTTCATCCCTTTCATCATCCCAAATCACTGCACCTGTTCTATTGTCGATCTACTTGATGTACTCACTAGAATAATAGAAAGACTCATACGATATGTACCCCTGTGCATAGACCCCTCGGGTTTTTCCCTTTGTCGAAAAAACCATTCAATTTCTTCATGTAACTCTCTAAGAAGAACATCCAAAGACAAGAAACCACCCCAACGAATTCAACCTCATCTACTAGGTGGATTAGAAGATGAACTTGCAAGTCCATGAGACTCGTCGGCAGTGTTGCACCTTTAGTTAAACTGAGAGGGGGGGGGGTGAATCATTTTAACACATTCCTGAGCCTTTTACAACTTTTCATTAAACTTATTTATACCTTCATTTCATATTCAATTAAATATATGAAATCTTAGAATGTAAGCAGAAAGCATTAATATAATATAACAGTATACTTAATATGAGAGCAGCAGGTATTAACCAGATGATACATATCAGATCAATACATAAATATCATGCACAGAGACACTAGATATAAGTGGAAACCCATAAAGGGAGAAAACCACATCTTATTATTGTTGTGATGCAAAGGCAAGCTCCAACTCCCTCTCACCACTGTTTTTCTGCAGGCACCAACCTACGGGAGGCTCCTACCTCAATTCTGCAAGCTACAACTTGCAAGGAAGCACCAACTCCCTTCAATTTTCTGCAGGCACCAACCTACAGGAGGCTCCAACCTCAGTCAGCTACAACTGATAGATATCTAGCTGCAGCTTGATAGGGAAGCTCCAACTTCCTCAATTTATCAAATTGAATGTTTGCTGATTTACTTCAGATATGAGCTCTGTTCTGTAGCTTCTCTTTCTGCTCTTCTTCTCTTAATCTTCTATGCTTTATTCTTCTATATTCTGCATTCTCTATATTTTCTCTCTCTCGCACTTTTGAGCTTATCAAATTGATATTATATATAGAAATTCTCACATGACTGTTTGTATTTCACAAGGAATTTGGAGTGAACAGTCATGACTCTTTGGCTTCTATCTTCTTATTCCTTTTTCCAACTCATTTTTAGAATTACTACAATATGTACAAATTTCCATGCTATAGTGGGATTTTGTCTTTTCCTTAGGATACTTGCCTTTGCATCACAAACAATAAAAATTACAACATTTACATTCACATTTTTAATTACACATTTCAATTTCACTCAGCTCCTTTTCTGGATTTTGGCTTTACTGGATTTGTCTTTTTCTGCTGCTGTTAAGAACCTGTTCTGCATACACTTTGTTCACTGTCATCTGCATATTCCCTGTTTTTTGTGCTTATTCACCTGTCCAACTCATTCCTGTACCTATTCCTGTTCACCGAACTTTCATCTCTGCATGCTCTCCTCTTCTTTTTCCTTTTCCATAATTGCATTCAAGTTTCATGCCCAATCATTTCCCAAGTCCGAGAAATCTCACAATCTCTGCTTTGTTCGACACTGGCAGTTCCAATGCTTAAATCTGAAGTGTTAATAAATCAACCATATTCCCAGTACTTTTCAATATTTCACTTAACTGTGTGTAAATGGATCCCAAGTTTCATTTCAAATCATATTCCAACCCGGCAATCTCACTCTGCACTTATTCTACACTGGCAAACTCAAACAAATAAGTCTGGTCATTTTTAATGTCTCAATTCAGAGAATTGAGATATTAATTCAACATTCCGCCATGGCTATAAAATCATACATATGAATTCATTCATATTTCTATCATTACAATTTTCGAACTTAATTTTGGCTCTCGGCTTATATTTATAACTTTTGAACTTTATATTATGCCGCCAATACGATTAACCTTGGTTAAACTCTTTTTAATATCACTCACCGGGCCTTATACTAAGATTACAATACGTCGAATAACATTAATAAACCAAATTCATTATATATGACTCTGCCCCGGGCCCACAATACAACCAAAGGACCAATCGAGTGCACACCGTACCTTTGTTAACCCACGCGCCCATCCGACGGTTGGTATTACGTTGCCCGATCCAACGTATATCGCTCGATCAACATGCGCAAACAATAATGCGCGATGGCGCTCCGTACTCGGGTTATCCTCCACACACCTTGGTTAAACTCTAGGCAAGTCTGACGCACGATCATCGTCCGATGGCCCTCTTCCAGATCAACGGCTCGTGTTAATTTTACTCCACGTCTTGGTATGAAAGTTAATGCGTGATGGCGCACGTTAAATGGTGGTTTTACTGTTCATCCAGGGACACGCGTCGATCAATCGATGGAATCGCTGCCAATTCGGAAATACCGCCTTCCATATAATAGTGGTGCGATGAATACCACTGTTCACTTTAAACCGCTGTTACTGTTCATTTAGCTCTTGGTTCCACTTCTCCCTCTGCTCCAGGTTCCGGTCCTCCACGATTTCAATTATATATCTATATATATATATAACTTTTCATCAAATTTCAAATATATATATTCTTTGTTACAGCTATGGTTCCACTCCATTCAATTCTATATATATATATTTTTCGACTATGGTTCCGTTATACTCTGACGCAGAGTTCCACCATTCATAACCCTTGTGGCTATGTGTACAGTGCTCATCCCCATAGAGCCTATTCACGCTGGTTCATAGAGCTCATTACAATCTAGGTATGTACAATTTAAAACACCACATCGACCAGAAGTCGAGTTCTTCAACTAAATACAGAGCATTTGAATATAAAGTCTGAAAATTAATTTATATTATGTGTAACGCCTGGCTGTATAAAAGATTCTCGGAATTTATATATATATGTACATTTTTTTTATTTTTTTTTTTGGAATAACAGTGGTTTCTCTGCCTCTGCCTCTACCTCTGCGGTTTCTGTCACTCTGCCTCTACCTCTACTGCTGTGATAACGGCTCTGTCTCCGTATTTACTTCCTCTGCCTCTTCCTTTCTCCTTTATATTCATTTCCTCTTTGCTGCCTCCATTGTCTGTCTTTTTCTCCTTGTAACTGTTCCCGTTTCTACATCTGCTACCTCCTTTGCCATCAATGGAAACAATTCCAACAATCTCCCCCTTTGGCATTGATGGCAGTACATTTTCTCTGTTTGCCTGCTCTTTCTCTTGTTTCTTGCTCTTCCTGTTTGCCTGCTCCTCCTCCTGTTGTTTTTTCTTCCTGTTTTCCTGCTCTTCCTCCTGTTGTTTGCTCTTCTTGTTTGCTTGCTCTTTCTCCTGTTGCTTTCTCTTCCTCTCCCTTTGACATCAATGGCAAAGGGTTGCTTTTTTCATTTCCTCTCTCTGAGTTATGTTTAGGTCATCAATGCTTACCTTCATGTCTTGTAGAGTTTTCTTCATCCACATGACTTGTGTACAACATGCTGCTGCTGCAATATATTCTGCTTCTGCTGTAGATAGGGAGATAGATGTTTGTTTCTTGCTTAACCATGCCACTAGACTTTCTCCTAGATAGAATGCACCTCCACTTGTACTCTTCCTGTCATCCACACAGCTGGCCCAATCTGCATCTGTGTATGCTGATAAAGTGAAATTTTTTCTTTTAGGATACCAAAGTCCATACTATGTTGTTCCTTGTAGATATCTGAATATTCTTTTGACTACAAGAAGGTGATTTTGTTTAGGTGCTGCTTGATATCTAGCCACTAGTCCTACTGCTAGCATGATGTCTGGTCTTGATGCAGTCAGATACAATAGACTTCCAATCATGGATCTGTAGATTTTTTGATCTATATCAGCAGACCCATCATCAGCACACAGCTTGCAACCTGTGGTCATGGGAGTTGACACAGGTTTGCAGTCCTCCATTTTGAATTTTTTCAGCATTTCTTTTAAGTATTTTTCCTGAGAGATGAAGGTGCCTGTGTTCTTTTGTTGAATTTGTAGTCCCAAGTAGAAACTGAGCTCTCCAATCATAGACATTTCAAACTCTGTTTTCATCTCATCAGCAAAACCTTTTTCTAGTTCATCTTTGTTGCTTCCAAACATAATGTCATCAACATACACTACAACAATCAGGAGTTCATTTTCATGGGCTTTTATGTATAGATTGATGTCTACTCCACCTCTCTTAAAACCCTGTTTTTCCAAATGCTTATCCAGTCTTGAGTACCAAACACGAGGAGCCTGTTTCAGTCCATATAGGGCCTTCTTCAGTCTGCATACATAGTCTTCTCTGTCTGTCAATGAGAAGCCTTCTAGTTGTTCCGTGTACACTTCTTCTTCTAGATCTCCATTAATAAAAGTAGACTTTACATCCATTTGATATACCTTGAAGTCTTGGTAGCATGCAAATGCCAGGAACATTCTGATAGCTTCCATTCTGGCTACTGGGGAAAATGTTTCTTCATAATCAAGTCCTTCAATTTGTGAGTATCCTTTTGCAGACCAGCCTAGCTTTATTCCTGATTACTTGTCCTTGCTCATTCATTTTGTTTTTTAATACCCATTTTGAACCAATGATATTCTTCTCAATTGGTCTAGGAACTAGTTCCCAGGTATTGTTCTTCTCAATTTGGTCCAATTATTCATTCATTACTTTTACCCAATACTTGTCCTTGCTGGCTTCTTCAAACTTCTTTGGCTCTATTTGTGATAACATTGCTATGTATACTTCTTCTGTCTGTTCAGTTAGTTGCCTTCTTATTTGCACTCCTACACTCTTGTCTCCTATGATTTGATCTTCTGGATGGTTATTTTGAGTGTATCTTGAGGGGGTTTTTGAGTTCAGTTCAGCATTTTCTGATGTTTTGCTTATTTCTTCATCATCTTGGTCCTCTTCTTCATGATTTTCAGGATGGCTACTGCAATCTATATCTCTTGTCTTGTTTGGAAGTTCTTCATCAAATCTTACATCAATAATTTCTACAATTTTTCGAAGAGTCTTGTTGTAGCATCTGTATCCTTTACTCTTGGATGCATATCCTAAGAGTATTCCTTCATCTGCTCTTGCATCAAACTTCCCTAGATTTTCATCATTATTCTTTATGTAGCACTTGCTGCCAAAGACTCTAAAGTGCTTGATTGATGCAGGTTTACCATGCCATAGCTCATAAGGTGTCTTATCACTGTTAGGTCTTAAATGAGCTTTGTTTAGAATATGTATTGTTGTGTGTACAGCTTTTTCCCAAAAGGTTTGAGTAATGTTACTCTCTTGCATCATAGCTCTAGCCATTTGTTGTATAGACCTGTTTTGTCTCTATGTTACTCCATTCTGCTGAGGTGTCCCTGCAATGGTAAATTGTTGCTTTATTCCATGTTCATTACATATGTCTGCAAAGTCATAATTTGTGAATTCTCCTCCTCTATCTGATCCGATACATTTTAGCTTGCATCCAGTTTGATTTTCTGCTAATGCTTTGAATGTCTTAAACTTTTCCAGTGCTTCTTATTTGTTCTTGAGAAAAGCAACCCATGTCATTCTAGAGAAATCATCTATTATCAGCATGAAGTAGGATTCTCCACTTGGTGTCTTATTTCTAGAAGGTCCACACAAGTCCATGTGCACAAGCTGGAGTGGTATTCTTGTTGATAGCTCATCTTTAGATCTAAAGGATGTGCGAGTCTACTTCCCCAATTGACAAGATTTGCATATGGTATTTGAAGGCCTTTTTATTTCTGGCATATCTCTGACAACTTTCTTCTTGCTCAGTCTGATGATATGGTCGAAGCTGAGATGTCCCAATCTCCTATGCCATAACCATGACTCCTCAAGTTTGCTAAGATGGCAGGCTTCATCCTCCTCTTTTACTATGTAAACATTACTCTCTGTTCGAACACCTTTGAGAAGAGTCTTTCCTGTTGTGCTTGATATTACTTCACAATCTTGTGCTCTAAAGAGAAATTCACAGCCTTTGTCACACATCTGATTAACACTCAGTAAATTTGCTTTCAGCCCATCTACAAATAGTACATCTTGGGCCTTTCCTATGCCATTATCTATGCTGACTGAACCCTTTCCTTTGATCTTTCCTGATTTATCATTGCCAAAAGTAACATTGCCATATTTCTTTTCATCAAGAGTTATAAACTTGCTTTTGTCTCTAGTCATATGTTTTGAGCAGCCACTGTCCAGGTACCACTGGCGTTTCAGGTCTTGAGCAGTTAGGGCCAGGTCACATTTATTCTCCTTCTTTATCCACTGGAGGCATCCTTTTGTTTGGTATCTTTTGTGAGTTGATGAATCACATCCTTTCAGAGGACATTTGGAAGGAATATGTCCATCTTGATTGCATATAAAGCATTTGATCATAGTTTTTCCAGTATTGTGAGTATGAACAGAATTTCTTTGATTCATGAACCTCCTTGAGGTGTTGAACATCAATCTTTGTCCATACTTTCTACATTCAATAATTTTATGACCAAATTCCTTACAATAGAAATAGTAACCATAGAAACTATTTGCATACCTGATGTAAGGTTGTCTTTTCCATTTGTTTGCTTGAGGCAGTCTTTTCAATGTTTGCATCTTTTGCTGGTTTGAATTACTCCTTCTTGCATGACAATATGCAGCAATGTGTCCCAACTTGTGGCAGACATAACAGGTGGTATTCTTCATTGGAGGGAAGAATCTCCTTTGATGGTTTCCAAATTTTACATATTCAGGGGTCTTAGTATTTATTACATTCTTTGCTACTAGCGGTTTCTTCTAATATGTGTCTTCCTTATTGCAGATTTCTTCTTTTGTAGGAATTTTTTGAGCTGCTTCATCATTCTTCTTTGCTTTACAAAAATAATCTCTCTGTCAACCTTTTCTTTTCCTTTACTTGATTCTCCTTCATAGCCTATTCCAGTCTTTATCATAGGGGATCTTTGAGCAACCAAAATTTCATTCAACTTACTAGAGCTTATTGTTTGGGAAGATTTTATAACCATTTTCCTTTGAGCATTTACTAATTTCTTTCTAAGACATACTACTTCTTCTTCTAACTTTTCTTGTTCTTAAGTTTTTTCTTTGATTTGCTTAAGTAACATGTCCTCTATCTTCTTGGCTTCTTCAAGCTCTATCTTTAGCTGCTTAAGGACTTCTGAACTATGTTCTTCTCTTACATACTTGAGGAGAATGTCTTTTTGTTTTCTACATTTTAGTTTGAGTCTATCAATCTCTTCTAGAGCACTTCTTAGCTCCCCCTCAAGGTCGACTTCTCCTTCTTCTTCTTCATCTTCTAGCAGGATACCTTCAAGTTCTTCTATGGCCATCAATAAGAATTCAAAGGTTCCTTCTTCACTTGAGGATTCATCTGAATCTTCAGATGTACTACTGTCTTGTTGAGCATAGAAGGATTTTCTGCTGAACTTCTTTCCTTTCTGCTAGTTCTTTGATTTATTTTTCTCTGACTCTTGAGCATGATTCCTTACTTTCTTGTGAGGACACTTAGCAGCATAGTGTCCCACTCTTCCATAGTTAAATAATTTGAAGCGGAGTTTAGCTTTGTACTTACCTGAGCCTCTATCCAATTTCTTGACAAATTTTGCCTCTTCTTCATCTGAGCAAGAGCATATGTCTCCTTCTTCTTCTTTCTTCTTTTCTGATTTAAAATATGCCTCCCTCGTACTTGTCTTCTTCTCTGGGAGCCTCATTTCATAGGTTGTTAGATTTCCAAGTAGCTGGTTCATGGTCAAGGTATCCCAATCATCTGTTTCTTCTATTGCAGATACCTTTGGATTAAACCTAGATGGAAGAGATCTTAGAATATTTTTCACAATAATACTTTCTGGCATTTTTTTTCCAAGAGCTTTCATATTGTTAATAATTTCTGCAGCTTTTAGAAAGAAACTGGCAATGTCTTCATCATCATTCATTTTTAAGTTCTCAAACTGGGCTCTATAGACTTGAATTTTGGCAGTCTTTACTTTCTTGTCTCCCTCATTTATGTTCTCAAGAGTATCCCATATATATTTGGCAGTGTCTTTGTGCATTACTTTAATAAATTATGCTTCACATAATCCATTCAGGATGGCATTCATGGCCTTTGCATTAGCCACAAAATCTTGTTTCGTTTATTTTTCTGTGTCAGTTGCCTTTGGGGCATATCCTAATTCCACAGCAGCCCAGACTTCTATTCCTAGAGACATTATGTATGTCCTCATTCTAATTTTCCAGAAAGCATAATTTTCACCAGTGAAGAAAGGGGCTTTATTGGTTGATCATCCTTCTTTACTAGCCATCTTGGGAACCTAGGATCTCCTTTTCGTTGTTAGACTTGTACAAAGGAACCGGCTCCAATACCAATTGTTGCACCTTTAGTTAAACTGAGAGGGAGGAGGGTGAATCATTTTAACACATTCCTGAGCCTTTTAAAACTTTTCATTAAACTTATTTATACCTTCATTTCATATTCAATTAAATATATGAGTAATCTTAGAATGTAAGCAGCAAGCATTAATATAATATAACAGTAGACTTAATATGAGAGCAGCAGGTATTAAGCAGATGATACATATCATATCAATACATAAATATCATGCACAGAGACACCAGATATAAGTGGAAACCCATAAAGGGAGAAAACGACATCTTATTATTGTTGTGATGCAAAGGCAAGCTCCAACTCCCTCTCACCACTGTTACTCTGTAGGCACCAACCTACAGGAGCCTCCAACCTCAATTCTGCAAGCTACAACTTGCAAGGAAGCACCAAATCCCTTCAGTTTTCTACAGGCACCAACCTACAGGAGCCTCCAGCCTCAGTTAGCTACAACTAATAGCTATCAAGCTGCAACTTGATAGGGAAGCTCCAACTTCCTCAATTTATCAAACTGAATGTTTGCTGATTTACTCTAGATATCAGCTCTGTTCTATATCTACTCTTCTTCTCTTAATCTTCTCTGATTTATTCTTCTATATTCTGCATTCTCTGTATTTGCTCTCTCTACATCTTTTGAGCTTATCAAATTGATATTATATATAGAAATTCTCACATGACTGTTTGTATTTCACAAGGAATTTGAAGTGAACAGTCATGAATCTTTGGCTTCTATCTTCTTATTCCTTTTTCCAACTCATTTTTAGAATTACTACAATATGTACAAATTTCCATGCTATAGTGGGATTTTGGCTTTTCCTTAGGATACTTGCCTTTGCATCAAAAACAATAAAAATAATTACAACATTTACATTCACATTTTTAATTACACATTTCAATTTCACTCAGCTCCTTTTCTAGATTTTGGCTTTACTGGATTTGTCTTTTTCTGCTGCTGTTAAGAACCTGTTCTACATATACTTTGTTCACTGTCATCTGCATATTCCCTGTTTTCTGTGCTTATTCACCTGTCCAACTCATTCCTGTACCTATTCCTGTTCACCGAACTTTAATCTCTACATGCTCTCCTCTTCTTTTTCCTTTTCCATAATTGCATTCAAGTTTCATGCCCAATCATTTCCCAAGTCTGAGCAATCACAATCTCTGCTTTGTTCTACACTAGTAGTTCCAATGCTTAAATATGAAGTGTTAATAAATCAACCATATTCCCAGTACTTTTCAATATTTCACTTAAATATGTGTAAATGCATCCCAAGCTTCATTTCCAATCATATTCCAACCCGGTAATCTCACTCTGCACTTATTCTACGCTGGAAAACTCAAACAAATAAGTCTGGTCATTTTTAATGTCTCAATTCAGAGAATTGAGATATTAATTCAACATTCCGCCATGCCTATAAAATCATACATATGAATTCATTCATATTTCGATCATTACAATTTTCGAACTTAATTTTGGCTCCCGGCTTATATATATAACTTTCGAACTTTATATTATGCCGCCAATACGATTAACCTTGGTTAAACTCTTTTAATATAACTCACCGGGCCTTATACTAAGATTACAATACGTTGAATAACATTAATAAACCAAATTCATTATATATGACTCCGCCCCGGGCCCACAATACAACCAAAGGACCAATCGAGTGCACACCGTACCTTTGTTAACCCACGCACCCATCCGACGGTTGGTATTACGTTGCCCGATCCAACGTATATCGCTCGATCAACATGTACAAACAATAATGCGTGATGGCGCTCCATACTCGGGTTATCCTCTGCACACCTTGGTTAAACTCCAGGCAAGTCCGACGCATGATCACTGTCCGATGGCCCTCTTCTAGATCAACGGCTCGTGTCAATTTCGCTCCACGTCTTGGTACAAAAGTTAATGCGCGATGGCGCACGTTAAATGGTGGTTTTACTGTTCATCCAGGGACACGCGTCGATCAATCAATGGAATCGCTGCCAATTTGGGAATACCGCCTTCTATATAATAGGGGTGCGATGAATACCACCGTTCACTTTAAACCGCCGTTACTGTTCATTCAACTCTTCGTTCCACTTCTCCCTATGTTCCAGGTTCCGGTCCCCCACGATTTCAATTATATATATATATATATATGTATATATATATATATATATATATATATATGTATATATATATATATATATTATATATGTATATATATATATATATATATATATATATATATATATATATATATGTATATATATATATATATATACATATATATATATATAAATTTTCATCACATTTCAAATATATATATTCTTTGTTACAACTGTGGTTCCGCTCCATTCAATTATATATATATATATATATATATATATATATATATATTTCGACTATGGTTCCGTTATACTCTGATGCGGAGTTCTACCATTCATAACCCTTGTGGCTATGTGTACAGTGCTCATCCCCACAGAGCCTATTCACGCTGGTTCATAGAGCTCATTACAATCTAGGTATGTACAATATAAAACACCACATTCAACTAAATACAGAGCATTTGAATATAAAGTCCGAAAATTAATTTATATTATGTGTAACGCTCGGCTATATAAGAGATTCTTGGAATTTATATATATATGTACATTTTTTTTTATTTTTTTTTGGAATAATAGCGGTTTCTCTGCCTCTGCCTCTACCTCTGCGGTTTCTATCACTCTGCCTCTGCCTCTACTGCTGTGATAACGGCTCTGTCTCCGTATTTACTTCCTCTGCCTCTGCCTTTCTCCTTAATATTCATTTCCTCTTTGCTGCCTCCATTGTCTGTCTTTGTCTCCTTGTAACTGTTCCTATTTCTACATCTGCCACCTCCTTTGCCATCAATGGCAACATTTCCAACAAGCAGTTCCTTCTCAAACATACGAACAATCTAAACTATCTCTTCACGCCACCATGGAATGCTATCGACCTGAATCTCCTTTGACGTGATCCAATGTACAAATGTAGATAATTAAGATATGACATGTCGTAGTTCTTGGGGGAATTCATGTTTTACACACCCAGGCACGAACAAAGGATAATGAAACTGCAAAGTTATAAACACATGCAATAATATACAAAATTAGTTATGTTTTATGATCCCTCCATGGGATAAAATTTAATGATAAAAAATAAAATAAAACTGTGCCTTTGACATTATACGTACTCTTAAAATATTCAAATGGTCATGCGATTTCAACCCCAAAAAATGCTCATCCACGGTGAAGTAGCGCCATAGTGATGACCCGTATGAACATGGCACCCTCACACCCATTATAACTTCCTTTGCCAAAGAAAGATCATCATTTTTAAAAATCCATGGGACATCACCTTGTTTGAAATATAATGAATTAGAGGGACCAACGTCTTCCTCTGATCCTATACTTTCTAATCGTCTTGGCTAATGTTTATTTTTAGTTTCTGAAGTAATAAGATCTTTCCTAACAACCAATGTGTCACTTTTCTTCGATGATATGTGTCTCCATTAAGAAGATGATTTTTTTTTTAATATATGCATGGGATATAATAAGTGACTAATCTTAAGATGCTCCCAGTATGGGAGGTTATAATTGATAGATTTCCTTTTCATCCAATGGGAAATTTCTCAACATAGGTGTCAAATAATTCTAGATCATCGAAAATAGGCTCCCCATTTGAATCGAACATTTCTATGAACTCCTTCTCCTTCTCTCTCTCATATGCTCTAAAACATTCAACTGGTGTTATTATTGATGGCCTTAGGGTTCTCTCTTGTTTACCATTTAAAGCAAATGTTGCTATTCTGTAAGGGTGTTCTTCTAGGAGGAATACCCTGGAGTAGTCATACACTGGCTTTCGTAGGTCGTTGGACCATCTAGCATTCAGAGAAGGTCCACAAAATTTACATCCAAAATACCCGTTTGTTAGAAGACCTACGGGATTATTGTATACAATTTATGTGCATGGCACATTAAAGAATATCATGAAGATTAGAAAAATTACAACGAATTAAATAACTAATATGTGAAATAATATTGTTACATATATAAACAAATCAATAAACATGTAATTTACTAGAGAAAACTCCTAAGCCTGGATAATCATGTGTCGTGTAAGCACATATGCCATACAACGTAAAACTCCTCTCTACTGTGATGGGTCTTGATACATCGTATACATTTATCCCATCCCATAATTACTTCAATTCATCTACCAGTGGTTGTAAGTAGACATCCATATTCTTCACTTGTCTTCTACTAGGGATTATGAGAGCCAACATAAGATGTTCATTCTTCACGGAGAACCATGGGGGGATATTCTTATTGATCACTACTACAAGCCAAATATAATATTTGGTGTTCTGGAGGGAATATGGGTTGACACCATCCATGGCTATGCTGAGTCGTAGACTTCGCACTTCATCCTTGAATTTTTCGGCTATTTTTCCCTTATATGCTTCATGGCTATTGAATTAGTTGGGATTCGCATAACTCCCAACTCAATTCTATGTGAGGCATGCCATCCCTACAACATATCTAATTCTTTGAAACAAAAGAGCCTTTGAATCCTTGGGATTATAGGCATGTGCCTCAATATCTTAAAAGGAGGACCATGTGTTTTACCCTTCTTTTTTGATTTATCATACCTGTCATGCCCACATTTCAAACATATATCTTTTCCTTCATATTCACCTCTATATATAATACAATCATTTGGACATGCATGATATGATATGTACTCAAAACCCAACAGTTTCAACAATTTCTTTGCCTCTTCGCAACTACTGGGCAAGACATTATCACTTGGAAGAACCTTATCTTTGAATAACATGTAGTTGGTGATCATGGAAAATACTAAATGTACATTAATGTCGATATAATTATTAATGTTCATGAAATTCACCATTTGTAATGTTCATTGTGTGGTTATGTTTCTCAAAATTTATAAGGGAGGAATTTATGGTAACTTACATCAAAATTTCCGAGAAACATGCATTCAACAAGCCAAAATTTTCTTTGAAGTTGTACAGTAACATTGTTGTCTCCAACTGGGTATACTTTTACTGACCGCGAGGTCCAAAGCGAGGGGTGGTGGAAGAAAATTTAAGGCTTTCGAAAAAGGTGTCAACGATATGAGCATCATCCCTTAGCTGATCATAATTTTGGAATACATCTAACAACATAGTCTCCATGGAAGTCGTAACCCTTAAGTAATCATTCATACCAACCTCTATTTGATTGCCTCCATTGCCATCTTGTGAAGAACTACTATTGATGTAGTCATTCCTAATTGTTGAATCAGGACGTAGTGGGAATTGAATCGATGGTTGATTCAACCATTCTTGGTATCATTCCTCTCCGATTTTTTCTCTTAATTTAGCCTTCTCTCGATTTTACAATGTCATGGGGTCCAATGGAAGATGGTAGGTAGGTCGCTCATCATCACTTGAAACCTAATAATTTCAAAAAATATATCTGAACATGATTAGTACAAAATCTATGATATCAATTAGTAAGAACATTGACAATGCATGATTAATTGGGTTGATGTTGAAATAATTATATTAATATACAAAACAATTATTATTACCATCATTGTCCTGGCTTGTGGCTAGAAGATGCAATATTGAACTAAAATTGGTAGGGTGAAGCGGTTTTCCATTTTCATCTACCAGATCTGCCTTGCGGTATGCTGCTCCTGATAAGAGCTTTCAGTGTTTTGGAATTGTTTAAATATTTTGTGCATATAAACTCGATTTTGAATCTGCATGAAACATATAATATGGCACCGATGCGCTATTTCATTATAGTGCACCGCACACGTACTATTTGGCAAAAAAAAAAAATTATTTTATGTGTTAAATGGTGCACCATTTCACATATAACGCACTGGGTCTCCTTGTTTATAGAGAGCACCATATGGTGGTCCCCTATTTGCACAGTGCGTTTATAAGAATAGGCCACACCGCCCCCTCCACGACACCATATGCTACAAAAACTAACACTAGAGGATTTTTATTAATTTGTCTGTGTTAATTGTTGCGTTCCTTAACATATAATGCATCGGTGCTCCTTGTTGGCATACAACACCGTACAGTGTTCTATACTATTTTGGTGGTGATTTTATAAGAACATGATGCACCGACGTCGGTGCGTACAACATTAAAGGTGCACTGGTTTCTTTATATTTGTTTTTTACCTGAAAATTTGATGATTTATTTATAAAATATATTAATGAATGATATGGTACATGTTTCATATTGATAAATAAATTGATGACAAGAGATCAAGTGACAAAAATACTGATAGCACATGAAGAGAAGAAAAAAAGGCAAGTTCTTTGTAAACTCTTTAAAAAAATATTATGTTTGAACTATCTGTAAGTTTAACTAATATGTATTGTTTACTGTGTATCATGCAGATCCAAAAAATGACGAAGCTCGATAAGATTATTTCTAATCTAGGGCCAAAAGAGCGTAAACTCTTGATGGAAAAATTGCAAAAGGATGAATCAGGTGAATGAAAAAATATTATCAATCCAATATGAGTTTCTTTTTTTATTTTTGATTAATAATATATTTAAAATTATTAGATAACATGATTCAAACAATCTATTAATTCACATATATTTAATGTTCTACATGGACCAACAAATCAGAAAATGAATGTTGTTCTAAGAAAAGAAAAAAAATAGAACATGCAAATGAAAATGAATTGTTCCTTAGCTCAGTTGGAGTGGTGTTGGAGGTTAACGAAAGGGGGTAAAACTTTTACAAAAGTTTGAGGGATCTAGTGGAACGAATGTATAGACGTTATTTCCACTTACAATACAAAAATCAACCCAATGATTCCAAGAACCAAATTTTATCTAAACTACAAGAAGAGTTTCTATAGAATTGGTTAATGAGACATGTCAGACTTTTAATAGAAAAAACATACAACAACAAAAAATAAGGAATGAAAAAGTAATATTCCTTTAAATGTTTCTCTAGAATTATTTATAAATATCACTTTTGTTATATTTAATTTTCATATATCAATACAAAAATTAAATAGTTTATTGTAATGTTACATTTTCAGGAAGATTATGAAAATGTCAAAAGATGAATGAGCTGATATCAGAAATATGCCAGTAGGAATGTCCAAAAAGGTGTACAAGGAGATGGTAAAAGAAATGGACAAAATTTCATCGCGGTAGGAGCCATCTCAACAGCAACGTGCTTCAAATGTAATATGTAATCATTGAATTTTTTGATTAGGTACAATAAATAAACAATTTAGCATTAAATAAATTTTCAAGTATTTTCTTGTAGAAAAGAAAAGAAAATGGAACCCATTCAACACATAAAACAGGACGACAAGGAAGAAAGGGGTTGATATCTAACTTTGTGAAGAATTGTTACTTCCTTATAAAAACTTAAATAGATTTAATTTTTGTATATTTTAAGTTGTTTTACAACAATCATCATTGAATGTCTTCAAATAGGTGCAAACATATAAAGAAGAACCATCAGACGAATTGATTAACATTGGGTTAAATATGGGTTATGAGTATATGTTGGCACATTAGAAATTAATTGTGGAATTTGTAAGCATCTATCGATCTTGTTTTACTTAGCCCAGTCTATAATTAATAGAACAACAAAATATTTTATATTAAATATTCATTTGTTATGGGGTATAAGACTTGCAGGAAACAAAGTATGGAACTTCGCCAACAGATGAAATCTTGAAAGATGGCATGAAATTTGGTTTTGAAAGAATGTGTATAGTTCATGAGTCGACTGTTGCTATGGTACGCCATTTCTTTTCGATTTACATTGATGTACATTATTTAATATTTCAATTTTCATTAGTCTCATATACACTCATTACAATTTATTTTAATGTTTGTAGATGGAAGGTGAAGAAAAAGAAAAAAATGAACACTGTGTGTTGGAAATATTGTCATTGATGGCAAAGGAGCACAAAGGAGTAGCACCTGAACTATCATTAAGGCAAAGAAGCAGAGAAGAAACAACAATAAGGAAAAGGAGCAAATCAGGCAACAATGCTGTAATAAAGCATAAAAGAGAGGAAGAGGAGAGAGGCAAGGAGCAGCATTAGACTATGAGCAAAGGCACCAAAGGCAACAGAGAAGCAGCAAAAGCAGAGAGGCAACGAATGTAGAGAGGCATCAAATGTAGAGTGGTAGCGAATGAAGCAGAGACAACAGAGAGGAAGTGAATAGCTTTAGTGCACAGTAGAAGGAAATCAGATTTTCTAACACGACGAGGACCAGAAATCTTACACATAGAAAAATAAGGAAGGGGCGAGAGCCAAGAGGAAGAGGCCAATTAAAAAAATATGATTAAGCCAAGAGAGAGAGGCAAGAGCCTAGAGATAGAGAGGGCTTTAATCAGTATGAAAAGATGTTTGTCGAGTGTGATAACTCAGGATGAGATTCAATAACAAAGACGAGCTCAGGAGGAACAACGTGGAGAAACCAGAGTTGTAGAATGGGATAGTGTAAACAAATGAAAAATTGACTAAGGCTGAGAATATGAAGAATTCCAAGGGAGGCGAACGGACGGTCAGGATTAGATCCCAAAAGTGAAGGCGAGAGATGGATGGTGGAGATAGAATCACTTCGGGAGTGATTTCACAAATTGAAATATTTAATAGTTTAGCATTAACGCTGTCACAGGGAAAGTTAATTTGTGTGCGATACGAAGCGGAGAAGGGACACGTGTTGGCACGACGCAATATCGGACATTGCACGAAATAGAGGTAACCACTAATTTAAACAATTATAAGTTGTGAACTATGAATTACACGAAGTGATGTAAAGATGACGTGGAAATGACATAAAGATGACATGGTAATGACGTGGCAAGCTGATGTGGTAGATTACATGACCTCGACCCCACAGATCGCAGGAATTTATGATGACGTGGAAAGGTGATGTGGTGGTGACATGGCAGGGTGATGTGGCATGATGACGTGGACCTCATGTGCATACCGCACATCACAGCGCTTAAGGGATAGCAGGACGGAAACCGCAAGTTAAGTTAAATTTTTGTGGTGTGAAATGGAGGGACACGTGTCAACCTTGCGCAACATCACATCCCGCAAGAAATATTTTTTAAATTCAAGACATAAAAATGTATGTTGTTTTATTTGTGATGTGGTAAGGACCAAGCGACGCAATGTGATGAAGGGAGTCCATGTGGTAGCACCGTGCATGTGCATAGATCACAGATCGCATGGTTTATGGTTTATCGCTATTTGTAGAGTGGGAAACCTGCGGGCAAGTGTTTGCGATCAAATATGATTGGTTCAAGGTACTATGGGACCCGATATCCCTGTTTCATGTATGTTATATACGTGTTGTTTGATTGCTCAAAGTATGTATGTTAATACACGTAGTTGATTGCTAAACGCATGTATGTTATATATGCGTTTTTTGATCGATAAACGTATGTATGTTGATAAAACTCGGATTTGTAATACTTTGTTGTGTTAAAAGGGAGTTTTATGTGGACCATACCCTACAGGTCACAAAGAAATTATCTGAAGACAAATCAAAGGACCAGGTGCTCGCGCAGAATAATGTTGCGGCAGTAAAGCAAACGAAAAGGTTGAATGTAGAAGAATAGTCGGGCTAAAAGGGGCAGTTACGCAAAAAATTTGGAATATAATGACAGAAATAGAAAGGAAAAGAGGACAGCAAGAAAAAGAGGAAAAACGCATAACAAATCGAAGAAATTGAAAGGGCTGAGTAAAATAATTAATTGTAACGGTAAATGTATTATTTATTTTATGTTTTTTGTGATGCAAACTCAAGTCTCCGTAGGAAAAGAAAAACTCCAATTAAATACTGAAATGGGTATATAGAGTTCTAACATCCTAAAATGTTGAGCGAGGAAATGAGAAGATGGAAGGTAAAGATTCATACCTGTTCATTTCATATTCCCATATGGAATGAAAATACCTATGAAGTGATCTCTATAAATGATGTTATTGTGATATGCATAAAGAGGTTAGAGAGTGGAAGAATAAGAGAGAGTAGAGAGAGAAGCTGTGAAGATCTAGAGATTATATAAAGAAGATTTGAAGGTTGGAAGGACAACAATGAAGATGGAGGAAAACAGAGTTGATATCCAGGTGAATCAACATATGATTTTATTGTAGTGTAAGGGATTTGGTGCTTCCATATCAAGTTGTAGCTTTATAGATGTCCAGTTGTAGCTGGTTGAGGTAGGATCCTCCTGTGGGTTTTAGCCTATAGAAAATACATAGGAGTTGGTGCTTCCATTTCAAGTTGTAGCTTGATAGATGTCTAGTTGGAGTTAGTTGAGGTAGGAGCCTCCTGTGGGTTGTAGCCTACAGAAAATACATGGGAGTTTGTGCTTCCATTTCAAGTTGTAGCTTGATAGATGTCCAGTTGGAGCTGGTTGATGTAGGAGCCTCCTGTGGTTTTTAGCTTGCATAAAATAGATGGGAGTTGGAGCTTCCTTGCAAGTTGTATCTTGCAGAATTTGAGGTAGTAGCCTACTGTAGGTTGGAGCCTACAGAAAATCAGTCATGAGAGGGAGTTGGAGCTTGCCTTTGCATCACAACAATAATAAGATGTGGTTTTCTCCCTTATGGGTTTCCACTAATATCTGTTGTCTATGTGCGTGATTACTATGTTTTGATATTATGTATTTACTCTTATTAATACCTGTTGCTCACTTATTAAGGTTGTTTTTCCATTATACATTAAGTTGACAATGAAATGAAGGTGTAAATAAGTGTAAAAGAAATTTTTAGAAGACCATGAATGCATTAAACTAATTCACCCCCCCTCTCAGTTTAACTGAGGATTCAACAATTGGTATCAGAGCCGGTTCCTCTAGTGTAAGCCTAATAGCTTGAAGGAGATCTTGTTGAGTAATGGACTATTAAAATTTACCCATGTTAAATACAACAAACTTTCCTGAATGGAGAGATAAGGTTAAAATAGATTTAATGGTATGAAACTGAGGTATGGAAGCTTATATGTAATTGTTACTGCAAAAAATATCCCTCTTTGCAAGAACAACAGTGGAATACCAAGGCAAAATTTGTGATATATAACAACCTTCATAACAAGGATCCTGATTTAATAATGGATTTAACCTCTGCAAAGGGAATATTGAATAGATTGCATCTCATGCATGAAGGAGACACTAGTGGATGCATTATCAATAAGGAGAAGATAAACCATAAGAAGAAGAAAAATTCCTTTCAAAAGGAAAAAGGTCAATCAAATGAGATACCTACTAGGGTGAATGGATGTGAGTACCATGAAGAAATTATAGCTAAGGAAAAAGGAAAACTTGACACAACCTTTACTGAAATAGAAATATTGAAGAATGAAAACAAAAACCTTAAGGCATTGGTGCAAATATGTGATGAGAGAGAATATGAAGATAAGGAAGAAATTTTTGGCCTAAAGGCACAACTTGAAGAAGAAAGGAAAGTGGAAGACATTTTGCTGCAGCAAATAAGAGAGAAAAGTATGGAATGTGGAAGATTGGAAGAAGAGGTGGTAAGCCCAAGGATGAAATCAGAGAAGGCCCAAATTTAACTAATTATGAATATTCCACAAATGAAAATTTACGGACAATTGGACTAGATTCTAAATGCTCAAAGGTCTCCTCTCATGAAGGCTGGGATAGGATATGAAGGAGAAACTAGTAAGTCCAAGGTAGAATATAACAAGAATATCATTTTTGTAAAAGTTGTAAAGGAAAATGAAGAAGCTCGAAATATTCCTATAGAAGTAGAAGCCAACAAGAACATTATTTATACAGAAACTAACAAAAACAAGCAGCAACATGAAAGGACATAGAATGAGAGGAAGAAGCAGTCATTTGAAAAAGGCCCATACACTCCTTAATATGAATTGAATGAATTTAGAAGCTGTCAAAGGAGGTTTTTTCCTCCCATGATAAATATCACTTGTTTTTCCTACCACAAACCTGGACATATTGCAACATAATGTAAGACAAAGAAAATCCAGTCCAACGAGCAAAGGATACAGAAAATGAAAAGACTACCTCAAGCAAAAAAATGGAGAGGACAACCTTTCACTAGGTACACTAATCGATTCCATGGCTATTTTTTTTCATGCAATAAATTTGGACATAAGTCTGTTGAATGTAAATTGTGTTCAAAAAGGGGAACAAAATTCCATACATCAGCTCAACCTTTCTTACGTAAAATAAGATGTTATTCATGCCACAAGCTTAGGCACAAAGAAAAATATTGTAAGCTTCCATATACATTAAAGAACTCTAAACAGGTGATGGAATCCAATCAAATCATACAAAAATGTGAGTCAAAAAGAAGTGTATAAATTATGAGGAACCCCAATAAAATATGGAAGGAAAAGAGAAAGGGGGACCCTGTTATCTCAATAACATAATGAATCCATCATAGTCTCGGGGGGAGCTTCACTAGGAAGCAACACAAATATCCAGCCAATAATATATAAGAAGCAACATCCTCGGGGGAGAGAAGTTCATAATTAGTCCCCATAAAAGTAGTTGAAGAAGAGCTCATTGGAATAAGAACAACTAAAAGTTCAGGAAGGGAAAGGACAATTCCTTGGACAAAGAACTACAGAGGAAGAAGGATACCTGAAGTATTCAATAGTCAACAGGTTGATGGAAGGAGAGAAGGAAGCAAGCTTCCATGGTGGTAGAGGGAACATCAACGATGAACATGTAAGCTAAGAAGACAACAACACACTAAGTGATGAATGGTTAAAATCACAAAAAATATGTTGAAGCTTTAGAACTGGAAAGATCCATAGAGGATGATCACACTGTGCATCACCCTACAAGAGTTAACAATGAAACAAATTTAAGAAGGATGAGTAAGAGAAATGTTTATCATCATTATATCATTACATCATTCATCTATAGAAGGTCCCCTTGGAGGAAAGTAGTTAACTGAGTGATAAAACTATGAGTGGTCTGCCCTTTTAGATTCCTAGTAAAGAAATTGAAGATGTCTTCCTGAAGATCATTATGTTAGAAAAATTGAATTATATATAAGCAACAATGATTATCGAGCAGTCCTAGAAAGGAATATGTAGTGACATTATTTTAAAGCAGAATTATAGAATAAGAAAAATGTTAATGATAACAAGATCAGATTCATTATATTGATGATTTCTATTGAAAATGGTGGAGAGATCAATAGAAGAAACTATGAAGGTTGTCTTAACTATGGGTGCATGTGCGAGCTGAAGTGAAATTACTGCTTGGTTTATCAAAGTAGTATCAATTGGTATTTGGAACAAGAAGCCTGCCTATTAGCAGAATACCAAGTCATTAGTGGAGAAGTGGTATGGTACAGGTCCTCAAGACCAGAATATTATGGCCGAAGTACATCAAGGTAGTATTCCCAACGTTATCTACATTATTAAAGCATGAAATGGTTAATAAAAATGCTAAACGATCATTATCTTGTTTACACTTGAAGTATTATATTGAGCATTGAAGCAATATCTATTTCTACATATAACTGCATGCCTTCGTCAAGTCAGTAAAAATATATCTTCAAGGCCTTTGTCTTAAGATCATTCATGAAATTGTGTGAATTCTGTTTGCTGAGATTTCAATTAAACAACTTGAAGATGGTTTTGCTGAAGATCATCATGATAGAACAGTTAAATTATCTGAAGTATGAAGGACTATTTGTGTTAATCTTACATTTGAAGCTCAGGGGTTTGTTATTGATTCATCTAAAGCCTCCTTCAGTAGAAAATAATTTCTGGTATGTCACCATTGAAGAGAGGTTGATCATTGACATACATAACCCCTTATGTCATAAATAAAACTGCATAGTTGATAATTGTGACTGACCAATACATTGAATGTATCTAGCGTCAAGGGTTAGTTATGAAAGTACACTATACAAGTACTAAAGTCATTTTGTCTCTCATATTGAGAGATACTGTCTAATATTACAATAAATTGTAAGTTCTAGTTTGATTCATTGATCACATCAGTATCAAGCGCCTTTTGGCTGTTAGTGTAATATCCCTGTCAGCAGTCCAACACATATCATCACCAATAGGTAGTAAAGGTGAACCTCAACTATAAAATATATATTGGCATCATCATATTTGAATAGATGTGTCCTACAGATATGTATCTCAGATGAAGGTCATAATATGGACTGAATTATATTTGGAGAAGACTTGATATGTCATATGGAGCATTCTCATTATTTTAGTATTATTCCAATGATGCATCTCTGATTATATAAGTTTGTTCTATGAAGTGTCCTTATCATCACTTTCATCTTTATACAAAGGAAAGAATTTTATGCTTTGGGATGGTATCAGCTTACTGTGTATATACATAAAAGTTCAATGATTCTCAAAAGTGTTCTCCCAACAACTCTTGTACACTAGTCTGGAGCAACAAGGAATAAAGTTAGAAGAAGAAGGCCTAAACATGACTCAGAGAGAGAAAATGCAACCCTTTTCCATTGATGTCAAAGGGGGAGGAAAATTAAGCGGAAGAAGAAATTGTCTTCTAAAAAGCAAGTAGAGGAGGAAATACAAGAAACTTCTCAGAATGAAAGGGGGTGGAAGTCCTAGAGGAATTATTGGAGTATTTCCATCAATGCCAAAGGGGGAGACTGTTGGAAATATTGTAACTGATGGAAAAGGAGAATAAAGGAGAAACACCTGAATGATCATTAAGGAAAAAGAGCAAATAAGAATCAACAATAAGGAAAAGGAGCAGATCAGGTAACAATGCAGTAAGAAAGCATAAAAGAGAGGCAAAGGAGAAGCATTAGACTATGATCAAAGGAACCAAAAGTAGCAAGGCAACAGAGAAGAAGAAAAAGTAGAGAGGCAGTGAATTTAGAGAGGAAACGAATGTAGAGATGTAGCAAGGAAATAGAGGGATCAAAAAAAAAGAGACAGCAGGGGCAACAAATGCAGCAGAGGAAACGAATGTAGAAGAGGTAGCAAATGAAGCAGAGATAACAGAGAGGAAGTGAATTGTTTCAGTGCACAGTAGAAGGCAAACGGATTTTTTATACACAGCGAGGACCGAAGATCTTAGACATAGCAGAAGCAGGAAGAGGCTAGAGCCGAGAGGAAGAGGCCAATTAAACAAATATTATTAAGCAAAGAGAGACAAGCGAGATCCTAGAGACAGAGATGGCTTTAATCAATATGAAAAGAAGTATGTCGAGTGTGATAACTCGGGATGAGATTCAATAACAAAGACAAGCTGAGGAACAAGATCAAGAGCAACAATGTGGAGAAACCAGAGTTACAGAACGGGACAGTGTAAAAAAACAAAAAATTGACTAAGGCAAAGAATTTGAACAATTCCAAGTGAGGCAAATGGACGGTCAGGATTAGATATCAAAAGTGAAGGCGAGAGATGAACAGTGGAGATCGAATCGCTTCAGGAGCGGTTTCGAAAATCACAACATTTAAGAGTTTAGCGTTAAGGCCATCTCAAGGAAAGTTAAGTTGTGTGTGATGCGAAGTGGAGAACGGACATGTGTTGGCACAGTGCAATATAACAGATCGCACGAAATAGAGGTAAACACTAAGTTAAAAGGTTATAATTTGTGAACTGTGAAGTACGGAAATGACGTAAAGATGACATGGTAGTGACGTAAATATGACATGGCAATGATGTGGCAGTGACATGGCAAGCTGATGTAGAATATGACGTGGCCCTAACGCCACAGATCGTAGGAACTTATGATGACGTGGCAATGTGAAGTGGTGGTGACATGGCAGGGTGACGTGGCATGATGACATGTACGTTGCCCGCATACTGCACATCGTAGCGCTTTAGGCATAGCAGGAAGGCCACTGCAATTTAAGTTAAAGTTTTGCGATGCGAAATGGAGGGACACATGTTGACCTTCTGCAACATCACATCCCGCAAGAAATAGCATTTAACTTCAAGGTATGTTGTTTTGGTTGTGATGCGGTAAGGTTCAAGCCACGCAATGCGATGAAGGGAGTCCACGTGGTAGCACCGAGCACGAGCGCAGATCACAAATCGTGTGGTTTATGGTTTATCTCTATTTGCAGAGTGGGAAACCTACGGGAAAGTGTTTGTTATTAATTGTGATTGGTTCAAGGTACTATGGGACCCAATAGCCCTGTTCCATGTATGTTTATATACACGTTGTTTTATTGCTCAAAGTATGTATTGTAATACGCGCTGTTGATTCCTAAACATATGTATGTTATATATGGATTGTTTGATCGATAAACGTATGTATGTTAATAAAACTTGGATTTGTAATAATCTGCTGTGATAAAAGGGAGATTTATGTGGGCCATACCCCACAGGTCACAAAGACCAGTGGCTCGGGAAGAACAATGTTGCGGCAGTAAAGAAACTGAAAAGGCTGAACGCGGAAGAAGAGTCAGGCTAAAAGGGGCAGTTATGCAACAAAGTTGGAATATAACGGTAGAAATAGGAAAGAAAAAAGGACAATAAGAAGAAGAGGACAAACGAACAACAAAGCTAAGAAATTGAAAGGGCTCGGTATAATAATTGATTGTAACTGTAAATGTATTATTTATTTTATATTGTTTGTGATGCAAAGGAAAGTCTCCATAGGAAAATAAAAACTCCAATTAAATATTGAAATGAGTATATAGAGTTGTAACATCCTGAAATGTTGAGCGAGGAAATGAGAAGGTGGAAGGAAAAGAGTCATACGTGTTCATATTCCCATATGGAATGCAAACAACTATGAAGTGATCTCTATAAATGATGTTATTGTGATACGCATAAAGAGGTTAGAGAGTGGAAGAATAAGAGAGAGCATATAGAGAAGCTATGAAGATCTAGAGATGATATAAAGCAGATTTGAAGGCTGGAAGGACAACAGTGAAGATGGAGGAAAACAGAGCTAATATCCAGGTAAATCAGCATATTATTTTATTATAGTGTAAGGGAGTTGGTGCTTCCATATCGAGTTGTAGCTTGATATATGTCCAGTTGTAGCTGGTTGAAGTAGGAGCCTTCTGTGGGTTGTAGCCTACAAAAAATACATGGGAGTTGGTGTTTCCATTTCAATTTGTAGCTTGATAGATGTCCAGTTGGAGTTGGTTGAGGTAGGATCCTCCTGTGGGTTGTAGCCTACAAAAAATACATGGGAGTTGGTGCTTCCATTTCAAGTTGTATATTGAGAGATGTCCAGTTGGAGCTGGTTGAGGTAGAAGCCTCCTGTGGGTTGTATCCTATAGAAAATAGATGGGATTTGGAGCTTCCTTGCAAATTGTAGCTTGCATAATTTGAGGTAGTAGCCTCCTATAGGTTGGAGCCTATAGAAAATCAGTGGTGAGAGGAGGTTGGAGCTTTCCTTTGCATCACAACAATAATAATGTGGTTTTCTCCCTTATGGGTTTCCACTTATATCTATTGTCTATGTGCATGATGATTATGTGTTGATATTCTGTATTTACTCTGCTTAATACCTACTGCTCACTTATTAAATTTTTTGTTCCAGTATACATTAAGTTGATCATGAAATGAATGTGTAAATAAGCATAAAAGAAAGTTTTAAAAGACCATGAATGCATTAAATTGATTCACCCCCCACTCCCTGTTTAACTAAGGGTTCAAGACCGTGAACAAAACATTCCTCAAAATAACCCAAGCCATGGAAGTAGCTCGAGCAGTGACAACAGTTCAAGTGAATAATCATGATCATTATGTTTGGATATCAAAGCAACGTGTTGTATTTTTTGAAATATTTGTCTGTGAAATCAGACATGTGTTTTAATGTAATGGACATAGTGTCCCAATTGAAAGACAAATGGATACCAATAACTGTCCCATTTTGTATGACAAAGAGTTTCTTATATATATATATATATATATATATAAATTTATTCTATTGTGTTCTCCATTGTCGCTGTGAAATGTAACACTATTGATTAAATATTATAATGAGGAGATGTGAAATCTGATGATATGATATAACAAATTAATCCAAACATCACATTCAAATGCACTAATAAAAATTTAATTAATATGAATATTGTTATAAGATATGTTTCGTATTTTGATGAATAATGAATTTAAAAATATCACAACAATTATGGTATGATATAACAAATTAATCTAAGCATCACATTCAAATGCACTAATAAAAATTTAATTGATATTAATAGTGTTATAAGATATGTGTCGAATTTTGATTAATAATGAATTTTAAAAAATCACAATAATTGCACTGTCATAGGTCGATGTTTTTAAAAAATAAAAAATGAACATCGGTGCGTGTCAGTTACTGTACACCGATTTTTTTGTATGGTAAAGCACACCAGTGCATTTCTACGACCTATGGGCACCGCAAAAATACCAATACCAATTATAAGTCCCAGTGCGTTTATGCAATATTGGGCACTGGTGTGTTTATGTGAGACTATTGATTGGTGCGATTGTATGACCTATGGGCACCGCACAAATAGAAATACGAATTACAACAATCAGTGCATTTGTGTGATACTATGCACCAATGTGTTTCTATAATACTATGAACCAGTGCGTTGATATGACCTATGGGCACCACACAAATCCCAATACCAGTTAGAATGGCCCAGTGCGTTGTATCACCTATAGTGTGCCCGGTGCGGTTTTAGACCTTTACGACCCGGTGCATGTAGCTTTGACCGCCATGGGCCGACCGTTTGGATGACACACACCAGGAGGTTTACTCTAAAATGCACCAGTGTTTTAACACCTGAATAGCGCATCGATGAGAAAAACATCTGTAATAACGTTCGACAACCCAGTTTTTTTAGTTGTGTTGAAATTTTGTTAGAAGCTCCACCAAAACCTCCGTTACCGAAAATGGATGTTGTAGAAAAAATTTTATTGACAATTTTGCCCAATTTTATAGCACTAAAAACCTCCGTTATAACCTCCGCTAGAGGGTCTTTTCCTTGTAGTGTAGGTCCTTAATTACAACATCATGAGGTGAGAATTCTATAGTTTTCCCTTCACCTGAATGAGTTATTTGATAAACAGTTAGAAGGTTGCAGGATAAGGTAGGAACACATAATACATCATTAAACTGACCTTTATATAGATGAATAGTTCCAGACCCTACAACGCTGAGAGATCTATCATCACCAACATAAATATTTTTGGTGCTACAATAATTTAAAGAAGAAAACATGACTTTATTTTTTTCCATGTGGTAAGAGGCTCCAAAATCAATGATCCACTCATGATAATGAGAAGAGGAAGATACATTCAATGCATAACCATATCTTGATGCTTGACAACCACATGGAGAAAGTGCCATTCCTGAAGATGAGGTTGAAGACTTCTCCAAATGGATGTTTTAATTCTTCATTGTTGCTTCCAAGGCTTCCATCTTCTTAAAACATTTTGACTCTATGTGGCCATCATGATTACAAAATTTGCAATGCCTATATGTCTTATTCCCTTTGTTTTTAGTTGCCTTATCATTTTGTTGAGTCGCTTTTTCAGTTTGTAGCTGAAATTTCTTGAGACCCTTGTTTGGCTTCTAGGACCATTCTTTTTAGGATCCTCCTTCTTAGGATTATTTGGATATGGTTGCTACTAATTTTCTAAGGCTTTCTTAGAAGAGTTTCCAGTATCAATAAGCCCAAGGTGTAAGATTTTTTCTTGTTCTCTTATCAGAGAATCGAAAAATTCATCAAAAGCGGAGGACTTCTAGGTTGTCCCTTGAGAAATGAAGGTTTCTCTAGTGGAATAGAAGGTGGAAAAAAATATAGAGTATGCAACGCCTAGCTTAGAGAGAATGGAATAGATAATACTATCATCTTATTTTTCTACTTTACAACTTTCTAAAAGAAGTCTAAGCGTCTTGAATTTGCAAAAAAAATATTCAATAGAGGATAAATTATTGGGGTCCAAAGTAAGCAACTCATTTTCAATTTGGTGGGCTCTGATTTCATTTTGAATGCCAAAAACAATATTTAGTTTTTTCATAGCTGCATGACGAGAGTTAGTTTCTTGGATATGAAATCTAAGATCTTGAGAAATGGACATTTCTATCAACCCTCGTGCTTGATCTTGTTTATTTTTCCATTTATCCTTTTCATATTCATCGTCAAGTTTAGATTCTTGTCCTCTGACTACTCTATAAAGCCCTTTACTTCTAAGTAAGTATACCATGTACCATAGCCATTGGAAATAATTGGTGTTGTTAAGAATAACCAGGCATGAAATTTCAATTTTTAAAAGTTAAGATGAAAATATTGAAACTAACTGCTCCAATGGAAATATTTTGAAAAATTAGGTCGGTTAAAAAAATGGTTATCAAAACGGCTTCCAGATGAAGAAGTTATGCCTTTTTGAAGAAACATTGGAGTAGATGGCGAGTAGTTACGTGTTAGGTTGAAAGTTGATGATGAAGTTGTAATTTAAAAAAAAAAATCCCCCCCTTTTCCAAACTTAATATAATAAGCTCACTTTTTAAAAAAACTACTTTATGTGACCCACTTTTATAAATAAGTGAGAGTCACTTTTACAATGTTACTTTTACTTGTGCTTTTAAATAAGACCTTTTTTTTTTCGTAAAACAACTTGCCAAATTTTTTTAAAGAAAAAGTAATTTGAAAAAACGATTTTTAGAAAAATAAGCTTGAAAAAGTGACTTGAACCCAAGATATCTATTCTCATAAAGTAACTTTACATCAAGTGAGCCAATAAAAGGATTATGTAATTGTTTGAAAAGAGGAAGGGTTTTTTTTCTCTTCGGTGTGCATGTTTTTTTCCTCCATATCTAAAATGACATAACTTGGGTAACCGGAAACCTTTTCGCATGAAACGAAAGGGGTTGATCACTTTAATAGAGGATTCGTACATAACAGAGCAGTTCTCTCGGCTTGAAAGTGGTCAGAAAAAATATATCTAGAAAACGACAATCACATGCAGTCAAATCGGCTTTTGATTTGGATCAACAATGGATGCGACCCTCAAAATAGCTCTGATACCATGTAGGAATTTATAGGGTAAGTTATTTAGATCAAACACCAAAGGTCAGGGCTCACAAAAAGGTCACATATCAATACACCAATATTTGACGTAGTTAAAACCCTCAAAGCGGGAAACAATCCACAGCCTGAGCCAATGCGGCCACTTCATGCAATTTATTAATATAAAGAAAGAAAATTTACATAATTTTCACTCATCAACGGTCACCAGAGAAATGAACCTCCATTCTCTTTAAATAGAGATCATGGACCAATCGGGTGTTAAGCCACAGATCAAGTCTCGGTAATACCGACGAGAGAATGAACCGTCAGATCACTACATATCGTGATTGTCAGATTATAAGTTACAAATGTATATAGTACAGAAACACACTTTACCTAACTCTACGCTACACCAAGTTATACTTAAATATTTCCTATCTGTCAAAATATCCTAACAAAATATAGTGAATTTTGATTCTACAGGGATCAATTCTTCTTCTTCAACCATATCTGAAATTTCTGCTCTAAAATTCATATCTAGACAATAAAAATTTGATTGAATCATCATGTTTTCTAATCCTTGTCCTTTCACCATTTTTTTGGGCATAACATCCAATTAATATTCCAGCAAAGTGGAAATCCACTTACTCCTATTGCCATCTGGATTAGCTTGGGTCAATATGTCTTATACCACAGCATTAGAAACAAAAGCCACAATGTCAAAATGAACAACATAAAATCTGAAATCCATGAGTTCTTTTAGTACAGCATAATCTTGATTCTCCATAATGTTGTACTTTAATTCTGAATTTCCAAGTGTCCTACTGAAAAAATAAATTGGTTGTTCATTACTTGTTGTTTCCTCTATAATAAAACTCCTACAATGGTATGCTCAGAAGCAAAAGTAAAAACAAGAAATTATTTTGAGAGATAAAGATTTATGAGTACTGGAGCTTGAGTAAGAGCCTTTTTTATCTCTTCAAAAGAATGTTTTGCCTATTCTATCCATTTAATATCACAATATTTCCTAAGCATCTTGGATTGGATTTCCTTTCTTTTTATAGGAAAATATATCTTCTGAATAGAATAAAAACTACTTGGATAAATCTTAATTCCATATTTTGATATTATATGACCCAATAACTTTCTAGTTTTCAAAGAAAAAAAATACTTTTGGTGGGATTTAGAGAATACCAAATTTTCTACATTTTTGGAGAATCCTTTCCAAGTGCCTGAGATGCTCTTCTTCCTTATTTTAGAACGTAGTTATTTCATCCAAATAAACAACCACGGATCTGCCATTTTCTTCTGCAAATGCAATGTCCATTTCCCTCTAAAATGTTTCTCCTGCATTCATGAGTCCAAAGGGCATCTTGGCATACATAAATGTTCCCCATGGTCTAGTGAAGGTTGTCTTCTCTTGGTCATCTGGATGTACGAAAATCTAGGTATAGCCTAAGAAGCCATCTAAAATTGACATCCTTTGAGATCCAACATTTTTTTGTAGTATTTGGTCCATCTTGGGAAGAGGATAGTTATCTTTAAGAGATGCCTTGTTCTAATTTCTAAAATCAATGCATATCCTAATCTTCCCATTTTTCTTCCTTGCAGATACCAAGTTGGCTAGCCACCTGGAAAATATCAATGGTACAATTATCTTTTCTTCAACCAACTTCTTAATTTCCTTTTCAATCAATGGCATAACCAATGGTTTGATCCTCCTCAATTTTTGTTTGAAAGGATTTTCATTTTCTTTGATGGGTATTATATGTTGAATGATACTATGATCATATTGCTTCAAATATTCATAACTCCATGCAAAAAAATCAATGTACCTCTTCATAAAATTAACATACCTTTTTTTTACTTTTGAAGAAAGGAACTTGGACAATTTGACCAACTTGGGATTTTCTGCAGTACCAAGATTACAACCTTCAACTTCGTCATCATCAGATTTCATATTAGGAATCTTAGCCACATCATTTTTATTAAACAAATTTTCAAGAGGGATTAATCCATTAGGAATATAATATATTTTCAGCTGTATGGCCTCTTAGTTAGCTTTCGTTTTAGCAAACGTATTTTTCTGGTCAACTTGGATGTTTTCAAACTCCTCCTTTAATTCCAGAAAATTTATGACTTGTTGATCACATTCAAACACTTTCCAATTGTTATATTATCAGTAATGGTTGGTATATGCCTAAATTCCACTTCATACTTATTTCTAGGATGCATAGGAATGGAAAATAAGCTAGCTAAGACAGCCAAGCAATCTGCCACAGAATTCTAATTTCTAGGCTTGATAGTGAAATTATGTTCTTCAGAATTTTCAAGCATTTCAAGGATCGGGTTTCTATATGGCCTCATTCTGACATCTTTAGTTTGATAAGTGAATTTTACTTATTTTATGACCAACTTAGAATCACCAAAAACTAAAAGTTTCCTAGCACCTAAAATTTTCAACACTTATAGACCTAAAAACAGAGCCTCATATTCAACACTACAGGGAAAAGACCCTCTGGCAGAGGTTATAAAGGAGGTTTTTAGTGTTATAAAATTGGCCAAAATTGTCAAAAAAACATATGCTACCACATTCGTTTATGGTAAAAAATGTTTTGGTGGAGATTTTAACGGAAATTGAACACAAATAAAAAAAAATGGGCGGCTGGAGGTTATTACAGATGTTTTTCCATCAGTGCTCTTATCAGGTTTGAATGCACCGGTGCGTATGGGTAGACAACGCACTAGGGCGGTCTAAGGAGAATGCACCAGGCCGTTAAGGAAAACAATAGCACCGGGCCTGGTGTTGGTGATACAACGCATGGGGCCATTCTAATTGGTCTTGGGATTTGAGCGGTGCCCATAGGTCGTATAAGCGCACTGGTGCGTGTATCTTTATGAGGCACTGATGGTCCGTATCACAGAAAGGAGCCAAGATTTATAATTGGTATCGATATTCATGCGGTGCACATGGCATGTACAAATGCACCAGTGCTTATAGATACATAAATGCCCCAGTGTGCCGTATCACACAAATGCACCGATATTTATAACTAGAATCGGTATTAGTGTGGTGCCCATAGAATCATAAACACACTGGTGCGTATAGACACATAAACGCACTGGGTTTCATTTTTTTTTTTTTAGAAACATCCACCTCTGACAGTCCAATTATTGTGATTGTTTTAAATTCATTATTCATCAAAGGTCGACACATATTATAACAATATTCATATTAATTACATTTTTATTAAATTTGAATGTGTTGTTTGGATTAATTTGTTATATCATATCAGAATTATTGTGGTTTTTTAAAATTCATTATTCATCAAAAGTCGACACATATATATATTCTTATAACAATATTCATATGAATTAAATTTTTATTAGTGCATTTGAGAATGACAATGGAGAATGCAACAGAATAAATTAAAACAATTATTATGATTATATATATATAAGATAGTCTTTATCATACAAAATGGGACAATTATTTGTATCCCTTTGTCTTTCAATTGGGACACTATGTCCATTACATTAAACAAAATGTCTAATTTCATAGACATATTTCAAAAAATAAAATGCCTTGATTTGATATCCAAATTACATAGTGATCATCATTCTTCGCTTCAATTGCTGTCACTGCCAAAGCTAATTCCATGACTTGGGTTATTTTCAGGAATGTTGTGTTCACGGCATTGATTGTTTTCTTATTCTTAATTTTCCATCTACAAACATAAAAATAAACTGAAATGAGTGTATATACATTGGTGAGAATAATGAAAATTCCAATATTAAATAATATACATCAATGTAAATCGAAAAGAAAAATGACCTATCATAGCAACAATTGACTCATAAACTATACACATTATTTCAAAACCATGTACCATGCCATATTTCAAAATTTCATCTGTTGGTGCAGTTCCATACTTTGTTTCCTGCAAGTTTTATACCCCATAACAAATCATATATTTAATATAAAAGATGTTTTTGTTCTATTAATTATAGACGGAGCTAATTAAAACGAGATCAATAGATGCTTACAAATTCCACAATTAAATTTTGATATGCCAACATATACTCACAACCCATATTTAACCCAATTTCAATAAATTCGTCTAATGATTCTTCTTTGTATGTTAGCACCTGTTTGAAGACATTCAATGATGATTTTTGTAAAACAACTTAAAAATACAAAATGAAATCTAGTTAAGTTGTTATAAGGAAGTAACAATTACTCACAAACTTAGAGATCAACCATTTTCTTCCTTGTCGTCTTGTTTTATGTGTTGAATGGGTTCCAATTTATTTTCTTTTCTCTAAGAAAATTCTTGAAAATTAATATTTAATGCTAAAATGTTTATTTATTGTACCTAATGATCGAAAAATTCAATGATTATGTATTACATTTGAAGCACATTGTTCTATTCATTCCACTAGATCCCTCAAACATTTGTAAAAGTTTTTCCCCCTTTCGTTAACTTCCAGCATCACTCCAGATGAGCCAAGGAGCAATTCATTTTCATTTGCATGTTCTATTTTTCTTTTCTTTTCTTAGAACAACATTCATTTTCTGAGTTGTTGGTCCCCTTAGAACATTAAACCGATGTGAATTAGTAGAGTGTTTGACACATGTTATCTAATAATTTTAGGTATACTATTAATTATAATTAAAAAAATAAACTCATATTGGATTGATAGTATTGTTTCATTCACCTGATTCATCTTTTTTCAATTTTTCCATTAAACTTTTATGCTCTTCTGGTCGTAGATCAAAAATAATCATATAGAGCTTCATCATTTTGTGGCTTTGCATGATACACAGTAAACAATACATATTAGCTAAAGTTACATATAGTTCAAAAATATATTTTTAATAAAGAATTTACAAAGAACTTGACTTTTTTTCTTTTCTTGATGTGTTAAAAGTATTTTTGTTACTTGATATCTTGTGAGTCATTTCTTTATCAATCTGAAACCTGTATAATATCATTCTTTAATATATTTATAAATAAATTCTCAACTTTTCAGTTAGAAAATAAGTATCGACACACCGGTGCGCCTTTCATGAAATCCGCACCGCCGCCGGTGCATGGATATATTAACAATGCACCGCCAAACAGTATAATACGTCGTAAGGTGCATTCGGTATTATAAATGCACCGCAAAAACAATATAATAAACCTAATGGTGCGTGGGGTATTATAAACGCACCGTAAAAACAGTGTAATACACCGTACGGTGTTTTCCTAGTTAAAGAGAGCACCAGTGCCCTATTTCAGATTTGGCGCACGAATTTAAAAAAAATGTTTTCAATTTCTATGACAAAGAACTTGCACGGTGCATTGTAATAATACAGAGCGCCAGTGCGGTGGAGTACGCAAGGGGCACCGATAAAGAAAAATCCATTTTTTCAAAAATTCACGCAATTGCCGAATGAATTGGAATTGGGATCCGACTATGCAAGTCATCTCGTGGGTTGAACGTCAATCTAAAATGAAAAACCCTAATTCAGAAATCACAAAAATAGGGAGAATAAAGGGAAAAAACAAACAAATAAAGGGTTCGGGATAAAAATGGATAAAACTGTAAGAAAAAATAAAAAATTACAGAAAAAGTAAAAAAAAGAATTAAATTTAATCACGAAATGGTCTAAAATTCTATGATAAAGGACTTGAATCACCAGAGTTTTTGTTTCTAATTGTCTAAATACTTCTGTTGGAACGTATTTCGCCATCCACAGTGCCCTCGTGCTCTCTTTCTCCAAGTCTATCTCCTGCAAAAATCTGACTGAAATTTTTTAGCAAAAATAGTGAAATAATGAAAAGTCTTTAGTATTTAAAGAATTATTTTATCAACTTAGATTTTCGAAAATATTTTGCTGCCCGTTTTTCAATTTTCCCCTTTTTTAAACTTAAACAAAATAGAGTTGCATTTTTTTTTATTTGCGTTTATTCATTTCTGTTGCACGTAAATGTGACGCACCGGTGCATTTTATTATTACTACGCACCGGGGCCTGTTAGGATAATAAGCACACTGGACTTTTTAAATCTTTTTTTTTTTTGTATGTAAGATCATAAAAAATAATGATAATTATAAAGTACATGAATTTATTTTCATTATTTTTTAAACTTTATATATGTAAGATCATAAAAAATAATGATAATTATAAAGTACATGAATTTATTTTCATTATTTTCTAAACTTTATATATGTAAGATCATAATAAAATAATGATAATTATAAAGTACATGAATTTATTTTCATTATTTTCTAAACTTTATGTTATAAAATTCGTGTTATTCTAGATTTGTTATTTTACAATTATTTGCAAATCTACAAATTTAAATATTTTAATAAAATCATTTCACATGAATACAATTAAAATTTTCACATTAATAGAATTAAAATTTTACAAATTAATATTCTACATATAATTACATTAATTAAAATTAGAATTACAATTAGAATTACAATTTTACATTAATTTCACATACATGAATTACGATTAGAATTACAATTACATTTACAATTTTACATATAATTACATTTACAATTACAATTGCAATTTTACAAATATTTTAGAGACAATTCAATTAAAATTATAGTTACAAATACAATTGCATTTACAATTTTACATAGAATTACATTTACAATTACAATTACAATTACAATTTTACAAATAGTTTACATACAATTCAATTAAAATTACAATTACAATTTCTGAAATTTACATACAATTAGAATTACAATTACAATTTTACAATTTTTTATATATACAATTACAATCATTTCACAATAAATTAAATATTACAATTAAAATGTTACATTAATAAATATTTTACATAATATTACACTTAAAATTGCAATTAGTACAATTACAAATACAATTTTACAATTTTACATAGAATTTAAATTTAAATTACAATTACATTCATGACATAATATTTAATAAATATCATGGTCATTTAATAATATTTAATTAATTAATAAACATCATCACGATCATGATAACCATCGTACAAACATCATATTCGACTAATAAACACATTCAAATAACATCAAATTAACATTATATATTAACATCATCACAACACAAACATCAAATATATATCTCAATATAATGTCAAATAACTCATGCGCCTATCACATATACACATCTATCTACAAGCTAAACATTAAATGAACATATCTAACATGATTAACAATATGCGCCACATCATGATGATTATCAACATGAAAATTAAGTATAATTGCAACATGAACATAAAATACATGGACCATATATATATATATAACTGAATAATGTTAAAAATATACAACTGTAATATAAATCATGTCATAGATCAAGCGCAGGTGGTAGTATAACAACATCAATAACACTAGTACAAGTGGATGCGGCCTGCTCAGTAGAGCTGGGTGCAGCCTCGACAGTCGATGGTCGACTAGCCTACTCATGATCATGATGATCACTAGTACTGATGGATGCATCCACTGGTGGTAGTACAACATGATCAATATGAGGTGCAGTAGTAGTGGACGCGGCCTTCTTAGTCAATAGTACTGTAGCCTCGGTGGTTGATAGTCCAACCTGCTCATGATGATCGTGACTAGTACTCATGGTAGATGCTGTAGGCTGCTGACTAGATGTGGCCGATGGTCTAGCCTCATGTCCATGATGAATAGTGTCAAATGTTGGCAGTGGAGCCTCATGTTGATCATCAAGCGCACCGCGAGGTGAATGATCACGAGATGCATCTGAGTGGCTACTGACAGACTGTCCATCACGTGTCGCAGCTCGACTATGCCTATAGCTACGGAAAATCCTCCTCAAATGTGTAACATCTGTCGTAGCTCCTACGACATGCCGCATCAGGCTATACATGTCACGCGACATGCCTCTCCACATCAGTATCAATCTATCATCACCCTGTATCTCTCTGTAATTAGAGAGCCTGATGCCCGCATTTGAAATCAATCCATAGAGTTGGCTACCCAAATCCATCCGATATCTAGTCTTTGGTCGACCATGCCTAGCAAAAGGCGGTATCGGTGCACCATGAGGCGGATGAGGATCAGCACGTATGTCTGTTGCGCCACTGGCCTCATCCTGATCTGGCACATCAGCCATCTCCTGATCGTAATCATTAGGATCGACACCTGGATCATATGGTGGATCCGACATCTCATCGCCATCAAAAGACCCAATATCTACAAAATATTTACAAGTACACAATAATAATTAGACAATTTCATTACATAATTTAATAAAAACAAGTTAAAGAACATGTTAGAATAAATATAAATAAAACAGTAATATTACTCTATCATCTGGCAGCTCATCAGGAGTGAAGAGGATGTCTGGATACCCTTGCCAATCTAGTCCAACATAAGGACATGGGAACATAATGAAGGGATGCAGCCCGCCAACGCTGGCTAGTAAGTCCAGCGAATCATGTGATATCATCACTGGAAATATAGTGTCTCCCCTCTTGGGCATCATCTTCCCCCACATGTGCATTCGGGCCTGCAACATCGGCCTACGAGGCTGTCGAACAAAACTAGGTCTCATCTCTGGAAACCTCTCAAAAAATAAACAAAACAACTCTGAAGCAAAAGGGAAGTTGACCCTCCCTTGTGCATGAGCACGACATCTATCTAAGGTCATACAAAACTGTCACAAAAAAATGGCAGACCACCTGACAAGTCATGGCTGTTGGACTAAAGAATCAACGTAATATAAAAGCGAGCAACTAATGCGTTGCCTGTCACTAGTGTTGTGCGAAATGATCGAAGCAATAATAGAGAGGCACTCCACGTCCTGTCTACCAAAAGCACCTATACGTAACTGACCTCCAGGTACCTGAAACTCTGAAGGAGACAGTACATGTGCTCCAATGTATCTCTGGGAGTAAACTAACTGTCTCCCTGCTACACAACCAGGTGGCACGTCTAGGAATGAGGGAAAATCCACCACTCTCCTTGATAGTCCTATAATAAAATAAATGTCCTCCTTAGTGAGTGTGTACCACTAGTCAGGACAAACCTGAAAAGCCTGTCGGTGGGCATTCCACCTGCCGATAAGATGTCTCAAAAGAACACTATGGGCCTTTAGGCCGGAAATAGCCTCCTCATAGAACTTGAGGAGGCTTACCTGCTTAAGGATCTCCTAGGTATCTGCAGTAATAGGGTGAGGGCATCCATCTCTCTCCCTCTCTCTCGCCTCCCATTGGCGAATCATGTCATACTGTTCTGCTTGTTGTTATTGTTCTTGCTCCTATTCTCTCTGAATCATTGCCATATTAAATATTTTTTTTTATTAAAACAGAAATGTATTTATAATATACATATACAATTTTTTTTGAAAAAAAAAACATACATACAAGTCAGTGCTCCATAAAAACAGTCACACACCAGTGCTGGTGCGTCCTAATATTTTAGCGCACCATCCTCGGGGCTGCTAATGAAACAACCCGCACCGGCTTCGATGTTGATGTCTATTTTTCAAGCACCACAGACTGTATATAATTCAAAATAGCGGTGCGCTGACTAAAATATACACCCTGGCATGTATAGTCGTGTCAGTGCACCGACTTCATGACAATGACATAGTTGACGGTGTGGTATTTTACTCGGCCGCACCGTTGACCCTCTCAGAATGAAAAATGTAGTGCACTGACATAAATCGGGGTGACAAATACAGTCAACGCACTGCACTGTGATTTCCGGGGTCAACGATGCACCTAGATAAATGAGCGCACCACCTTTTTCCTTTTTATTTTTAATTTAAAATTATTCGGGTTGCTTTCTGACACTACCCCGGAAATGGTGTGTTTACCATTAGCACCAGTAGTGGTGCTGCTTGTAGATTTTATAGGTACCACCACTACCGTTGCAAGCCAAACAACTCGAGCACACCACGTGACAATATTTTTTTTTTAATGGTTATTTTTAAGTTTAATTTAATATCTAATTCGGTAAAAGGCTTAATTATAGAAAAACTAGAAAAATACCTGTACATTTCGCAGTCAAGGAGGCATATTGGCTGTAAAATTTGGAAAATAAAATTTGCTCACTGTTTTTCAAAATTCAAGCTACAAATTGGTTGGAAATGTAGAGCAGCAGTGTGTGCAATGGGTGCAATGAGAGCAGCGAGGGCAGGGCGGCTCAGAAATAAGGAAATAGCACCGGGGATTGAGAGATCTGGAGCACTGAGGAAAGTGAATAATGAATTTTTTTGGCCGTAATTTTTTTTTAACCTTGTTCTGGTGCGTGGGGTTTTATAAGCGCACTGGTGCGGTTAAATAAAACTGCACTGGGCGGTATCAATTTTGGCGCATTGTTTATAATGTGCTGGGGCGTTGCCCTAACTGCGCACCGGGAAGTTTCAGTTTCGGTGCAAAAATTTGATGATGCACCGCGGCGTCGTAATGGTAAAGCACCGGTGCGTAATAGTCGCGAAGCACCAATTTTTTGGCCTTAATTTTGTTTTTTTATATAACGCTATTCCAGTGCGGGCTATTTTTGGCACACCGATGCTCTTAGAGAAGAACACACCAGTTCATTTCTGTTTTGGCACAATGTTTTATGATGCACCGGCGTTATAGTGGTTGGATGCCACGGCGGTGTGTACTTCATGCAAGCTGTCCAGCGTGCCAATGTTCGGTGCACACCGGTGCGTTCCATGGTATCGTGCGTACCGGTAATTGATAGCTCAAGAGCACTGGAAAACTGAAAAATCTGGGTTTTTTGTCACTTAATTTAACCCTTTACTGGTGTGCGTTATTTATTGGTGCATTGATACTGTTTGCTGCAAACGCACCAGTCGGTTTGTGTTTTGACGCGTTTTTTATGATGCACTAGTGTGGCTTTTGTCTACCGCACAGCGTGGTTTTGGTGTTGGCATTGTGTTTTATAATACACCGGTGCAGACGAGTTGTGAGGCACCAGTACTCTATTATATTATGATGCACTGGGCATGTGTGTACGGAGTGCACAGTGTCCGATGTGCCAATGATTTTGGCCGCACTGGTGCTTTATTTTGTTGAGAGTACCGAGGCGAGTTTTAATGATAAGAGCACCGATAGGAAAACATACAAAACCCTCTGCTCGCCAACCTCCTCTAGTAACCAAAGCTAGAAATGGATGTATGGGGTATTTTTCTTTGTTGTTCCTCAAAAACATCTGCTGGAGGGTCTTTTCCTTGTAGTGCAACCATGTTATTTGTACAATCAAAATTCATTTTGTAGGATAAAAATTACTCTCATTCCTAGGGCTGATAATCCACATACCTGCACCAGCTCCCTCCCTTCCAGGAGCGCCATCAAAATCCATATGCCACCAACCCTTGTTATCAATCTCTTCAACTAGCTAATTTTCTATTTGCTGATTTTTTTCTAGTTGCTAATTTTCTAATTCATTAGTGATTTCATTGAAAAGGATGGAGGATCCCAACTCAGTTTCCACTACATAGACTGGGAATTTTTGAGGTTTTTCTTTTCTAATGACCATGTATTCCATCCTATACACAATATACAACCTCTTTTTCTTTCCAAAGACTGGGATTGTGGCATAAGTCATGTCCATTTGCATGGTTCCCTTGATTTTGGCAGCCCAAGACCTAGATAATAGCATGCCAAATTTTGGAGGGATATCAACCACCACTATGTCCATTAATATTGTCTTAGTAGGAACTTGATTCAAACCAACAACAACACCTTGATAAGACCAATATATTGAACTATTTTCGAATCAAATGGAATTAATATTGACCATGATGACCTTAGGCATTAGGTTATGAGATGCCCCTGAATCTAGCATAGAAGTATGTAAAGTCATGTCATGAATGTTTAGGCTCACATAGAAAGGTAGAACTTCCTCATTTTTCTCATCTTCTACTCTTGGCCCTAAGAAGATAATAGAAATATCTTCTTACAAATTTGGAATATCAGAGGGCCCCGGCTGAGTCTTAAGCATCTTGAAAATTTGGCTTTCGTATTCAATGACTTTTATGATCTCACCAAAAGGGACAACGATATTTCTTTGAAATTTCATTTTCTAAATTGAAAGCATGCTCTGTTTTTTCAATTTCTTTTCCAAGAGGGGTATCTTTCTTCTGTTCAACATCCTTTGGACCATCCTTGTTAGGATTATTTTTACTGGCTACTATAGGAACATTTCTATTCCTATGGTTGTATTTTTTTTGCATTTAAAAAATATCATTCTAATAGCCTTCTAAGTAATCATATTTTGTTTTTAAGTCTCATTATCTCTTGGTCTCTGCTGATTTTGAGGTCTTCTATAGTGATGATTTATGATTTTTGTTTCTTTTTTTGCAACAGGAGGAGGAATATTTCCAAGAACAAGCCTATCCATAAGCCTCTCCATAGATTTCATCATGTTGTCATATTTCACATCCGATGATTTAGAGGGTTCTTCTTCTTCTTTTAATATTCCTTTACCAATCTTAGACTTTTTCTCTACACCATATTAACCTCAACTTTCATAGCATCATTTTGTATATTAGAAAAAGTGGAAGATTCTCTCTCCCTCAGTAAATGGAAAAATCATAATCAAAGGCTTCAACATAATGTAATTGGGCATCTCCTGGAGGAGGTTTAATATGAGCAGGAATAGAATTGCAAACCTTATTGAATCTATGTTGAACTGACTCATTACTAGCTTTCTTCAAGTTATTATATTCAGTCAAGGCTTAAACAGGGTTCATTTTACTTCCTCATTTTCTCAAAAAAACTATCCTCCAATTCATCTCAAATGACATAAAACATAGCTTTTACAGCAAAACATAGTACATGAAGGAAATTTGAGAATAAAGTTATGAATTACGAGTAATCATAATACGATGAGGCTAATAAAAATATATAAATTGAAGAGATAAAACATAAGCCAAGAATAATCTCCGGTTTTGAAGGCAATTGCTGTAAAGTGTGTATTAGCTTAAGATAGAAAATTTACATAGTAGCTTGCTCATAACATTCATCAACCCGTTCAAACTCAAAAAATTCCCCATTTATAGAGTGAGGTATCTTTACAATGGTCTACCACCTGTGCTAGACTTTGATACCTTGAACTAGAGACCTAATTCAAATAGGATTACATCACATGGAGAATTATTTTATGTTTTGATGGAGTTTGTTTTCAAATAGGAATCTATGACCATTAAATAACTCCAACAAACATCTAAAAAACTTTTCTTGTCATATTTATCAAACCAAACTGACTGCTTAGGTGTTGGTTGTTTAATGCACTGGAGTTAACACCTTGTGAACTTGAGTTGAGATGGTGAGTTGGCATGCTTTGTTAACTTGATGAGGTGTTAGCCACATGAAGGTTGATTGTTGAGTTGTCCTCTTGAACAAAAGACATAATAATTTTCATATTGCAACCTTGTTCAATTATTCACTGCATTTACTACCCCAAAGTCATCAAAAATTCCTAACGCTAGAAAAAATAAAGTATAGGCATTTTAGTAGCGAACCTCCGTATAAAATACCAAAATCCACCCTTCTACATAATTTTTAACCTTTCTATTTATTCTAGGGTCTCCCTTGAGGCTAATAGTTTAAAAAAATGCTTTGAAAATTCTATCTTCTGAAAGTATGGTTGAGATTTAACTCCATGAAAATTATGAAAATTCTATAGCAAATTTCTTTCTTCAAGCTTGGGAGTTGCTACAGAAGTTACTAGTTTTATGAGATTTTGCATTTTCTTCCTTATATCACCTCAAAAACACTTGTATCACCTCCAAAACATTTGTATAAGCCTATGCATGTCTTTCTAATAGCATAATCCATATTATAGCCAAAAAATGTAATTTGACCATGCTTATGGAGCATCATCATCATTAATGGTGATGAATTTTAGGCCTCTCTTCAAAAGTTTAGCTTGTATCATCTGCATTTGTGCTTCCAAGTCTTTGGGTTGATCCTGCAACCACCTATTTATTTTGCATAGATGCTCCATCATCATGTGTAGAGGAAATGTCCTCTTTAAAATATTTCCTGATATATCTTCCACTTCATTTTAATAATCCAGTTACTTAGATATGTCTTGCTTGAATTCCTAAAAAGGTAATTTTGACTCTATTAAATCATTTCTACCATCCCTTAACTCTTCTTGGAGAAGCTCTACCTCAGTCTTTTCTTCCACCTCTTCTTTACCTTTACTTCTCTTCACTCATTTTGTCTTTGTTGCAGGATCCTCTGAAAGTTTTTCTTTTGATGTCAAATTCTTCCTTAATGGTTGTTTAGGAATCAATGGTTTCTCAGGCATATTTTGATTTGAATGTTGTGATATTGTGAAATGTTTTCTAGGCCTCAAGATAAAACCTCAACCATCTTGATCAAATTCTAATTTCTTAGCTCTTTTGTTTTTCTTTAGAGTCTCTGTCTCCCTCATTTCAACATGCTATACAATGGGGCTTTCTTCAATTTCAATAGCCTCCAAGATATCCGTTCACTTGCCTATTCCTTCATTTTGACTTGTACTAACCCTCCTATGTGTCCTTATATATGTTTTTATTTGTTTTCTTGTAGAATTTTTCTTTGACACCATAGTCTTTTGCACTTGTTAAACCTCCAGCTCCATAGGCTAGCATGATGGTCTGCTACATGTTCTAATTCAGATGGTGCTACATGTTTTGCCTGAGATGGTTTGTCTTTATCTAGAGTACTGAGCTTAGATCTTGGTGTTTTCCTAGGGGTGACAACATCAAGTTCATATCCACTCATAAACAAAACTATAGGCCAATATTTATTAAAAAAAATTTAATTCTTCAACCACCAACAACTTGATTAGAGCATGGTGAAAAATTGAGGTATCATTGGTTTAAGGTTTGGCCTGAAATTTGTCTACCATTTTTCGCAAGCTCCTAAACAAATAAAAAGGAAAATCTAAGGGTTTCTTGTGAAGTGTAGCAACAAGTTGAAATGTTTTTGATATATTGTGGTGAATCTACTCTCACAGGTGAAATACTTCTAGATCACCATCATAAATTTTTAAAAATACTCTGTAAGGCATGTTCTAGGGATGCTTGAAGCCATATCGATGCCTATGTGTTATTCTTTCAAAAATTCATCACAATTCTAGAATTTAAACTTTTTTAATTTGAACCATCACTTTCCTGGTCTCGGGATCTTAGTGGCTTGTGCAATGGTGTCCGGGGACAGAACAAAACTTAACATTCCCACTTTCGACCCTGTGCCTATAAAATTGATAGAAAAGTCCTTTGAAACTTGTCCATGATGTCCCAACAATTATTGACAAAGGTGGAGGCAGCCCACTCTATCAAACGCTTGGGAGAAGTTGGGGTCTTCTTCTAGCTACTTCATGTCCATGGGCCTGTATCTAAGAACAACTCGTTTATATTTTTTCTTTTGTAATTTCATGGCTCCAAAGTTAATTGAAAAATCATCCCTTTCCTTGACACATGCAAATATTTTTAGAGACAACACCCAAAGTTTTTGACACAAATATAATTAACCCTGAGGCAACTAGACAAACATCCTAGACCTGCAGACCGATATTGAGATAAACAAAGCATCTCTCAGGGATTAAATAAGGCATATTTGAGACAGGGAATCAAAATGAAAAAGTGAAAATGGGATAGGAGGACTGAACAACATTCATTTCAAAAAATAATGGAAAATGACAATGATGAGCAATCATGAGCCATTATGCTCTGATAGTCATTAACCAAACCTTTTTTGATAATCTGCATGATTTTTTCTACCATAGGAAGAAAAAAAATGAAATTTTGTAGAAAGTCTTATGTTTGAGAGGGTATATTTTCTATGGAAGTGTCAGGAAATTTCATAGCAAATCCTGACCTTTTTACACTGAATTTGTTGCGGAAGTATGAAAAAGTGTCAAATTTTCCATAATGACTAAATCTTCTTATGCACAACAAAATTTTGGGTTTTTCTTTGCAATGAATTCCCTAAATGCTAATGATGACCTTTCAACATCACTAAATGACCTTGATACATGTGAAATTTTGAAAATCATAAACTTAAAAATCCTATTAAAACCTAAGACACTTAACATAATTGACTAAAGAAAAACCAAGTGGTTATCATGGATAACATCTTGAAACTTATAATTTTCTCTTAAATATTATGTGATGGACGGTGGATGATATCCATAAAGTGCCATAAATGGGGTCACTTTTTTTGCAGTGTGGAAGGAAGTGTTATACCACCATTCAACCAGAGGAAACCACTTGACCCATTATGTTTTTTTTTTTTTTTCTGCTATAAATAAATGAAAATAGCCTTCCAAACATTTTTTCACTATCTTAGTTTTCCCATCGGATTGAGGATTATAAGATGGGCTATGAGATATTTCAGTACCCAAAAAAGAAAATAATTTCATCCAAAAATTTCCAGTGAAAATGGGATCTATGTCACTTACAATAATCTTTGGGTTTCCATGTAGATTTTGAATTGTTTCCATAAATGCAGTAGCAATTGTACTCGCTTTAATTGGTTGAGATAATGCACAAAAGTGTGCATATTTAGTAATTCTATCAACTACAACCATGATTACACTCTTTCCTTCGGACTTAGGTAAACATGTGATAAAATACATTGAAACCTCCTCACAACATTGACTTGGAATGGATAAAGGTTGTAGCAGACTCAGGGTCTTAATTGTGTCAACTTTATTTTGCTGCTAAACTAAAAATTCCACTAGAAACTTTTAATATCAGATTTAAGGCCATCCTAAAAAAAAAAATTCTTCACCATGTGGTATGTTTTTAAAAATCCCGAGTGTCCTCCTAAGGGAGAGGTGTGAAATTCGAAAATAATCTTATGTTTTAGTTGGGAATTCTTACAAACATATAAGCAATATTTGTACCATAAGGAATCATTTTTCCAACTAAATGTATGAGAGGTACTGGGATCTTGGTGCAACTTTTGAATGAGTGTCTACACTTCTTCGTCATTCTTCCATTCCTCCCTTGCTTTGGTTATCCAATTTGATTGGAGAATAGAAATGGCACAAATCAATGCTTCCACATCCTCATCCTTTCTTGAGAGTGCATATGCAACAACATTTAGCTTCTTTTTTTGTGTGTATGATTTCAAAGTCATAACCCAAAATATTTGTGACTCATTTTTGTTGCTCTTATGAAGATAGTATTTGTTTAAAAAAGTATTTAAGACTATCATGATCATTTTTTCTGTTGAAGTGTCTTCCTATTAGGTAAGGTCACCATTTCTTTAGTGCATGTAGTATTTCCAACATTTCCTTCTCATAAATATCTTTTTGTGAATACTTTCCTCTTATTGGACTACTTTCAAAAGCAATGGTTTTTCCATCATGTATTTAAACAACACAATTTCCATTTCCTAAGGCATCACATTCCACAATAAAGGTTTTTGTGAAGTCTGGTGTAGCTAAGACTAGTGCTTTGCACATTGCATCTTTAAGATGTTCAAAGGCCTTAGTTGCTTCAAGAGTCCATGAAAATGAAAATTTAGTCAATAATTTTGTTAGAGGTGCTGCTATTTTCCCATAACTCTTTAAGAAACTTGCGATAATACCACGTTAACTTGAGAAATCCTTGCAATTGCTTTATGGATGTGGGAACTTTCCATTCCTTAATGGATTTAATTTTGTGAGGGTCTACCTTAACACCCTCCTGAGATACAATATGACCCAGATATTCGACCTCTTGTACTCCAAAGAAACATTTGGAGGTTTTTGCATATAACTGTTTCTCCTCCAATAGTTTGAGCACCCTATCAACATGTTGAACATCATCCTTCCAAGATTTGTTGTAGATTAGTATATCATCAAAAAATACTAATACAAATTTTCTAAGGAAGGGTTTGAAAATGGACTTCATCAACCCTTGAAATGTAGAAGGTGCATTGGTAAGGCAAAAATGCATGACCAAAAATTCATAATGACCCTCATGAGTTCTAAATGTTGTTTTTAGAATGTCTTTAGTCTTCATGCTAATCTGGTGATATCCTAAAGGAATATCTAACTTGGTGAAATAGATTCCTCCATGTAATTCATCCAATAATTCATCAATCATAAGAATGGGAAATTTATCTTTAATAGTGAGCTTATTAAGCTCCCTATAATCCCGACACATGTGACATGATCCATCCTTCTTGTGCACCAATACTACTAGAGCAGAGAAAGAACTTTGACTAGGCTAATACGTTCAATTTCACTCTTTTGGAAACAAGGATATCTGTAAGGCCTGATGTTTTGAGGAACACTTCTTGGAATCAAATTAATAGCATGATCATGATCATGAATAGGTGGAAGTCCTTTGGGAGTTTCAAAAACCTTGGAATGATTGTCCAAGAAGTTTTGGAGATTTGGAGAAATCGATGATTTTGATGTTGAAAATTCTAGTGAGCATGATTGTGAAATTACGCCTCGTTGTTATTTCTTCTTGTCAAAGAAAAACCCAAAATTTTGTTGTGCATAAGAAGATTTAGTCATTATGGAAAATTTGACACTTTTTCATACTTCCGCAAAAACTTAAGTGTAAAAAGGTCAGTATTTGCTATGAAATTTCCTGACACTTCCATTACAAATATACCCTCTCAAACATAGAATTTTCTACAAAATTCCATTTTTTTTCTTCTAATGGTAGAAACAAACATGCAGATTATCAAAAAAGGTTTGGTCAATGACTGTTACAGCATATTGGCTCATGATTGCTCATCATTGTCATTTTCCATTATTTTTTGAAATGAATGTTAATTAGTCATCCTATCCCATTTTAACTTTTTCATTTTGATTCCCTGTCTTGAATATGCCTTATTTCATCCTTGAGAGATGCTTGGTTTATCTCAGTATCAGTTTGGAGGTCTAGAATGTTTGTCTAGATGTCTCAGGGTTAATTCTATTTGTGTCAAAAACTTTGTGTGTTGTCTCTAAAAATATTTGCATGTGTCAAGGAAAGGGATGATTGTTCAATTAAATTTGGATCCGTGACATTACAAAAGAAACAATATAAAGGAGTTGTTTTTATATATCAACCCATGGACATGAAGCAACTAGAAGAAGACCGCACCTTCTCCCAAGCGTTTGATAGAGTGGGCTGCCTCCAGCTCTGTCAAAAATTGTTGGGACATCATGGACAAGTTTCAAAGGAATTTTCTATCAATTTTATAGGCACAGGGTCGAGAGTGGGAATGTTAAGTTTTGTTGTGTCCTTAGATACCATTGCGCAAGCCACTAAGATCTCGAGATCAGGAGAGTGATGGTTGAAAGTAAAAAAGATTTAATTATAGAATTATGATGAATTCTAGAAATAATAACACATAGGCATCGATATGGCTTCAAGCATCCCTAGAACATGCCTTACAGAGTATTTTAAAAAAAAATTGATGGTGATCCAGAAGTATTTCACTTGTGAGGGTAGATTCCCCACAATATAACAAAACCATTTCAATTTTTTGCTACACTTCACAAGTAATACACCCTTATATTTGCCTTTTTTATTTGTTTAGGAGCTTGGGATAAATGGAAGACAAATTTCAGGCCAAACCTGAAACCAGTGATACCTCAATTTTTCACCATGCTCTAATGAAGTTTTTGGTGGTTGAAGAATTAAAAACGTTGAATAAATATTGGCCTATAGTTATTTTTATGAGTGGATATGAACTTGATGTTGTCAACCCTAGAAAAACACCAAGATCTAAGCCCAGTATTCTAGATAAAGAAAAAACATCTGAAGCAAAACATGTAGCACCATCTGAATTATAACATGTAGTAGACCATCATGCGGATATGTAGCCTATGATAGTCCCTATGGAGCTAGAGGTTGAACAAGTGAAAGAGACTGTGCTGTCAAAGAAAAATTCTACAAAAAATTAAATAAAAACATATACAAGGACATGTATGAGAGTTACTAGAAGTAAAACTGAAGGAATAGGCAAGTCAACTAATATCTTGGAGGCTATGGAAATTGAATAAAGCCCCATTGTATAACATGTTGAAATCAGGGAGACAGAGGCTCTAAATAAAAACAAAAGAGCTAAGAAACTAGACTTTGATCAAGATTATTGTGGTTTTATCTTGAGGCCTAGAAAACCTTTCACAAGATCACAACAGTCAAATAAAAAGATGCCTAAGCAACCATTGATTCCTAAACAGTCATTAAGGAATAAGTTGACATCAAAAGAAAAACTTCGAGAGGAGCCTGCAACAAAGACAAAATGAGTGAAGAGAAGTAAAGGTAAAGAAGAGGTGCAAGAAAAGACTGAGGTAGAGCTTCTCCAAGAACAGTTAAGGGATGCTAGAAATGATTTAATAGAGTCAAAGTTACTTTTTTAGGAATTCAAGCAAGACATATCTAAGTAAATGGATTATTAAAATGAAGTGGATGATATATCAGGAAAGATGTTAAGGAGGACATTGCCTCTACACATGGCAATGAAGCATCTAAGAAAAATAAATAGGTGGTTGCAGGATCAACCTAAAGACTTAGAAGCAGAAATGTAGATGATACAAGCTAAAATTTTGAAGAGAGGCCTAAAATTCATCACCGTTAATGATGATGATGCTCCATAAGCATGGTCAAATTGCATTTTTTGGCTACATTATGGATTATGATATGATACAAGCATGCATAGGCTTATACAAATGTTTTGGAGGTGATACAAGTGTTTTTGAGGTGATAAAAGGAAGACAATGAAAATTCTCATAAAACTAGTAAGTTTTGTAGCAACTCCCAAGCTTGAAGACATAAATTTGCTATAGAAGTTTCGTAGCTTTTCATGGAGGTAAATATCAGCCATAATTTCAAAAAATAGAATTTTCAGAGCATGTGTTTAACCTATTAGCCTCAAGGAGGACCCTGGAATAAATAGAAAGGTTAAAAATTACGCAGAAGGGTGGATTTTGGTATTTTCTACGGAAATTCGTTACCAAAGTGCCTATACTCTCGTTTTCCAGCGTTAGGAGTTTTTGATGACTTTGGGGTTGTAAATCCAGTGAATAAGTGAACAAATAACAAGGTTGGAACATGAATATTATTATGTATTTTGTTCAAGAGGACAACTCAACAATCAACCTCCATGTCGCTAACAGCTCATCAAGTTAACAAAGCATGCGAACTCACCATCTCAACTCAAGTTCAGGAGGTGTTAACTCCTGTGCATTAAAAAACCAACACCTCAGCAGTCAGTTTGGCTTGATAAAGATGAAAAGCAAATTTTTTTAGATGTTTGTTGGAGTTATTTAATGGTCATAGATTCCTATTTGAATACAAACTCCATAAAAACATAAAATAATTCTCCATGTGATGTAATCCTATTTGAATTAGGTCTCTAGGTCAAGGTATCGAAGTCTAGCATAGGTGGAATACCATTGTAAATATACCTCACTCTATAAATGGGGGAATTTTTGAGTTTAAACGAGTTGATGAATATTATGAGCAAGCTACTATGTAAATTTTCTCTCTTAAGCTAATACACACTTTACAGCAATTGCCTTCAAAACCTGAGATTATTCTAGGCTTATATTTTATCTCTTCAATTTATATATTTTCATCAACCTCATGGCATTATGATTACTTGGAATTCATAACTTTATGCTAAAATTTCCTTCATGTACTATGTTTTGTTGTAAAAGTTATGTTTTATGTCATTTTTCTCTTCAATATTCATTTGTCTCTTGAGCATAAAGTATTCATGTTTTATGTTTTATCCCAAAGGTTGTAGCAGACTCATGGTCTTAATTGTGTCAAATTTATTTTGCAGGTAAACTAAAAATTCCACTAGAAACTTTTGATATCAGATTTAAGGCCATCCCAAAAAAATTATTTCTTCACCATGTGGTAAGTTTTTAAAAATCCCGAGTGTCCTCCTAAGGGAGAGGTGTGAAATTCCAAAATAATCTTATGTTTTAGTTGGGAATTCTTACAAATATATAACCAATATTTTTACCATAAGGAATCATTTTTCCAACTAAATGTATGAGATGTACTGGGATCTTGCTGCAACTTTTGAATGAGTGTCTACACTTCTTCGTCATTCTTCCATTCCTCCTTTGCTTTGGTATCCAATCATTAGGGGAATTTTGAGGTCTAAAAATGGCCTCCTAAGGAAATTATAAAATAATAGTAGAAATAATAAGATAAGATTTGATGACATCATCAAATTTTAGAGGGAAAAAAGAAAAAACTACTTTTTCAACTTGTATTTTCAACATACCTCCCAAAGTTTTTACTCAAATTTCTAGTGGGAGTACTCGTTGGATGAAAAATTTAATTATTCATCCAAGGAGTACCCATTTTGCATACTTTCGATGGACCCTACTACAAGAAAAATGAGAAATACATAAAAAACATGATTGTAATCACGTTTTTTCATGTATTTCTGATTTTTCTTGTAGTAGGGTCCATTGAAAGTATGCAACATGGGTACTCCTTGGATGAAGAATTAAATTTTTCATCCAACGTGTATTCCCACTTTAAATTTGAGTAAACACTTTGGGAGATGAGTTGAAAATACGAGTTGAGAAAGTAGTTATATTATTTTATTATTTTTTAAACTTTTTACTCTTTAATTAGAAAAGGGTGAATCATCCCCCATGGTTGACATCATCATCTTGAATCCTATTAGTTCTTATAAATTTTATTTTTTTTGTACGTTTTTCTTAGGAGACCCATTTTAGACCTCAAAATTCCCCTAATGCTGATTGGATAATAGAAATGGCACCAATCAATGCTTCCACATCCTCATTCTTTCTTGAGAGTGCATATGCAACAACATTTAGCTTCCCTTTTTTGTAGATTATTTCAAAGTCATAACCCAACATCTTTGTGACTCATTTTTGCTGCTCTTATGAAGGTAGTATTTGTTCGAAAAAGTATTTAAGACTATCATGATCAGTTTTTACCTTGAAGTGTCTTCCTATTAGGTAAGGTCACCATTTCTTTAGTGCATGTAGTATTTCCAACATTTCCTTCTCATAAATAGCTTTCTGTAAATACTTTCCTTTGATTGGACGACTTTCAAAAGAAATGGGTTTTCCATCGTGCATTTGAACAACACAATTTCCATTTCCTAAGGCATCACATTCCAAAATAAATGTTTTTGTGAAGTTTGGCATAGCTAAGACCGGTGCTTCGCACATTGCATCTTTAAGATGTTCAAAGGCCTTAGTTGCTTCAGGAGTCCATGAGAATGCATACTTATTCAATAATTTGGTTAGAGGTGCTACTATTTTCCCATAATTCTTAAGAAACTTGCGATAATACTGCGTTAAATTGAGAAATCCTCACAACTTCTTTACGGATGTGGGGACTTTCCATTCCTTAATAGATTTAATTTTGTTAGTGTCTACCTTAACAACCTCCTGAGATACAATATGACCCAGATATTCCACCTCTTGTACTCCAAAGAAACATTTGGAGGTTTTTGCATATAATTGTTTCTCCATCAATAGTTTGAGCACCCTATCAAGATGGTTAACATCATCCTTCCAAGACTTGTTGTAGATTAGTATATCATCAAAAAATACTAACACAAATTTTCTAAAGAAGGGATTGAAAATGGACTTCATCAACCCTTGAAATGTAGAAGGTGCATTGGTAAGGCAAAAAGGCATGACCAAAAATTCATAATGACCCTCATGATTTCTAATTTTTTTTTTCAAAATATCCTCAGTCTTCATGCTAATCTGATGATATCCTAAATGAAGATCCAACTTGGTGAATTAAATTCCTCCATGTAATTCATCCAATAATTCATCAATCACAAGAATGATAAATTTGTCTTTAATAGTGAGCTTATTGAGCTCCCTATAATCCGAACACATGCAACATGATCCATTATTCTTGTGCACCAATACTACTGGAGCAGAGAAAGAACTTTGACTAGGCTGAATTATACTAGCCTCTAGCATTTCCGCAATCATATGTTCAATTTCACTCTTTTGGATATAAGGATATCTGTAAGGCCTGATGTTTTGAGGAACACTTCCTGGAATCAAATTAATAGCATGATCATGATCAAAAATAGGTGGGAGTCCTTTGGGAGTTTCAAAAACCTTGGAATGATTGTCCAAGATGTTTTGGAGATCTGGAGAAATCGATGATTTTGAGGTTGGAACTTCTAGTGAGCATGATTGCGCAATTATGCCTCATTCTTCTTTCTTCAGAAACTTTACCGTGACATTAGAGCTTATTATATTTCCCGACTTCCTTGCAATACCCTATAATTTAACTTCCTTTCCTCCCAAAAAATATTTCAAGAAATTTTTTTGAAAATTAAAAGCTACCATCCCCAAATATTGTAACCATTGTACTCCTAGTACAACATCAACACCACCCATTGGAATGGAGAGCATTGGACTCTTCAATACATATTCTCCCATGGTTAGCTTGATATTATGGCACTTTCTCAAGAAATTGAAACCATCACTTGACACTTTGGTGCTGGATATAGGAAGCAATTCAATTCCTTGGCTACCTTACAATGAATAAAATTATGGGTACTACCCAAATCAATGAACACTATTACATTTTTCTTCTTGATATGTCCTTTTATCTTGAGAGTTTGAATGGTAATTCCTGTCAATGCATTACAGGATATGGTAAGATTTATTTATTCTTTTTCTATGGTTGGTCCCTGGTGTATATCCTCTTCTTTTGAGTTTCTTGTCCATTTTCCTCCTCCTCTTCAAAATATATGTAAAATAGTTTCTTCTCAACACACTTATGACCTTTAGCCTATTTTATATCTCAACTGTAGAAAATCCCTTTTTCTATTTTTTCTTCCAATTTTTGTGATGTCAACCTTGTAGGTTGTGGAAGTATAGAAGTAGCAACACTTCCATCTTTATAGTTGTGAGTGGTAGGCTTCCTTGTCTCCATAATTTTGCTTTCAATTTTTCTTGCTAACTTGAATGCATTCTCCAATGAATCAGGTTCCAAAGGGTGAACTTGATGTTGGATGCTTGTTACGGGATGAATTACCCTAGGGTCTAGGTTGAGAACCCCAATATAGAAAGAGACATACAATAGCAAGAAGTAAGAAAAATAATAGTCTTAATGCTTAAAATAGTAAAATTAGGAGAAGAGGCCTTACTTGTAGGTCCTATGTTTGAAGGCGATCCTACAGGGTTCAAACCCTCTTCTTCTCCACATGCTTAAAAACCTATAACTCATTCAAGAAAAGCACATAGAATAGTAGTAATTGAAAGGATGTTCTAGATGTCAGTATTAGATCATATAAGCTTATAAACAAAATAACATGAAATCAACCATAACAAGATCATAACAGGTATTAAGCATTAAAGATCACAACATCAGGAACGATATAAAGATTCTTTATTGATGTATGTAAATATGTGTGGAGGAATACCACCTGATTTAGACATGGCTCCAAGTGAAATCATCTTACGAATTCGTCCAGCCCAAACCTCAACAATCTCCTTCCATAAACATACAAAAGGATGTCACATAAGAGAGGTGAACATATCTAAGAGGGAAAGAAGGGTTTACACAACCTGGGAAGTGTAGGAGGCAGAGGGATAATCAGACTTGATCGATGAATAAATGGATATAGTATCAATACCTATCTCTTTGTCCCCTTTAGGCCTTCGCATGAGGTGTATTTATAGTTACTCAAAACAATTTTTTCAATTGGGAAATAGTTTTCCCACGGGCTCCTGTAGGTAGGCTTCCGATATAACTCATAAACCTCACCCAAAAAATAAGGAATTTATATTTTTTTCATATTTTAAATTATATATGTGGATTTGGTATAAATGAACCTGCGTGTGCACATGCTTTTGAGAGGGCAGAGTTGCGTATGGAATTCAAAATAATGTTTTTTAGGTAAACGAACAAGTCTAAAGGGAAAGGGTTTCCCAAGGCCATAAAATAGAGCATCAAGTATATAGAGGTGAGAAATGATTCTATAGCAATGCTATCCTTTAAAGTCCCTATGAAGATATTGATATTTTGTTCCTCTGGAATATTAGTTACCCTTATATTCAATTTTTGGAAGTCCTGATCCGGATCTTGGTTGAAATGGACCTCTTGCTGCAACTTTGTTGATAGCTTCTGCTATAGGTGATGAAATAAGATTTCGTCAAAGACACATTTGAGGAATTGAATATATCTTTCCATTGATATAAGACACTTGAAATTTGATGACCTTTTGGGTGAGAAAATGATTCCACAAACTCAGAGGACGTGCAGCGGTGCAGTGTTCCACACACGTCTGTCTTCAATTTCTCATATCTCTCAAACCAAGAAACGAAATCAAATTCCGTAGAAAACCCATTTGAGATCATAAAAAAAAGTTTCCAATAAGACATTTTCATTCACTAATATGATTTTTGGAGATCATAGAATTTGAATGAACTAAACTGAAAATTACTACAAAAAATTAAAACTAGAATATGTCTCAAACCCTCATGAAGCTGTAACCTGAATCTGGATTTATGAAGGAATGAAATAAAATAAAAAAATAAACATAAACAGAGAGATGTAGCAGAAATAAAATTTCATTTCATTAATATTGAATGACTGAAATATGTGTACACACAGAATGGACATAAACTAGCTAGGGTGATGGTAGATTATCTCTAAGAAGAGATGTGGCAGCTGCATACCTCTGAACTATGTTAAAATGAGGCTCAAGGGAATTTTCATTATTGAAAAATAAGAGAAAACACTAAACAAACAAAACCCTAACCCGACGAGATGTAACACCAAGAGTTTATGGGGCGTGTTGGGGTTAGTTGGGCAGCCAAATTTGTGGGGTTGTAACTTGGTCATAGTATCTCCATTTGGCACATATGATACGTCGTTGGAAATATATCTCCAAGGAATAAATTTTTTAGGGCCTCAAAACGGCTCTAGATGTTCAGGACACGAAAAATTGCTAAAAATAGTAAATAATAAAACTGATGAAACTACCTATGTAGAGTAGATGGGCGGCCACCAATATCCACCTAGATCAAGTCCTCAATGTGCTCCACCATTGAACCCATTTATTTGAGATTCATCGATTGGATAAATAAGGTTTTGATATTTGTATCCTCACAATCTGCTATCATTTCCTCCATAAAAATTGACCACATGAAAATTTGTTTACGAGAGAAAACCATCAATACCATACAAATGTATTATGTTCTAAATATAAAGTTTCAATACATACTTTTTGTGTGTTTTTCACATTACAGAGATCAAAATATTGCTCCATCTATAGTATCCATGCTACAGGATTCTTGCCATCAAACTTCCTCATACCTATCTTTTGAATATGCTGGATCTTAAATCCAATGTTATAGTTTATGAAATAATTATTAAATTTTATTTTTTTCTCACCGTGATTTTCCTCTACTACCTTTTTTCCATTAGGAATTATTTCGTGTAGCAACTTTGTGAAACCTTCTTTCGAACCTTCCATGTCTTCTTTTAGTTTTTCTTCTATACCATCGATCTTAGCTTCCATGCCATTTTTCAAACCATTCATCTTAACTTCAACACAATTCATCTTAGCTTCCATGCCATTCATATTAGCTTCCATGCCTTTATTAAAATCATCCATTTTAGCTTTCGTTTCATTTTTGGTTACTTTTTGCGAGAGTGACATTTGTTGCACTTCTTCCTCTTCATGCATCATAGTAGAAGTTTTAGAGGAATTAATGGGTGTGGAATTATTTTTGAGAGGAATTTTAGAAACCAATACTGATATCTATCCTAAATTACTCCCTTGGAATCACTTCAAACTAATTTTTCAAACAAACATTATGCAATTTAAAAAAACAATACACACCTTTTTCTTGCTTTTGAGGAGCTCACTGTTGATCCTATTGTACCTTTGTGATTTTGGATCCCCAATATTTGAACTTCGGACATGTAGTATCCCTCTAATTCTTCTTTCCAATTCCACAGGTCATAGCTAATTTGGATTCTTCAAGATAAAGTTATGCCCATTCTCCCACAATGACGTAATTAGGGACTCGTTCAGTAGAGAAAACCTGTACGGTGTGCCATGTGCCACTGTTTCATCTTTTGGTTCTACACTTGATGCCCAAGACACTAAAATATGTGCATGATCACTTTTTATAGAATTCGAATTCAATGCTCAAAGAGAAAGTTATGAGGGTTTTCCCAAGGTCACCTTTTTGAGATAAAATTTTGGAGCCTGACAAAACAGTAACTTCCTCAGATCATATCTCCGAAACTATAGTGAACCAAGATCTGAAATTTTTACACGAAGTTCCTTCAAATTTCATCTCACATGGGTTGTTTTTTCAGCATCTAAAACTTTTTATAAAAACAATTATAGAAAAAATTCCACGATGGCTTGTTTGCAGCAGCAAACCCCTGGAATCCAAATATATGATACCAATTGTTATAAAACCGCTTACAAAATAGAAGAAAAGAGAGATAAACGACATAGAAATCAGCCTCTTCGAGGTGGAAACCTATTTTAAATTATATAAATATGTAATTCTTGGATGATACAAATGAAAAAGGCCCCTTTCTATATATATGAGTCCATGGGGTCATAATATAACCCTAGCTAACCTAACAATAATAATGTAAGGGCACAACAATAACAATAATGGTCTTTTATGGGGCATAATAATATCAATATAGGGACTACAATGGTACAACACTAATAATAATCGGGCTGCACTAAAAATAATAAGGGACTAAACTATTAATATAAAGACCTAACATTGATGAGGAGAAGAAGCAACTTGTAAAATATCTAGCTACTCCAAGACAAAAGATTGATTGTCTCCAAGTTCTAAACCAAGGATTGTGTTCCATTTATTCTCACTTGAAGGAAATAAGAGCAACGATATATGACGAAATCCAATCATTGAGAGACTCCATGAGAGAAATATATGAAGAGATGACCACTATGCATAAGGTGGTGGTGCTTGTGCATGACATGCAAAAGAGATCGTGGGAAAATATGAATTTTTTGAAGGTGATTGATGTAGTTATCAATGCGATCTAGGAATGGGGCACCAAGCACAAGAATGCACCATCAGAATTGACCAAAAAAATAATATAGGAGGCTAAATTGGAAAAATTTGAGGCTAGAATACTTTTACAAAGTAACAAGTAGCTTGGTACATATGAGGCCAACATTATAACTTCCTATGCAAGGTTGTATCACTGTTTGGACACCTTGGTGAAAGCACACAAGGTTTCTTTTGTTGGAGAATTTGCAGAGACAAAGGGAAAAAAATTAATCAAGAAGGAAATCCAAGAATAATTAAAAAATGTGAAGCACATTATTACGAACGATAAATAAAAAATTACAAGGTAGAATATGTATTTGTAAGTAGCTGGACATGCTAAAGTAAATTTGAAGTTTTTCTTATTATGGAATGAAGCTCAATTTGGTTCCAAAAATATATACCTAGATTCTATGGAGGCAAGATTCCAATATAAGACAAATATTCCATCCAAGTTTGAGGGCATAACAACAAAATATAAATCTTGGTACCAATACGTTACAACAGAGTGACAAGTGGAAGTTTCTAGAAAATAATAAAAGTGTAAATGTAAGTCCAAGTCCAAGTGTCAAGTATGGAATCTGAAGAGTCATTAGTTTGAATAAGGAAAAAAGAGGTCCAAAAGTCATGAGGGAAACTCAAAGGTAACAAAGGGAGACGAAAGGTCATACCAGTTTTTATAAATAAGATCTGAATGAGGTATGTTAGTATTGTTGTGCTAATTCCTCTTTCATATTTTGAAACCAATGTTTTACATGTGCTTAAGGGTTCAAGTTCCCTTGCAAGTTATTTAGTCTCATGAGTGTTTTTCATGTTAATTTTATGAACATTTTAACATAAAAGAAAGACTGAACACTACCAAATAAAAGGTACAGTACATCACCATACAACACATCAACACATGGATTTTATGAAGTATTTCAACCCTCCTTGGCTACATATCTTTGGTCCAGTTTCCATGGCACAGGCCTCTATATTATGCTCAAATTTGCAAAATGATGTGTTTAAAATGACTTTATGCTCCTGAAACCTACACCACTGAGTTCAGAATACTCAGAAATGGCGCCTTAGCCTCTCTCTACTCATTTGGTTGAAAACTGACTGAGTTATGACCTCCAACAACTTGTTCCACAATTTTCTCCCTAAATTTAGCTATCTGCCACTAATTCGGGCTAGCTGGTGCCAAAATAGAAATTTCGCCGAAATTATCGGACCACCAAGTTAATCCAGATTAACTTAATCAATCTGCATCAATGATAATTAACTCGAATTAGCGCTTAAACTAGCGCTTCTGTTAACAAACTGGATTAATGTCAATTAATTGCAGGTTTAAGGTTTAATTAATCATGCTTAGGATAAGCACCCTCTGGTGCTCCACCGTGGTCATAGGTCATAGTCATATGTCTTGGGGGCTGGCCCCCTCTCCCCTCAACAGCATAAACATTTAACTTTAAATATATGTGAAGAACCATATGGTTAAGAAACAAGTGGTAGCGGAGATGGTGGCATGTGTTGTTGGAGGGGTGGAGGTCTTGTTTTCAACCCTTGTCGGCCATGGAAAATTTTAGGGGCTAATATTTGTAGGTGGGATAATTTTCCATGATTTTTCCACAAAAGAATATTTGCAAATTTCCACTTTTTATAAAAAGTGATTTGCCCAAATTTTACAATATATAATTATTTTACCTTAAAAGTCGCCTACATTATATAGAGACTATATATAAAATCATTATAAATTTTAACAATTTTACAAATATATTAATAAAAATATTATAGTTTTCATATTAAGGATTAGTGAGATTCGCCAATGTTTTTAAACTTCAAGATATTTTTCCATGCTTAAATATTTCCCTGTCGCCGGTCCTTCCAGTCCTTTGCAAAAAAAAATTACTCTACCATGAGGGGGACACGTGGCAGCCCTAGGGTCAGCCATGTCCCTCCTCCTCATTGGCCCAAACTTCAACCAATCATAAAATGCCAATTCACCATAGTATTTGAACCAATCAATAATTGCCACTTGGCGGTCTCTCATTAGCGGGAGGAAATTGACCAAGGTTGACCTACCCTATCACCCTGCCACATATGCATGCCCAGTCAGCAATATGAACTGTAGACAGGGTTTGTCTGCATATTGTTTTTTCCTATTTAGTAAAGCAAACATAGCTCATTTCTAAATCAATACAGAGTCCATTATGCACGAGACGAGTTGTGCCAGATTCAAAATGACAAACACTACGTGGTCGTTCAGGTTTTGAGTCATTTTGATAACTTTGATTTTTGAGCATAATTCTAAGCACCTAATCATTCCTTCCCACTGGAAAATTTTGGACCCCAAAAGCTCTTTCATTACTGAACATGTGGATGAGCGTACAGTTCCCTCACCCTTCCAGTCTCAATCCACTGGAATTTGCCTAAATTCAACAATTTGAGCTTTTCATAAAAGCTAATTTTTTTCCTTTATTCTTGAGACCCTGTCTTGCTGTTGTAGACACTGTTATGCTGCAATTTCCTAGAATTTTCAGAAAATCAAGCTGTCCTTGAAGAAACAAACTTGTTTCCACCTCGGTCTTCAATCAAAGGAAATTTGAACGACTTCAATTTCTTCTCACCTTGAACAATTTCGAAAAAATTATGTTTAGCATGTCTCGCCTTGTGCTTGGCTCGACTCTTGATCAAATGTGATCATCATCACCATGCACCATCCCATTTAAAATACAATACTTTTTGAAACCCACAAGAAGGACTTTTGAACCCAATGCCCTCTTTTTCATCTTTCTTTGATGCTTGTTCTTTGATTTTTGCACCATTTAGCACTGGCATCTTGTTTCCATCACTGTTCAACATTGATGTGAACTACTGCAAATATTTCACATCTTGTTTACCTCTTTTCAAAGCAACATTTTAGATCCCTGAAACATCTTATTACAAACATTAAAAATTTCAATGAAATCATATTTTTCATTTGGTGCATCTTTTTTAAAGGTCTCATTGAAAACATCATAATGCTTGAACATTAACAAAGCCAAATTTTGACTTGCATTCGCTATTCGCTTCATTTCTCTTGCATGTATAAGAGACACACTCCTCTTCCTCTTATGTGCTCTAACTATGTACTCAATTTCCTTCTTCAAAAAGTGGTACTTATTTTCATGGCAATGAAATACCACCCTCCTATCATAATGATAAGGAGTTCCAAAAACAATACTTGAAATCGCAAGGGGAACTTCATCAAGTTGAACTTCGTCAAGAAAGTTTGAATTGATTTCAAACCTTAGGATGCACTTCCTTGTTACCTGCAAGTTTGGATTCTTTCATATCCAGCCTAAAGGCTAAGTTCTTGGATGTTTAAATTTTCTATATTTAGCCTCTTAACTAAGTCTTCATAAATCAAATTGGCTTGAGAACCACTATCAAATAGTGTGTCTATTTTGGTATCTTTTGAAACAACTATAATATGTAAGAGTTCAATTCTTGTATCATCATCTTGATTTACATTAGAACAACTGGAAGAAATATTGCTTGCTATGTTCTTACCTTTCAAACCCATTGTTGTAATCTTGGTTTCATCTCCTGAATATGAACCTAAGTCATGTTCAATGATTACAATTGTTTTCTCCTTCTCTTTGGTTTTAAGTCTATTTGGCTCCAACTCTGGATGGAGTTGCCAACAATGGTCTTTATCATGGAAATTTTTCGAACAATGTTTACATGTGAGTTTCTCTTTTTCTATTTTAATAGAACCATTTTTATTTCCTCTTCCATTAAACTTACCCTTTCCTTTACCTTCATACTCAAGGAAACTATCACTTTTCTTATATGTGCTACATTTCCCTCTTTCTTCTAGATGTGTGGCTGAACACAAACCTCATCTAAGTTTGTGGGATTTAACATTAGAATAGTATGTCTAAGATAGCTGTGCAAACCCCCAAATATACTTTAACAAAGTTTTTTGAGAAGACAAATTGACACCAAAAAATAGTGCTCTTCTCTTAAACACTTGTGTATAATTTTGAACACTTTTTTTCTTTATTTGTCTAAAATTTTGTCAGTCCTTAATGGCCTTTTTCATGTAACCTAGAGGGTAAAATTTCCTTTGAATGGCAGAAATAAAATTATACCAAGACATTGAGATCTTACTATGGTTTTTAATCTCATCTTCTGTCCTTGCTTCCCACCATACAAGTTCTACACCCTCTATTCTCAAGGAATCCAATTGAATCTTTATGTCATCCTCTTTAAGGTTCTGAATTATGCAATAAAACTCGAATTGAAGAATCCAATTATCCATTTTCTTTGCATTCACTTTTCCATTATACATCGGTAGCTCAAATTTGACATCAAGTTTAAGTAAGGGTGATTTACCAGTTCCTTTTGAATTATGCAGATGAACATATTAAAGGGTTGTGGTAGTGCAAGATGATGAAGAGGAAGGTGTAGATGGTGGTGAGGATGATGGTGGAGTGGATGGTTGTTTCCTACCATCTCCATGGCCTCCTCCTTGTCGAGAACCCTCTCTTCTTGGAGGCATATAACTTTCTCCATGCATCCTTAAATTCCTCTCCTCATAAAGAACCTTTACCATCTCAATCATACCAAAAAATTCATTTTATAAATGCTCTCTCATCTTCTATCATGGTAGGTTATCCTTCATGAGACATGCTCACCGAAGGCTCAACTTCAAATTAAGGATGTGCTAGTGTTGAAGGATTTGGAAACCTTTCCGTTCTTCCTCTTGACCCAACTGCAGGGCTCTCAACCAGCTTCCCTTCTCCTCTTTTTAGTTTTAACCTTGTAAGAAAGACACAAACTTGCAAACAATTAGATCCCTTCTTGCACAAAATACCTAAAGCTATGATACCAAAAATCACTAGAATGAGGTATGTTAGTATTGATGTGCTAATTCCTCTTCTAGATTTTGAAACCAATGTTTTACATGTGCTTAAGGGTTCAAGTTCTCTTGCAAATTATTGAGTCTCATGAGTGCTTTTCATGTTAATTTTATGAACAATTTAACATAAAAGAAATACTAAACATCAGAAAATAAAATTATCGTACATCACCATACAACACATCAATACATGGATTTGATGAAGGAGTTCACCCCTCCCGGGCTACATCTCCTTGGTCTAGCTTCCATGGCTTGGGCCTTTATATTATTCTCAAATTTTCAAAATGATGTGTTTACAATGCTTTTCTTCTCCTAAAACTTGCACCAATGAGTTTGGAATACTTAAAAATGACTCCTTAGCCTCTTTCTTCTCCTCATTTGGTCGAAAACTAACTTAGTTATGACCTCCAATAGTTTTTTCCACAATTTTCTCCCTATATTTAGCTAACTACCACTAATTCGAGCTAGCTAGTGCCAAAATAGCAATTCGGCTGAAATTATCGGACCACCAATTTAATCTCGATTTACTTAATTAATCTGCATCAGTTCTAATTAAGTCAGATTAGCGCTTAAACTGGTGCTTCCACTCAAAAACCATATTAATGTTAATTAATTGCGGGTTTAATGTTTAATTAATCTTGTTGAATGTTGTAGCTCCTAGAGAAAAACTTGAGTTGTAAAATACCAGTGCCTAGGACATCTTAAAATAAGAGGTTAAAAAAGGACAATTGTATAAATACCTGTGACAGAATATGGGTCACGAGAATAATGGATTTGGTGGTTCGAGAATGGAGAAGACCATTTGAGCTTGCTTCATGTGAATTCTCCAAACGAAGAGAGAGCTTAGGAGGCTGTGAGGCTGATGGTTATTAGATGAGCCAAGAATAAAACAATGAACAGAAGCTTTAAAATTTGTAGAGGCATTGAGGAAGAATGAAGAAGGAACCCACAAGAGACAGTCTTAAGAGATTTAAGAATATGTCCCCCACAACCTCAGAGGAAGAGGATATGAATGAGATATGGGCAACAATAGATATTCGAGGAGCACGAATTAATGGAGTGCAACAAGTTTAAAACATGAGCTTTAACACCTCGACATTATTCAGGCATGCATTCATGAATAAAATTGCAGACTACCAACAGCCACATTACATGAACCAATCAAAGTAGCATAGCATAAAAATGATTACATGTAAAAAGGACATTACTTATAATAGAAGGAAACAGAGATATACTACTCAATGCTCCATCTCGAATCCAAATAATAGCTCTGTATCATATTAATTTTAAACAACACTCCCAAATATGTATCTCAGAGCACACGGAGCACAACCATAAAAAAACTATAGCAAAATTCTTCAAAACTCCAGAACCCTTCTTTCATCTTAGAACTTACTATATATAGAGTTCTCCTTGAGGTTCTACGGTAATTAATCATTTATGATCGACCCATATCTATGAAAGAAAAATATCCTACCTAACTTGTAGAGCATACATTGAGAAATTACTTTCGTACTGAGAGAATTAAAAGAGGAATGGGGTGAAATTGAGATTTCACCAGAAAAATCATCAAAATTAAACCAAAAATAGAAAGGACATGGTCAACCATTGAGGCCAATAATGGGAGCCTTCAAGACGGTATGGCGAGGAGCGGTCGTAGGTGGACAGGCTGACTATAATTTTATGATTCCATCTATTGCTTACAAACCTCCACTCCCTTAGTCTATTGATTTCCACTTAATCCATTATGAAGAGGCTTGTAGTACTACGCGGACCTGGTTCTTTAGTGGAGATATCTTGAGCAGACTGCATAACCCACAACTAAATGTTCCGCCTCAAAATCCCATGTGGTATTTTTTTATTGCAAAATGGGAACCGGATTTCAAAGGGGGTCTCAAGTGGTAAGCGGTATCAAAGAGGGGGGGTGCGAAATGACGAGAGGGAAACACGTGGAGGGGTGGGCGGTATTGGATACCACCCACTTCGGACCCACCCCCCCCTGCATGGTTATAGTTCGAAAGCTGCGGGGAGTGTGAAATGAAGCAAGGACTGTCAGATGAGGAGGGGGTGATTGGAGATGGAGGAAAGGTGGAGGGAGATCAGGAGAAGGAAATAGCATGGCAGGTTAGGTGGGACCGGACTCCACCCTTTTTAAAGAAAACATTGTAAAAACCCCATATATATAGGCTTAAAAATCTGTGGACTTTAGTTTCAGAAGCTGCATCGCATCCACGCACTTCACATGTTTTATAGTTTACGTTATAAGAAATGGAATCAGCCATGCAATGCAAAGTACAGAGGCAACATGGCAGGAGAATGATGTCGTAGAGAAATGGAATGGGAACGATAGTGAAGTAATGACGTATTCGCGGTGAGTGGAGCATTATGGTGGGGCCAAACTGCATCGCAATCGCAACTCTTTACCATGAAGCAGTGAAGATAAAATCTTAAAATGAGCGAAGTGTGAAGCGCAGGGGTGAAGGAGTTGATGTGACAGATGATGGGACCGGACAGCAGCTCACAGATCGCAAAATTTTAAATTTTACTCGTAAGTGGATGAGAAGCGAAGTGTGAAGTGCGGGGGAGAAGGTAAGTGACATAGAGGGAAGGTGGGACCCGACTGCATCACAAGTTAAACAAAATAGGTTACGGGCATTTCAAAAGGTAAGTTAAAAATTGTGTGATGCGATATCGCACATCTGCGATCGCAAGGTTTAATGTTTGGAAGAATAGAATAAGTTGTAATTTTTCAAAATGCGATGGACAGTGGGGGAAGGGTGACGTGTCACAGAGGTGGGACTACACCCGCAAGTTGCAGATCGCAAGTTTTATAATGCGCACAATGAGGGTTAAATGTTATTTGTTTCGAAGTGCGGAGTGCGGGGAGGAGTGATGTGGCAGGACAGAGATGGGACTACCAGTAGATCGCATATCGCAAGATTTGTAAGTTAGTGGTGGAGGGTAAATGGTAGGGTTCACGAAGAGTGATATGCGGGCATTTAGACATCGAGAAGTGGGAAATGGCGAAAAGGTAAGGGAAAGGTGGAAACAAAGGATTGCATGCGATTTAGTAATGCGGCAAGGTTGGATGGGTCCCACCAAATTGCATTGGCTGACAAACAAGTTTTGGCTAAGTCTTAAGAGGTAAAAACTAAAACTTGCGGGGAGCGATGTGTGATTTAATCTTTGTCGTCCATCTCTCTGGTCCAAATTTGTGCTTTTGATCCTATATTCCTATTTTCCCCTTTGCGCCTCCTCCAAGCCCTGAAAATATGTCATTTCTATGCTTTTCTTTGATTTACAATTAAAGGGTGTGGGCTTCGGCTCTTGAACTATTCTCTTTTGTTACGGGGCATCCTTCAGGCTGGTGCTTGAATAGCTTGGGACCGGCTCTCCATGTTATGTGTGGTCATAGGCCAACATTGGCTCCGTCTAGGGATAACGTGCTATTCTAAGTGCATTGATAACCTGTAGACCTTAAATGGTTATGCTTTATTGGGCTCATGGAGTCACAAATACATACTGATTAGATGACGTTTTATACCAACAGTCAAGTGGACACGAAAATGGAAGATAAAATGAAATATGATATGGAAGATGAAATTGGAGGAATGTAAACAAAATGGAGTATAAAAAGTGGAATGATATATACAATGAGCTGGACTACTCCTCGTCAGTGATGAAAATAAAACTTAAGGAACTGCCCATTCACGGGCACCTCAAGTATATCTCCTTCTAAGTTATCCAGGGAAAAATTATTGTTGCCTCTAACCTCTGCCACCCTGAAAGGACCAAACCAAAGGGGATTGAACTTCCCATGTTCCCCTTTGTATGCTCTCCTATGAAAGCAATGTCCTTCGTCCGTTGGAATGTGGCACCGATGTTTATCATACCAAAGGGAATTCAGGGGTACATAAAGTTCCCCCAAGGTGTAGTGAACGCCATCTTATTTTGGTCTTCCGGGAGCACTTCCACCTAACTATATCCTGCGAAGTCGTCCATCATGGACATGTGGGAGGATCCCACCACCTTCTTCAAGATGTGGTCCATCTTCAGGAGGGGATAGTTATCTTTGAGTGAGGCTCTATTCAGATTGCGGAAATCCACGTAGAGCCTGATTTCGCCGTTCTTCTTTCTAATGGGCACCAAGTTTTCCACCCATTCAGATTATCTTAAAGGGACAATAATCTTGGCCTGCAATAGCTTATTTATTTCCTTTTCGATGGCTGGGAGAAGAAGGGGATTGATCTATCTCAGCTTTTTCTTATGAGGCTTGGTGTCCTCATTGAGTTGTATCTTGTGTTGTATAATATGACCAGGTGAAGACATGACTATATGACTGAAATAGCCTGAGGTACTGATCTTGGTATTCTTCAGGGACCCCTTTCGACAACTTTACCACCTTTGGATCATCTTATGTCCCAATGTTCACATCCCTGACAGGCTCGTCAAGGGTAAGTTTTTTGGGGTTCATCGGGATATCATTCTTATCAAACAGTTTCTCCAGTGGCACAAGACCCCCGGGGATGACATTTCCTTTTAATTGTAGAGTACGGTGCCCGACCAGTGTCTCTGCCCATCTGGTTTTTGGCTCCTCACTGTCATCCTCCGGGACTGAATCGATCACCATATTTGATAACTTGCCCACCATTTCCATAAAACACTAGAATTTCTCTTCATCTTCAAAGACTTGCCAATGCTTAACGTTGTCCGAAATGGAGGGGTGGTATCACACTTCAACTTCATATCTGAGAAAAGGATACTGCGGGGGCAGGAAATTACTAGTAGCCACAACTAGTGAGTCTGCCATTTTGTTCTTTTCCCTCGGCATGAAATGAATGTTAAAAGCAGAAAATAAGTTCTCAACTAAATCCCATACCTCATTCTCGTAAGCTCTGAGCCGTGGGTGTTTAGTTTGGCATTAGCTCCTAACTTGCCTCACTACAAGCTCTGAATCTCCAAACACCTTGAGGTTCTATATGTTCATGTTCTATGTTGTCTGCAACCCCAACAGTAGGGCCTCATACTCAGCCACATTATTTGTGGCTTCAAATTCCAGCTTAAAGGAGATGGGAACCAATCATCCTTCTCGTGATATCAAGAGTACCCTGCCCCATTTCCTTATCGTGAGTAAGCTTCATCAAACTGCAAGGTACATATTTCATTTTCCTCTCTTCTCATAAGATTCTCCTGGATTAGAGGATGGATATTTGTTTCTTGCAAGAAATTTTCATCCTCCTCGAGCATAAGACAAGAGAATTCACCCTCCTTAGTATATACCGAAGAAATTGTGGAACCATTAGCTTTGGTCTTGGGGGTTGGCCCCGTCTCCCCCCGACGACATAAATATTTAACTTTAAATATATATGAAGACTGATATGTTTAAGAAACAAGTGGTAGTAGAGATGGTGGCATGTGTTGTTGGCAAGGCGAAGGTCTTGTGTTTTACCCTCACCGTTGATTCTGGTCCTCTGCAATCAATTTTAACCCACCATGAGGGGGACACGTAGCGGCCCCAAGCTTAGCCACGTGCCTCCTCCTCATTGGAACAAACTTCCAACAACCATAAAATGCCAATTCACCATAATATTTGAACCAATCAGCAATTTCCACTTCGCAGTCTCTCATTAGACAGATGAAATTGACCAAGGTTGACCTGCCCTGTCACCCTGTCACATAAGCATGCCCAGTCAGCGGTACGGACTGCTGACTGGGTCTGTCTGCACATTTTTTTGGTCTGTTTAATAAAGTTAATAGAACTCATTTCTAAGGCCATACAGAGTACATTTCGAGTGAAATGAGTTGCGCCAGATTCAGAACGATGAACACTACGTTGTCGTTCAGGTTTCAATTCATTTTGAAAACTCTGATTTTTTAGCATAATTTTGAGCACCTAATCAGCCCTCATAAATCAAACAAAGGGTTTGGAACTTGAGATTTGTATCCTTGGCTTCTCTAGTCTAACATAGGAGTGAGTGTCATTCTTTAGAGAAGCAAGTGGGGGCTTCATGTTTCATTGTTGGGGCTAGTGTCATATCATTGTAATTGTATACTTGGAACTTTCACTTAATGATCAAAAGCACTTGGAGCCGACACACTTTCATGCATATATTGTGGATGTTGTAAGACTACTCTTTATATGTTTGTGGTATATGTAATTTAATTTATGCTAATGTCATTGAACTATTTCATTAACCGTAGTATGTATCTTGTTGCATGTGTGTTGTATATGCTATCGTGATCATTGTTGTTGTTGCGCTGCACTTTTGCCCAAATTTTCATGATATTTATCACATCAATACATACTTGTACCTGGTGTTTTTAATCATTATTAATCCATTATGTTTTTAATTAGAGGAATTTAGAAACAATAGCTATTAATTTATAAATTCTTGTTATTAGTTAATTTGATGAGTAGTTTTAATAAATTCCTTCTTGGTTGCAGGAAGGTTCGGTACAGGAATGCATTCGAGTACGAATTCACCAAATGAATAAAAGCAACAGCTAGGTAGTTAAGTACAAGATTGATGAAGGTGAAAATATCAATTTTGTGATCAAATGGTGAAGAATCTTAAAATTTCGACACGCGAGTTTTGTTCATAGCACCATCATTCAGGTAACTCAAAAATATTTTGGCAAAATTCATCATCATGGAGTTATGGATGGGGGAATATTCTAGTGAAAATTCGTTGAACATGAACGGTTTCAGTTCTAAACGGTTTTGATTTTGAACGGGTCAGCATTACAAGTGTGGTTTTATCGAAGTTAGAATTACTTCAAAAGGATTTGGGATTAGATATTTTAGACAATGTTGATCTTGTAATGGCTCTTGACGAAGAGTTTTATTTTGAGATTCCAGATAATGAAGCCGACAAAATCATCTCGGTCAATATTGCAATTGAATTTGTAGCTTCACATTCTCAACCTAAGTAGTGATTAAACATATTTTATGAAGAATCATTGGCATCGGCATCAAATCGGCCCATTAAAAATCAAATCTTCTTATTCTGGTCTTGAATCCGTTGATAATTCTAAGTTTGTATGTGCATGTAACCAAGGGCCTGAATAACTGGCTAGCGTTGCTGCTATTTGAGGGGAGTGATTTCATAGGGATCGAGGGCATGCAAATAGGGTACACAAAAGCCAAATCGACCCAACTCAAACCTGAATTGAAAATCACATATCATTGTTTTGATTTTATTCACCCGAATCCTAAATTTGTATTATATGTAACCATTGACATTTAATTAGGAGCATCGTTGCTGCTATAAAGGAGAGTGTTGATCACAAAGGGGGAATTAATTAATCTCTTATGATATGTAGAACCAGCATCGAATTGGCAGAGGGAGAGGAAGTTCTTAGTTGCAGAAGCAGAATTCCTGAGATGTAGAAGCAGAATTTTGAGATGTAGAACCGTCACTGAATTTACAGAGGAGAATGGATTGTAATGAGAGTAGCAGCTTATGTTATATTTTCCATTTTAATTCTAAATTTTAATCTCTGATTTTATTCAGCATCTTTATTATACGTACATAGTATGTTTTGATGTGATTTCTCAAAGTAGATTGGGTAATCTAGGTTTACTCCAGGAGTGGTAAGGGCCCACCACCACTGGAGACAACTCCTGTAGCTGAATAATATCATAGATATCATAGATTTGAATTTACAAATATAATTTTCATTCTAAAGGTTGCGAGATGAGATTTCAGAATCATCATTTCATTCCGTACATAAAACTTTCATTTCACTTCCATAAGTTCGAACAAAATGCTGTAAATCTAGTTTTATAATTGTTAAATGATTAAGCAGAGAGTCTTCACTGAGAAACGAATTTGTTATGGTCTGTTTAATTTACTATAATTCCATGATTAATACTCAAGAAAAGCAATACAACGGTGATCGTGAGTGGAATGTGCGAGTGTTAATATGGTTAGATTAAGACTATAGTTTTGTTATGGTTAAAGCTGATAAGAGTTGGCATTTCTTAATCATTTTAGTTATATGAATATAATGATTTTTGAGTGATCAGAATTAGAACAGATTTAATGCTTTGAGTTTGAGTTTGGTTTGCGTTACATAATCTCTTTGAATGTTTGCAGGTTTTAATGCTTATTTGATTTATTTATAACTACGGGATTTTGCTTGATAATTGTATTTAATTTTAATTCGAATCATTCTTGTTTTTGTAGTATAATAATTTATTTATAAGCGCAAGTTTGAGTGTGGATTTAATTGTGCAGGTAGCCTGATTTAGTTTTAGTTATTGAGTTACATGATTGGATTTTGAAGTAGGCTTTCTTTTTAATAGTTTGTTTTCATTTATATTAAAATATTCAAATAGAAGGTTTCTCATAGATTAATTGTAATGTTATTTTTAATAGGATCTTTTAAATATTATTTTACATAGAGTGAAGTAGTTTTATTTTAGAAATAATTAGAACTTTCTTTTGTTATTTTGAATCTTGAATTTATTAGGAAGAGTATTTCTAGTTAGTTTAATGTGTGAGGTTGTCATTAGAATAATGTGTAATATTTTTTTCTTATTATTTTCAAGTGTTTGTCTCAAGTTAGTGAGAGGAGTTAATAGATCAAGGTTTTCAAGATATCATAGGATATTTAAAAAGTAGAATTTGAGTGCGAGAATGTTACATGATTGGGGATTTCTTTGTATTTCCTTACAGTTTAATTGCGGTATGAAGTTTGCTTGATAAGAATTAGTTCAATAGGTTTCCTTTTCAAGATTGTTTCTTTTCCAACAAAGGTGTGTTTTCATTTCAATTCCTAGTTTATCATTAAAAAGGAATATATTTATACTCTGACCATTAAGCTGAGCCAATATGCAGTACAACTCACGTTTACGACTCCGGATTGATAATTAATATTGAGAGGTTTAATCCGGCAGCTAAGCCGACCAACATTTTGGCGCCGTTGCTGGGGAGTTGTATTTTGGCTCAGGTAAAAATTTTCTTACAGAGTTTCAAGGTTATGCAGGATGTCAGAGGGCGGAGAGTGTATGGTAAGACGTGAGTAAAGAGCCACACATCCACTATTGTGGGGTTTCTCCAAAGTCTGGCCATCTTGCTTATCTCTTGAAATTTTATTTCCTTTCCTGTAGAAGCAGGTTTTAGACATTTAATTTCCAAATTGCTTTTCTTTTCATACATTAAATAGTACTTTGATTTTGCATTTTCCTTTCATATAAGTGTGGTGAAATTTTTAGCCGATAGCTTTTGAATCCATCTTCAGATTCCAACGTTATATCATTTTTTGGGATACCGTAAGAACCCTTGCGTACTAATCCATGTAATGAAAGAATGTACCAGTGGGTTGTTGAGAACAAGAAAATGGTATTTTGAGGAATCATTCAATGAGGAGTTTTTATGTTGCTACAAAGACAAAAAACTCATCCGATGAATAATTCACAAGTGCAGAATTTAACACCTTGCTTGAACATAAATTCAATATTATTAAATCTTTGATTGTGGAATTGGATTATTTGTAGGAGTAAGAGAAGGATGAAGAACCAATGCTTATCCTTTGCGCCAACTGTCGAAAGAAACACTACCTTGGAAAGTGTCCACTTAACGGTCTAAAAGTTTGCGAAATTTGTGAGGATGGTCATGCAGCCAAACACTGTGCACCACTGCCACGATTACGAAACATACTCAGGGAATCAAGTAAGGAATCAAATCAACCGCCAGGTATAACTCAAAACCCAACACCATTTGATACTTGGAATAATGATTATTTTCCTGAGTAGGTTCCTCTGCATGTTTATAATCCTGGGATTTCATGCCGAACTTCGGATCCTCCTCCAATTGAATATCCTACTTCGTGGCGGTATTTGCCCTCTCCTTGGCTCTCATCTTCAAGCTAGATATATCCATGGCCTCAAGAATCATTTGGATCCTTATCTCTAGGAAAATATCCCATGCAAATTCAATCATATGAGCACCAACAACAACCACATTTTCTTTCCAATGCACCATTAATTTATCCTCCTCCATGGTCCCAGCCGTATGTGCAACATTACCCTAACCCTAATCCATACCCTAGACCTAACCCTAATACACACCCTAGACCTAACTCTAATTCTAATTTAAAACCTAGACCTAACCCTAGTCCAAAGCCTAATCCCAATCCAAATCCAAGCTTAGTCCAAGCATTAACCAAAACCCTAGCCCAAACCACATCCTAAACCTTAATTTAAACCATCAGGTTCCACAACAGTTTGAACCACCTATTCTTTCCATTGATTCCCCCATTGAACATAATGCTACATCTTCCATGTTGGAAAGGGGAATGAATATGGAAACTTCCCCCATTACCGCAGAACATTCACCCCAGGAAGTTGTAGTTCAAAGACCACCAGAGGAGCAATTTTTCATTGGAACCTATTCTAAAAATGTTATTTTAACTCAAAACCCTAGAATCTCTCTCAACCATTCTTGTAAATTTGAAAAGCAGATATTTGAGCCTGAACTTGAGGGATTTATCTTTTCTCTTTCACTAGATTCCTTATGCCTCCAGGAGAGTGAATATCAAGCTGTGGAAGATTTGTATCAGTTGGAAAATCATAATTATGTGGATTCCATTGAATCCTAGTTTCAAGGAGTCATCAAGACATATTATTTCCTCAGCATTTAGAAACTCTTGCTACCATATCAATTGAAGCAACTGGTTTCTCATGATTTTGTATGTCTTGAAGTCTTTTTCTTAATACTAAGCGTGAGTATAATCAACATTTTTTTACGCACATGGCTTCATTGGAAGTACTCCTATACTTAAATGGGAGCCTTTCGCCTCTTAGGGTAAAGTAGGTAGGAGAATAAATGAATAAAGCTGTTATAATTCTATTAGGGTTTTGAATTTTAAATAATGCCTGTTAAAACTACTTTTGATCCACATTAGTTGTTAATACACACATTTGATAGATCTTGTTGAGTACAATTCGCTCTAATGCCTCATGATTTTGCAAAAAGTAACCATGATTAATCACTCTAATAAGTTGTCGTCTCAAATATATATTTTCAATTTCCCTTAAAAGGTACTATTGGAAAACTCCCTATGGTGGACCACTCTTGTTAAGATCATAATGAGCTATTGAGGAGAACACTAGCATTCTTAACTCGAGGAATCTTTTAGTCATTATCTGTGATATCTTTAATAAGTCCTTAGGGTAAAGGAATTAGCCAACAATTATTAGTCATTAAAAACTTTTCATGCCATCCTGTACTCTTAAGGAGTACATCTATCTCCCCACTTATTAAGTAACCTTTAAGGTTAAACATAATCAGAGATTACAAAGATTTAGGGAAGGATAGGAGGTCTCGTGATGAGCCGACCTACCACGATCATGAGACCTAGCATGCATGACATTACTACTACTGGTCACCAAGCCAGAGTAATGGCTTTCAGCCAAAAATCTGGAAGACAGGAGGTCTCATCATGAGCCACCTTTTTCATTGATGTTACTTCTTGTGAGTGGCACTGCCATCAACTGGTTACCAAGCCAGGACAGTGGCCTTCATCTAAAAAGTCAAATAAGCCAACTCTGAATCTGTATCTAGTAAGTGGGATACTGACATTTCGCTAGGTTAAAATACATCCCTATCGAGGTTACGGACAACCGCGGGCAGCAGGGCCATGTCTGTGGTATTAAAGTTAACTACATACTATGATTTTCTTGGTTATCTTTCTCTTTCCCTGAAAACTCATCCTTTTTCTTGGACAATGGTTTTAAGACGATCTTAACATTATTCTTTGAGTTCTATCTTTCAAAAATTGAAAAATATTTAATGATGGGGTACCCTTAGAGAAGGTTATTCATTGTACTAGATTAAGAGGAAATTTAGTTTTGAATCTGGATGACAATGTAATAAAGAGGTTGCTGATTGGTATCATAACTCACTTTAATTTTCATGGTATTCAGAGTGATGAAATACTCAATGATGACTATTCAAAAGGTGTTGGTGGCCATCAATGTGTATTGATTTTAATTGCCTCTAAGTATGTGCTACATAACCTAGGTACAAGATTGCTATATTAAGTGCATGAAACCTGTGGTAGTATTTGTGAAATTGCACCTCTTAAGTGAAATTTGATTCTTATCATAAGACTTTGGGTAGAAACAAAATATGGAATTCATTCGGGCCAAGGTAACATGCACATGCCATACACTTTTTCTATAATGTCTACTTGTTGTACCTGATCTTGTTACATTCCTGCAATTTATACTTTCATTAGAACTATAACGTGGTTTTGGTTGGCATTGAAATGTTGTAGGCTAAAAAAGGCATTCCAATACATCAGGAATCTTCATCCTTACTTGCTAGAATCTTTGCTGACGTTTTCGCTGCCTTATTTCACCGTCTTAGAGGTTTTTCTTGCACGAGAACATGCAAGAAGTTCAGCGTGGGGGGATGTTGAGCCGCACTTTTGCCCAAATTTTCAAGATATTTATCACATCAATATATACTTGTATCTCGTGCTTGTAATCATTATTAATCCATTATCTTGTTAATTAGAGGAATTTAGAAACAAAAGCTATTAATTTATAAATTCTTGTTATTAGTTAATTTGATGAGTGTTTTTAATAAATTCCTTCTTGGTTGCAGGAAGGTTCGGTGCAGGAATGCATTTGAGTACGAATTCACCAAATGCATAAAAGCAGCAGCTGGGTAGTTAAATACGAGATTGATGAAGGTGGAAATATCAATTCCGTGATCAAATGGTGAATAATACTCAAATTCCGACATGCGGGTTTTGTTCAGAGCACCATCATTCTGGTAACCTAGAAATATTTTGGAAAAATTCATCTTCATGAAGGCGTTATGGACCGGGGAATATTCCAGTGAAAATTCATTGAACATGAATGGTTTCGGTTCTAAACGGGTTTTTTTTTTGAACGGGTCAAAATTACAAGTGTGGTTTTATTGAAGTTATAATTACTTCAAAAGGAATTGGGATTAGATAGTTTAGACACTGTTGATCTTGGAATGGCTCTTGACGAAGAGTTTTCTTTTGAGATTCCAGATACTGAAGTCGATAAAATCAGCTCGGTGAATATTGCAATTAACTTTGTAGCTTCACATCCATAGCCTAAGTAGTGATCAAACATGTTTTATGAAGAATCATTGGCATCATCATCAACTCGGCCCATTCAAAATCAAATCTTCTTATTCAGGTCTTGAATTCGTTGATAATTCTAATTTTGTATGTGCATGTAACCAAGGGCCTGAATAATTGGCTAGCATCACTGCTATTAGAGGGGAGCGATTTCATAGGGATTGAGGACATGCAAATAGGGCACACAAAAGCCGGATCGACACAACTCAAACCTGAATTGGAAATCACATATCATTGTTTTGATTTTATTCACGTGAATCCTAAATTTGTATTATATGTAACCACTGACATTTAATTAGGAGCAGCATTGCTGCTATAAAGGAGAGCATTGCTCATAAAGGGGGAATTAATTAATCTCTTCTGATATGTAGAACCAGCATCGAATTGGCAGCGGGAGAGGAATTTCTTAGTTGCAAAGGCAGAATTCTTGAGATGTAGAGGCGGACCTCTGAGATGTAGAACCGTCATTGAATTTGCAGAGGATAATGGATTGTAAAGAGAGCAGTAGCTTATGTTATATTTGCCATTTGAATTCTGAGTTTTAATCTATAATTTGCTTCAGCTTCTTTATTATACGTACATATTATGGTTTGCTGTGATTTATTGAAGTAGATTGGGTAATCTAGGCTTGCTTTAGGAGTGGTAAGGGCCCACCACCAATGGAGACAAGTCCTGTAGCTGAATAATATCATAGATATCATAGATTTGAATTTATAAATATAATTTTCATTTGAAAGCTTGTGAGATTAGATTTCAGAATCATCATTTCATTTCGTACTTAAAACTTTCGTTTCACTTCCATAAGTTCAAACATAATGCTGTAAATCTTATTTTATAATAATTGTTAAATGATTAAGCAGAGAGTCTTCACTGAGAAACGAATTTATTATGCTCTGTTTAAATTACTATAATTTTGTGATTAATACTCAAGAAAAGAAATACAATGGTGATCGTGAGTGGAATGTGCGAGTGTTGATATGGTTAGATTAAGACTAGAGTTTTGCTATGGTTAAAGCTGATAGGAGTTGGCATTTCTTATTCGTTTTAGTTATAGGAATATAATGATTTCTGAGTGATCAGAGTTAGAACAGATTTAATGCTTTGATTTTGAGTTTGGTTTACGTTACATAATCTCTTTGAATGATTGCAGGTTTTGATGCTTATTTTATTTGTTTATGCTTCCTGGGATTTTGCTTCATAATTAGATTTAAATATTTGATTTTTTTATGCTTCCTAGGATTTTGCTTCATAATTAGATTTATTTTTAATTCGAATCATGCTTGTTTTGTAGTATAATCATTTATTTATAGCGCAAGTTTGAGTGTGGATTTAATTGTGCAGGCAGCATGATTTAGTTTTATTTATTGAGTTACATGATTCGATTTTGAAGTAGGCTTGATTTTTAATAGCTCATTTTCATTTAGATTAAAATATTCAAATAGAAGGTTTCTCATAGATTAATTTTAATGTTATTTTTAATAGGATCTTTTAAATGTTATTTTACATAGAGTGAAGTAGTTTTATTTTCGCAATAATTAGAACTTTCTTTTGTTAGTTTGAATCTTGAGTTTATTAGGAAGAGTAGTTCTAGTTAGTTTAATGTGTGAGGTTGTCATTATAATAATGTGTGATCTTTTTGCTTATTAGTTTCAAGTGTTTGTTTCAAGTTAGTGAGAGGAATTAATAGATTAAGGTTTTCAAGATATCATAGGAAATTTAAAAAGTAGAATTTGAGTGCGATAATGTTACATGATTGAGGATTTCTTTGTATTCCTTACAGTTTAATTGCGGTATGAAGTTTTCTTGAAAAGAATTAGTTCAATAGGTTTCCTTTTCAAGATTGTTTATTTTCCAACAAAGGTGTGTTTTCATTTTAGTTTCTAGTTTATCATTACAAATGATATATTTATACTCTGACCATTAAGTTGAGCCAATATGCAGTACAACTCACGTTTACGACTCCTAGATTGATAATTAATATTGAGAGGTTTAATCCGACAATTAAGCCGACCAATAGTTGTCTTGTGAAGTACTTTGCAGGAAAAATAATTATTCTGCCATTCACTCATGTGTCTCTTTTCATATAGTGCTATTACTTTTCTTCTAGAGGCCCGCTCCTTTTCCTTTTGTGTGAAAGAAACTTTTATGCACTACAATTGATAACTCACAAAGTTCACACAGTTTCCATCACCAAAAATATGTGCATGTCTTATCATGTCTTTATTGCATACAAGGCACATCTTTAAGATCATACTTACGACAACCGATCATATTTCTAATTGGGGCTCCTATTCCAAACATCACAATTTCATATTCAAGTTAATTCTTAGGCTCACCACTACTAATGCCTGGGGAATAATAGCCCATGTATATTCACCAAGGTTCAACTTCAAACCACAAAGCTCGACGTACTTACCACCCATAACATTCATAATTTTCGTGTGTGAAGGCAGATATTGCCCCGAGTTGGTGTACTAAATTCAATTACATCATATTAAAAAGGAATTGTGTGACTCTATTAATTCTTAATATAAAAACCATATATGATATTTAAAAAATGTTAATAATAATAAAAATATTCAATGTTCGTCATAAATAAAAAAATTCAATGCTCACAATAACTAAAATATTTCAATGTCATATATATATATGAAGAACAATTAAAAACAAAAAAATTCTTGTGGTTAAACTCGCCTAATCCATTTTAACTTTGGATCTATCAAGCTCCGAGAAGGATCAAATTTCTCAAGGTGCAAACCTTTCCTCAAATTTTTATTCTCTCTTGATGCTTTAGATTGAGAATCAAGATGGATCTCGTTTGGTGTTATATATATATGTATATTTTATTTTTGGTTTGACCTAGACATGACATTACAAAATATTTTCTTCTATTGGAGAGTGTTCTTTGCACAAAGATTTTAAAGCATTTTAAATAGTCTAAGTATTTGACATTTTGGCTTCTTTTCATGTATATTTTTCAGTCAATATGTTTTGAAATTGTAAATTTAATTTGTCTAGACTAATCAATGCAAGTTCTTAAAAGGACTTTCAAAATATATATCTATTTACACACTTAAAATACAATTTAAACAATGAAAAATTAAGTAAGTACCATATATATATATATATATATACTTAATTTTTTACTACTTAAATTGCATTTTGTCTATATATATAAACTTACTTAATTTTTCATTGTTTAAATTACATTTTAAATGTATAAATAAATATAATGCTTATATATATATAATAAATAATAATAAAAATTAGAGTAGAGTCTATATATATAAAATAAACTTATTAACTTTAATTTTTATTTTCAATTTTTAAACTTTAAAAGAGTTTTATGAAAATTTAGATTATCTCAAACTTTTGGTAAATCCGTGGTTAAAGATATATACTACCACATATGACATTTAACATTTTTCAATTGAACATCCCATTTAAGAAAATAAAAACATAGTAATTTAAATTAATTATTTTCTACATAATATGTTTAAAATTTAACTGATACCGCCATACCCAACTCCTTAAATTATCGGAAAGGCCACAAAGTCATTGTAACAGTCACACACTCAATGCTTGACTTTGGAACTGGACGCGTAGGCTCATGATAAATTACGTGTCCAGCCTCAACCGCCTTTGGACAAGGTACCCCAACCTTGCTTGCTGTAGCAACTCTCTCTGTCTCTCTCCCCAAAATATCAGGGACCCGACTCGGGAGGTTCCCGTTTCGTACGTGATATTATTGTCTCCTTCCCACCCTATCTTCCCTCCAAAATGCGGAGAACAGGACTCAGTTGCCTCGATCTTTCTGATATTATTTTCTCACTCCTATCCTTATCTCCTGTCATGTCATATCAATCTTTATCTTCAGCATCACAATAAGTTTTATTACTAAAAATCTTGAAATAATAAAATTTGTTTCAAAAATATCTACAGGCAATATATTATACCGCTGCAACAGCCTTTCTCCAATATGAACAAATATGGAGCTAATTTTTTATTTCCATAATATTTGATTTCCACTGGATGCGCATGTGACCGCCTTCTGACTAAACATTATTTATAGCTGTGGCCGCCTCTTACTCAAGAGTGTGTATTCTTCGAAAAGTTAAGCATAGTCGGTTTGTGAGGCGGTGCTTGTCATCAGTAATCTACGAAGAGGGAAAATGACGAGGTTTTTCTCTTCTCTATATATATATCAACCATGAGATACTCTCTCTACATTGTTATTCTCCTCGTTTGTGTCCCTCGTTCACTCATATCACGATATTCAGCAATCACTGTTGGATTTCAGTTCCCTCGTCATTGGTGATCCTTTTGAGTCCATGGAGATTGGAGTGTGACTCTGTCATTTGGCCCATCTGGTGGATCTTGCAGCAGAGGAAGAGAGATGATGAAGATTTTAGTTTCAGGTAATTTATATACCTTTAGTCAGGTTACAGTTTTAATTTAGAAATTGTTAGTTATTCATGTTTGAGATTAGCATCTCTTTTCTTGGCCGTTTTGAGTGAATAGAATCCATGCAATTTAATGAACAACCGATCATATCAAGCCACATTTGTATAGATTTTACACACTTGATCACTTTCAATATCACTCTGGCTAAACCAAGGGATTGTTGTTCATCCTCATGGTGGGTTAGTTGACAATGAATATCGTTTTGTATTCATAATAATCTCCATGTCTCGTGGTCTTATCGAGGAATAAGAATAATGGTATTTTTACGCTACTTATGCTTTCTATAGATATCTTAGTTTTATGTTAATTATGTTTTGTATAGATGTCTTAAAATTCAGCATGTTCTGTATGGGATGTCTTAAAATTAGGACGGTGGCCGTGTTACTGAATTTAAATTAGAACGGTGACCGTGTTACTTTAAATTCAGAGACCACTATGTACAAATCGGTTGAGATTAAATTACGCTTATTATACGTTATAATATGTAAGGGATTGATTGTGTTATAAAAAGATAAATTGTTCAGGTTCAATGTGAGTTAGCTGCGGGTGAACAGACCACTATGAACAAATCGGTTGAGATTAAATTGCGCGTATTATATGTTATTTTTAATGGATTTGGTGGTTCGAGAATGGAGAAGACCATTTGAGCCTGCTTCATGTGAATTCTCCAAACAAAGAGAGAGCTCGGGAGGCTGTGAGGCTGATGGTTATTAGATGAGCCAAGAATAAAACAATGAATAGAAGCTTTAAAATTTGCAGAGGCATTGAGGAAGGACGAAGAGGGAACCCACAAGATACAGGCTTAAGAGATTTAAGAATATGTCCCCTGCAACCTCAGAGGAAGAGGATATGAATGAGATATGGGCAACAATAAATATTCGAGGAGCACGAATTAATGGAGTGCAACAAGTTTAAAACATGAGTGTTAACACCTCGGCATTATTCAGGCACACATTCATGAATAAAATTGCAGACTACCAACAGCTACATTACACGAACCAATCAAAGTAGCATAGCATGAAAATGATTACATGTAAAAAGGACATTACTGATAATAGAAGGAAACAGAGATATACTACTCATTGCTCCATCTCGAATCCAAATAATAGCTCTGTATCATATTAATTTTAAAAAACTCTCCCAAATATGTATCTCAAAGCACACGGAGCACAACCATAAAAAAACTATAGCAAAATTCTTCAAAACTCCAGAACCCTTCTTTCATCTTAGAACTTACTATATATAGAGTTCTCCTTGAGGTTATACGGTAATTAATCATTTATGATCGACCCATATCTATGAAAGAAAAATATCCTACCTAACTTGCAGAGCGTACATTGAGAAATTACTTTCGTACTGAGAGAATTAAAAGAGGAATGGGGTGAAATTGAGATTTCACCAGAAAAATCATCAAAATTAAACCAAAAATAGAAAGGACATGGTCAACCATTGAGGCCAATAATGGGAGCCTTCAGGACGGTATGGCGAGGAGCGGTCGTAGGTGGACAGACTGACTATAATTTTATGATTCCATCTATTGCTTACAAACCTCCACTCCCTTAGTCTATTGATTTCCACTTAATCCATTATGAAGAGGCTTGTAGTACTACGCGGACCTGGTTCTTTAGTGGAGATATCTTGAGCAGACTGCATACCCCACAACTAAATGTTCCGCCTCAAAATCCCATGTGGTATTTTTTTATTGCAAAATGGGAACCGGATTTCAAAGGGGGTCTCAAGTGGTAAGCGGTATCGAAGAGGGGGGGTGCGAAATGACGAGAGGGAAACACATGGAGGGGTGGGCGGTATTGGATACCACCCACTTCGGACCCACCCCCCCCTGCATGGTTATAGTTCGAAAGCTGCGGGGAGTGTGAAATGAAGCAAGGACTGTCAGATGAGGAGGGGGTGATTGGAGATGGAGGAAAGGTGGAGGGAGATCAGGAGAAGGAAATAGCATGGCAGGTTAGGTGGGACCGGACTCCACCCTTTTTAAAGAAAACATTGTAAAAACCCCATATATATAGGCTTAAAAATCTGTGGACTTTAGTTTCAGAAGCTGCATCGCATCCACGCACTTCACATGTTTTATAGTTTACGTTATAAGAAATGGAATCAGCCATGCAATGCAAAGTACAGAGGCAACATGGCAGGAGAATGATGTCGTAGAGAAATGGAATGGGAACGATAGTGAAGTAATGACGTATTCGCGGTGAGTGGAGCATTATGGTGGGGCCAAACTGCATCGCAATCGCAACTCTTTACCATGAAGCAGTGAAGATAAAATCTTAAAATGAGCGAAGTGTGAAGCGCAGGGGTGAAGGAGTTGATGTGACAGATGATGGGACCGGACCGCAGCTCACAGATCGCAAAATTTTAAAGTTTACTCGTAAGTGGATGAGAAGCGAAGTGTGAAGTGCGGGGGAGAAGGTAAGTGACATAGAGGGAAGGTGGGACCCGACTGCATCACAAGTTAAACAAAATAGGTTACGGGCATTTCAAAAGGTAAGTTAAAAATTGTGTGATGCGATATCGCACATCTGCGATCGCAAGGTTTAATGTTTGGAAGAATATATTAAGTTGTAATTTTTCAAAATGCGATGGACAGTGGGGGAAGGGTGACATGTCACAGAGGTGGGACTACACCCGCAAGTTGCAGATCGCAAGTTTTATAATGCACACAATGAGGGTTAAATGTTATTTGTTTCGAAGTGCGGAGTGCGGGGAGGAGTGATGTGGCAGGACAGAGATGGGACTACCAGTAGATCACATATCGCAAGATTTGTAAGTTAGTGGTGGAGGGTAAACGGTAGGGTTCACGAAGTGTGATATGCGGGCATTTAGACATCGAGAAGTGGGAAATGGCGAAAAGGTAAGGGAAAGGTGGAAACAAAGGATTGCATGCGATTTAGTAATGCGGCAAGGTTGGATGGGTCCCACCAAATCGCATCGGCTGACAAACAAGTTTTGGCTAAGTCTTAAGAGGTAAAAACTAAAACTTGCGGGGAGCGATGTGTGATTTAATCTTCATCGTCCATCTCTCTAGTCCAAATTTGTGCTTTTGATCCTATATTCCTATTTTCCCCTTTGCGCCTCCTCCAAGCCCTGAAAATATGCCATTTATATGCTTTTCTTCGATTTAAAATTAAAGGGTGTGGGATTCGGCTATTGAATTGTTCTCTTTTGTTACGGGGCGTCCTTCAGGCTGGTGCTTGAATAGCTTGGGACTCGCTCTCCATGTTATGTGTGGTCACAGTCCAACATTGGCTCCATCTAGAGATAACATGCTATTCTAAGTGCGTTGATAACTTGCAGACCTTGAATGGTTATGCTTTATTAGGCTCATGGAGTCACAAATACATACTGATTAGATGAAGTTTTATACCAACAGTTAAGTGGACACAAAAATGGAAGATAAAATGAAATATGATATGAAAGATGAAATTGGAGGAATGTAAACAAAATGGAGTATAGACAGTGGAATGATATATACAATGAGCTGGATTACCCCTCGTCAGTGATGAAAATAGAACTTAAGGAACTGCCCATTCACGGGCACCTCAAGTATATCTCATTCTAAGTTCTCCAGGGAAAAATTATTGTTGCCTCTAACCTCTGCCACCCTGAAAGGACCAAACCAAAGGGGATCGAACTTCCCATATTCCCCTTTGTATGCTCTCCTATGAAAGCAATGTCCATCGTTCGCTGGAATGTGGCACCGACGTTTATCAGGGCAGAGGGCATTCAGGGGTACATAAAGTTCCCCCAAGGTGTAGTGAACACCATCTTATTTTGGTCTTCCGGGAGCACTTCCACCTGATTATATCCTGCGAAGTCATCCATCATGGACATGTGCAAGGATCCCACCACCTTCTGCAAGATGTGGTCCATCTTCAGGAGGGGATAGTTATCTTTGAGTGAGGCTCTTTTTAGATTGTGGAAATCCACGTAGAGCCTGATTTCGTCATTGTTCTTTCTAACGGGCACCAAGTTCGCCACCCATTCGGATTATCTTAGAGGGAAAATAATCTTGGCCTGCAATAGCTTATTTATTTCCTTTTCAATGGCTGGGAGAAGAAGGGGATTTATCTATCTAATCTTTTTCTTATGAGGCTTGGTGTCCTCTTTGAGCGGTATCTTGTGTTGTATAATATCAATATCAAAAGTCTTCAGATCCTAGTATGACCAGGTGAAGACATCACTATATGGCTGAAACAGCCTGAGGTACTGATCTTGGTATTCTTCAAGGACCCCTTTCGACAACTTTACCACCTTTAGATCATCTTATGTCCTAATGTTCACATCCCTGACAAGCTCGTCGAGGGTAAGTTTTTTGGGGTTCATCGAGATATCATTCTTATCAAACAGTCTCTCCAGTGGCACAAGACCCCCCGGGATGAAATTTCCTTTTAATTGTAGAGTACGGTGCCCAACCAGTGTCTCTTCCCATCTAGTTTTTGGCTCCTCACTGTCATCCTCCGGGACTGAATCGATCACCATATTTGAGAACTCGCCCACCATTTCCATAAAACACTGGAATTTCTCTTCATCTTCAAAGGCTTGCCAATTCTTAACGTTGTCCGAAATGGAGGGGTGGTATCACACTTCAACTTCATATTTGAGAAAAGGATATTGTGGGGGCAGGAAATTACTAGCAGCCACAACTAGTGAGTCTGCCATTCTGTTCTTTTCCCTCGGCATGAACTGAATGTTAAAAGAAGAAAATAAGTTCTCAACTAAATCCCATACCTTATTCTCGTAAGCTCTAAGCCGCAGGTGTTTAGTTTGGCATTGGCTCCTGACTTGCCTCACTACAAGCTATGAATCTCCAAACACCTCGAGGTTCTATATGTTCATGTTCTACGTTGTCTACAACCCCAACAGTAGGGCCTCATACTCAGCCACATTATTTGTGGCTTCAAATTCCAGCTTAAAGGATATGGGAACCAATCATCCTTCTCGTGATATCAAGAGTAACCTGCCTCGTTTCCTTCTCGTGAGTAAGCTTCATGAAACTGCAAGGTACATATTTCATTTTCCTCTCTACTCAGAAAATTCTCCTAGATTAGAGGATGGATCTTTGTTTCTTGCAAGAAATTTTCATCCTTCTCGAGCATAAGACAAGAGAATTCGCCCTCCTTAGTATATACCGAAGAAATTGTGGAACCATTAGCTTTGGTCTTGGGGGTTGGCCCCATCTCCCCCCGACGACATAAAAATTTAACTTTAAATATATATGAAGACTAATATGGTTAAGAAACAAGTGGTAGCGGAGATGGTGGCGTGTGTTTTCGGCAAGGCGAAGGTCTTGTGTTTTACCCTCACCGTTGATTCTAGTCCTTTGCAATCAATTTTACCCCACCATGAGGGGGACACGTAGCGGCCCCAAGCTTAGCCACGTGCCTCCTCCTCATTGGACCAAAATTCCACCAACCATAAAATGGAAATTCACCATAATATTTGAACCAATCAGCAATTTCCACTTCACAGTCTCTCATTAGACAGAGGAAATTGACCAAGGTTGACCTGCCCTGTCACCCTGTCACATAAGCATGCCCAGTCAGCAGTACAGACTGCTGACTGGGTCTATCTGCACATTTTTTTTGTCTGTTTAATAAAGTTAATAGAACTCATTTCTAAGGCCATACAGAGTACATTTCGAGCGAAATGAGTTGCGCTAGATTCAGAACGATGAACACTATGTGGTCGTTCAGGTTTCAAGTCATTTTGAGAACTCTGATTTTTTAGCATAATTCTGAGCACCTAATCATCCCTCATAAATCAAACAAAGGGTTTGGAACTTGAGATTTGTATCCTTGGCTTCTCTAGTCTAACATAGGAGTGAGTGTCATTCTTTAGAGAAGCAAGTGGTGGCTTCATGTTTCATTGTTGAGGCTAGTGTCATATCATTGTAATTATATACTTGGAACTTTCACTTAATGATCAAAAGCACTTGGAGCTGACACACTTTCATGCATATGTTGTGGATGTTGTAAGACTACTCTTTATATGTTTGTGGTATATGTAATTTCATTTATTCTAATGTCATTGAACTATTTCATTAACCATAGTATGTATCTTGTTGCATGTGTGTTGTATATGCTATCGTGATCATTGTTGTTGTTGCGCCGCACTTTTGCCCAAATTTTCATGATATTTATCACATCAATACATACTTGTACCTGGTGTTTTTAATCATTATTAATCCATTATGTTTTTAATTAGAGGAATTTAGAAACAATAGGTATTAATTTATAAATTATTTTTATTAGTTAATTTGATGAGTGTTTTTAATAAATTCCTTCTTGGTTGCAGGAAGGTTTTGTACAGGAATGCATTCGAGTACGAATTCACCAAATAAATAAAAGCAACAGCTAGGTAGTTAAGTACAAGATTGATGAAGGTGAAAATATCAATTCTGTGATCAAATGGTGAATAATCATAAAATTCCGACATGCGAGTTTTGTTCATAGCACCATCATTCATGTAACTCAGAAATATTTTGGCAAAATTCATCTTCATGAAGGAGTTATGGATGGGGGAATATTCTAGTGAAAATTCGTTGAACATGAACAGTTTCGGTTCTGAACGGTTTTAGTTTTGAACGGGTCAGCATTACAAGTGTGGTTTTATCGAAGTTAGAATTACTTCAAAAGGATTTGGGATTAGATATTTTAGACACTGTTGATCTTGTAATGGCTCTCGAGGAAGAGTTTTCTTTTGAGATTCCAGATAATGAAGCCAACAAAATCAGCTCGGTCAATATTGCAATTGACTTTGTAGCTTCACATTCTCAGCCTAAGTAGTGATTAAACATATTTTATGAAGAATCATTGGCGTTGGCATCAACTTGGCCCATTAAAAATCAAACCTTCTTATTTTGGTCTTGAATCCATTGATAGTTATAAGTTTGTATGTGCATGTAACCAAGGGCCTGAATAACTGGCTAACGTTGCTGCTATTCGAGGGGAACGCTTTCATAGCGATTGAGGGCATGCAAATAGGGCACACAAAAGCCGGATCGACCCAACTCAAACCTGAATTGGAAATCACATATCATTTTTTTTATTTTATTCACCCGAATCCTAAATTTGTATTATATGTAACCATTGACATTTAATTAGGAGCATCGTTGCTGCTATAAAGGAGAGCGCTGATCACAAAGGAGGAATTAATTAATCTCTTCTGATATGTCGAACCAAAATCGAATTGGCAGAGGGAGACGAATTTCTTAGTTGCAGAAGCAGAATTCCTGAGATGTAGAAGCGGAATTTTGAGATGTAGAACCGTCATTGAATTTGCAGAGGACAATGGATTGTAATGAGAGTAGAATCTTATGTTATATTTTCCATTTGAATTCTGAATTTTAATCTATGATTTTCTTCAGCATCTTTATTATACATACATATTATGTGTTGATGTGATTTCTCAAAGTAGATTGGGTAATCTAGGGTTACTCCAGGAGTGGTAAGGGCCCACCACCACTGGAGACAAGTCATGTAGCTGAATAATATCATAGATATCATAGATTTGAATTTATAAATATAATTTTCATTCAAAAGGTTGCTAGATTAGATTTCAGAATCATCATTTCATTCCATACTTAAAACTTTCATTTCACTTCCATAAGTTCGAACAAAATGCTATAAATCCAGTTTTATAATTGTTAAATGATTAAGCAGAGAGTCTTCACTGAGAAACGAATTTATTATGCTCTATTTAATTTACTGTAATTCTGTGATTAATACTCAAGAAAAGAAATACAACGGTGATCGTGAGTGGAATTTGCGAGTGTTGATATGGTTAGATTAAGACTATAGTTTTGTTATGGTTAAAGCTAATAAGAGTTGGCATTTCTTAATCATTTTAGTTATAGGAATATAATGATTTCTGAGTGATCAAAGTTAGAACATATTTAATGCTTTGAGTTTGAGCTTGGTTTGCGTTACATAATCTATTTGAATGTTTGCAGGTTTTAATGCTTATTTGATTTATTTATGATTCCTGGGATTTTGCTTAGTAATTATATTTAATTTTAATTCGAATCATTCTTGTTTTCGTAGTATAATAATTTATTTATAAGCGCAAGTTTGAGTGTGGATTTAATTGTGCAGGCAGCCTGATTTAGTTTTAGTTATTGAGTTACATGATTGGATTTTGAAGTAGGCTTGTTTTTAATAGTTTGTTTTCATTTATATTAAAATATTCAAATAGACGGTTTCTCAGAGATTAATTGTAATGTTATTTTTAATAGGATATTTTAAATGTTATTTTACATAGAGTGAAGTAGTTTTATTTTAGAAATAATTAGAACTTTCTTTTGTTAGTTTGAATCTTGAATTTATTAGGAAGAGTAGTTATAGTTAGTTTAATGTGTGAGGTTGTCATTAGAATAATGTGTAATATTTTTTTCTTATTAGTTTCAGGTGTTTGTTTCAAGTTAGTGAGAGGAGTTAATAGATTAAGGTTTTCAAGATATCATAGGAGATTTAAAAAGTAGAATTTGAGTGCAATAATGTTACATGATTGAGGATTTATTTGTATTTCCTTACAGTTTAATTGCGGTATGAAGTTTGTTTGATAAGAATTAGTTCAATAGGTTTCCTTTTCAAGATTGTTTCTTTTCCAAAAAAGGTGTGTTTTCATTTCAGTTCCTAGTTTATCATTACAAAGGAATATATTTATACTCTGATCATTAAGCTGAGCCAATACGCAGTACAACTGGCGTTTACGACTCCAGATTGATAATTAATATTGAGAGGTTTAATCCGACAACTAAGCCGACCAAAATTTTGGCGTTGTTGCAGGCGAGTTGTATTTTGGCTCAGGTAAAATTTTTCTTACAAAGTTTCAAGGGTATGCAGGATGTCAGAGGGCGGAGAGTGTACGGTAAGATGTGAGTAAAGAGCCACACATCCACTATTGTGGGGTTGCTCCAAAGTCTGGCCATCTTTCTTATCTCTTGAAATTTTATTTCCTTTCTTGTAGAAGCAGGGTTTAGACATTTAATTTCCAAATTGCTTTTCTTTTCATAGATTAAATAGTACTTTGATTTGACATTTTCCTTTCATGTAAGTGTGGTGAATTTCTTAGCCGATAGATTTTGAATCCATCTTCAGATTCCAACGTTATATCATTTTTTGGGATATCGTAAGAACCCTTGCGTGCAAATCCATGTGATGAAAGAATGTACCAGTGGGTTTTTGAGAACAAGAAAATGGTATTTTGAGGAATCATTCAATGAGGACTTTTTATGTTGCTACAAAGACAAAAAACTCATCCGATGAATAATTCACAAGTGCAGAATTTAACACCTTGCTTGAACATAGATTCAATATTATTAAATCTTTGATTTCGGAATTGGATTATTTGTAGGAGTAAGATAAGGATGAACAACCACTGCTTATCATTTGCGCCAACTTTCGAAAGAAACACTACCTTGGAAAGTGTCCACTTAACGGTCTAAAAGTTTGCGAAATTTGCGAGGATGGCAATGCAACCAAACACTGTGCACCACTGCCACGATTACGAAACGTACTCTGGGAATCAAGTAAGGAATCGAATCAACCGCCAGGTATAACTCAAAACCCAACACCATTTGATACTTGGAATAATGATTATTTTCCTGAGTAGGTTCCTCTGCATGTTTATAATCCTGGGATTTCATGCCGAACTTTGGATCCTCCTCCAATTGAATATCCTACTTCATGGCAGCAGTTGCCCTCTTATTGGCCCTCATCTTCGAGCCAGATATATCCATTGCCTCAAGAATCGTTTGGATCCTTATCTCTAGGAAAATATCCAATGCAAATTCAATCATATGAGCACCAACAACAACCACATTTTCTTTCCAATGCACCATTAATTTATCCTCCTCCATGGTCCCAGTCGTATGTGCAACATTACCCTAACCCTAATCCATACCCTAGACCTAACCCTAATACACACCCTAGACCTAACTCTAATTCTAATTTAAAACATAGACCTAACCCTAGTCCAAAGCCTAATCACAATCCAAATCCAAACTTAATCCAAGCATTAACCAAAACCCTAGCCCAAACCACATCCTAAACCTTAATTTAAACCATCAGGTTCCACAACAGCTTGAACCACCTATTCTTTCCATTGATTCCCCCATTGAACATAATGCTACATCTTCCATGTTGGAAAAGGGAATGAATATGGAAACTTCCACCATTATCGTAGAACATTCACCCCAGGAAGTTGTAATTCAAAGACCACTAGAGGAGCAATCTTTCATTGGAACCTATTCTAAAAATGTTATTGAAACTCAAAACCCTAGAATCTCTCTCAACCATTCTTGTAAATTTGAATAGCAGATATTTGAGCCTGAACTTGAGGGATTTATCTTTTCTCTTTCACTAGATTCCTTATGCCTCCAGGAGAGTGATTATCAAGTTGTGGAAGATTTGCATCAGTTGGAAAATCATAATTATGTGGATTCCATTGAATCCTGGTTTCAAGGAGTCATCAAGACATATTATTTCCTCAGCATTTAGAAACTCTTGGTACCATATCAATTGAAGCAATTGGTTTCTCATGATTTTGTATGTCTTGAAGTATTTTTATTAATACTAAGCGTGAGTATAATCAGCATTTTGTTACGCACATGGCTTCATTGGAAGTACTCCTATACTTAAACGGGAGCCTTTCGCCTCTTAGGGTAAAGTAGGTAGGAGAATAAATGAATAAAGTTGTTATAATGCTATTAGGGTTTTGAATTTTAAATAATTCTTGTTAAAACTACTTTTGATCCACATTAGTTGTTAACACACACATTTGTGACAAATATTTTTGAGTACAATTCACTCTAATGCCTCATGATTTTGCAAAAAGTAACCATGATTAATCACTCTAATAAGTTGTTGTCTCAGATATATATTTTCAATTTCCCTTAAAAGGTACTATTGCAAACCCCCCTATGGTGGACCACTCTTGTTAAGATCATAATGAGCTATTCAGGAGAACACTAGCATTCTTAACTCGAGGAATCTTTCAGTCATTATCTGTGATATATTTAATAAGTCCTTAGGGTAAAGGAATTAGCAAACAATGATTAGTCATTAAAAAATTTTCAGGCCATCCTTTACTCTTAAGGAGTAGATCTGTCTCCCCACTTATAAAGTAACCTTTAAGGTTAATCATAATCAGAGCTTACAAAGATTTAGGGAAGGATAGGAGGTCTCGTGATGAGCCGACCTACCACGATCATGAGACCTAGCATGCATGACATTACTACTACTGGTCACCAAGCCAGAGTAATGGCTTTCAGTGAAAAATCTGGAAGACAGGAGGTCTCATCACGAGCCACCTTGTTCATTGATGTTACTTCTTGTGAGTGGCACTGCCATTAGCTGGTTACCAAGCCAGGACAATGTCCTTCATCTAGAAAGTCAAATAAGCCAACTCTGAATCTGTATCTAGTAAGTGGGATACTGACATTTCGCTAGGTTAAAAGACATCCCTGTCGAGGTTATGGACAACCGCAGGCAACACGGCCATGTCTGTGGTATTAAAGTTAACTACATACTATGATTTTCTTGGTTATCTTTCTCTTTCCCTGAAAACTCATCCTTTTTCTTGGACAATGGTTTTAAGACGATCTTAACATTATTCTTTGAGTTCTATCTTTCAAAAATTGAAAAATATTTAATGATGTGGTACCCTTAGAGAAGGTTATTCATTGTACTAGATTAAGAGGAAATTTAGTTTTGAATCTGGATGACAATGTAATAAAGAGGTTGCTGATTGGTATCATAACTCACTTTAATTTTCATGGTATTTAGAGTGATGAAATACTCAATGATGACTATTCAGAAGGTGTTGGTTGCCATCAATGTGCATTGATTGTAATTGCCTCTAAGTATGTGCTACATAACCTAGGTACAAGATTGCTATATTAAGTGCATGAAACCTGTGGTAGTATTTGTGAAATTGCACCTCTTAAGTGAAATTTGATTCTTATCATAAGACTTTGGGTAGAAACAAAATATGGAATTCATTCGGGCCAAGGTAACATGCATGTGCCATACACTTTCTCTATAATGTCTACTTGTTGTACCTGATCCTGTTACATTCCTGCAATTGATACTTTCATTAGAACTATAACGTGGTTTTGGTTGGCATTGAAATGTTGCAGGCTAAAAAAGGCATTCCAATACATCAGGAATCTTCATCCTTACTTGCTAGAATCTTTGTTGACATTTTCCCTGCCTTATTTCACCGTCTTAGAGGTTTTTCTTGCACGAGAACATGCAAGAAGTTCAGCGTGGGGGGATGTTGAGCCACACTTTTTCCCAAATTTTCAAGATATTTATCACATCAATATATACTTGTACCTGGTGTTTTTAATCATTATTAATCCATTATCTTGTTAATTAGAGGAATTTAGAAACAAAAGCTATCAATTTATAAATTATTGTTATTAGTTAATTTGATGAGTGTTTTTAATAAATTCCTTCTTGGTTGCAGGAAGGTTCGGTGCAAGAATGCATTTGAGTACGAATTCACCAAATGCGTAAAAGCAGCAACTGGGTAGTTAAATACGAGATTGATGAAGGTGAAAATATCAATTCCGTGATCAAATGGTGAATAATACTCAAATTCTGACATGCAGGTTTTGTTCAGAGCACCATAATTCCGGTAACCCAATAATATTTTGGAAAAATTTGTCTTCATGAAGGCGTTATGGACGGGGGAATATTCCAGTGAAAATTCGTTGAACATGAATGGTTTCGGTTCTGAACGGTTTTGGTTTGGAACGGGTCAACATTACAAGTGTGATTTTATCGAAGTTAGAATTACTTCAAAAGGAATTGGGATTAGATAGTTTAGACACTTTTGATCTTAGAATGGCTCTCGACGAAGAGTTTTCTTTTGAGATTCCAGATACTGAAGCCGATAAAATCAGCTCGGTGAATATTGCAATTAACTTTGTAGCTTCACATCCATAGCCTAAGTAGTGATCAAACATGTTTTATGAATAATCATTGGCATCAACATCAACTCGGCCCATTCAAAATCAAATCTTGTTATCCCGGTCTTGAATCCGTTGATAATTCTAAGTTTGTATGTGCATGTAACCAAGGGCCTGAATAACTGGCTAGTGTCATTGCTATTTGAGGGGAGCGATTTCATAGGGATTGAGGGCATGCAAATAGGGCACACAAAATCCGGATCAACACAACTCAAACCTGAATTGGAAATGACATATCATTGTTTTGATTTTATTCACCTGAATCCTAAATTTGTATTATATGTAATCAATGACATTTAATTAGGAGCAGCGTTGCTGCTATAAAGGAGAGCACTGCTCAAAAAGGGGGAATTAATTAATCTCTTCTGATATGTAGAACCAGCATCGAATTGGTAGAGGGAGAGGAATTTCTTAGTTGCAGAAGCAGAATTCTTGAGATGTAGAAGCGAAACTATGAGATGTAGAACCGTCATTGAATTTGCTGAGGATAATGGATTGTAATGAGAGCAGCAGCTTATGTTATATTCGCCATTTGAATTCTGATTTTTAATCTATAATTTGCTTCAACATCTTTATTATATGTACATATTATGGTTTGCTATGATTTCTCGAAGTAGATTGGGTAATCTAGGCTTGCTTTAGGAGTGGTAAGGGCCCACCACCACTGGAGACAAGTCCTATAGCTGAATAATATCATAGATATCATAGATTTGAATTTATATATATAATTTTCATTTGAAAGCTTGTGAGATTAGATTTCAGAATCATCATTTCATTCCGTACTTAAAACTTTCATTTCACTTCCATAAGTTCAAACATAATGCTATAAATCCTGTTTTATAATAATTGTTAAATGATTAAGCAGAGAGTCTTCACTGAGAAACGAATTTGTTATGCTCTGTTTAAATTACTATAATTCTGTGATTAATACTCAAGAAAAGAAATACAATGGTGATCGTGAGTGGAATGTGCGAGTGTTGATATGGTTAGATTAAGACTAGAGTTTTGTTATGGTTAAAGCTGATAGGACTTGGCATTTCTTAATTGTTTTAGTTATAGGAATATAATGATTTCTGAGTGATCAGAGTTAGAACCGATTTAATGCTTTTAGTTTGAGTTTGGTTTGCGTTACATAATCTCTTTGAATGATTGCAGGTTTTGATGGTTATTTGATTTGTTTATGCTTCCTGGGATTTTTCTTCATAATTAGATTTATTTTTAATTCGAATCATTCTTGTTTTCGTAGTATAATCATTTATTTATAGTGCAAGTTTGAGTGTGGATTTAATTGTGCAGGCAGCATGATGTAGTTTTATTTATTGAGTTACATAATTCGATTTTGAAGTAGGCTTGATTTTTAATAGTTCATTTTCATTTAGATTAAAATATTCAAATAGAAGGTTTCTCATAGATTAATTGTAATGTTATTTTTAATAGGATCTTTTAAATGTTATTTTACAGAGTGAAGTAGTTTTATTTTAGCAATAATTAGAACTTTCTTTTGTTAGTTTGAATCTTGAATTTATTAGGAAGAGTAGTTCTAGTTAGTTTAATGTGTGAGGTTGTCATTATAATAATGTGTGATCTTTTTCCTTATTAGTTTCAAGTGTTTGTTTCAAGTTAGTGAGAGGAGTTAATAGATTAAGGTTTTCAAGATATCATAGGAAATTTAAAAAGTAGAATTTGAGTGTGATAATGTTACATGATTGAGGATTTCTTTGTATTCCGTATAGTTTAATTGCGGTATGAAGTTTTCTTGAAAATAATTAGTTCAATAGGTTTCCTTTTCAAGATTGTTTATTTTCCAACAAAGGTGTGTTTTCATTTCAGTTTCTAGTTTATCATTACAAATGATATATTTATACTCTGACCATTAAGTTGAGCCAATATGCAGTACAACTCACGTTTATGACTCCTGGATTGATAATTAATATTGAGAGGTTTAATCCGAAAATTAAGCCAACCAATAGTTGTCTTGTGAAGTACTTTGTAGGAAAAATAATTATTCTGCCATTCACTCATGTGTCTCTTTTCATATAGTGCTATTACTTTTCTTCTAGAGGCCCACTCCTTTTCCTTTTGTGTGAAAGAAACTTTTATGCACTACAATTGATAACTCACAAAGTTCACACAGTTTCCATCACCAAAGATATGTGCATGTCTTCTCATGTCTTTATTGCATACAAGGCACATCTTTAAGATCATACTTACGACAACCGATCATATTTCTAATTGGGGCTCCTATTCCAAACATCACAATTTCATATTCAAGTTAATTCTTAGGCTCACCACTACTAATGCTTGGGGAATAATAGCCCATGTATATTCACCAAGCTTCAACTTCAAACCACAAAGCTCAACGTACTTACCACCCATAACATTCATAATTTTCGTGTGTGAAGGAAGATATTGCCCCGAGTTGGTGTACTTTCCAATTTAGTCACCCCAACAGGGAATTCAATTACATCATATTAAAAAGGAGTTGTGTGACTCATTTAATTCTTAATATAAAAACCATATATGATATTTAAAAAATGTTAATAATAATAAAAATATTCAATGTTGGTCATAAATAAAAAAATTCAATGCTCATAATAAGTAAAATATTTCAATGTCATATATATATGAAGAACAATTAAAAACAAAAAATTTTATTGTGGTTAAACTCGTCTAATCCATTTTAACTTTGGATCTATCAAGCTCCAAGAAAGATCAAATTTCTCAAGGTGCAAACCTTTCCTCAAGTTTTAAAGCATTTTAAATAGTCTAAGTATTTCACATTTTGGCTTCTTTTCATGTATATTTTTCAGTCAATATGTTTTGAAATTGTAAATTTAATTTGTGTAGACTAATCAATCCAAGTTCTTAAAAGGACTTTCAAAATATATATCTATTTACACACTTAAAATACAATTTAAACAATGAAAAATTAAGTAAGTACCATATATATATATATATACACACTTAATTTTTCACTACTTAAATTGCATTTTGAATATATATATATAGACTTACTTAATTTTTCATTGTTTAAATTACATTTTAAATGTATAAATAAATATAATGCTTATATATATAAAATAAATAATAAAAAAATTAGTGTAGAGTCTATATATATAAAATAAATTTATTAACTTTAATTTTTATTTTAATTTTGGATCAACGACTTTGACGAGGGATCTGAACGCCAACAGAGGTTGTCGACGTTGTGATATGAGATTGCCCGAGGCAAAGAAGAGGAAGAAAAAGGAACACTGATACAGAATGAAGACATGTTAAAAATGTTAGGGTTTTCAACTAAATTTGACTACGTTAAGTTGCTGCTGGTTTTGAGCTCCAGCACTTTGCTCATGATATTTATATATGATGATGTACCCTATTGATCATAATATTTATCTATCATGTAGCCTATTGCTGGTTGGATTGTTAAGCCACATTTGTATAGATTTTACACCCTTGATCACTTTCAATATCACTCTGGCTAAACCAAGGGATTGTTGTTCATCCTCATGGTGGGTTAGTTGACAATGAATATCGTTTTGTATTCATAATAATCTCCATGTCTCGTGGTCTTATCGAGGAATAAGAATAATGGTATTTTTACGCTACTTATGCTTTCTATAGATATCTTAGTTTTATGTTAATTATGTTTTGTATAGATGTCTTAAAATTCAGCATGTTCTGTATGGGATGTCTTAAAATTAGGACGGTGGCCGTGTTACTGAATTTAAATTAGAACGGTGACCGTGTTACTTTAAATTCAGAGACCACTATGTACAAATCGGTTGAGATTAAATTACGGTTATTATACGTTATAATATATAAGGGATTGATTGTATTATAAAAAGATAAATTGTTCAGGTTCAATGTGAGTTAGCTGCTGGTGAACAGATCACTATGAACAAATTGATTGAGATTAAATTGCGCGTATTATATGTTATAAGATTTAAGGGTTTGATTGTATCATAAAAAGATAAATTGTTCAGGTTCAATGTGAGCGAGTTGTTGGTGAAGATTTTGGTATTCATAATAATCTTTTTATATTCATTTATTGGTGAAGATTTTGGTATTGATAATAATCTTTTTATATTAAGAATTAATTTTAATTCATTAAAATTTAGAGTTAATTTATCAAAATTTTCTAATAATTTTTTCATTTCTAATGAGAATATATGATTTTTCTTATGTGAGGATTAATTTTAATTCATCAAAATTTAGAGTTAATTTATTAATTTTTTCATTTCTAATGAGAATACATGATTTTTCTTTGTAATAATAATATATAATTTTTCTTATGTGAGCAACAAAATAAGAGAGAGACATAGTAGGCAAATGCCTTACAAAACAATCCCAGCAAACAACAAAATGCCTTACAAAACAGTCCCAGCAAAACACAAAATATGAAACACAACACTTCTAATATATGATTAAGAGACTTAGTAACCAAAATATAAATTATGCAACACAACACTTTTAATATATGATTAAGAGACCAAGTAGTTGAATACGTTACAAAACAGTCACAACAAAACACAAAATATGCAACACAACACTTCTAATATATGTTTTTTCTAGGTGAATATCTTACAAAATAGTATGAACAAAACACACAATTTGCAACACAACACTTTTAGGGAATTTTTTTAGTAGACTTCATCCATTATTAAGGTATTATAGCAAAGTAGATTTGGGCATTAAATTTTACACTTCAATTTGGCAATTAAATTTAAAATACTTATTTCCATTTTTTACCCTCATAGTTAGAAAAATATCTTTAGTTTACATCCCTAGTTAGCAGACTTGTGTGTTTCTGTATTGAAGTCTCTTATTATGTGGAAATGTGTTTTGGATGAGATATCTTCTGAAATTTATATGTTTTGGATGGAATATCTTTTGAAATTTTCCTCATTTTTTCATGATGTATACCATAAATTTCTCTGACACAGATTTTGGAGTGAATATTCTTTTCATCATTTTTTCCATAAATTTATCCTCTGGGAAAGAGCTTTGGTCGAGATGATGCATGATTAAGAGTGAATCTTCCATTACTAGAAGTGTCTCCAATTGATTTTCTTTGGTTAACAAAATTCCTTAGCCTAGATATATCACTGCTTCATTATTTATCATGTCATCAAAAACCCCACGAATCTCTGAGCACATTGTCCTCCTCTAGACCATAGAATATCCCTCTTCCTCTTACCACCTTATAGAACTTTGCAACTCATATAGTGCTAAACAATTATCAATAATAATAATTAACATTAAATTTCAAATAATAGAAAAAATATTCATAACTTGAAAATAATGTGTAAAAACATTTTTCTTTTCACTTAGAAGAATTATATAATCAATTTGTAGGTTAAACTTTGAACATAGTTTTAATGGAAATTCCTATGGTAGTAATGATTAACAAAGTGGAGGATAGTGGATTAGGAAGATAATTGGTTTTATAATAATTTTTTAAATTTAAGATGTATTTGCATGAGATGCCTTAAAATTAGAAGGGGTAGTGTTGGACAATTATGACTAATTATAAATTAGGAGGTAGTGTTGGACAACTAGGAATAATTATAAGATATATTTGCATGGATATTTTAAAATGAGAAAAAGGAATTGTTGGACAATTGAATTATAGTTGAGATTAATTTTTATATATTAGTAATCATAATGAAAAAGATTTATAGCTTAAAAATAATGTGTAAAAAATAATCAATTTTATTTATAACATGATTGATTTTATAATTAGCACAATCATATTAATAAATGTGGTCGATATAAGCTGTAGGCATCATTTTATTTGAATACATAATAATACATTATAGCTTAAATTCAAATTTAATTTAAAATTTTGCTAAGTTAACTCAATATATTTAATATATTAATTTTATTAAATTTAATTTTTTTTAAATAAAAATAATAAAATACAATATTTTTAAAATATTGAAGTGATAATACCTAAAACTTAAAAATATATATTGTTAAAATATATAATTACTTCTCACATGCAGAGTTAGACAAATAGTTAAGTGAATCACCTGAGTTGAGTTATAAATAGATTTGGTAAGTGAGTTAGAGAGTGAGTTAAGGAAGTTGATCAAGTTCATTTATGTGAGAGAGAGTACATGTCAATTTAGGTTAAATACCTTTTACCGGGTTCATTGTATTAAGAATTTTAATTCAGAGTGATTGAGATTAATTAAAGAGCTGCAACTCATTGTTTCTTGTGTGAAATACTTGTGTTATTGTGTGATTGAATCTTCTGGCTATCCAACAAATTGGTATCAGCGCTGAGGAAGGATCAGAAGATCCATGAGCGAATAGAGCCAGAAAAAAAGGCTAACAACAAAAGGCCATCAATTTTCTTTTTTAATTTTTTTACCTGCAGAGGTCCGCACATTTGTAGCGCAGCGGCTGTGGAGGTTCGCAAATTCTCCAAAAAAACCAGCAGAGATTTACGTGACCATGATATTTTACAAAAGGAATCATATTTTATTTATATTAAAGGTCACGTGGGTGGTCTGGGTTTGGAAATCGTACCCACCATTTAGTTTAAAGATTTGTTAAGATTTGATATACTATACGTACAAGTTTTCAGGATTTAAAAAGTAAGGTTTATTGTTTGAAAAAGAGATTTTTAAAGTTATATTCTTTTTCCAATAAAGGTTTTAAAGAGGGTTTTTATCAAAAGATTTTTATGTATAATTAAAAAAAAAAAAAAATATTATACAAAAAAAGGATTTTTTAAACAGCTTTGCAAAGCTTTCATAAAAATAAAAAATAAAAGAGAAATTTACGGTTTTTGTCAGAGACAATTTTTTTTTGAGGTAAGATGGCCACATCCAGTTTTCAACCATAACTTTTTTCTTTCACCGAGAAATATTACAATGTGTGGGTTATTAAAATGGAGACTATGCTAAAAGCACATGATATATGGGATCATGTCAAGTTTGGGTTTGCAAAACCTCAAGATGATGCAGAGGAACGAGCCCTCGATAATGTAGAAAGGGAACAATGGAAGAAAGACAAGAGAAAGAATGCACAAGCGTTGTTTCGTATCCAACAGAGAGTGGACCGAGCAGTGTTATAGAAGATCATGATAACTTCTTCAGGAAAGGAAGCATGGGAAACTTTGGCGACAAGCTATCAAGGTATGGCCAAAGTTAATATTGTCAAATTGCAGAATACTAGGAGAGACTTTGAAAGTCTGCGGATGAAGGAGACAGAGGACATTGATTCCTTCATGAATAGGGTCATGTCTATCGTCATTCAGTTAAAAATCTATGGTGAAGATGTTATAGATCAAACAGTAATTGAGAAGGTTCTTTGATCTTTGTCTACAAAGTTTGATGTTGTGGTAGCAACCATAGAAGAAGCGAAGGATTTGGAAAAACTAATAGTTGATGAGTTGATGGGATCCCTTCTGTCACATGAAACAAGCATAGACAGAAATAACGATTCCACTCTAGAAACTGCCTTCAAAAGTCAAGTTTATATTTCAAGAGGTCAAGGCAGAGGTCGATCGAGAGGCAAAGGACGAGGCAGCAGCTTTGGTGGTCACAGAGATGACCAAGAAGATCATGAGCATCAAAGTGGAAGCAACAACAATAGAAGCTTTCACAATAATCAAAGGTCTGAAAAATCAAAGGTAAAGTGCTATTACTGCAATAGATCTGGTAATTATGCTTGTTGTTGTGGTGGATTCGACACACGGTTGTACGAAATCACACGAGCTTAGAGAGTGTGGTCTACTCTCTAAACTATTGGTAACAGGCAGTATGTGGGGGGAGCTCAAAAGCATAAAAATTAAATGAAATAATATGTTGAAGTATGCTCTGGTTAAAAGAGTAAAACTAAAAACACAAAAGAAGCTATATAGAGAGTTCCCAATAGTAATAATTCAAGCGATGGCTTGATGGCCTCTTCTTATTGAATGCTTGGAATAAAATAAAATCTTACCCACTTGCCAAAGGGCTCTTAGACAATGGCTCTAGGTCCTGATGCAAGGATGTTTGCCTTTCAATTTCCGCCTTCTGACGCAGTCTAACTCTCTCTCTGTGCTGTGGTGGACTAAGATGTTGGGTGGCCAACTATCGAGTCCTCTTTAGCTTCAGCTCCTTGGGTCACACACAATGCTGGTGTTGCTTGGGAAACTTTGGCCAACATAACCTTGTGACCACCATTTGCTCATCTTTTTGTGGGTTTATATAGGTGAGCTTCAAATCCTCCTTCCCTCCCTTGGTGCATGATGAATGGTGACCCAAGGGAGAGGTGTGATTCCATTGTGTGCTAAAATATGTTTTTGTGTGCTCACATAATGTCTAAGGAGGCGTTGGTGCTGTCCTTAGGTGGATTTCACATAAAGAGAAACTGTCCTTTTCTTGCTTGTGGTTCTGAAAAGTGACTCTTTTCCACTTCCACAAATGAGTGCTTATCGGGCTCCAGTGCACGCAGAAGGTGCTCTTTTTCAAGGATAAAGCACATATTTGAGCATTTATGACTAGTTTAGATCTGATTTTCTCAAAACCTTAGAGATTTTAAATACTTCTTGATTCCATAATGTACTCCTGTCTTGTAAATCCTTAGGCTCGACATTAATTGATGTCGTCTTCTACTGTACAATTTTCCAATGTTAACAGTTGCCCCCTAATGTGTGAGGTCTAGGAAGAACTGTATAGCCAAAATACATTATAGTTTCTTTTATTTATCATACACAGAGAGAGAAAGAGAGAGAGAGAGAGAGAGAGAGAGGCCTGCGTGTAGAATAGACAACACCTTGGACTGTTTCTGAGATAACCATGGCCTAAGGGACCCCCTGCAAGTGGACAAAATATACAACATATTTGCAAAATTTCAACGAAGCGGGCATGTCCCATGCTCGCGATGCTATGGCTAGTTAAAAAAAATTGGTAGATACATGTGTTGTTTGTGTCACTACTGTGGTAGGGATGCTGGTGGTTGTTGACGATGACTGTTGATGCCCTCAAGGGAATTTTTGTCTTTGATGGTAGGTGGAATGTGGGTACCTATATGCATAATCTTGGTATGGCATATCATTGCGCAATGTATGCATATGTACTGGCTAGGACCTTCCTATGTAAGCATTGTTGTCAGAGACGCTTATAAAGGCATGAGTCTTCGACAAATCTTGATTAAAGTGCAATAGTTGTAAGGTATGATACCATCGTGACATGAAATTTTTTGCTATAGTAGAATGTTAAGAGGATCGATGACATCTATGGATGATGATGTCTCCCATAGTGCCACCCGAGGATACCCCTTTGCATGGGGAGTGGTAATCCAAGGTACCACTTCCTTTTTGGAAGAGAGGCATTGAGGTCGACAGAAAGGAAGCCTGAACCAAATCATGATGGGTTTAACATAGGCATGTTGGTGAGCGGTAGCTGAAAAAATATGATGGGGATTCAGTGGCCCGAGGTTGAATTATCCTTGAGCAACTTGGCAGTGGTCATAGGTATTTATGAAGGAAAAATCCCTAGAATCGGTAGGACTTCCAGGGCGGGCATGAACCAGCTATGATTGTCGGAATGGTACGTGCATGGGGGTGAAATACTTCGACCAAGGGAGATGGGGGACTACTCCCATCGGAGGAAAGGTGAAATATGAGGGCAAAGTGGCGAAGGGCATCATTTGTGGTCTTTGTACACTTACCAAAAGAATAAAATAATGGGGTTTGGTTTGTACAAAACATAGAGACGGGCACCCCAACACATGAAAGATGGTCGTTCACTAAAGGTGTGAGGACGGTGTTTTACTGGGGGTAGGGGTCCCATTGGTTGGTCTCATATGTGAGGTTGATGAAGCGGAAGATGTCGTAGATGGGTTTATGTTGATGGAGGTATGGTGGGCCAAATGGGGTGCACAGAGGTGCGCTTTTGTTCTGCTTATACAACCCAATCATCCAGGAAGGGGGTTGAGTTTAAATGGTGAACTTAACCTTATGCATGATATGTGGATGGGAATGAGGTGCTTCCCGGACTAAAATGGTATGGCCATGGCGTCACTTGTGGGCTGATGTATGGTCTATTTTGGATGACGATCGCCATCGAGGGGAGGCTCTACCAACCATCGTGGATGTTTATCATAAGCAAGGTGGGGTGATGATAAACGTGGTCGAGTATGGGGACCCTATGGTTTATTTTTGATGGAGAAATGATGTCAGGATATGCAAATTTTTCTAGGACTCTATCATGCTGAGGGTAGAATGATACCTTCTCTGGAACTTTTAGTGGGTGGCGTTGTGAATGGTTTGTGGGTTCTTCCTGCAAAAAACAACTACCTCATGTGAAAGCATCTTCTCTTCATCCAATAATATTAAAAAAAATGAATTTTGGAAAGGAAGATGGGAGGGTGCATACCTGCCGGCGGTTGAAAAAATATTTCTTTGGAAAGCGAATGTGGGGCATTGCTTGTGTTCGTCATGGTATACTGATGATGGCAAAACCTACGGTTTGGAGAACAGACCTTCTGCTCTCCTATTATGGACCTCCAAAGTTTTGGAAAATGGCGATAAATATGGGATGAGGGCCCTAATCCTATTCATTTTTACTTGCTGAGTTTTGGGAGATCAAAGGTGATAGTAGAGCCTTTCTTGCCATTGCGGTCAGCTTATGTATTGGGGATTATCGATATTATGCTAAGGTAACTTCCATGACATCCTACATTTCAATTATTTCAGTTTGGTGACGTTGAGGGCCATACAAATTAGGATTGTACGGCCTCTAAGGGGCTTTTTTCCCTAGATTGCGAGGGCGATATAGGCAAAGAGGCGCCCCCCTTCCACTTATTTTTGAGGTTCAGCCGCACGAAGGCACGTTGTTCCTCCCTTTTTTCGCTCAAGGGCGCGCCTGTGAACGAAAGAGGCACGCAAGGACATGCCTGTCTGAGAGACAGGCACGCCAGGGCAGTGTTTTTGAAAAAACTAGTGTGTTTTGCTGTCCTTGAGTGTTTTTTGTTGACACTGACATTATTTTGGTTACTCGTGCAGATGTTGGCAAGGTGGGATGCCCAATGGCCCGACTGGTGGGTCACTATCCTCTACCACGACCGCCAGGTGGTCGGCGAGGTAGGAGGACTGGGTGGGGGTGCCAGTGGACCTAGCGGGGATGGTGCTGGCCCTTCTGGTGAGGGCAGCAGCTCAGCTGCAGCTGAGGTAGTAGCCGAGAGAGCTCGTGCGGATGCGTCTGAGGCACGCATCGCAGTTCTTACAACTCAGGTGGAGGCTCTAGAGGATTTCTGGGGTCAAGTGGACCATTTGAACCATGGGATGCCTGCTTGAGGTTTTATGGATGACTTCGAGGAGGCATGGCTAGAGACAGTGATTGCGCGCAAGAGGGACTACCGGCCTACTATACGATGGGTAGCTATCGCAGTGGTGACAACAGCTTCGTTGGTGGCACCAGGAGCAGTGGTGGGTCTAGGTTCCCCTCTTAAGGGGGCACCTCACTAGAGTAGACTTGTACACAGGGAAATCACACGTTATGAGGATGCTTCCCTTATTTTTAAAGACCTCTGTATTTTTGGGCTGGCCAGTGGGCCAGTGATATTATTTTTGTACTCTGATACACATATTTTTATATATATATATATATATGAGAGATCTCTTTTTGCGGCTCTACATGGTGTGGTGTCTATTTCGGTTTATGCATTTTGTGTTATGCTAATGGATATAAATGTTTTTGGTTTTTTACATATGGTGGTTTATTTGCGATGCATTCCAGTCTAGGATATTGTTAGCTATGCGATCAGCTATCTGGTTTTGATTCCTTGATACATGTGAGAATGTAATATAATCAAACTGTCTGCTCAATCTTCTGACGTGCAAATATTTTTTGAATAGGTTTGCGTCTCTGGTTTCAAATGTTTGGTTTAACTGCGAGACTACTAGCTAGGAATCTAGGTAGAAATGCATATGGTGGATGCCCTGGTGCAGGGCCTCACACTTAAGTCCGATAACGACATCATATTATGCCTGATTGTTGGTTGTTGATACGATGCAGACACCGTTTGAACACACGGGTGATCGGTCAGGGTAATAGATGACCCAGGTGGCGACAGCTAAGTTTTGAGACCATTGCAATGCTCCATCAGCAAATCCAAAATAGGGTTCAAGTTGGTGATCCATGGTGATATTTTTAGCGCGTTTACGTTTTTGGGTCAAAAATATTTTGGTATTGGGATTTTTGTGTACTCTATCTCCAGGGGATAAGGGCTACAAGGGCCCTTATGAGTAGAATTTCTTGAGGTAAAGGCTGTTGACAGGGTTAGTGAGGTAGGTCTCGTCCGGTTCCGTCAAGATTTATGCCCCCTACCGAAGACAATGTTTGATGATATAGGGCCCTTTCCACAAGGTTTCGAACTTTCCTAGCCCTAAGGCTTCTTTTAACATGATCCCATATACTAGGTGGAAGGGAGTAAAACCAGTGGAAGTTTTAACTGTTGTGCAGTATGTCCACACGACGGAGAAGAGCATGTGGTGCCAGTTGGCTTTATGGTTATTCACCATGCGTTGTAACATAGTTTTGAGTACTTTGTTAATGGCCTCTACCTGTCCATTGGACTGGGGGTAATATGGTGAAGCGAATTCATGGGTCAATTCGAGATGATGAGATAGCTCCTCGAAGACTTCATTTTCGAAGTGCTTTCCATGGTCGAAGACTAACTCTTTGGGTATGCCAAATCGGGCTATCATGTGGTTGAACAGGAATCGAGCAGCGGTTTCTGTTGTGTTGTCATATGTGGGCATGGCTTTGGCCCACTTGGTGAAATAATCGAGAGCCATGAAGATGTATTTATGGTTGGCTGATGAGGCTGGGTTACAAGTCACGAAGTCAATTCCCCATTTACAGAAGGGGTCGGCTACGATGACACGATGCACAGGGACGAGTGGTGCTCTTGCTTTGTGGGCGAAGTGCTAGCACCGCTTGCATCTTTTGACTGCCATGATACAATATCGAAACAGGGACGGCAAAAAATACCATGCTCGTAGGACTTTTTGGGCAGCAGCCATTCCGGATAGGTGGCCGCTGCATGCACCTATGTGGCAATCGTTCAGGGCTTGCTTTGCTTGATTGTGAGTGAGGCATTGCTGCAAGATTGTATTGATGCCTCTCCTGTATAAGAAATCTCCTATGAGGAGGTATCGAGGGGATTGTCGGCGTATGAACCTATGGTCATCATGCGTGAGGTGAGGTTTGACCTTTTGGATTCGTAAGAATAGGATAATATCCCCATACCAAGGGTCATCTGTCGCTACGAAGAATAGGTGTTCATCCGGTAGCGAATCGTTTACTGGTGATCCTTTGGAATCTCCTGGAAGGTCTGTAATGAACTCTTCTAGGGCAAGTGCTTTTTTGCTTTTGGGAGAGCGAAACTGTAAGTCGTATTCTTGGAGAATGACTATCCAGCGAGCATACTTGTGATTCATCAATCAACGCGTGAGCAAGTATTTGATGGGATTAGTATCTGCTATGACCGTGGTCTTTTTTAAGATGATGTAATGGTGAATTTTTTGTACTGCATGGATTAATGCTAGGGCAGTTCTTTCTTTGGGCTCAGATCTTAATGCAGGGCCTGATAGGGTTTTACTGACATAATAGATTACGTGCTCCCTTCCATCTGGGCACTCTTGGACCAATACTCCGGCCAACGTGGAGTCGGACGCTGATAGATATAGGATATAATCCTTTTTATTGTCCGAGGGACTGATAAGTGGTGCTGAAGATAGTGCTTATTTCACCGCATCGAATTCTTGTTGGGCATGATCATCCCATTTAAATAGGATGTCCTGGCGAAGGAGGTGCAAGAACCCTTGAGCAAATGTCGCGTAATCTAGAAGAAAGCGTCTCAAAAAATTGGCCTTTCCTTGCAGGCTTTGGAGTTTCCTGAGGGTTTGAGGTGGAGGGACTTCTTTAATGGCTTGAACTTTTAAAGGGTCAACTCGAATCCCTTCTTGGGACACAATAAAACTTAACAGTCTTCCTGTGTTGACGGAGAAGACGCACTTAAGAGGGTTCAAGCACAGGTTGTATTGATGGCATCATTGGAATACCAATTGCAGATCCTCGAGTTGGTCGGAGCGTTTCTTAGAGCGTACGATAAGGTCATCCAAGTAGGCAAGGATAAGGTGTGCCAAGTCATGAAATATTTAATTCATGGCCCTTTGGAAGGTAGCTCTAACATTCTTTAGGCCAAATCACATTACCTTGTATGCGAAAGTGCCCCAAGGGGTGGTGAACACAGTTTTGTACCGATCTGTATGGAAGATATGGATTTGATTATATCCGGAGAACCCATCCATGAAGGATAGAGCCTCATGGCCAGTGCAAGCATCGATAACTTGGTCGATGAAGGGGGTGGGATAATTATCTTTAGGACAAGCTTTGTTCAAATCCTGAAAATCGGTGCAGACGCGTATAGTGCCCTATTTTTTCATGATAGGAACAGGATTAGAAACCCAAGATGTATAGGCGAGGGGGTAGATAAACTCGGCTTTGTGAAGCTTGTCGATTTCTTGTTTTATTGCTTCTGCCTTTAATGGTTGCAGTTGACGTTGTTTTTGGCGGACAGGGGTTACATCCGGCTAAGTGTCAATATGGTGCTCTACGATCGCGAGACTAAACCCAGGCATATCTGAGTAGTCTCAAGTGAAGATATCTTGATACTCTTGTAATAATTTGGTATAAGAGGCTACTTCTTCTGGTGAATGTGCTGCCCCCAGCGAGATTTCTTCGACTTTTGATGGATTTTGGGATATTTTCACTTTAATGGTAGGTGAAATATTCGACATATTGCCTTCCTCAAACGCATCAGGTGTGTGGATGGGGTTTTTAAACTAGTCAACCTTTCCTGATGGTAGAAAGTATTTTTATTTGATCGCATAGTTCTCTGGTTCAGTTGTCTTGTCAGGAGTGACTGCCTTCCTGGGAAGAAATAGCGAGCGGTGATGCATTGCATCCCATGGGTAATCAGGCTCCATCATGGTTTCCAGGATATCCTCATCAGAATGAAACAGGGTCTTAAAGGGGGATTTTTCCCTCGTAGGTTGAGACTGAATGGGGGTGATCCTGGTGGAGCTAGTTGAGAAACATGATAAAGACTCCATCATGGATGTGGTGGAACCAGACATCATTGATAGAGTGCAGACAGATTGGGTCTGTACTATCGTAGGGCCAGCTACTCTTGTAGCTGCGACTGTCTCAACACCTATGGTAGATGAGCAGAAAACTCGAGTCATGGTTCCAACGCATGATGTCATGAACCGTATGTGGTGTGTCATGTCGTCGGAGTTTGGAGGGGGACAGATCTCCCTAATTGGCTGTCTTTCAGGTAGCCATGACTGGGTGGACGTGTTTTTCACATCCTCTTGGGTCATCGAGCTGCTCATGGAATCCCAGTCTGCACCGTCTTCTTGGGAGAGGCAGACGATGGTTGATCACATACAGGCTAAAGTTGTGCGGAATCTTGGTATGTAGTGGCAATGACGTAGAGGGTGGTTTTCCCCACATATCTGGCATGAATATGGAATATCCATGTTAGCACAGTACACTACATGGACTGGGTACCACCGTTGGAACATTTCCAAGGCTGGGCAGTTGATGATGTAACGATCAATTTCATCGCAAAGTACGCACCTTTCAACTAGGGGAGGTGGTATGTCAGGGGGTCGCTCGGGTGATCATTTCTCTTCCTGCAGGTACAAGATGATACGATGCTCATCATTGATAGACTTGATGGAGGGATCCTCTTGATAGGACCGCTCGACCGCGTGTAAGGCATCCCTATACCATGGTATTTCTGGACAATGGTGGGTATACTGCCCATAGGTGTCACAGAGGGCGCATGCGTGATTGGTACGCAATGGTTTGCTTGTACTTTTGGTGGCAAGTTCCTTTTTATGGGACTTCCATTTTGAGGTGCCTGCCTCACAGCCGAGGAGTGGTTTCAATTCATCCAACTTTGGGCATATGTGAGTAGGGTGTCCTGTAACATCACATATAGCGCAAGCTGATGACTCCCTCTGCGTGGTGGGGGTCACCACTTTCTTTCCTTTCTTGGTGATTTTATTTGTCGTGGTCGCTGGTTTCACAATGGGAATTTCCCTTGTGGGGGTGGTTTCGGCTGCTACTTGGGTAGGTTGGGGCTCCTCAAGATCGGGGGGCTTTAACCGAAATGCAGTAACATTGGTAGCTGGCATTCCTGGAGGGGTAACGAGACACCATATTGGGAATGCCAATGATACATTGGGTAATACCAGTGTTTCCAAGACCTGGTGGGAGGTAAAGACAGGAGGTGGGTAGAGGAAAATAGTTTGGGAGGCAACATAGACTAGGGAGGCTGCAGTAGTTGATGCCTCGATGTCATTGTTGCTTGAGTCTGTGTCCTGACTAGCCTCGGTGCTTGATGTGGACATCATGCATACCGGGGCCCCTGTGGCATTGGGAGATACCTCAGGGATAATAGGAGGATCTCCTAGGAATGACCCTAGGATGGACGACAGTTTGAATTGGCCGGGGCCATATTCTTGATACCGTAAAAGACCATCTGTGGTTGTATCTACATAAGGTAGAACCATATCTGTGTTGGTCAGGGGACCTTTTCAGTGTGCGTCATTTGGTCTACTGTGATGATTCGATCTTCATGGGGGAGCATCATGATGCGGAAAACGGAGGATGCTATGGCAGACATGGTGTACATGTAACTCCGCCCAAGGAGTATATTGTAATCCAAGTGAGCATCCAAGACTTCGATGTGTATGTGGATCGTCTTTCCAACTAAGTAGATCGATACATTTTGGAAGAGCTTGACGAGGGTCGAGGGACGACCATCGTATGTTCTGAGTGTGATGACGGAAGGTTTAAGTTCAGGGGCTCCTAACTTCTGCCATACATTCTTTGACATGATGCATGTGGATGCACCCTCGTCATTGACACATCAGTGAATACTGATATTTTGTACCAATATTGGTATCTGGAAGGCGACCATGGAGGGAAGCCTAGGGGTGGCTTTGTTTAAGTCAGAATCCATCATGCACGCGTCGACAGGGTCAACGAAGCCTAATGTGCAAAGTAGGGCTTTCCATTGCTTTGGGCACGACTGCAGAACCTCCAAAGTGGACATAGCAGCAGGTGACTGAGCTAAATCGTCTATGATGCTATAATTGTGGGCTGCTTTGGAGTAGTTACCTGCTCGCCTATTAGGCCCTTTTACCATTTTTGGAAATGGTTCCGATGGAATATTTGGAATGGTTAAAGGTGCATTCGACACACTTGTACTAGCCCCTGATGTACTGATGTCTATTGGGGTGTCGTAGCTACGATTCCGAGTTTGGAAAAACATTTCTTCCCCAGCCATGTAAATTTCATGGTTGTTTTTTCCGAAATCGTCAGGGTTTTGCTGCTGAGTGCTGACTATTCCTTGATGGGGGAAGGGTTCTTACATAACCGCAGTTGTCTGGGAAGATCCTCCTTGTCCTCGGTTACTCTGAAGCTTTTTAAGCTCAGGGAGTTCGGGAGAGTGGTGAGTTTAGTGCCCGTACTCACCACATATTGAACAAGAATGGTTTTTTCGTAGAGGTGGCCTTTTGAATTGCTTTTGGGCATTGCGTGGCTCCTAGTTCTGATTTCGGTTGGAGTTACCTCTAGCCTGGGATCGCGGTAGGCGCTATTGGTTGCTGCCCCCCTATCCAGGGTTCCCTTTGGGCTTGTTTTTTACCTTTATTTTAACCACGTTAGGAGGGTAGTTCTCCTGATCATACTGGTGTGGTTGACTTTGGGATGGCTGCACAAAGTTCACCTGCGCATTGTTTTGCATAGGTGGGTTATGTGCTCGGGACTGAGCATACTGCTGTCCTAAGTTTGCACCTGGCCCTTGGGGGGGATTTATTTCGTCAGTTTTTCTTCCTGTGTACTGGGTCCCCTCAACCGGAGGATAAGGTCCTCCTTAGTGATACGCTGGCGCCCTATTAGTCAAATTTTGTTGTTGCATATGATGACTTTGAAATACGGGTTGAGACATGTTCTGGGTAGACCCATGTGTGTAACCGGGATTCTGACTGCTGCTGCCTAGGTACCCTTGGGTCATTGACCCAATAAGTCCATCTGCAGAGTTCGATGCGCTAGGCAATTCTTGATAAGATTGCAGGCATGGGGCGTTGGACAAGATATTGTATATGTATCCTGATTGCGTGTAGATCAGTTCAAGCTATTGGGCTTTACTGATTGCATCATGTTTGGATGTGGGGTTATGTTGCACCAAATCCTTTGAAATCTCTGCCATCAGAGTTTTCAAGAACAAATCTAAAAGGACTCGGTCATCGAGTTGAGCTTTGCATAAGCTATGAAATTGTCTCCACTCATGGAGATGTTCTGAAATATGGGTAGAGGGGGATTTCCTAAAATGAGTTAGTAACTCCATTCCCAAATCATGGTGAATGGGTAACTGAAAGTATGTGAGGAACGCGGTAGTGAGGGCGCTAAAGGTTCTATGTGAAGCAGGGGGTTTCTCTACGTACCATTTCGCGGCCACTCCCGTAAGAGTGCATTGAAACAACCTCAACCGAATAGTATCGTCAATGATGCTATTCGAAGAGCACCACAGGTGAAAGTTCATTATATGATTTCCTGGGTCTTCTGCTTGCTTTCCTTCAAAATTTGGTATGTCTGAAGGGAGCTTCATGGACATGGGAGGCCAATTACGGTCGTGTGCGATGGGGTCATTGGTGATCTTGGTTAAATCTAGTAGATTTAATGCCGCTAAGAAGGCTGACTGAGAGGTTGACGCCATGGCAACATGTGAAGACAAGAAGTTATAGTTAGAACGAGTGTTAGTCTGTGACGTACCCGATTGTGAATTCAGCTGGCTTCCCATATGGGACGCACTCCTCTACCCCCTAGGGGACAAGGGGGGAGTGGTATGTGGTGTGGCAATGGTAGACTGACTAGGGTTCCCAACTAAGCTTGCTCCTATAAAGGAGGAACCAACCACTATGGCAATGTTCTGTCTTTGACGCTCAAACAGCGAAAGACCTGGAACCCCTCCCGATAATGGGGGGACGTCCAAAGGACACCTGGACCGATGAGAATACGTTGCAACCGTTTTAGTGTCAACCAGGTTAGGTTTTGGAAATTTTTTTTGAGGGGATCGAGTCTGTGATCACGAAAAATTTAACGCCACATACATAAAACAAAGCGAAAATGAAATTAATTTTCCTTTAACTTAATCTATGTGATCAATCAAGCAAAAAATGGTTTTTTTTGTTTGCGCGTGACACTCAAAATCCTAGAAGACTTAAAAATTCCTCACACACTCAAGAGTAACTAGGCCTTGAGAGGATTTCTTGCGAGTGCTCGCACAACGTCCCGAAAGAGCTGGCGACGCCCCCAGTCAGCCAAAGAGAATCAACCAAGGCAAGGGTAAAGGGTTTGGCGTTTGCCTACACCGTCACCTATAGGGTAAAGGATGCCCTAGTTTTGGCCACTAAGAACCACCGTCCCACATGAGTGTTCGAGTCTTGGGCTTCTTGGTATTCATCTAACAATACCGAGTACCAGCCGGGTCAGGTAGCCCCAACTGATACTGCACGCACTGCGCCTAAGGCTAACCCCCTCTGAATCGGGTCTTTGTCGCACTCAGGTTTTCTTTTCCATGGGCTGATAGGTGGATTTTAAAGCTCCCTAAAAACACAACTTATATGTTTCAAATGTGAAGCGTGATCAAGGCGGCTTATTGGATGCCTACCCCCTTGATCCTAACTTAATATATAATTTATCTTGTGGCACTTGTGAGGAGAATTTAGTCAGTTGGTTTAAGATATTTTTAGATGGCTTTCTTTTCTTAGTGGGTGAATATGTGTGAGCGTATGGTGAAAAATCTCATAATTTGAAAATATGGATATCGGTGATCCTTTACAAAAGTCCCCTAGTTAAACTATGTGACGTTGTTCCTTGCTCAAATGTAAAGCATTTGTGGATAATGGACCACTTCCAAAACCTCCTTGTTAGTCTATGTGAGTGACTAAAGGGAGATGGAAAATCACAAATGTAGAGTGTTCATATGCATTTCTAGGGTCACAAAATGGTGCAAAGATAGTAGAGATTACTTGCTCTAATTGGTGATTCAATCCTAGTCCCGCAATTTCCTAAATGTAAAAAATGAAATTTAAACTAAACAATTTCTACACTAGCTTATGCATGTGTGGTCATGAGCCACTTACTTGGACTAGTTAAGCTAAGTGTGCATACCAGAATTTGCAAAAAACATAAATTGTTCAGAAATCAATGATTAATTCGCCCCCTACTTAAACTATGTGAACACTTTTGCAAAAAATTACTTAAATGAAAACTAACTAAATGCCTAAAAATAGTAGCAAAAAATCAGTTCTCAGAAGCTGTGGGGTATCAACAAAGGTGTTGGCAGATACATTAGGAGCTGCCCAACACACTTACAAGCAGAAAAAATGTAGAAAATGGGGAGAAAAAATCCCTCTGCAATTTTCACGCAAAAACCCCTGACAGGTGCGCTTTCCTGCACGCAGGTCACTCCTGAATGCGCGCAATGCGCCTCTGTGTGAAAAAACTACGCGCAAAAAATCCTGCAAGTAAAAGATTTGGAACTTCCTTCTTCAGTCTGTGACCTCAGCGAGTCTAGGGACTACAAGATGGGTTAGAGTACTATCAGCTCCACTCCAGCATAGGCTAAGGGTCTCCTGCAAAAGATGGCACAACCACATAAACTTGAAACACGTCAGTGGAGTCGCCAATCCTATTGTGGTGGATTTGACACACGGGTGTACGAAATCACACGAGATTAGAGAGTGTGGTCTACTCTCTAAACTATTGGTAATAGGAAGTATGTGGGGGGAGCTCAAAATCATAAAACTTAAATGAAATAATATGCTGAAGTATGCTCTGGTTAAAAAACTAAAACTAAAAACACAAAATAAGCTATATAAAGAGTTCCAAACAGTAATAATGCAAATGATGGCTTGATGGCCTCTTCTTATTGAATGCTTGGAAGAAAATAAAATCTTACCCACTTGCCAAAGGGCTCCTAGGTAATGGCTCTAGGTCTAGATGCAAGGATGTTTATATTTCAAGTTCCGCCTTCTGACGCAGTCTAACTCTCTCTCTCTGCTGTAGTGGACTAAGATTTTGGGTGGCCAACTATCGAGTCCTCTTTAGCTTCAGCTCCTTGGGTCACACACAATGCTGGTGTTGCTTGGGCAACTTTGGCCAGCATAATCTTGTGATCACCATTTGCTCATCTCTTTGTGGGTTTATATAGGTGAGCTTCAAATCCTCCTTCCCTCCCTTGGTACATGATGGATGGTGACCCAAGGGAGAGGTGTGATTCCATTGTGTGCTCAAATATGTTTTTGTGTGCTCACATAATGTCTAAGGAGGTACTGGCGCTATCCTTAGGTGACTTTCACATAAGGAGAAACTATCCTTTGCTTGCTTGTGGTCTCGGAAAGTAGCTTTTTTCCACTTCTAGGAATGTGTGCTTATCAGGCTCCATTGCGTGCAGAAGGCACTATTTTCGAAGGGTAAAGCACGCATTTGAGAATTTATGACTAGTTTAGATCTGATTTTCTCAAAACCTTAGAGATTTTAAATACTTCTTGATTCCATAATGTATTCCTGTCCTGTAAATCCTTAGGCTCAACATTAATTGATGTCGTCTTCTACTATACAATTTTCCATTGTTAACAGTTGCCCCTTAATGTGTGAGGTCTGGGAAGAACTATATAGCTTAAATACATTATAGTTTCTTTTCTATATCGTACGGAGAGAGAGAGAGAGAGAGAGTGAGGCCTGTGTGTAGAATAGACAACACCTTCCACGTTCCCGAGATAACCATGGCCTAAGGGCCCCCCTGCAAGCGGACAAAATATACAACATATTTACAAAATTTCAACGAGGCGGGTATGTCCCATGCTTGTGATGCTATGGCTAGTTAAACAAAATTGACCTATACATGTGCTCTTTGTGTCACTACTATGGTAGGGATGCTGGTGGTTGTTGACGGCGACTACTGATGCCTTCAGGGGTGTTTTTTTCTTTGGCGATAGGTGGAATGTGGTACCCATATGCGTAATCTTGGTATGGAATATCATTGCGCAATGTACGCATATGTAATGGCTAGGACCTTCCCGTGTAAGAATTGTTGTCAGAGACACTTATAAAGGCACGGGTCTTCGACGGATCTTGATCAAAGTGCAATAGTTATAAGGTACGATACCATCGTGACATGAAAGTTTTTGTTGTAGTAAAATGTCAAGAGGATCAATGAAATCTATGGAAAATGATGTCTCCCATAGTGCCACCCGAGGATACCCCTTTGCATGGGTAGGGGTCATCCAAGGTACCACTTCCTTTTTGGAAGAGAGGCATTGAGGTTGACAAAAAGGAAGCTTGAACTTAACCATGATGGGTTTAACACAGGCATGTTGGTGAGCGGTAGTTGAAAGCAGATGATGGGGATTCAGTGGCCTAAGGTCGAATTATGCTTGAGAAAATTCGTGGCAGTCATAGGTATTTCTAAAAGAAAAATCCCAAGAGTCGGTAGGACTTCCAGGGCAAGTATGAACTGGCTATGATTGTCGGAATGGTGCGTGCATGGGGGGTGAAATACTTTGACTAAGGGAGATGGGGGACTGCTTCCATGGGAGGAAAGGTGAAATATGAGGGTGAAATGGTGAAGGGCATCATTTGTGGTCTTTGTACACTTACCAAAAGAATAAAATAATGGGGTTTGGTTTGTACAAAACACAGAGACGGGTACCCCAAAACATGAAAGAGGGTCGTTCACTACAGGTGTGAGGACGGTGTTTTGCTGGGGGTAGGGGTCCCATTGTTTGATCTCATGTGCAAGGTTGATGAAGTGAAAGATGTCACAGATGGGTTTATGTTGATGGAGGTATAGTGGGCCAAATGCGGTGCGTGGAGGTGCGCTTTCGTTCTACTTGTACAAACCAATCGTCCGGGAAGGGGGTTGAGTTTAAATGGTGAACTTGACCTTATGCATGATATATGGATGGACATGAGGTGCTTCCTGGACTAAAATGGTATGGCCATGACGTCACTTGTGGGGTGATGTATGGTTTATTTTGGATGACGATCTTCATGGAGGGGAGACTCTACTGACCATCGCGAACGTTTATCATAAGAAAGGTGGGGTGATGATAAACGTGGTCGGGTATGAGGACCCTATGGTTTATTTCTGATGGAGAAATGATGTTAGGATATGTAAATTTTTCTGGGACTCTATCATGCTGAGGGTAGAATGATACTTGCTCTGAAACTTTTAGTGGGTGGCGCTGTGAATGTTTTGCGGGTTCTTCCTACAAAAAACAACTACCTCAAGTGAAAGCATCCTCTTTTCATCCAATATTATTAAAAAACATGAATTTTTGAAAGTAAGATGGGAGGGTGCATACCTGCCAGCGCTTGAAAAAATATTTCTTTGGAAAGTGAATGTGGGGCATCGCTTTCGTTCGTCATGGTATATTGATGATGGTGCAACTTACGATTTGTAGAACAGACCTTCTGATCTCCTGTTATGGACCTCCGAAGTTTTGGAAAATGGCGATAAATACGAGACTATGGCCCTAATCCTATTCATTTTTACTTGCTGAGTTTTGGGAGATCAGAGGTGATAGCAGAGCCTTTCTTGCTGTTGCGGTCAGCCTGTGTACCGGGGATTAGCGATATTATGCCGAGGTAACTTCCATGATGTCCTGCATTTCATTTTTTCCAGTTTGGTGACACCGGGGGCCGTACAAATTAGGTTTGTATGGCCTCTAAGGGGATTTTTTACCAAGATTGCACGGGCGATCTAGGAAAAGAGGCACCCCCCTTGCACTTATTTTCGAGGTACATCCACGCAAAGGCGTGTTGTTCCATCCTTTTTGTGCGAAAAGGCAGTGTTTCTGAAAAAACTTTGGTTTTTTGCTTTCCTTGAGTATTTTTTGTTGACATTGACATTCTTTTGGTTACTCGTGCAGATGTTGGTGAGGTGGGACGCCCAGTGGCCCGACTGGTGGGTCACGATCCTCTACCATAGCCACCGGGTGGTCGGGTAGGAGGTGTTGTAGGAGGACCGGGTGGGGGTGCCGGTGGACCTGGCAGGGATGGTGCTAGCCCTTCTGGTGAGGGTAGTAGCTCAACTGTAGCTGAGGTAGTAGCTGAGAGAGCTCGTGCGGATGTGGGTGAGGTATGCATCACAGTTCTTACAGCTCAGGTGGAGGCTCTAGAGGACTTCCAGGGTCGAGTGGACTATTTGACCCAAGGGATGCCTGCTCGAGGTTTTATGGATGACTTCAAGGAGGCATGGCTAGACATAGTGATGGCCCACGAGAGGGATTACCATCCTACTCTATGACGGTTAGCTATCGCAGTGGCGACAGTAGCTCCGGTGGTGGCAGCAGGTGTAGTGGTGGGTCGAGGTGCCCCTCTTGAGGGGGCACCCCCCTAGAGTAGACTTGTACACAGGGAAAGCACACGTTATGAGGATGCCTCCCTTATTTTGGATGACCTCTGTATTTTTGGGCTGGCCAATGGGCCAGTGATATTATTTTTGTACTCTAATACACATATTTATATATATATATATATATATGAGAGATCTATTTTTACGGCTCTACATGGTGTGGTGTCTATTTTGGTTTATGCATTTTGTGTTATGCTGAGGATATAAATGTTTTTGGTTTTTTATGTATGGTGTTTTATTTGTGATGCATTCCAGGCTAGGATATTGTTAGCTATGGTATCATCTGTCTGGTTTTTATTCCTTGATACATGTGAGAATGTAATATTATCAAACTATCTGCTTAATCTTCTGGCACGCAAATATTTTCTAAATAGGTTTGCATCTCAGGTTTCAAATGTTTGGTCTAACTGCGAGACTACTAGTTGGGATTCTAGGTAGACATGCATATGGCAGATGCCCTGGTGGAGGGCCTCACACATAAGTCCGATAACGGCATCATATTCTGCCTGATTGTTGGTTGTTGATCTGATGCACATGCCGTTTTAACACAGGGGTGATCGGGCATGGTAATAGATGACCTAGGTGGCAGTAGCTAAGTTTTGAGACCATCATGATGCTCCATCAGTAAATCCGAAATAGGGTTCAAGCTAGTGATCCACGGTGATATTTTGAGCAAGTTTACGTTTTTGGGTCAAAAATATTTTTGTATCGGGATTTTTGGGTACTCTATCTCTAGGGGATAAGGGCTACAAGGGCCCTTATAAGTAGAATTTCTTGAGGTAAAGGTCATTGACGGGGTTAGTGAGGTAGGTCCCGTCCGGTTTCGTCAAGATGTATGCCCTCTACCGGAGAAAATGTTTGATGATATAGGGCCCTTTCCACAAGGTTTCGAACTTTCCTGGCCCTAAGGCTTCTTTTGTGACATCATAATGAAGGACTAGCTCTCCCTCAGTAAATGAGGGAGGGGTGATGTGGCGGTCGAATGATGCTTTTACCCTTTTCTTATGGGCCTCATTGTGTTGCAGCAATTATCGCCTGTTTTCATCAACTAGCTCTAACTGTACTAGGCGTTGTTCTACAGGCTGGGTGTCATCAAGGAGTTCGATGGCAGTATGCAAGTTTGGGATCTCGCGTTCTATGGGGATTACTGCTTCGATCCCATATACTAGGTGTAAGGGAGTAAAACAAGGTGGAAGTTTTAACTACCATGTGGTATGCCCACAGGGCGGAGAAGAGCATGTGGTGCCAATTGGTTTTATGGTTATTCACCATGCACTGTAACATAGTTTTGAGTACTTTGTTAATGGCCTATACCTGTCCATTGGATTTGGGGTAATAGTGTGAAGCAAATTCATGGGTGAATCCAAGATGATGAGATAGCTCCTCGAAGACTTCGTTTTCGAAGTGCTTTCCATGGTCAGAGACTAACTCTTTGGGGACGCCAAATCGGGCTATCACCTGGTTGAACAGGAATCGAGCGGTGGTTTCTGCTGTGTTGTCTTATGTGGGCATGGCTTCGGCCCACTTGGTGAAATAATCGACAGCCACGATGATGTAATTATGTTTTCTTGATGAGGCTGGGTTACAAGTCACGAAGTCGATTCCCCATTTACAGAAGGGGCCTACTACGATGAAAGGATGCAGAGGGATGGGTGGTGCTCTTTCTTTGTGGGCGAAGCGCTGGCACAACTCGCATCTTTTGACTGCCATGATACAATCTCAAAATAGGGACGGCCAAAAATACCCAACTCGTAGGACTTTTTGGGCGGTAGCCATTCTGGATAGGTGGCCGCTGCATGCACCTGCATGGAAATCGTTCAGGGCTTTCTCTGGTTGATCGTGAGTGAGGCATCACTGCAAGATTATATCGATGCCTCTCATGTATAAGAAATCTCCTATGAGGAGGTATTGAGGGGATTTTTGGTGTATGTGCTGATAGTCTTCATGCGTGAGGTGAGGTTTGAACTTTTGGGTTCGTAAGAATAGGAGAATATCCCCATACCAAGGGTCATCAGTCGCTACAAAGAATAGGTGTTCATCCCGTAGTGAATCATTTACTAGTGATCCTTTGGAATCTCTTGGGAGGTCTGTAATGAACTCTGCTAGGGAAAGTGCCTTTTTTATTTTGGGAGAGCGAAACTGTAAGTCATATTCTTGGAGAATGACTATCTAGCGGGCCTACTTGTGGTTCATTAATTGGCGCGTGAGCAAGTATTTGATGGGATTAGTATCTGCTATGATCGTGGTATTTTTTAAGATGATGTAATGGCAAAGTTTATATACTACGTGGATTAATGCTAGGGAAGTTCTTTCTTCAAGCTCATATCTTAATACGAGGCCTGATAGGGTTTTACTGACATAATAGATTACGTGCTCCATTCTGTTTGGGCCCTCCTGGACCAATACTCCAACCAACGTGGAGTCAGAGGCTGATAGATACAGGATATAATCCTTGTTATAGTCCGGGGGACTGATAAGTGGTGTTGAATATAGTGTTGCTTTCAGCGCATAAAATACTTGTTGGGCATGATCATCCTATTTAAACGGGATGTCCTGGCAGAGGAGGCGCAGGAACCCTTGAGAACATGTGGCGTAATCTAGAACAAAGCATCTCAGAAAATTGGCCTTTCCTTGCAGGCTTTGGAGTTGCCTGACGGTTCGAGGTGGAGGGACTTCTTTAATGGCTTGAACTTTTAAAGGGTAAACTCAAATCCCTTGCCGAGACACAATAAAACCTAACAATCTTCCTTCGTTGACGTAGAAGACGCACTTAAGAGGGTTCAAGCACAGGTTGTATTGACGGCATTGTTGGAATACCAATTGTAGATCCTCGAGGTGGTTGGAGCGTTTCTTAGAGTGTACCGTAAGGTCATCCAAGTAGGCGAGGATAAGGTGTGCCAAGTCATGAAATATGTAATTCATGGCCCTTTGGAAGGTAGCTCCAGCATTCTTTAGGCCAAATGGCATTACCTTTTATGCGAATGTGCCCCAGGGGGTGGTGAACACAGTTTTGTACCTATCTGTATGGCAGATATGTATTTTATTATATCCGGAGAACCCATCCATGAAGGATAGAGCCTCATGTCCAGTGCAAGCATCGATAACTTGGCCGATGAAGGGGGTGGGGTAATTATATTTAGGACAAGATTTGTTCAAATCCCGAAAATCGGCGCAGATGCGTATAGTGCCATGTTTTTTCATGACGGGAACAGGATTAGAAACCCAAGATGTATAGGCGATGGGGTGGATAAACCTAGCTTTCTGAAGCTTTTCGATTTCTTGTTTTATTGCTTCTGCCTTTGACGGGTGCATTTGACATTATTTTTGGTGGATAGGGGTTACATCTAGCAGAGTGTCAATATGGTGCTCTACGATCGCGAGACTAAGCCCAGGCATCTCTGAGTAGTCCCAAGCGAATATATCTCGATAATCTTGTAATAATTTGGTATAAGAGGCTACTTCTTCTGGTGAACATGCCACCCCTAGCGATATTTCTTCGACTTTTGACGGATTTCGAGATATGTTCACTTTGATGGTAGGTGAAATATTCGACATATTGCCTTCCTTAAACACATCAGGTGTGGGGATGGGGTTTTTAAACCAGTCGACCTTTCCTGATGGCAAAAACTCTTTTGATTCGATCGCATAGATCTCTGGTTCAGTTTTCTTGTCAGGAGTGACTGCCTTCCTGGGAAGAAACAACGAGCAGTGATGCATTCCATCCCATGGGTAATCAGGCTCCGTCATGGTTTCCAGGATATCCTCATCCAAATGAAATAGGGTCTTAAAGGGGGATTTTTCCCTCGTAGGTTGAGATTTAATTAGGGTGATCTTGGTGGAGCTAGTTGAGAAACATGACAAAGACTCCATCATGGATGTGGTGGAACCAGACGGCGTTGATAGAGTGCAGACAGATTGGGTCTGTACTGTCATAGGGCCAGCTACTCTTGTAGTTGCGGCTATCTTGACACCTATGGTAGATGAGTAGACAACTCGAGTCATGGTTCCGACGCATGATGTCATGAACTATATGTGGTGTGTCGTGTCGTCGGTGTTTGGAGGGGGACGGATCTCCCTAATTGGTTGTCTTTCAGGCAGCCACGACTGGGTGGACATATTTGTCACATCCTCTTGGGTCGTCGCGCTGCTCATGGAATTCCAGTCTACACTGTCTTCTTGGGAGAGGCAGATGATGGTCAATCGCATACAGTCTAAAGTTGTGCAGAATCTTGGTATGTAGTGGCAATGACGTACAGGGTGTTTATCCCCGCATATATGGCATGAATATGGAATATCCATGTTAGCGTGGTAGACTACATGGACTGGGTACCATCGTTGGAACATTTCCAAGGTTGGGCAGTTGATGATGAAATGATAAAGTTCATATCAATGTACGCACCTTTCAACTGGTGGAGGTGGTATGGCAGGGGGTCGCTCGGGTGATCATTGCTCTTCTTGCAGGTACAAGATGATACGAAACTCATCATTGATCAACTGGATGGAGGGATCCTCTTGATAGGACTGCTTGATCGCGTGTAAGGCATCCCTATATTGTGGTATTTCTAGACAATGGTGGGTATAATGCCCATAGGTGTCACAGAGGAAGAAGATAGCGAATCAAGGAAATCAGAGAGCTAATGTTAGTACAGAGAATACTGACTCCATGTTTATAGCATGTAAAACCATGCATGCCCTATCTGATAAGGTCTAGCTATTAGATAGTGGTTGTAGTAACCACATGATAGGCAACAAAAATTTGGTTTCAAATTTGGATGCCTCCATGAAGAAAGAGGTAAAGTTGGGGACTGACAAGACTGTGGATGTAGATGGCAAAGGAGTGGTCAACATTGTGACCAAGCAGGGGGAGCCAAAGACCATATCAGAGGTATACTATGTCCCTAGACTCAAACACAATTTGATTAGTGTTGGTCAATTGATGTAGAAAGGATAGAAAGTTATCTTTCAGGGGCAACAGTGTGCTATTCATGACAAATCTCCAAGCAAGCAATTGATTGCAAAGGTGCAGATGACGAGGAACAGAATCTTTCCTCTAATTATGAACTACAATGATCAGGTTAGTTATTTTACAACTGCATGTTCTAATGATTACTGGTTATGGCACTTTCGGTTTGGACACTTGCATTTTTCCAGTTTAAAATTATTGCAATAGAAACAGATGGTCAGAGGTTTACCTCCCATCAAAGAACCTACAAGTTCTTGTGAGTGTTTCATCTTGGCAAAGCAACACCATGAAATTTTTCCAAAAGGATTTTCTTACAAAGAAAAGAAACCACTTGAATTGGTGCATACCTACATGTGTGGACCTATGAGGACACAGTCGATTGGTGGACATTGTTATTTCCTCACCTTTATTGATGACTATAGCAGGAAGACTTGGGTTTACTTTTTGAAGCAGAAGTCTGAAACTTTTTCAAAGTTCAAAGAGCTCAAAGCATTAGTGGAGAACCAAAGTGATCGACTGATCAAGGTTTTGAGATCTGATCGTGGTGGAGAATATGATTCGAAGGCATTCCATGAGTACTGCAAACAACATGGAATCAAAAGACAATTTACAACCAGATACACACCGCAACAGAATGGTGTAGCAGAGAGAAAGAACCAAACAATCATGAACGTGACAAGGAGCATGTTGAAAGCAAGACACTTGTCTAATGAGTATTGGGCAAAAGTAGTTGCATGTGTTGTTTATGTGATAAATAGATCTCCTACAAAGAGCATGATGAACAGATTTCTAGAAGAAGCATGGTCAGGTATGTCATGCAGTGTATCACATTTCAGAGTTTTTGGATGTGTAGCCTATGTACATGCACCTAAGAAAATAAGAGGAAAATTAGATGTTCAAAGTGAAAAATGCATTTTCACTGGTTATAGTGAGCAATAAAAAGCTTACAAATTGTATAACCTGTCACTAAGAATACAATCATTAGTAGAGATGTTGTGTTCAAAGAACAAGAGTCACACTAGAAAAAACACACTAATTGATGCAAAAACACCATTGATGGAGGATGATCATGTAGAAGAAGAGGAGCAGCAAGAATCAAGAGAGAATACACCAAACAGAGTCACACCTGCGAGGACTCCAAGATTTTCATAGCAGCATGGATCTTCCAACAGATCAACAAACCAGAATTCTCCAACCAGTGAATCAGGTAATGAATCAAGCAATGGTAAGAAAAATATGAGAAGTCTGAAAGATATTTATGATGATTTGGATGTTAGTTCAAATTTTCCATTTTTGGCATTCCAACCTTCTTCGTTTTAAGAAGCAATCAGAGATGAAAATTTGGTGCTAGCCATGGATGAAGAGATGAATTCAATTGAAAATAATGATACATGGGATTTGGTTGATTTACCAAACGATAAAAATCTCAATGGTGTGAAGTGGGTGTACAAGACTAAAGTGAATGAGAAAGGTGAGATTGAAAAATTTAAAGCAAGAATTGTAGCCAAAGGATTCTCGCAGCAACAGGGAATATACTTTGGAGAAACATCTTATCCGGTAGCCAGATTGGATACTATAAGAGCAGTTCTAGCGATAGCATCTCAGAACAAGTGGAAAGTATATCAGAGGGATGTAAAATCAGTGTTCTTGAATGGAATTCTAGAAGAAGAAATTTATGTGCAACAACCTCCAGGTTATGAAGTTGAAGGTAAAAAAGATAAAGTTTACAGATTGAAGAAAGTTCTCTATGGACTGAAGCAAGCACCTAGAGCATGGTATAGAAGAATTGACAGTTACATGATAAAGAATGGATTTTGCAGAAGCAACATTGAGCCTACCTTATACACAAAGTTAAATGAGCATGGACAGATTTTGATAGTTTTCTTATATGTTGATAACATTATTTTTACAGGTGATCTTGAGATAGATGAATTTAAAGTAGCCATGATGAAATAATTTGAGATGACAGATCTAGGTCTCATGAAATATTTTCTTGGAATTGAAGTTGAGAAATATGAAAAAGGAATTTTTATTTGCCAAAATAAGTATGCAAAAGATTTGTTGAAAATATTCGGGATGGATAATTCCAAACCTATACCTACACCAGTTGCAATGGGTACAAAGTTAAGTAAGGATGATGAAGGAGCGGATGTCAATCCAACTCTATTAAAAAGATTGGTTGGCAGCCTCATGTATATCACAGCGACATGACCAGATATTATGCAGGGAGTGAGTTTGATTTCAATATTTATGGAGACTTCAAAAGACACACATTGGAGTGTTGGAAAAATAATTCTGAGATACATAGCAGGAAATAGAGATTATGGCATAATGTATGCAAGTACAGAAAAGAAAGAATTGATTGGATATACAGATAGTGATTTTGAAGGAAGGTTGGATGATCGTAAGAGCACATCCGGTTATGTTTTTCATCTTGTTTCAGGAGTGATAGCATGGGCATCTAAGAAGCAGCCTATTGTGGCACTATCATCAGCAGAAGCAGAATATGTAGCAGCAACTTCAACAGCATGTGAAGTAGTATGGTTAAGAAAAGTATTGGATGGACTCAAGCAGAAACAACAAGGATCAACAACGATATACTGTGACAACACATCAATGATTGCACTATCGAAGAATAGTGTGTTTCATCAAAAGAGCAACCATATTGATACTAGATATCACTTTATTCGAGAACTTGTGAGCAACGAAGAAGTTCACTTGAAGCTTTGTAGAACGAGTGATCAATTGGCTGATATCATTACAAAGCCATTAGCAATAGATTTGTTTGAGTTTCACAAAAGAAACTTGGGTGTTGTAAGCCTAGCTGAGACATAGACTAGTAGGCATGTTTGAGTTGTCATGAGTTATGTTTTAGTTTAGCGGTCATAATTAAGGGGGAGTGTTAAAATATACAATTAATTCCCGCATGCAGAGTTAGACAAATAGTTAAGTGAATTAGTTGAGTTGAGTTGAGTTATAGATATATTTGGTGAGTGAGGCAGAGAGTGAGTTAAGGGAGTTGATCAAGTTCAGTTATGTGAGAGAGAGTGCATGTCAATTTAGGTTAAATACCCTTCACCAATTTCATTGTATTAAGTTTTGTGATTCATAGTGACTGAGATTAATTGAAGAGCCACAACTCATTGTTTAATTTGTGAAATACTTGTGTTATTGTGTGATTGAATCCTCTGGCTATCCAACATATATAAAAAGTAATAAACGTAAATTAATAAATCCAAAATATATACTAATAAAACCTAAAATATTTAACCTAAAATAATTAACCATAAGAAGAAAACATGAGTTTAAAGCAAAGTTATGTTAAGTGAAGAGTTGATATTTTTCCAAAAAAAAAAATATAAGAACACTTAAAATATTTATAAGGCAACCAACTTACTATTTAATATTACTATATTCATTTATATTCAAAAAAAAATCCCCATGTTTCTTCAAAAGGAGCCGGCGGTGAGGTGTTGGAGGAGAGTGATTTGGGAGGGTGTTGGATGATGGACGGAATGGGTCGGTAGATGGCTACGGTCGACACTACTGAGCACCATGGCCAGAGTGACGAGTGAAATTAAACTGATGTGAAAATTTTATATAATGAAACAATGCGATAAGTATTCATAATTTATGTAAACACGTGTTGTGATTAACAGATTGCGAAATAAATGATTCTTAAATTAAAAATGAAACTGAGAACTTGTTCAAATGCAAATTGAAAAATGATTCAACTACTTTTCAGATCATCCGATGTTGTATTAAATCAAGAGTATTCTATTGAAATCAAGTGGCATTCTATAAAAATCAAAATGGATTTTTATTTTAAAATAGATTTTAGATTATCAGATTATGTATTAAGAGTATTCTTTTGAAATCAAATAATATTCACTTGTAAAATTCAAAATTGATCAAACCCAATTTTAAAACCATGTCTCGATTAGTTGGCTATAAGTGTTTATTACTTAAAGTTTTCATTAAAAAAACAAAATTGATCAACCCAATTCTAAAGCCATGTCTGACTTAGTTTGGAATAGGTTTTTATTACTTTTAAGTTTGTGTTTTGTCGTCAGTCTAGTTATTGTTTGATAAAAGTGGCATGCCTATGACATAATTACTATTTATGTTAAAACCCAGTTCATTTTTAATTTCCAATTGATTTTATAATAAATTTGTATATTAAACATGATTTTTTGGATTGTACTTGAGCACACAACATGTTACAAAGGCATCAAGGGATGTTCCATTTAGGTTTGCCAATCGAAGTATCAGGACACCAAAAAGGGTGTTTTAGTTTGCTTGGGTTAGATATGCTACACCCATATGGTTGCGCAAATTCATTTTCATACAAAACCATGGTGCTTCATAGGTTTAATTGATTAGGTGTTTTATTTTGTTTGGGTTTTTTTAGAAAGAAAAAAAATGTTGGTTGTATTATACGTAAACAAGCAGTATATATATCAATGATATCACAACAAGGGTGCTGGAATGAAACTATAATATAGAATATGACAGGAAAGTAAACATGGAAGTGAAAGATTTGGAAACTATCAGATACATGTGTGGTCAAACAAAAAGAAATGAGCAGACGATAAAGAACCAGATAGATACTAGATGAGATCATGAGTAGAACCCAACAAGAACTAATAGAATGTGCAACCAGAACATCAACCATATAGAAAAGAGATATACAAAAATTATCATAATAGAAAGAGCGCTCCTAGGGGAGCAGATGCAATGTAGAGGAAACCAAATGAGCCCCCCTGAAGTGTTGAACATGAAAAGACCCAAAGGAAGGAGCATGCCCTCCTTGGAGAGAGAATGCTCCTTCGTATTAGCCTCGCGATAAATATGCTGGATGGGCCAGTCAGGAAGGCGACGACGAAGATACTGAATCCTGCAAAACCAGGGGAGGAGGGTAGGAGGCTGGAAGCATGAGTGGCCGATGATCCCATCGATCAGAGTCTTATCGTCCCCATAGATGTGGAGATTTTCCACTTGCAGGTTGTATGCCGCCCAGAGAAGGCTCCAAAGGGCAAGGAGCTCAACTCGCATGTTAGACCCAGGTCCATCATTCCAAAAGATGAAGTAATACTCACAATGCCCAAGGTTAATCCATGCATCACACCCACATTGGACCAGTTGTTGTGCCCTGTCGAGATAGCTTATCGGGATGAAGACTTCATGCGGACGAAGATGGACAGAGATATCACAAGCCCCTTTTGAAACCAAGGGAGTTGATTCGATCCACTTAAGAATACCCAAATAAATGATATGCTTCTAAAATTGATGATCCTCGAAAATATACACGTTTCTAGCGAGCCACACCTCCCACCAGAGGAAGAAAGGTGAAGATTAGGCACTTGAGGCTAGGGAACCCTGGGCTTCAATGGAATGATGAAAAGTGAGAGGCCTCTAGTCCCAAATCTGCAGGAAATGTGAAAAATGAGACCAGATGTCTAATACAAATGGGAAAATGAAAAATATGTGTTGAACAAATTCTGACTCCAATTTGTAGAAGACACAAAAGCCTGAGCCATTGAAGCCCCTCTTTACCAGGTTGTCCCAAGTTAACACTCATTTCCTCATTGCCAGCCAGACAAAAAGAATTATCTTGATAGAAAATTTTCAATTCTAGAATTTCAAATAGAAGACAGACTCCTCCTGAGGGATGGAAAGGTCCAAAGAGCCTTTGTAAATATCCTTGACCATAGGTGAGGACCGATGCATTTTACCGTGCCAAGATATTCTATCACTTACATGGTGAGGACAGAAACCCCCAGCTTTAAGAAGTATAACTGTTGCCTCCCAACCCTCAGCTACCACGCCTTGCAACTTCCGTTGTTGATAAGTTTTCCATATAATACAACTTTGATTCCAATGAGAGATGAACTGTGAAATAAAAAAGAGAGGCTTACGTTTCAACACATCTTGCAAATGGGGATCAAGTGAAAATTCTAACGGGAGCCCCTATACCCTTTCAGTGGCCAATTAAATAGATTTTCAATTACCAAAATCCCAGACAAGGTGGCTGAAAAAACAGGAAAATCCCTTCTCGAATCTCCTCCAGATGATAGAACCTCAATGAGGGGGGAATGACCGGGCCCAAAAAAGGAAAACAAGGTCATGACAAATGTTATATTTTTCCTTAAAAAGGCAAGGCCAATTACCTGTGCCGGAAATAGCCCTCCAGATTGATTTGAAAAGGAGGGCCCGAGAGAAAAGAGAAATTTTCAAAAGACCCCAAACCCCCAACCATTTAGGGTGCATAATCAGCTCCATGTTGCATAAGGAAAATTTTTGTGAACCCTTTGCACCTGACCAAATGAAATTTGAGATGATGGCCTTGATGGAGTCCACAATACCCACTGGGATGTGAAAGAGAGGTGCCCAATAAAAAAGAATTTGTTGTGTTAGTGTCAGTATTTGCATACTTCCACCAAGGATCAAAACACATTTTTCATGTGCATCTTAGGTATCCCACCCTAAAGAATTTTCAGTCGTTCCATTAGGTCATGATATAAAATTGTTCCACTGGTGGTTGTTCTAGTCAAATGTCCCATTTTCCTTCACAATTATATGCTTGTTGACCCTCTTCCAAGTCTTCATCTTGTTGAAAACAAGTCTTCTCTCATTCCACTTTTAGTCAAACTCACTCATTGAGTTAGTTTCTTTCATTTCTCATTAGGTCACTATGGTTTCATTAGGTCAAATCATTGCATTGTCTCATTTTCAATAAAGGGCAGTAGAAGGTGTGAAGGTGACCCAAAATAAACTCATGATTTTCTTCAATCAGTTCAAACGTAATAATTATTCAGTCTTCCAAAGGCTTCCAACTCAAAATTATACATGCCAACACATCAAAAATCAAAGGGAGTTCTTTTTTCCCAAGGGTGCTCAAGTCATCATTGTTCACAAGCACTAAACCCTAATTTCGTCTCCCACTGAGCTAGGGTTGGCTATGAAAAAAAGGCATATGAGTAGAGGAGCATAAGGTAGGTCATATTAGTAGTTATGAGGTCATTTCAGCTTATAAACATCATGTTTCCATCGTTTTTTAAGAAATCATTCCAAGTGTCAAGTTATTTGCCACTCATAGGGCCAATTTTACTTCACACTGTGTTTCTGACCAAACAAAGATGAATTTGAAAAAATGGAGAGAGGGTTTTGTCCAACATAGGTCTAAGAAGAAAAAAATCCTTCATACTTTACCCAGATATCATTTTTTTATAGAAATGTAAAAAATACAGGTGCCACAGGAGAGTTGCTGCACTTCTCGAGTGGCCTTTGGAAAATCAAGTTTTCTCATAGCTGGAGTGTCCAAATGACTTGCTTGATGCATAAAATGATACCTAGACAAAGATATATTTCGAATGAGCTATCATGAGCTCAATTTGGAGTTGAAGAAGGCCTCCAAAAGTTGCCTTCACCAGAACTCTACATTTCTGCACCCTCATTCAACACTTTTTGACCAGTCTTGGTAAAATCAATTTTTGACAAGGTAAATCAACTCCAATCAGAAAACAAAATGTACATTTGAAATTAGAGAGAATAAGCCTTCCAAATATCTATCATGGGCCCAATTTGGACATTGTGAAGTCCTCTAAATGTAGTCTTAAAAAAGGTGTTGCACTGCCGCTGCGCGTTTGCCAATGGCACTGCGCGTTTGACTGATTTTGCCAATGGCGCAACATCTTGGGTGCTGTGCTCTTTTTTGGGGCTTCCAATTGAAAAATGGGGACCACCATAATGTTTAGAATGATGAAGACATAAACTCTAGAAAGTTTCAGAAAATTTGGAGGAGAAATGGTCCCTCAAAAGTGCAAAAACCACCAAATTTTCATGTTTCTGCCTCCTTTTTGACCTTGGCACTACACGTTTACCAGTCTTGGGAGATTTATTTTTTGGTAGGGAAAATGAGCATAATTTTGGAAACTAGAGGAATATTTGGAAACTAGACTCAGAGACCTTTCCACTGAGCTATCTTGGAGCTGATTTTGACATCGGGAAGGCCTCCAAACATTGCTTGAAAACAAGTCTATTTTTTCTGTCATGGCGCCGCACGTTTGCCAGGAAAATGCAATTTTCACAGTCTTCAACAGTTTTTTGATTTTCACTCCAGTTTGACTTTTTATATTGGGAAATGGGAAATTACTGATGTAAAAGGTCAAGATATATGTAAATGTCATTTTTTTATTGTTATCTAGGTTAGATACATCAGATAAGTCTTCTAGAGGCCAAATGAATCAATTTCCTCTCTTTTAGAGGCAAATTGTTGAGTTTTCCTAGTCTTCAGATTCTTGTTTGGAAGTAGGTGAAACTGATCCCTATCTCATGGATTCGACTCCTTGAGGATATGGAGAGTGGCTTTGAGGTCTATATCATGTATTTTCTCAGTCAATTGTAATGGTTGGATTCACTTGGAGCTTTCCCATCTCAAGAGACATACTTTATATCAGTTTTGGCTTGGACATTTATCAAATTTGCAGCTATTTTTATGGGATCCATGTGGTATCGTGTTTAGCTTTAGTTTCTTCTTTCGTGCTCATATTTTAGAATTTTTTTCGTATTTGATTCATCATTTCATTGCTATTGAATGAATGTTTTCAAGTTAGATGAACAGAATCCATAATTCCTATGCTTTGTTTTGGGTAAACATTCATAATTTGTAATTTTCTTCAGTTTAGAAAGAAACCATGAATTCACCATGCTCTTTCTAGCTCCTCACCTGTCTTAACCATCTCATCATCAAAACCCTAAAGTGATAAAAATTGTACCTACCTTGCCCCATAGAGCACCCTCCAAATTTTGACCTAATTTCTTTGCCCTAGCTGTTTGACTCCTCTTGATCTAGCAAAACCCTACACAAATAAAAATCAAAACTGTGAGCTACTATATCTAGCCTAATATCCTCTTTCCTTATTCATTTTTGTTGTGATATATATCGAGAGAGCCCTCTCCTGGCCTAGTAGGGCTAGCTACTTAGCTAAGCGTGGTTTGAGGTTACCTCAGAATTGCCTTTCTTACCCTGAGGTTCAATCCTAGTGATAACATTTTGGCAACTCAAATGGGCAATAAAAAGTAAGATCGGATATTCCCTGGGAAATATCATAAAAGTTTAGATTTTATTGTTGATGGTGGACAGCAGTGAGATGCATATGAAGGCTGAAATCATCCACCTTGCGACTCCACACATTTCAGGTTGATCAAAGACTAAACTGGCAGAAGAATAAAAAATCAACACTTCATGGTGACTCCACTACATGAAGATCAGTAGCTTCAAGAATTTTCAAGATGGAAATTGTTGCAAGCAAGTATGCTCCCATGATTCGGGATCACATTCTAGGTTTCCCAAATAAAATTCCTAAGGTAGATTGGCAAAGGAATTTGCCTATGTTTAAAGATGATGATATAAATGATGTTGCTTTACATCTGGTTAACTTTCACATGCATATACACAATTTTAAGGTTTAATTTCCTGCAGAATGTCTCTTAAAGATGTTCATGGCTTCTCTTGAAGGAAAAGCATGATATTGGTATAAAGGTTTTCCACCTGCTAGTATTTTTTCTCTTAGAGTTTTCCATTCAATATTTTATGAAGAATACAAGGAGTCCTATCCTTCTTTGTCTCTAGTTAATAATGGTTGTGATCAATTTTAGGTTTTCATTCAAAACCTAGAGGATTCTTATCAGGATAATGAGTTCATGGATGAAGATATCTTGGAGGCTTTGCATGACAATCCTTTTCATCACCAAAAAGAGCAATTTTTTTCTCTCATGGAAGAAAAAGAATATTTATATTGTCTTGATGTTCATAAAGTCTTCCCACAGGAGAAAATTCTTGCAGTAGTACAACAAGTTGATCAACCAAAGGTTAAAGAAGATATTCAATATCCTTATGAATCTTTAGGAGAGAAAGAAGACAATTACCGTGTTATCAAAAGAAGACAAAAAGTACTTTCTCCTCTATCTGAAGATGGGATAGATCAGCTCCTAAATAGTCATATTAAAACCCAAGCTAATGCAGGTTTTCCGAGTGCACATAATCAAGAAAGAATTGGTAAAACTTCTTCCAATTTTTAAAATGAAAATCTAAGTTTAAATGAGGACATTCCTGAAAATAGATTTATAGATCATCACGAAGAAAGAAAATCTCCTTTTTTAATGTTCATATTTGATGAAGTTTCTCGTCAAACTGATTTGCCTAATTATGATGAATCTGAAGACAATTTTGATGAGGAGCTTGATGAAACTGTACAAGAGATTGATGTGGGTAAACCAATTTATGATGATGATTCCTTGCAAGGAGATCAGCTAGTAGATATTGTTTTCTTTCATGAAGATGATAGGGTTGTCATGTTTGATAATCCTAAAGAATGTTTCTTGCTTAAGGATGACTTAAACTATGAATTTGAGTAATTTTCACGAGAGGGAGACAGTATGCCAGAGATAGAATCAGAGTTACCCATGCTTGAGGAATTTTTAGCCAACACTTAGATAGAAAAAGGTTATACTTCCCTATCCCTTTCTATGGATCAACAAACAAGTGTTCTTTCAGATCAGAATGAAGGGAGTACTGGTATTTTTGCTGCTAGATCTCAAGACAAGGTAGTGCTTCAGGATTTTCAAAATCCCTTCAGTAGTCTTTTACAAGCATTGGAGAAGATGAATGTTGTTGTTTTTTTTAGCATAAGCCTTGGTTTCAATTTTTGTTATGAGTTTTCTACATGTACATCATTTTTCCTGCTCAAGGAAAGTGAGAGCAGAGCTTCAGTAAGCAGCCATCTCTTGGTTTGGTTACACTGGAAGCATCATTTAACTTAATCAACATTTCTGCGGCAGGTTAGAGTAGGTTTGGTTGAATAAGCTCAATTCTGAGCATTTTTTTCAGTTTGTTAGTTGTGTTTTAGTCTAATTCAGTTCAGTTTATTGATTCAAGTTTCTTTCAGTATTCAGTTTGTTTTCTAGCTATTGACTCCATGCCCAATGAATAGGCACTTGGTCTATGGTGTTATTGGGACCTCCAAGGAGCTACCATCCCTAGCTGGAGCCAATGTTAGTGTTAGTATTTGCATACTTCCACCAAGGATAAAAACACATTTTTCATGTGCATCTTAGGTGTCCCACTCTAAATAATTTTCAATCATTCAATCAGGTCATGATATAAAATTGTTCCACTGGTGGTTGTTCTTTTCAAATATCCCATTTTCCTTCACAAGTATATTCTTGCTAACCCTCTTTCAGGTATTCATCATGCTGAAAAAAAGTCTTCTCTCATTCCAATTTTAGTCAAAGTCACTCACTGAGTCCATTTCTTTCATTTCTCATTAGGTCACTAGGGTTTCATTAGGTCAAATCATTGCATTGTCTCATTTTCAATAAAGGGCAGAAGAAGGTGTGAAGGTGACCCAGAATAAACTCATGATTTTCTTCAGTCAGTTCAAATGTAATGAGTATTCAGTCTCCCAAAGTCTTCCAACTTAGAATTCCACATGCCAACACATTAAATATCAAAGGGAGTTGTCTATCCCAAGGCTGCCCAAGTCATAATTGTTCACAAGCACTAAACCCTAATTTCCTCTACCACTGAGCGAGGGTTTGCTATGAAAAAGAGGCATATGAGCAGAGGATTCATAAGGTAGGTCATATCAGTAAGTATGAGGTCATTTCAGAACATAAACATCATGTCTCCATCATTTTTTAAGAAATCATTCCAAGAGTCAAGTTATTTTCCACTCACAGGGCCAATTTTGCTTCAAACTATGTTTCTGACCAAACAAAGATGAATTTGACAAATGTGAGAGAGGTTTTTGTCCACCGTAGGTCCAAGAAGAAAAAAATATTTCATATTTTACACAGGTGTCATGGTTTTATAGAAATATCAAAAATATAGGTGCCACATGAGAGTTGTTGCACTTCTGGAGTGACCTTGGAGAAATCAAGTTTTCTCATAGCTGGAGTGTCCAAATTACTTGTTCGATGAGTCAAATGATAAGTATAATGAGCTATCATGAGCTCAATTTGGAGTTGAGGAAGGCCTCCAAAATTTTCCTGCTCCAGCACTCTGCATTTCTGCACCCTCATTCAACACTTTATGACTAGTATTGGGAAAATCAGCTTTTGACAAGGTAAATCAAATCAAATCAGAAAACCAAAGGTATATTTGGAAAGTATACAAAATAAACTTTCCAACGAGCTATTCTAGGCCTAATTTTGACATCAGGAAGGCCTACAAATGTATTCTTCAAAAAGGTGTTGCATTGGCACTGCGTGTTTGACTGATTTTGCCAAGGGCGCATCACCTTGGGCGCTGCGCTCTATTTTGGGGAATCCAATTGCAAAATGGCCTCCACCATCATGTTCAAAATTATGAATACATCAGCCCTAGGAAGTTTCATAAAATTTGGAGGAGAAATGGTCCCTCAAAAGTGAAAAAAACCATCAAATTTTCATGTTTTTGCATCCTTTTTTACCTTGGCACTACGCGTTTACCAGTCTTGGGAGATTCATTTTTTGATAGGGAAAATGAGAATAATTTTGGAAACTGAAGGAATATTTTGAAACTAAACTCGGATATACTTCCAATGAGCTATCTTGGAGCTGATTTGGATTCTGGGAAGACCTTCAAAATTTGCTTGCAATAGATGCTATTTTTCCTGTTATGGTGCTACACGTTTGCCAAGAAAATGCAATTTTCACAGTCTGTAGCAATTTTTTGACTTTCACTCCAGTTTGACTTTTTATATTGGGAAATGAGAAATTACTGATGTGAAAGGTCAAAATAGATGTAAATGTCATGTTTTTATTGTTATCTAGGGTAGATACATCAGATAAGTCTTCTAGAAGTCAAATGAATCAGTTTCCTCTCTTTTAGAGGCAAATTGTTGAGTTTTCCTTGTCTTCAGATTCTTGTTTGGGAGTAGGTGAAACTAATCCCCATATCATGGATTTGACTCCTTGAGGCTAGGGAGAGTGGTTTTGAGGTCTATCTCATGTATTTTTTCAGTCAATTGTAATGGTTGGATTCACTTGGAACTTTGGCATCTCAAGAGACATACTTTTGTATCAGTTTTGGCCTGGACATTAATCAAATTTGCAGTTATTTTTATGGGATCCATGTGGTATTGTGTTTAGTTTCAATTTATTATTTTTTGCTCATATGTTAGAATGTTTTTCATATTTCATTCATCATTTAATTTCTATTGAATGCATTTTTTCAAGTTAGATGAAAAAAATCCATAATTTATATGCTCTATTTTGCGTAAACATTCATAATTTGTAATTTTATTCAGTTTTGAAAGAAACCATGAATTCGCCATGCTCTTTCTAGCTCCTCACCTGTCTTAACCATCTGATCATCAAAACCCTAAAGTGCTAAACATTGTACCTACCTTTCCCCATAGAACACCCTGCAAATTTTGACCTTATTTCCTTACCCTATTTGTTTGACTCCTCCTGATCCAGCAAAACCCTACACAAATCAAAACCAAAACCCTGAGCTACTATACCTAGCCTTATATATTATTTCCTCAGTCATTTTGGCTATGATATATATAGAGAGAGCCCTCTCCTAGCCTAGTATGCTAGCTACCTGGCTAAGCGTGGATTGAGGTTACCTCGAAATTTCCTTTCTCAGCCTGAGGTTCAATCTGAGTGATAACATGTTCGAGGAAAACCTATGTGAGGATGAAGAATCCACCGAGGGAGAGCCATTTGTGTGACCAAATATTTAATCTCCTTTTATATTTGTCCAGAAGCCAAGACAAATCCTTGTTTTGGTATCCACATGGCTTCAACTGGAAACCAAGATATTTAAAACCACCAATGATGGGAGGAATGTTTACGTAAAATATTCCATCAATGATTTCCAGATCCAAACAATTCTAGGAGGCTGATATCAGAATAGATTCTCCGCTGCTAATAATCAGACCCGAGGCCGCACCAAAGAGGAGGAATATATAGTGTATTGCAACCCACTCTGCATGGGAAATGATACCGAAGACAAGGACATCATCCACGAAAAAGGAGTGGGTGACATAAATATCAGGGACCATTCGGATGGCATCGAACATTCCATGCTTGTGGGCCTCCTTGATATGCTTTCTCATACCATCCATGACCAATATAAATACTAGTGGCAAGAGGGAGAAGCCTTAGTGGAGGCCATGACCAGCTTGAAAGAAATCAGTAAGAATTTCATTGATCAACACTGCAAACAAGACAGGGGATATGCATGACATGTTCCATTGGGAATTAGGCATGGAGAGGCCAATTTTTTACAAGAAAAGGTGGATAAAATACTGATCAATGCAGTCGTAGGCTTTATACAAATCAATATTCATAATGGCAACATCAATATTTTTAATATGGGTTGAGAGGAAAAACTCGTGTGTTGTGGCTACAACATCATGGATAAGCTTGTCAGGGAGAAAACCAGTCTGTTCATAGGAAATGTGTAAGGAGAGGGAGGCTGTGATGTGATGGGCGATAAGTTTTGAGATGACCTTATAAACAAAATTGCAAAACGAAATGGGCCGAAAATCTGAGAAAACAACAGGGTAAGTGGATTTGGGCATGAGAGTGAGGAAATTTGAGTTGATGTCCCCCAGGATCCAGCCCCAATTCTTTGTTTCCTCCAGCACCATGAGCAAATGATCCACCATTAAATCGAAGTAGAAAATGTACATATCAGTAAGCATCCATCCGGACCGAGACTTTTGTCCTTAGCAAAGGATTTTAGGACCTCCATAAGTTCATCCTTTGTAACTATCTTCTTCAATGCAGCATTAGATTCCTCGTTAAAAATACATGGGTACTCTTCCACTACCAAACACTGGTCTAGAACACTAACAAAATATCTACGCTTATATAAATCAGAAAAATATGCCATGGTTTCTTTGGAGATATCAGATTGGGAGTAATCTAGCTCACCCTGCTTTGAATTTATTTGCCAAATAGCGTTCTTATTTTTCCAGACATTAGAAAAGTGGTGAAAAAAATTTGTGTTATGGTCCCCTTCGCGCAGCGAAACGACCTAACTTTTGAGCGTCCAAGTGATCTCCTGTATTTAGAGAATCTAAATTTTTCTCTCCTCTAATGAAGCCAAAAGTGCCATGGTGTGAGGGGAAGGGAAACAGGATGTCATGGAGCAGTATATGGCCTCAATGTAATCAATGATGTCCCTTATCTCAGCCACTAACTTCAGCTTCTTCTGCTTCTCTCATTCCCGAGTGTTTTTTTAGGATCCTTGTCTATTGAGTGAAAGAATAGGATGTCGAGATATCATGAGGGACCCATTCCATAATCCAAGTATTACAAACAAGCCTCTAATAGTCTGGGTCTTACAGCCAAACCCGATTAAATTTGAAGGGGTGGCCGTTTCGAGCAACTTCCACACGCCATGTGAGATAAATTGGCCTATAGTCAAATACCGAATACATGATGATAGAATATTTGAGATTTCCCATCAGATCCAATACACTTTCGTCTATGAGGAAGTGGTCAAGCATTTTTCTCATGTAAGCACCTCTAATTTGGTGATTTGTCCAAGTTAGAGATAGCGGCGAGGTGTAATATTGCCCAAATGATGCTCTGAAAATACTCGAGACAATCTTTTAGCAAGGGTGTCACCTCGGCTGTGGGAACCCCAACACTCGACACTAGACAAGGAAGCATTCAGATCACCAGCAAAAATAATATTATGAAAGTTATAATCACGGAGGAGGCGATTCAGGCCCAGAAAGAGGAACGATCATGACAAGGAGCATAACAGTTCATAATGTGGTAATGTTCAAAGAAACCATAGATTTGATGAGACAAAAGGATTCCAGAAAAGCATCAAAAATCATGAAACTTAGCAAAAAGTGGATTCCACATGACTATTAAGCCTCCCGAGAGCCCCACCGAGTCAACCCCAGCAATGTGCCACTTTGGCTAGAGGAACAGGAAGTAGGGATGGATTTGCAGGCTAAGCACATGTTTTTTTGAAGGATAACATTGGATGACGAATGAACAGAGAAATTTTTTTTTATGCAAAGGTACTTGGAGTGATCCCCAAGACAACAGACATTTAGAGATAAGGCTAGATTCATGAAGCATGGGGGGAGGGTATGCTGTCTCTACGTGCCTGGTCGTTGAAAGAAGCAATGATGGGGATATCCCTTAAACCATTTGGGCTATCTAGGAATAACAATATGTATTTAGTTTTCCCTCTGAAATATATGTTTCCATTCCTGCCCTTTTTTCTAATTGTAATATTTCAAGCAGAAGTTGGGGAGATGGAAGGGGGAGGGGGGTCAATGCGGCCTCCATGTACAGTGAGTGTGACCAAGTCCAATTCATTGTTAAGAATCAGGAAGTCTATATCACTCTGATTTTAATTTCGAGGGGAATTTGATGGGGAGTTTTAATTTCGAGGGGAATTTGATGGGGAGCCAGTGGGTCGATTAGAGGTCACATCATCCATGGGTGTCAGGTCAAGAACAATGGGGGGGGGATGCAGTCTCGAGGAAGGGCATGGCAGGAGAGGGAGAAGAGGGGATAGGGGAAGAAGAAAGGGCACGACGAGGGGAGGGGGGCACAACAAGATCCATTGTGTTCAGTAAAGGATATACCTGTAGGGTAGGGGAGAGGGGATCACGACCCTGCACGGAATTATCAATAGAGAGTGAAGGCGAGAGAGCTATTAGAGGGTCTGACGGAAATTACTGAATAGAAAAATAATAATCATCATAATAAGAAAATAATTTTGAGGAGAATGAAGAGTCCGACTTAACCGTGACAGTCGATGAAATATTCTCCCCCAGTTTGATGCCATATGCGACATTCACCACCTTTGAGGATCGGGGATTTTTTTTGTTTCGCCGAGCATGGGGGCACCTCCCCAGCAAGTGGCCACTATGATGGCAGAGTAGGCATCGAAAGGAAGACCCCAAAAATATATATGTTGTCTATGTCGAGAGCATGCCCACTCCAGATCAATTGTCCTAGGAAGCCCTCCAGAGAAACAAACTTCAACCAACAACCATGCTATGTGTTTGTCCCACACACCCATACAACCTGGGTCAATGTATTTGGTCCACCCAATTGAATTCCCAATTTCTGTGAGAGCAAGCTTCACCCAGTATTGCAGGGGAAAACCAGGAAGTTTAACCCAAACAAGGTTATTCCTAGGAGTCTCAGAGATAGCATTGAAGCCCAACTACCATTCATGTGGCTGTAGAAATATTTGGCCATGTACCTAGGCCTTGCTGAGAATTAGAGCAATGCCCTCCTCATAGAGAAAATGAATGCAGAACTAATTTTTTGTTAACCTTACCCACTGCTGCATTTCTAGTTCCACCATGTCCCCAAAAAACCAACGTCCAACGAGGGCATGACGTTGGATGTTGGTCACCCTCTCGGAGAGCTCTTCATAAAAAAAATTAAGTAACTTGGTGTCTTGTGATGGGGAGATTATTTTCATAGACTCGGGCTTATTCCAGCCTTATCTCCCAAAGGCACCCTGAGAGGAATTGAAGCAGCGATTCTGAGTGTTGTGAGGAAGACAAAGGTGAAATGCAGGAAGAGATTCATTGCTGGAGGGAATAGGGAAATGCTTCCTGATCTATCCCATGCCATGCTCCTGCTCGGTAGCCACGGTGGCTTAGGTAAAAGCCTCATGAGCATATGTGTCAGTCATAAATGGGTCCATGACCACACAAAAGATGATGTGTTAGTAGGGTCATTGTCGATATTAACAGTTACAACAACCCCCACCAAACTGGTAACTATGTCGGAATGAACAAATCGAGAAGATATAGCCAAAATCCAAAAAATAGGACAAGTGTAACTCCAATCAAGTAGCAATAGTAAATGCAAACTCTTCCCGAGAGAATTTAGGACCTTGGAAAAGTGTTAGATTGCATGAAAAGGGAATAAATGTCCCAATTTGGATGGAGCCAGTAGGATGTTGAGTGTACCTCAGCAGTGGTGATAGGGAAGCAAGATAACTTGGAGGAACGATTGCCCAGATCGAAAGTGGTCAGGGGTACGATGAGTGATGGAATTTCAACCATGATTACATAAAGTTGGGAGGATATTGAAGGTTAGTACTAGTAAGGTGGTTGAAAATTTTGAAAATTAACGAGGAGGTGTCAGAAATTAGGGTGGTCGTGGAAAAACTGAACAGAAAAAGTGAACGAAAATTTCAGTGAGAGGAAAGTGACGTGTGGAGGGTGAGCTTCAAGGACGACATCAGCAACAACAACAACAACTGATGCACTACCACCATCTATTACAACAGTGAAATATAAAACCTTTGCATGGCCTTGATCTGATGAAAGACACTAAACAATTTTAGCATAACACACATATTTTGAATTGCACCGACGAGTTTGTTGGATTTGAATCCCTACCAATCCAAAACGAGGAGGTGGAGGTTGAGCTATTTGACATAAGGCTTCCCGATGTAGGACCTTGTGTGAGTGCATATAATGGCACAAAGAAGGTATATGGGGAGGAGCACAAGGATTAGGATATGAATAATTTATTTGTTGTATTCTAGACTCGTCGTTTAAAAAACCCACCCAAAATGGTTTCAGGAAAAAGGGCAGAGAAGACCCCGCGATTACACCACCCCGATAACTATTTTACCCTGGGCTGAGAATGCAAGAATGAAAACCAGAGTCGCAAAGTTCTAAAGGTTGGAAACTAGGTTGCCACCCGGAAGAATGGCAGCCCACAGATATACAAACCCACTATAAACGAACCATATGACGAAGGGTAGAAAAGATAACAGACAAAGATTTTGACTCACTTTTTCGCTTCTCTGATTTACATTCATACACTAGTGGCTACTCTCTGTTTTGGCTGTTAGTTGTGTACACTACCTTGACATGACTATATCTATGTAAAAGATTGGCGGCCACATACAGTTCTCTGTGTTCCTTTGTGGTAAAAATAGCTAATTATTCCGGTTCACATGTAGATTTTTCTAGAGTAAGTTAACTAAGTTTGAGTCTGAGTCTGAGTCCACATAGAGTTCTAATGATTAATGGACACAACGTTCTCTACTTAGGCACTCTAGAGGTGCAGCTTGCTCACATGTAAGCTGCTAATTTCAACCTATAAGTTTCATCTTATATTTTTAACATGGTATCACAGCTGGTGAGGCTTAGTGGCTCGTGATAGTCTTAGTGGCTGGAGAGAGAAAAAAAATCCCTGTCACATTGGAGTTGCGCGGACCTGATATCTCATTTACGTGCTATTCAACTGAGATTTGGTCAAGGGTCAGCGTGGGTCTAAGGTTAGATCATGCATTGAGCGATCATTCCTTAAACAAATTTATGAAAACATGCACAGGAAGCGCAAATTCGATTCCCTAATCCCACATTGGAAGTAATTTTTTTTATAGTTTTGGGTTTGGCAGCATGGTAAATTGATGGATTGGGCATGTGCGCAATAGAGGTGTGGCAATGAATGTGGCTTATGCGATTCAGTCAAATCTTCTAACATCTCGAGTGCGTGTTTTTTTATGCATGAGAAAATTTGTCAATTGTTGAGTGTGAATCATTTGGCACCTGTATCGATTGGCAGAGCCACCGCCAGCCTGTACCTGATGCAAAGCAATGGATCGTGGTATCTGCAGACGTTCAAGTGTGGTATCTTGTTATAGACTGAACGCGACAGTGATCTACGTGCATCAATTGTTGGAGAGAACATTGAAGTGTGGTATTGTGGTATAGGCTAAGCACAACAGTGATCTGTGTGCATCGATTGTTGGAGAGATCATTGTTGTGACGAATCTGTGTGGTATGTATGTGGTGGATCGATGGTGTGTGGATTCCTCCATCATTTTCTAGTAATGGACGCAGTGGTGTATTGGATGGCAGGGCAGATTGTTGTTTGATAGAAATCTCAAACGCAATGGTATAGTAGTGAGCGTATGCTGTGGAAGATTCGAGCAATCGTGGGTGAAGTGGATTGTGCTGTGGTGCGCTGAGCATGTCTGAAGTGGCAGCTTGGAGAAACCGTGACAACAAGGCATAGAATTTTGTGTCTATGCAAAGAAAGGCACCTCGGCGAAAGCATAGAAGTGTGGTGGATTTGTACTTGGCTACCATGGTTTAACCATCTTTGTTGCCATCACTTAAAGTTCTGCTCTAACTTTAAGAGTGTTTCATTTTTGAGGGCAATCATTTGAAGTTGAGATCATTTTATTTTATTTTATTTTATTTTATTTTATTTTATTTGAGCACTGTTATCAGTCGAGATCGCTCGAGAGATCACTCCTTTGGTACGCTTTCTTCATTTTTTTAAATGGGATCGAGTTCGCTAGTTTGGAGATTTAGATCGAGATCGTCAATATTTCTTTGCTAGATTTGGTGGTCATAATTTGTTGTTGCAATAGGTCTCGATTAAAAAAAAAAATTGTCTCTAATTTTAAAAGTTGTTGCAAACGGTCTCGAGATTTCCAGTGTTGTTGAAGTTTTTGGCCAAATCGATTGTTGGAGATTATGGATCTTGTGTTGGATCAATAAATCATGTTGCCACGAACGAATAACCATATTGCATAAGCCTACCTGAATGAGAGAAATAAGCTTGATGGGTCAAGCTACACAAATTGGAAGTTCAAATTGCAGACATTTCTTGAGGGTTTTAGTGGTCGGAAATCATGAATGGAGATGAAGCGAAGCTGACCATAGCTAGATATGGAACAACTACAAAAATTAAGGATTGAGAGAAGAGGGAAAAAAAGCAAGGGTGTTGTTGAACATGTCAATAAAGGACGGTATCATCCCTCATATAAGAGAGTGTAAATCTTCCAATGATATATGCGAGAATCTCAAGGCACTGTACGAGAAAAAGAACACAAATTGAGTACTGTTCCTAAAGAGTAAGATACTCTCCATCAGAATGGAGGAATTATTTGCTACATATCTCTCAAATCAAAGACCTTAGAGAGAATATGAGTGCAATAGGGGAGAAAGTGTCGAACATTGATCTTGTCATAATTACCTTGAATAGTATGATTAATGATGATCATATTTTTATTACAGGGTTGACAACGAGGGAGAAATATCCCACCTTTGAAGAATTAACATGGATCTTGATGCAGGAAGAAGGGAAGCGGATGAACCTGAAACCCCAAAGTACGGATCTTACATTAATGAAAAAGAAAAATCATTTCATAGGAAAGACATGATCAAAATAGAAAGGTAGTGTTACAACTCGGAAAAGACAATTACAAGGTGTCTCTCCAATTAGGAATGATTCAAGAATCAAGTGTTTTTACTGTGGTAAATCTGGTCACATTTCTAGGAATTGTCACAAGAATAAGCTTGATCAAACTCTAGAAAAACAAAAGAAGCATGTAGGGCACTTTGCTGATGAAGATCAGAATCAAGACCTCACGCTATTTATGTTTGATTCTGCTCTCTCTACTGATAATGATGAAGCAGAAACTTGGTTTGTGGATTCTGGAGCTTCCACTCATATGAAAGGTAATAGACATTGGTTTGAAAATTTTAAAGATAACAACAATGGTGCTAATATATACCTTGGTGATGAGAGAGGATACCAGATTAAAGGGTATGGAAATATTCCTATGATATTTCCTAATAGTAATATCAGGCGTATTCAGAATGTGATGTATGTACTTGGAATTAAAAAGAATCTGATATTGGTTTCTATGATTACATATCATAATCTAAAGCCATAGTTTTTTAAATCTTACTATGTTATTAAAGATCTGTTGGACCATTTGATTCCAATTGCATTAGGCATACGAGTTGGAGGCATATACAAGTTGAATGTTACAAGCACACCACATCAAGTGTTAACTTAGACATCCATGACAACAAATATTTTCTGGCATCAATGATTCGGACAAATCAATCTTCATGATTTATTGCTACCTCAGAAAAAATGTATGGTCAATGGCCTCCCTGTTTTAAAAAATTCACATGTTGATTGTGAAGTATGTGTGCTTGGGAAGATGTATATGGATGAATTTCCATCAAATTTAGATAGAGAAAAGAGAGATATACTAGGACTTGTGCACTCTGATATATGTGGGCCGATGCAAACAAGGTCATTAAGAGGTGCTTATTATTTTTTATTATTTGTTGATGACTGCACAATATATACCTGGGCATATTTTCTGAATTCATACTTCTGAATGTTTTAAAGAATTCGGAAGCATGGTTGAAAAAAAAACACAGAAATTCATCAAGATTCTCTGCTCAGATAAAGGGGGAGAATACAAGCTTCAAAACTTCATCAAATATTGCAAGAACCATGGAATATTTCAGTTGTTTACAATACTCCACAATCCGAAACAAAACTTGGTTGCAGAGAGAAAGAATAGAACTTTGGTGGAGTGTGCATGCAACATGATGAAAGGTAAGAACCTATCTAATGGATTTTGGGTAGGAGATATAAATACTGCAGTTTATTTAAAGAATAGGAGTCCAAAAAAGAGTCTTGATATTAAGACTCCATTCGTGGCCTTATATGGTTTTAACCCTACATTTAATCAGTTACGAGTACTTGGATCGAAACAGTTTTCTCATGTTCCATAGGAAGATGGGAAGAAATTGGATTCTAAGGCCATAAAATGCACATTTGTAGGGTGCTTGCGAGTAGAGATGACATATTCCATGAGCATGTTGATGAAGGGAATAGAGACAAAGGCTATGAGGAGTGGTACATGCATTTTCTGATTGAATATGGTATTAAGGAAACAAGGGACAATCATGTGCAACAACAGCAGTAGCAAAAGGCAATCAACAATCCAAGTCCTTTGAGGAGTGACCAAGACAGATTTGAGGTCAGTCCTCTACCAAGGAGATCAGGTAGGTAGACTCTATTACTAGCAAGGTATAAATACCATACCCTTATGAACAATATTTTAAATGTTGTGAGCCTATAAGCTATAATGAAGCAAGTCAGTTTGATGAATGGATGGAAGCCATGAAAGAAGAATATGGGTCAATAATTAGAAACATAATCTGTGATTTAGTTGAACTGCCTAAAGGAAAACAGCCCATAGGTTGTAAATGTTTGTATAAGCCTAAGTTTAAAGCAAATGGTAGTATAAAAAAATATAAATCTAGGCTGGTGGCTAAGGGGTATACAAAAAAACAAGGTATTGACTGTGAAGAAACCTTCACCCTTGTAGCTAAGTTAAATGCCTTTATAATGTTAATAGCCTTAGCTAAAAAACATCATTGGAAGATACACCAGGTAGATGTGAAATGATCTAGGTGGAATTGGTGGCCACCTTTCTATTCCACTTGGACCCGCACTATTGTTTCTTTCATTTTTTCAGTTTCCTTAATTATAGCACCATTTACTATTTTTAGCAGTTTTTCGGGTCTTGAACATGTAGAGCCGTTTTGAGGCCCTAAACGAAATTTTTTTTTTGGAAAAAAGGAGAAAACATGGATCCTTGATAGATATTTTTCACTCAAAATTTGTATTCCTTGGATAGATCTTTCTAACAAGGTATTGTGCGTGTCAAACCAAGATCATATGCCAAAGTTATGTCCCTTGGAAATTGATGTGCCAATTTACCCAAACAGGGCCTATAGTTTTGGTGATTCATCTCCTAGGGTTATTTTCTTGGATGTTTAGGGTCTTCCATTGTTTCTCAATAATAAATAGGCCTTTGAGCCTCATTATAACATAGCTTAGAGGCCTGTAGCTACCACATATTTTCTCAGAGATAAGCTATCCGCGCCCTAGCTAGTTTATTTCCATTATGTCTGTAAGCATATTTCTGTTATGTGATATTAATGAAATGAAGTCTTATTTCTACTACATATCTATGCTTATGTGTATTTTTGTATTTTATTGTGTTCATGCATAAGTTCAAATCAATGGTATCAGAGCGGTCTGCTCTTTCTCGATCCTTCTTTCCATTTCCCCAACGAGGTAGGGGTATAAGAAGTTAGGGCTTGAAGAAACCCCGACAATCACCCATGGGTGATGAAAATAAAGACGAGGGAGTAGGATATCCTATCAAAACATTGCTCGAGAAGCCCTCAAGAAACAAATTAACGTGATGATGGATAACTTTTCCCAAATCCTTCAAAGACTTCCCACTGGCGGCGCATCTACATACAACAACCACTCTAGAGGCGCAACTCCATTTAAGGTACAATTAAATGTTGACATTCCCATATTTGAGGGCCAAATAGATTTAGAAGTTGCAGATAGATGGTTGAATCTATTAGAAGGGTATTTCTCGGTTCATGACTTTTCCAACTGACAAAAGATTACTTTTTCACTCCTCAAAGCCACCCCCTTGTTAAGTACTAGTGGGAAAATACTGTGAGAAAAAGGACAAGATAGAACCCTTTCTATTTTCGGCCGCACCCACTTGGAATTATTTTTGATATGCCATAAAGGAACAGTAATATCCCATGGGGAGCTATGAGGACAAGTACATACAATTGACTATGTTGTGGCAGAAAAGGGATCAAGGTGTGCATGAGCTGATGAATATGTTCCATACCCTGTGCACAAAATTGGGTATCAAATATTTGGAGAAACATTTGGTGCTAAAGTACAATAGTTATCTGTAAAGATACATTCAGGAGGAAATGAAATTCCTCGACATCTCCTCTCTTGGTGCAACATATTGGTATGCTGCCAAGATTGAGTATAATTTCAAACCGAAGAAGCGAGACTTTGGATATACAAATCAGAAGCAAGGTAAAGGTGCCCCCAAACAACAGAATGAAGGAAAAAGTGAAGGCGGGGCAGCCCAGGATAACTCGCCAAATCCGTAAGAAAATAACAACACTGTGAAGCCAAATAAGGACATGGGGAAGTGGTGTGAGTTCCATAAGAGCTCCACTCACAACACAAGTGAGTGTTAGGGCAAGCAGTCGCTGGTGGCTGAGCTGAAGGCTTCTAAATCGTATGCATGCTCTGAATCTGAATCTGAACCCAACAAGGGGAATGATAAAGGGAAGAAAATTATCTATGCGGAGCTCAACACCATTGTTGCCACCATGAAGATCGATAAGGAGGAACCAAAAGGTCCAGAGGAGGAGAAGCACCTCTTCCATTCCCAGATGTGGGTAAAGGGTTCCCTGCTATAGTTGATTATCGATAGTGGGAGCCAAAAGAATTTCATTTTAGTAGAGGTCGTGAAGCGGTTGGGCTTGTTGACCACAACATACCCATAGCAGTACACCATCTAGTGGCTTCACGAAGGACGGGATCTCTGCCTCACCGAGTAGTGTCCCCTTCCATACAACATCAAGCTCTTCACGTTGGATGAGGTATTATGTGACATTTCTCCTCTTGATGTTTTTGATGTATTATCAGGAAAACCATACTTATGGAAGTCACATGCTCTTTATGAGTCTTGACCTCGCATTGTTATTGTTACTTTGGGAAAAAAATTGTATAGGATACCAGAGGTAACATCGCCTGCTGCCATCTCTTTTGCTACTGCAAAAAAATGGAGTCAATTCATTTCCAAAACTGGGAAATTTGTTTTCCTGATAATCCGACCTTAGGGAAAAAATAATACTGTGGCCACGACCTTTAGACAAATCTCCTCTACATGACAAAAAAAAAATGACAAGGTCGTGGAGTACAAGGACATATTAACCTGACCTACAGGGTTGCCTCTACATTTTTCGGTTAAGCACCCCATTGATTTGACCCGAGGTGCACCGTTGCCCAATGGACCAATATATCAGAGCTTTGTTATGGAAAGTTTCGAATTCAAGAGTCATATTCAGGAGCTGCTACAAAAATGTCACATCCAGAAAATATCATCACCCTGTGGGAGCCCGATCATGTTGCTGTAGAAGAAGGATGGGACTTAGAGACTCTGTATTGACTATCAAGCTTTGAACAAGATCACTGTCAGGAATAGGTACCTGAACCCAAGGATCGATGAACTTTTGAACCAACTTAACGGGGGAAAATATTTCAGCAAGATCGACTTGAAGTCTGTGATCAAGTGCTCAGTATTAAGCTCAAAAATGGAAGTGCTCATAATCATTTGGAAACTGAACGACCACGAAGTGTTCTTCACCTTGAATCCAGCGCACTTTGTTTCATCGAAAAATGACTCCGTATGTGAAAGTTAGAGCCTACTATAAATTTTCTCAAATAGGTGAATTAAAGAAAAATGACCGGCAACTGCCCAGTCAGCAGTCCATACTATTGACATGGCAGGTGACTGTTTAGGGGTCAAAGGTGGGTCAAAGTTCCTCTGCGTGAATCAAGTTGTGAGAAGTGTAATTCCAGGATTTTATGTTAAGGTTGGTGATTTGTCGTATTTTTATTGGTTTATTTCAAGGAAAATTGGGTGTCGACATGTGCCAAGCTTGGAGGCCAACATGTTCCCTCCCCTCAAGTTATATGGTGGTGTAAAATTTATATGTCAGAGGCCAAGCAGAGGTTGGGGTTCAACCTTGCGACCTCTCCCACGTAAACACAACAACATACCTTTATACCCGCACCATGGTTCTTACCATAATATGGCTGCCACATATACTTATGTTAATCCAAATGCAATGGAGGGGGTAAAGTGGTGCCAATCTCACTCGATAGAAACTTATGCTACGACCACCAGCGGGATGATACTTAAGCGTGGAGTTAAACCATGTTTATTTAACATTAATCCGTACTTAAATATGCACTTATCTCTAATTAATCTGAGCTTATCGTTTGGGGTTTAGTTGGCAGAGTCCACCATTTTCGGCGAAACTCTAAATTTGGTGGAGTTAAGTGGAGTTCTCTCTAGTTTGGAGGGGTTTTCCTAGGAAAAATTGATGGAGCCATAAAATTTTCAAAATTTGACCAATTTTGGCTCAAAAAGAGTCTATCCTAACAAATTTGGACATTCTGAGCAGTTTGGAGCAAGTTTTAGAAGTAGTAGAGGATTGTAAAGAACACTTTTTTCCATTTTGAGTTAATACAGAGGCTGAAGCCATGGAAGCTAGACCAAGGAGATGTAGCGTAGGAGGGGTGAACTCCTTCATAAAAACAACGTGTTAATGGATCATTTGATGGTTTTCTATACATTTTATTGGTTTTGTTCAACATTTTGTTTTAATGTTAAATTTATCATGAATTTAACATAAAAAATGATGCAATTACATGTTTTACACTCACAAGAACCTCAAGGAAACCTATGCACATGAATAAAATGATCAAGATTTGTTTATAATTCTGAAGAAGAAATTAGCATGGAAAAACTAACATTTAGATTCGGATCAAGGTGGTATCAGAGAAATTTTATTTTCTTTATATTTGCTTGAATTTTGTGCAAGTAGGGTTTTAATAGCTGCAAATTTGTGATGCTTAATGGTTAAAGTTGCAGAGAGGAGAATGGAAACTGTTGGTTGCTATTCTTGAAGTTAGGACCAAAAAAGGGAGAGCCACAAGGCCACAATCTCTACCCAAAGTTTCACTCCCAACTGAACTTGAAGCACCTCAAGTTATATCTCTAGCTGAGATTGAGCAAGTACAAGTAACACTAGAAGCTGAGCTTGACTCCATAGCCATCATGCCTGGTGTCAGAGAGACTAAAGGTCTTTCAGAAGAGGAAGCATTCAAGAAGGCCTTCTATGACCTAACTGGCATGGTTAGGGTCCTCTATGAAGAGAGAAACACGGAGATGGTTGGAGGTATTTCTAAGCCTCCACATGGAGAGGGAACCTCAGAAGACAAAAAGGCTGGAGAGAAGGCTTCAAAAGGTAGTGGAGGAACGCCTCATCCATCTCCACCATCTTCATCATCATCCTCATCATCACCATTAGCATCAGCATCATATTCCACTTCCACAACACAAACCACCCATACACACTCCAAAAACCCAAAAGGAGAAACTCCCTTACTCAAATTGGACATTAAGTTTGAACTTACCTTGTACAATGGTGAGGTAAGGGCGGATAAGTTTGACAATTGGATTCGTCAGTTGGAGGGTTAGTGTAGAATTCAAAGCCTTCAAGATGATGAAACAAATATCCATTTGGCGTCATTGAGGCTATAATGAGAAGCACTAATTTGGTGGGAAGCAAAGACTTAAGAGGAAATCCAAATCCATGGTAAGATATCCATTTCTTGGGTTGAGTTTATTTCTTCAATTAAAATACAATTTTATCCTTTAGCTTACATGAAAAAAAACATTATGAGTTGGAAAAACTTTAGGCAACTCAAGGGTTAAACAATTCAATATTATACCGAGGAGTTTAGGAAAAGGGCTTTGTTGTTAGGTGTAAACTTGCAATCCCAAGACACTCTATTGAAATATATTGGGGATTTACACTCCTATTTAAAACACATTATCCTTATTTTCAATCCAAGCAACTTAGATGAGGTATGTGTGCAATCCACGAACCTTGAAGCAAGGGGAAAGAAAATTTAGGAAGAGGGTAGTAAGAAGAAGCCATTCAAGGGTAAGGAGAAAGAGGAGGGAGGAAAATGGAAGGGAAATAAGAATGCAAGTGTTAAGAAAGAAGGGGAGAAAAATTCATGCAATAATTGTTCCAAATAGGGGCATGATGAGGCCTAGAATTGGAAACTACATCCCGAACTAAGGCCTAAGAAGCCAAACAACAAGGGGAAACAAAATATGAATGCTACCACACAACATGATCTTGGATCCGATTCTGGTGATGAGACCAAGATTACATCCATGGTCACAAAGGGAAAAGAAGCCATAGAAAGTACTAGTTCATCAAATTGTTGCAACAATACTCCAAATGAAGAATGAAGGATAGATTTGTTCCATGTAAAGGTAATCTCAAACCATAGAAATATTGACGCATTATTTGATAGTGGGTCCTCAGCGAACTTAATCTCAGAAGACTTGATCAACAATCTTAACCTTGAAATTGTACCTCATGATAAGCCATATACTTTGGGGTGGATAGTCAAGAATGAAACCTTACAAGTTACAAAGAAATGCATATTCAAGTTTTCCATTATTGAAAATTTTATTGATAAAGTCGAGTTAGATGTTGTTCCACTTGAAATTTCAGGAATTATCTTGGGAAGCCCATATTTGTATGAAAAGAAAGCGTTATTTTATCGCCATTAGAACAAATATAATTTTCTCAAGGATGGGGTGGAATATATTGTGAGAGCTCATTGTAAGAAGCTAAACATTTCTTTGGTTAATGCAGGGTAGATGAAGAGGATAGTAAATGCAAGTAAAAATTTTGTGCTTCTCATGATCAAGAAAAAGAATGATATGGATTATGAATCTTTTGAAGGTTGTGATGAAAAATTAAAATCTGATTTGATTGATGTGGTAAGTCAACATGGCAAGATGTTTCAGGAGCCAAATGAGTTACCTCCCAAGAGGGGAATTCAGCATGAGATACAGCTGCAACAAGATGGTCCACTTCCAAACATTGAAATGTATCACATGTCAATATTGGAGAGCATGGAAATCAAGATAAAAATTAAATAATTTATGAAAAAATGTATAATACACCTATTTACTTCTCCATGTGGTTCACCGATTTTCTTGGTGCCAAAGAAGGACGAGACTTAGTGCATGTTTGTGGATTTCCGTTCACTGAAAAAAAATCACGGTAAAGAATCGTTATCCAGTCCCAATAATTGATGATTTTATTTATCAATTGAGCTATGAAAATTACTTCACAAAGTTAGACTTACGAAGTGGTTATCATCAAGTTAAAATAGTTGAAGAGGACATTTGGAAAATTGCATTTAAAACTAAACAATGGTTGTTTGAGTGGATTCTTATGCCTTTCGGTCTTACCAATGCTCCAACTACTTTCATGAGAGTTATGAATGATGTAGTGAGGCCATTTCTTGGAGATTTTTTCATTGTCTACTTGGATGATATTTTGATATTCAACAAATCATGAGATGGGCATGTCATGCATGTGAATAAATTACCTTATGTCTTGAGGAAAGAACAATTGTTTTTAAAGATGTTGAAGTGTGAATTTGGCAAGACTTCTTTAGTGTATTTGATACAAATTGTTGGAGAAGGTGAGCTAGAGATAGACCCCTCTAAGGTTGAGATCATTGTGAATTGGCCCAAGCCTAATACATTTACAAAGGTAAGAATTTTTTTAGGGGAAACACAATATTGGAGGAAGTTCATTGATAATATTTCCTCTATTGCAGCTCCGTTACATGCATTGAATAGTGTCAAGAAAGTATTACATTGGGAAGATAAGAAGCAAACATCATTTTATGCTTTGAAATAAAAGATCAGTTCAACACCAATATTGGCTCTTCCATATTTTAGACAACCATTTGAGATTCAAGCAAATGCTAGTGATTACGCCATGGAACTAGTTCTCATGTAACATGGTAAGTCCATTTCATTTGATTATGAAATTTTTAATGGTTATGTGACTAACTATCCCACTTATGACAAATATTTATATTCATTGGTACAAAGTGTAAAGAAATGGAAACACTAATTGATGGGGAAAGAGACCATTATCCATACTGACCATCAACCATTGTAGTACTTATAGTCACAATCGAAGTTGCATCAACCAAGACACTTCATATGAATGGGATTTATACAAAAATTTCGTTTGCTTATCAGGTATAAAAATGGATTCTATAGTAAGGTAGATGATATGCTTTCTAGGCCTATTGTAAATGCATCTATTATACTTAAGCACAATTTTGTTTTGCATGAAAGTTACAACGAGAAATATGCATATGATAATGACTTTCAAGATGTGTATGCAAGCTTGTGTCAAGAAAAAAAAATGAAGAGTTGGATTACTATGTATGTAATAGTTTTTTGTATCACTTGGGAAAGTTATGTATTCCACATGGAGAAAGAAACAATATCATAATGGAGGCGCACACTTCATTGATTGCTGGAAATTTTAGTGTAGGTAAGAAATTAGCGAATCTCCAAAGGTATTTTTATTGGCCACACATGTTTGATAGTGTATCTTGTTTCATTAGAGGATGTTCTTTGTGTGAAATAGGCAAGCTTAGCAATAGGGAACTACGATTGTACACTCCACTAGTTCTGGTACCTTCACATCCATGGGAGAGTATCTCAATGGATTTTGTAGGAGGTCTTCCATTGTCAATGAAAGGTCATGATTACTTGTATGTAGTTGTAGATAGGTTCAAAAACGTGTATATATTGATGCCATGTAAAAATAAAATTACAGTTGAAAAAAAAGCTCATATTTTCTTTCAAAATGTTTGGGTTCATTTTGGTCTTCCTACTTCTATTGTAAGTGATCGAGATTCTTGATTTGTTCGGAATTTTTGGTCAAATTTGTGGGATATGATGGACACTAAGTTGAATAGGAGTACAAGCTTTCATCTGCAAACATATGGTCAAACCGAAGTGGTCAACAGGACATTCAATCATCTTCTTCGTGGATATTGTAGCAAACATCCCAAGTTGTGGGATGAATAGTTGCATTACATTCGGCATGCATACAATAGGGAAAATCATTCTTTCACAAACACATCGCCATTTGGGGCATGTCTTAGGTACTTTCCAAGATTTCCATTAGACATCATGTTTGGGAAATATGTTGCTATTTATGGCCATAGCAACATAGATAAAGAAAAGAAGTTCATTGAGAAAATTTAGTTGATACATCACACAATGCAAGAACAACTTGAAAAGAGTCAAAACAGCTATAAGGCAAGGCATGATAAACACCATGTCGATCATAAATTCCAAGTTGGTGATGAATTTTGGTTATATATTAGCAAAGAGAGACTTCAAGGAGAAGTTAAAAAGCTTAAGATAATCTTTTATGGTCCTTTTACAATTCTGGAAAGCATTGGTAACAATGCATTTAAGCTAGATTTGCCTCCTTATATGAAAATATACTCTGTTGTTAATGTTTATAATTTGAGATTGTTTGAGCATACATTAATTGATGATAAAGGAGAGCATGTTCAACTGCCATCAATAGATGATTTTCACCAGAATATCTTGATGAGCTTCAGAAAGATCTCATACTTGATAGAAGAACCATAACTTCATGGAGAGGGAATGTCGAATACCTTTGAGTGGGACTCAAGTGAAAAAATCCTTCTAAGGCCAAATGTATGGAGATTGAGAAGGTGAGGGAACTATACCCTCACCTGCTGAACAATTGAAAGTAATATTTTTGGGTTGAAGAGGCTTCTAGTGGGGAGGAATGATCAGGTGCTCAGTATTAAGCTCAAAAATGGAAGTGCTCAGAATCATTTGAAACCTAAATGACCGCAAATATCTTATCACTTTGAATCCATCGCACTTCGTTTCATCCAAAAATGACTCTGTATGTGAAAGTTAGAGTATGTTGTCCATTTTCTCAAACAAGTAAATTTCAAGAAAAATTATAGACAACTGCCCAGTCAGCAGTCCGTACGGCTGATGTGGTAGGTGATTTTCCAGGGGTCAAAGGTTGGTCAAATATACTTCGGGCAAATCAGGTAGTGACATGTGCCAATTTGGGATTTGATGTTAATGCTAATGATTTGTCGTAGTTTTATTGGTTTATTTCAAGGGTAATTGGGGGTTGACATGTGGCAAGCCTGAAGGCCACAACGTGTGCTTCCCCCACCCCCCCGCCCCCCCCCCTTCCCCCCCACCCCACCCCTCAAGTTATATGGTGGTGTAAATTTTGTATTTCAAAGGTAAGGCAGAGATAAGGGTTCGACCCTGCAACCTCCCCCACACAAACGCAACAACATACTACTATACTTGCACCATGGCTCTTACGATAATATGGCATCCAAATATAGTTATGTTAATACACATGAAATGGTGGGGGTAAAGTGGGGCTAGACCCACTCTATAGAACCTTATGCTATGACCACCGACAAGACCAGACTTAAGAGAGGATTTAAACCACGTTTATTCAACATTAATCCATATTTAAATGTGCTTATCTATAATTAATCCAAGCTTATCCTTGGTGGTTTAGTTGATGGAGTCTGCCATTTTAGGTGGAACTCCATATTTGGTGGAGTTAATTGGAGTTTTCTCTAGTTTTGGAGGGATTTTCCTAAGAAAAATTGATGGAGCCATAACTTTTACAAAATTAGACCAATTTTGGCTCAGAAATGGTCTATCCTAGTAGATTTGAACATTTTGAGCAGTTTGGAGCACATTTCAGGAGAAGTAGAGGATTGTAAACAACATTTTTTCCATTTTGATATAATAGAGAGGCCGAAGCCATGGAAGCTGGACCAAGGAAATGTAGCCTAGGAGGGATGAACTCCTTTATCAAAACACTGTGTTAATGGATCATTTGATGGTTTGTTGTACACTTTGTTGTTGTTGTTCAAAATTTTGTTTTGATGTTAAAATGCTCATGAATTTAACATAAAAATTGATGCAATTACCTCTTTAATACTCACAAACACCTCAAGGAAACCTATGCACATGAAGCAAATGATCAAGATTTTTTTAGAATTCTCAGGATGAAATTAGCATAGAAAAACTAAGATTCAAATTCAGATATGTTTGGGTATCACCAAGTAGCAATTGAACCGTATTATGTGTGGAAGACTGCCTTCAAAGCAAAGGAGGGCCTTTTCAAATGGTTGATTATGCCTTTCAGGTTGAGGAATGCTCTCGCAACCTTCATGAGGCTGATGGATGACATCTTGCAGTAGTTCACCAATTCATTTGTAGTAGTGTACATGGATGAAATCATGATCTTCAGTCAATCTTGGGAAGAGCACCTCCACCATATCTGATAGGTCCTCCAAATACCACAGTAATACCAGTTGTGTGTCAATTTGGAGAAGTACACTTTTGGCCCGACCCATGTTCAGTATATGGGATACATTATTGATGAGTGGGGGGTGCATGTGGATCCAACAAATATCCAATTCATTCAGGATTAGCCAGCCCCAACCACTCTAACTGAGCTTTGTAGCTTTCTAGGTATTGCCAATTTCTACCACATGTTCGTGTTGGGATTCTATCATATCACTTTGCCCTTGAGACAAGTCACCAAGGGAGGAGCGAAAGTAAAATTCTTTTGTTCTAAATCTCACCAGAAGGCATTCGTAGAGTTGAAACATCACCTATGCTCTAACCCAGTGCTCACATTACCAAACTTGCAACAACCATTTGAGATTGAGACAAATTCCTTAGACAATTCTAGTGGGGTAGTTCTTACTCAACAGGGAATCTAGTGGCATATCAGAGTGAGACATTGTCTGATACAGTCCGAAAGAATCCCACTTATGACAAAGATATGTATTCCATTGTGTAGCCTTTCCGACAATTGAAGCATTGCATTTTGGGGAAGGAAATGGTCATCCAGACAGACAACCAAACCATGCAATTCATACAGACACAAAGGAAGTTGCAGAATGATCACCATTAGAAGTTGTCCACATATCTACAGCAGTATCATTTGAACATCAAGTACAAGAATGGAAGCACCAATAATATTGCAGACTGCCACAGCCAACCACCCATCATGGCACTAACCATCGTGCTCAACTTGTGGGCACGAGACTTATGATTCATTACTTCTCTGCAAGAATGATCAAAATTCATCCACATATACAAGACGCTCTTGGAGGGTAAGAAAATTTCAAATTTTCACCTCCAAGATGCACTGCTATGTCCCCTCAAAAACCTTTGTGTTCCTTCAAGTGAGCATGCTAAGATGATTTTGGAAGCATACTATAGTCAGGTCATTAGGCATTTTAGGGTCGAGAAAAAAGTGGCAGTACTGCAGAAGTATCTCTATTTTCCAAAACTTTGACTGGATGTCAGGAAGTAAATCAAATATTGTACTGCCTGCGCCATTTCCAAACTAACCATCAAGAAGCAAGGCCTCTATACTTTACTTCCAACCCCTTGTCAACCTTGGGAATCCATCTCCATGGATTACTTACCAAGCCTTAATTTTATTAAGCATTGTAATGACTGTGTTTTCGTGGTCATCGACAGATTCTCGAAGACAGCCATTATGGCAGCCTGTAAGAAGAATATCACAACAGAAACCATTGCTAAAATCTTCTTTGAAAAAGTGTGGGTACACTTTGGGATCCCACAATCTATCATCTCAGATCAGGATAAGAGGTTCCTCAGTACATTTTGGTCCAGCCTATTGTTAATTCTGGACACCAATCTCACCAAGTCGATAATTTTCCATCCCCAAACTGATGGACGGATAGAGGTCATCAATAGGATGACCGTACACATTCTATGCATGTAAAACTCAAAGCATCCTCGCACATGGGATGAAAGCCTCCCCTATGTACAACACAACTATAACTGGGCTCTCCACAGCTCAACCGACCACAAGCCATTTCAGGTGGGCTTGGGATTCCAGCCACTATGTCCCATTGACGTATCCATGCCATTTGCGGCTACTCAAGATGATTCATCTCATCTTCAATCTGAAGTTGACAAGGCAAACAACTCCATTGAGTGCATTTATTACATACGCCAAAAATTTCATGACATATTGGACAGATCTAGTGCCAAGTACAAGCAGTGAGATGATCAACATTGGGTACCGCAAAACTTCTAGGTGGGCGACAAAGTGTGGCTACATGTTCAGAAGGAGTCATTGGACCACACCGCAATTTTCACCTGCTATGATATGGGCCATACACCATCACCAAGGTTGTAGGGGAAAATCATTTCGAGCTTAGTATTCCATCCTTCCTTGGTATGCACCCAGTGTTCAATGTGGACTACCTTCGGCCCTACTTTCCGCCTCTACTAGACACATCCAACATGGCAGAGAAACTCACACCAGCAGAGTTAAACCCAAAGTACAAGGAATAATCCACCACTAATAAAATCATGGATACATAGATGAAGAACACCCAACAATAAAGGATCAAACTATATCAAGTTGTCAAAGCAAGAAAAAATCTTCACCAAGGCAAGTGGCTCACCAAGGACCAAGATTAACATAACTTTCCTCATCTCCTGGAGGAACTCAATGCAATGGGGACCATTGCTTCCTAAGGGGGGAGGAATGATACAGGTGTATATTTCTGGCCACCCACCTATTCGACTTGGACCCCCATAGTTGTTTCTTTTATTTTTTCAGTTCCCTTGATTATAGCACAATTTACTATTTTTAGCAGTTTTTGGGTCCTAAACTTCCAGAGTCGTTTTGAGGCACTAAACGATGTTTCTTGGTAAAACCAATAGCAACATGGGTCCTTGATAAATGATTCTCATTCAAATTTTGTATTCCTTGGGTAGATCTTTCTAACTAGGTATTATGTGAGTCAAACATAGATCGTATGCCAAAGTTACATCCCTGGTAATTTGATGTACCAATTTACCCAAATAGGGCCCATAATATTCTCAATTAATCTCCTAGGGTTATGTTCTTGAATTTTTAGATTTTTACATTGTTTCTAAATAATAAATATGTTTTCGAGCATCATTGTAACATAGTTCAGAGGCTTGTAGCCACCACATCGCTTCTAAAATATAAGCTACTAGCGCCCTAGCTAGTTTATTTCCATTCTGTCTGTAAACATATTTCAATTATGTGATATTAATGAACTGAAGTCTTATTTATGTTGCATCTCTATGTTTATGTGTATTTCCGTATTTTATTGCATTCCTTCATAAGTCCGGTTCATGAAATTTTCTTCTTAAATGCTAAAATGAAAGAAGAGGTGTATTTAACACAACTTGAAGGGTTTATTGAATAGGGGCAGGAACATTTATTCTATAGATCAAGGAAAGCATTGTATGGATTGAAACATGCACCCAGCTTGTGGTATGAAAAAAAAAGACTCTTTCTTTTTTCATAATGGTTATAAGAAGAGTAAAAATTATCCAAATTTGTATATTATGTTTGATGAAAAGGGGAAGATTGTTTTTATTTATTTATATGTTGATGACCTAATTATGACTGGAAATGTTGATGAGTTGATTAAAGAGATAAAAGTGCATATGTCACAAATTTTTTAGATGAAAGAGCTTGGAGAACTACACTATTTTTTGTGTCTTGAAGTCTGGAGGGACTCTGGCCCCAACATTTTTGTCACAAGGAAATTATGTTAGTGGTTTATTAAAGAGATTCAGAATGGATCAGTGAAAATATGCCTTGGTACCTTTACAGAAGAATGTTAAACTTATGAATGATGATGTTTCTAAGGAGGTGGATGCTACATTGTATAAACAACTAGTTGGGAGTCTGATTTATTTGACTACAGCTCGACCTAACTTAGGTTTTTCAATCAATGCGTTATGTCATTTTATTTCAAAGCCTCTTGAGAGTCATTGGGTGGTAGCAAAAGGTGTCTTAAGGAATCTTCAAGGAACCTTAGACTTTGATATTAAATATATTGATTATTTTGATGTTATATTGACGAGTTTTTCAGATTCAAACTAGGCTAGAAATATGGATGACAGAAGATTCATAACATGTTATGATTTCAACATTGGATCTGGGGTCATTTCATGGAGTAACAAGAATAAAAATATTGTATCCTTGTATTCAGCAGAAGCAGAGTGTCAAGCAATGTGTGCAACCACATGTGATGAAATTTGGTTGAGGAGACTTCTCGAAGATGTTGGAGAAGAAAAAAAAGATGCTACAATAATCTGATGTGACAACCAAAGCTTAATCAAGCTGGAAAACAATCTTGTGTTTCAAAAAAACATAAAACATATTGATATTCAAGTTCACTTTATTAGATAAAAGGAGTCAGTGTAAAGAAATTTTTATTGAATATTGTAGTACTTGTGAGAATTTTGCAGATAGTTTCACCAAGCCCCTTGGAAGAATTAAATTTGAATTATTTAGGGAGATATTCTGAGTGCAAGTGAACCCTTTCTCCATAAAGGGGGAGTGTTGAAATTAATGGAGAATATTTGTTATTAGAGTGTGTATATTTCATAGTTATGTCTTTGTCCTATATTAGGATTAGTTCCTATTTTATAGGTGATAGTTCCATTTGTCCCTATTATTATGTAAAATTATATATTTGTGATTATAATGATTAATGGATAGAGCATTCTCTGCTTGGGCAGTCTCCAGTTGCACCTTGGTCACCTGTGAGATACTAGTTTCAGTATATAAGATTCATCTTATATTTTTAAAAATGACATTGGAAAATAATGTGAAATCAAACATGCATATCCATTTATAGGATAGGATAATAGAAGGACACAGAAAAATATAAGATGGAGGAAAAAGAACAAGGTATTTTTTGAATATTAAAAAATTGAATTCGGGGTTTTCTTTGAAATGTAATAAATTCGTGTTAGATTACTTCTTTTTTTCTGCTCTATATTGGTTTTTAATTCCATATTTATTTAATATAAAGTATATTAATTTAATCATGATAAATGTGATAGACATCAAAACACTTAATTTATAATCTATAAAATATATGTAAATAAAAAATGTGTTAAATTATTATTATTATTAATATGATGTGATTATATATACACTAAAAAACTTTAATTATGAAGATTTCATCTTATTTGTTTATAGAGATTCTTCACCTGTAAATATAATTTCTTACAATACTGTGGGTAAATATAATTGCTTACTAATACCACATGCCCAAATATTCATAACTCATGTACATATGAAGTGTGTTTATATGCCATTTTATTTTAAATAATCAATTTAGTTGAAAAGGGAGTGAAATTCATAGATACTTTTGAAAAATTTCAAGCTTTGATATATAAATATTACTAAGAATATTGAAAAATATCTAGTGAAAAATAAATCTCTACAAAGGTTAAATTTGACAGATATTTATTACTAGTGTTTTCCTTAATTAACTATAAAAAAAAAAATAGTTTTAAAATGTAAATTTCACTCACAAGCATTACCCAAACGACAATTTGATGGGTGAATTACAAATTCACACACACACACACACACAGAAAACTATAGAAAACAATATATGTTTACATTGTAAACACTTATGCATAAATCATGAACATTGAAGTGTGAAGTGTGAAGTTTAAAGGTTGAGACTCACATGGCATGTCCACACCCATGAGTCATTAATATTATATATAAAACACTAATTGAATTTTCTTGTTTTAGGTGAAATATTTGTTTTTTATTTGATTTTGTGAGTTTTCTATAGTTTCTTTAGTGTTGACAGACTAGTGATAGATCTCATTTTTTATAAAATGGGTCTATTTGATGGTCTCATTATAAAACAAATCTATTTTTTGGTTGGATATAAAAATATAAAATGTGTGGTTACAAAGGCAATGACAATTTAGATACATTCACACTTTAATAACTTATGAGTTTGTGTCTTTTAGGTGTTAGCCTATTTGTCGTAAAGATATATTCTTGATACATTGTCAAGATATTTTGAATTTCTTCAAATTCATGTTTGCATATTATTATTACTTGAAATGTTAGAATCATCTCAAATTCTTATGTAAAAGTAGTTTCAAATTTGTTTTACTATTTATAAGGTCCTCCTTAAGTCCAACCTATCAAATTGAAAGCTAATATGGATTGTTCATCTTCAAAATAAATTAAGATTAATGGGTTTGACCAAGCTACTTGAGAACTTTTCAAGAACGCTTTAGCATAATTTTGTAAATTATTTGAAATTATGTAAACAATGACTATTCATAATTGCACCAAATCATTGGATAGCTTGGAATTAGGAATGAACATGGTTGAATATGTTTGATGTTTTTAAAACAAAATACCACCTATACATCTATGAGATTACTTGGTTAGAGCTTATGGTCAAGTCGAAATTAAAAGAATTATTAACACAAAACATATTTAAACAAAAGAAAAATTACATTCACAACAAAAAATTAATAAAACACATCATACATGATATTTAAATTATGAAACAAGTAAAAATAAAATTTCATAAAGACAAATTAAAATTGAAACTATGGTAACTTGGCTATCAAAATTATACCCTAAATATCTATCTTCCACTTAATAATTAAAAGTTTATAAAACATGTAAAAAAATTAATTCTAAATAATTGATGCTAAGTAAAAAGTATGAGAGTATTTTATCTCAAAACATACCTTTAATATTTTAAACTACCAAATTAAAACTTCCAAAAAATATATGGAACTTTATTTCAAAGTTGTCTGTTGAACACTCCAAACATTTTTCAAAACTATCAACATAGTACTCCGAACAAATTTGTAGATACTTTACAAGATTTCGTTAGATATATGAACATGAGTCCCATCGAGGGATTGATAGATCCCTTAACATTAATTCACTCTACCGAAGATGATATACCTCTATAATTTGTTTTCTAGTCTGGAGTCGTCCCTATTGGAAGTAATGTTTCCATGTCTTGTCATGAGTTGTCATTGGGAGTTCCCAAGTGCCAATATAGAAGTTATTTTCTATGTATGAGTTTTAGTCATGATATAGAAGTGTAGAAGTTAGAGATTTATGTCATATATATTTGTAAGTGTTGTGATCAATAAAGATATCAAGTTAGCGGTTTTTGTTGTGTTTAATTTTTCCCTCTCTCAAATTTTCTAACATGGAATCATAGTTGGTTCAACCCTGACTCTCTCACGAGAGGGGCTGAGATCATGAAATTTTAGCCATGATAATCCTTTCTGCATAGATCAATTTAATATAGTGTTTGATCTATTGTTTGTATGAGTCTTTTGTGTGAATATTTTATTTGTGCATGGATTGTGGATAGTTGCATCCAAAGGAGAATTGTGAAGATCCAATGTTGATGTTGTTGTGTGAAGTTCCATTGTGAAAAAATATTTGTAAAAGAAGAGGAGATATGCTTGTGTAGAAGTTGTATAAGCATAGTTTTGGTTTTATCTAGTGTTGATATACAATTGAGAGAAATGTTTACATGTTTTAAATGGTGGCACTCGATATTATAAAATTGTGCAAGATTTACAACTGTGACATGCAAGTGGAATTTTTTAATTTACCATTATATATATGAACTAATAAAATATTGAGCTATTTTTTATCGAGAGATCAAGATACAAACACTACAGATATGATGGAAAATACCAATATGCAACGTTGTTATTATAATATTTGATCTAATCTGCACAGATCAATAAAGAGCAGTCATTGATTTTGTCTCTGTACATTTTGGTGGTTGTTGTTTGTGTTTTTATCAGTTATAAAAAGCATTGGTGTTTTCTAAACTAGAAGCCCTAATGTACGAAACATCAATTCTTGTGTGTTTTTATTGGCTATAAAAAGGGTTGGCGGTTCTTAAACTAGAAGCCCCAGTATATGAAATATCAATTGTTGTGTGTTAGCAAGGTCAAGTTTCTTGATCAACTGTTAAGCAAATTCAGTGTCGAGACCTCCATCTTATCAAATTACAGATAGTCGAAAGAGAAATATCCGACAGATGGTGGTTTCTCCATAGGATGGTTCATTACTTGACGACTCTTATCGTGGAAGCCTCGATTAGACGAGGTGTCAATATTGTTGATCTTTCAAAGTTAATCAATGATGGTGAGAGGTGGTTACGTTTTAAATGGGGGTCAAGGGATAGCTTGAAGATGTAGTGGTGAAAGAGTGGTGTTTGCAAGATTCTAGAGTGGATGTGAGTGATGATGAGGATCAATCATACATAGATTGTACTTGTTGTTGTAATATGTGTTTTCAATGTTTTCCATGTAAGCATTTAGGTAGGGTGTTGGAAGTAATTCCTCCATGTATTGTCATGAGTTGTCAATGAGAGTTCCCAATCATCAATCTAGAAGTTTTTTTTTCATATGTATGAGTTGTATTCCTGATCTAGAAGTGTGGAAGTCAGAGATTTATTTCATATATATTTGTAAGTGTTGTGAGCAATAAAGATATCAAGTCAGTTATTTGTGTTGAGTGTAATTTTTCTCTTTCTTAATTTTTCTAGCATGCCCAAGCTTCCATAGGAGCAGAGATGAAGGCCAACCCACAGGGTTGTCGTTTGAAGTGTTGGCCTAAGGATGTTGCATTTGAGGTCGCCAAAGTGCGGAGTAATCAGGATCGAATTTTTTCGTGGTGTTCAGAGTTTATAACTAGCTTTAGATTGTCGAGCTTGTAGTTTCTTTTATGTTTTTGTTTTTAAGTATTGAGCTATGTAAAGTAAACTTACAAGTAAATATTAATAATATTACTAAGTTAATCTTGATTTATTTATTTTTTCATTTTATAATATTACTTTATTCTTATTATCATGATAGTGGTTTTTTTTGTTTTATAATTTTTATTATGATCTAACGAATAACAAATGTAAAGAAAATTGTTTATCAGTTTATTTTCATTCAATTAATAACAAGTTTTAAAAACAATAATCAGATTATTGGCTTAATTCATGATGCTTAATATTTACCAAAAGATGTAAATAGAACTGAATGTCACTTTATTTTCATTCAATTAATAACATGATGTAAAGAGAATAATTCAATCATTGGGGCTTAACTCATGATATTTAATATTTACCAAACCAACATTGAAGGAATTTAGCTCGAGTGGTATGATACAAGTTTGGTATTCCCAGTTGTAAGCAGCTTGGGTGGAGACCAATCTGTGGTGGTTAGTGATGTCTGACCATGAGGTGGAACCACTAGTTTTGGGGTTGAGACAGTTTGGTCTCTGGAGCCCTAGTTTGGCGTTGATTAATGTGTTTTATAAAGTCCCACATTCATGCTTGGAATATGGCACGGTGATGATTGGATAAAGTGAGACATGGATCAACCAATCTATGGTTAGGTGGAATGTGAAAGTCTCGTCTCTAGGTTTTTACATTCAGTAATGAAGAGCTCATTCCTCTCGTATTCACTATGAAAATCTACTAGTTTATGTATGAATTTTATTTTTGTTTCATCCATGGTATTTTTGTTGTTATTATGTTGGTTATAAGCATGTATTTAATCAATGATGATTTATGGATATGTCCATGTTTTTACTTGTGAATGAATGCATAATGGATATTGTTGGGTGCCAGTTTTGTACTTATTTCCAACATTTGTTTCCCCATTTTACCTTATGATTACAACCATTGGGACTATCTTTTCCTCTTTTTCCTACCTTTCTATCTTAAACTGTGATGTTTCACCTTATCTTCATTATCTTGTCATTTCACCGATTATTATGATGTATCGTGTCTTTTTTATGACTAGCTGAGGATGAATGTTTGGAGAAGTTGTCTAGTATTTTGTTTTCCTTCCAGATGCTATTTTTTGCACAAAATATCTAGAGCATGAGGTGTACAGGAGCAGTTGAAGGTGTGTTGTTACACCATGATGTTGTTACAGAGCCATTAGACAAAATGTCTTTACAGCTGTACTGCTGACTAGATATCGTCAACTTCTGATGCCGACATGTACTCTGTTGTTGTTATGCCACAACTGTGATTTGCCACGATAGATGTAGAATTTATTACGTATTGTATTCTAGGATAATAACCTTTAGGCAGTTTTGATTGTAATATATAATCGTCTAGTCAGAACTTTTATTAAGAAGTGATTGTAACATTTCCAACCCAATCTACAACTGTGTAAGCATGAAGAGTGAGATCAACATTCTTTGGATACCATAGACCAAAGTCTTGAGTCCCTTATAGATATTTGAATATTATTTTTACAACCTGAAGGTGTGACTCTTTTGGATTAGCTTGGAATCGTCCAACAATCCCAACTGCATGCATAATGTCAGTTCTTGTCTCGGTTAGATAAAGTAGACTTCCAACCATGGATCTGTATTCTGGTTGATTCACCATGGGAGAATCATCATGAGAATTGAGGTTACACCCAGTTACCATTGGTGTACTTACAGGTTTGCAGTCTTCCATCCCATACTTCTTTAGAATTTGCTTAAGATATTTTTCTTGTGATAAAAATATGCCATCTATTGCTTGTTGCACTTGTAAGCCAAGAAAAAAATGTTAGTTCCCCAAGTAAAGACATTTCGAATTCTCACTGCATAACATAAGAAAATTTCAGACTCATGGACTCTTCATTACTTCCAAAAATTATGTCATCAACATATACAACTGCAATCAATAGTTTATCGTTTTCAATTTCTGTGTATAAGTTGCTATCAGCAGATCCCTTTGAAAAATATTGTTGATGAAGATATTTGTCAAGACGATAGTACCATTCCCATGGAGCTTGCTTGAGACCATATAAATCCTTTTTAAGTCTGCGAACAATTTTTTCATCATTTCCAAAAATTAATCTTTCTGGTTGTTCTATACAAACTTCTTCTTCTAGATAACCATTGAGGAAAGTAGATTTAACATCCATTTGATAAACTGTGAATTGTTGAAAGCTTGAAAAGGCAAGAAACTTTCTTATGGCTTCAAGTCTAGCTACAAGAGAAAATGTTTCTTCAAAGTCTATACCTTCTTGTTGAGCATACCCTTTACAAAAAAGTCTAGCTTTGTTTATAATAATATCTCCATTTTCATTTAACTTGTTTTTGAATATCCATTTTCTTCAAATAAAATTTTTATCATGAGCTATTGGAACTAATTCCCAAGTGGGATTATTTTCAATATGATCAATTTCTTCATTCACGGCTTGAATCCAACATTCATCTTTGCTAGCTTGATTTACATTCTGAGGTTCAATAGTGGATAGAAATGCCAGATAGATAGGATATCCTACAAGAGTTCTTCTTTTTTGGACACCTGATCCCTTTTCTCCCAAAATTTGAGATTCTGGATGATTCTTTTGAACATACCTCGATGGAGCTTTTTCAGATACATCATCTTTTGTTGCTTCATAGGGTTCCCCTTCCATGATGTTTCTATTTGATGTAGGAGGATATACATCATCATCATATTCATTTGTTGTTGGTATTTCCATTTTAGGAGCTGAGAGAGACTCATCAATTACAACATCAATGCATTCAACAATATTCTGAAGTATTTTATTGTAACATTTATATTCTTTACTTCTAGAAGAATAGCCAAGAAATATTCCTTCATCTACTCTAGGTTCAAACTTACCAAGTTTTTCATCATTATTCTTGATAAAACATTTGCTTCCAAAAAATCTAAAATTCTTTATAGTTGGAAGATTACCATACCAGAGCTCATAAGGAGTTTTATCACTGTTCACACGAACATGAGCCTTGTTAAGAATATTTACTGCGGTATGTTATTTTTCTCCCCAAAAGGTATCAAGTGTTCTAGAATCATCAATCATAACACAAGCCATTTGTTGACCTGTTCTATTCATTCTTTCTTTCACGCCATTTTTTTTGTGGGGTTCTAGCTACAGAAAACTGTCTTTTTATGCCATTTTGTTCACAGAAATCAAAGAATTCATCTGATATATATTCTCCTCCACGGTCAGATCTAAGACATTTAATTTTTAGATCTAATTCATTTTCAACCAAGGCTTTGACGATTTGAAAATTTTCAAATGCTTCATCTTTGTGTTTTAGTGACCCAATCCAACACATTCTAGAGAAGTCATCAATAAATAGAATATAGTATTGTTCTCCACGGGGTGACTTTTTTCTCATAGGTCCACATACGTCAGAATGTATGAGTTCAAGAGGCTTACTTGCTGATCCTTCTTTGGCATTGAATTTCACTCTGGTTTTCTTACAGAATTGACAAGATTTTCATATGGTATTTTCAGGCAGAGTGATGCTGGGAAGATCACGAGCAACTTTGAGTCTGCTAGATTTGCTGATTTGAGAGAAGCTCAAGTGCCCCAATCTTCTGTTCCATAAACAATTTTCTGAAGATTTACCCAAGTAACATTGTTTTTAGCAACCTTTCAATACATACGGATTTCTTGGTGTTCTAGTTCCTTTTATTACTATTTTTCCTATGTCAAGTTCATGTACCACACATTCTTTTGAACTAAAAACAACTTCATTTCCTTGATCACACATTTGAATCACACTTAACAGGTTATGTTTTAATCCATCAACATACATAACACTGTTAGCTTTTACCTTTTCTTTTAGAAAAACAAAACCTTTTCCTTTAATGACAACAGGAGTATCATTTCCAAAGGTAACATTCTTATCTCTTTCTAGAGCATTGTATGCAAGGAGTTTATTTCTATCACATGTCATGTTTTTTGAGCATCCACTATCAATGTACCATTGGTTTTCTTCCCCTTCTGCAAATAAGGCTATGCCACAGTTCTAAACCTGTAAGTCCTTCTTTCTCCATACCTTCGAATTTTAAGGTATATGCTCTTTTGGTTGATGTTGCTCCTACACTCAGATTCTCCATGACCAAAGTTATTGCCATAAGAACATTCAATTTCATTTTGAAGGGGAGAAAAGTTGTTATAAATATTCTTATTTATTCCAGTCTCATTTCTTTGCTTTCTTGCTTCTATGATGGTTTTGTATGAAACACATTGAACAAATTTATGACCAAAATTATGACATGAGAAACATTGTCCATTAAAGAAGAAATTTCTACGATCATGAAACCTTGTATTTGTGTTTACCTACTGATTGGTATTTCTCTGATTGATATTTCTGCTATTGTTATTTGTATTGAAGTGGTCATTATTTACCTATGAAGTTTCTCTATTCTCTTGCTGAGTGGTGGAATGTTGTAGGCTGGCTTTAGCTGCATTTAGATAGCTTGGTGCTGAAGACTGAGAGGATTCTCCGATATATCCAAGAATTGTCCTCACAAAAGGAGAGCGTTGAACCTTGATAATTTTGTCTAAGGTTTCAGTTCCTTTAGCAAATCTAAGATTTAAAGTTTTCTCTTTCTCAATTTCCTTTCTTAGACTTACTATTTCACATTATAATTTCTCATTGTGCTTCTCCTTTTCTGTAAAATGATTCTTTAGAGTGTGTATGTCAATTTGTTTTTCTTCCAAACATATTTTGAGCTGATTAATTTCTTCAAGAAAATCATTTTCTTCTAGTGCATCCATAAAAGTATCTTTAGTCTCAGTAGATTCTCCTTCTTCACTATTTGATAGCCCATCACTATCTTCATGAGTATAATAACTTTTTCTATTGATAAAACAATTCTTATTTCCTTTTGCCACCTCCTTTCCTTTTTTATTATAATAACCCTGAACACTCATCATCTTAAAATGCATACGTTACTTCGCTTCACTAAACCGGTATGTATACGCGCTTTCCATCAAACCAGCCTGTGTACAGATTTGTAAATACTGTTTTTCAGAATATGATCTGTCTAAGATCCAGATATTAGGCTTTCAGTCAGAAATATTTTCAGAAATACAAAACCTTTAAACAATCACTCATCATTAACCATGTTTACTCACTTATTGATCAGATTTGGACATATTCAACCTAGCAGCATGTACAATATTCAAGCAACCCAGATCTTCATGAAGACTTCATTGATAGACAACATAAATAATATCAGCGATAGCAGAAAACCTCTACAATAAGCTTCAAAAAACCCTAACTTCCATACGCGCATTTTCTGAACCAAACTCATGTATATACACACTTTTAATAAGACGAACTAGTGTATAGATCTGTAAATATTAATTCAGCAATTTTTTTTCAGATCTATAGAACTTACTCAGATTTCTTCACTCCACTTCAGCAAACATGTGCCAGGTCTCAGATCTAATCATCTCTTCAATGGATCATGCAAGAATGTAGTCATTTCAGATCTAGATATCTTGTTCCATCAATCTATCCAAGGGTGCATCATAACTTCAGATTTATCATTAAAACAAAGTTCATCCTATGCAGATATACTTCAGAGAGAAATATTAGAGATAGCCCTTACACATGCACACTATGCACTATGATCTTCGTCTCCTTATATAGATTTAGCCTTTATCAATATCATGAGTCAAAACCACACAATTGTCGATGGTATTCTTTGGACGGAATCAAATAGATGACACAGTGCTCAAAACTGTGGGCTAATACCAAAGTAATGCCCCTTGGTATCATAATTTTAGAGCGCAAAAGGCATACGTGACTTGGATCGTGCTTATCCACGTGGATACGTGACTTATCTTCATAAAAAATGTGTATATACTAATTCTTAATGTATACGCGGGTTTCCTTCATAAAAGTAGTGTATACGTTGCCTCCATACGCGGGTTGTCTTCATCAAAGCTGCATATACATTGAGAAATATTTCTTGTTTAATTTTTCTGGCACTTATTGGAATTCCTTTCTCTGTCACATCTGAACTGACCTGTAGAAACATCATTTTTACATATTTAACAAATAGGTTGCTATCAAAAGGCAACTCAAAAAGTAGGTTTCCATCAAGGACAACTTCATCAAATAGGTTTCCATCAAGGACAACATATTTCATCATATTTCCAACACTGGACAGTAGGAGGAGGTAAGAACCTACGCATCGCTCTAACATACCTGGGCGGGCTCACCATTGTATAAATTGAAGCACTTGTAGGATGAATTGATACACATAGGGTCCATGTGTGCCAATAGGACTATAGAAAAATCCACAAAGACCCCCCACTCTACTAACTTCAGGAAAGACGAGTCGTAAAAAGGAAAAGAAGAGTGTAGAGTTGGGAAGAAAGACGTTCTTTGGAGATCTGATCTCAAAGAAGAAAAGAAACAGTCTAATTCATACAGAAATAATAGGAATATGGGACCACATAAAGCTGCTAGTATATCGAAGCCTAAGGCATCGGTGCCTTCCGTGTCTAGGCCTCACCACCCTTTGAACTGCATATCCACTCCTAAGATCAAGACTCCAGATCAGAAACAACAGTGGAAAATCATTGATTGGGATATGAGAATTGAAGGAAAAGGGGAGACAAGTGGGGAGCATCAGGGACCTGAGGAGTAGCATCTAGTTGATCATCATTTGGATACTGGTAGTACAGTAAAAACGATGGCCCTAGAACAACCTGATCCTTTATTTATTTATCAATCTCCTGCATACTCTGAGTTCAGTTCATCACATCAGGAAGAATCGGCCATGGGGGATGAGAATGTCAAGACAGATAGCTCTGTTACTTTTGAATTCATGATAGTGGGAACATGGGATGAGGCTCCTATGAAAAACATTCATTTATTGTACCTACCATCCTTTCAAGGGATGGATGTTGAAGATATTGATACCTTTTTGTTCGAATTTGATGTGTTGTGTAGAGGTTATGACTACACTTCAGACGCCGAGAAGCTGAAATTATTTCCTACTACCCTGAAGGGAGCAACATTAAGATGGTTCATGAGACTAGGTGTTGGAACGATTTAAACTTGGAATTACATGAGGGAGGCCTTTCTCTTTAAGTATCAAAATTACTCTTGAACCAGGGATTTGAAGGAAGAGATCTTCAAAATTGTATAGAAGGAGGAGGAGAGCTTTGAAGACTATATGGAACAATTCCATTACAATTTAAAAAGGTCTAAGTTTAGTAACTTAGCCCCAAAAATTATGAAAAAAATATTCTTAAGAGGTATAAGAGATGACTATCTGGGGCATTTTAATCTGTTGGGAAAAGGAGACATATCGCAAGAACCGCTTGAAGAAATAATGAAGCTCTATCTACAGAGTTCAAGAGGATCGGTTAGGGGGATAATTTCAGTTCAGGACACTTTAGTCCAGATACACAAATCCACAAGTGGAAGAGTAACCAGATCAGAGATCGAAAATCTGTTTGAGTATTTTAAAACCGACCTCCTTAGCACTCTCTGTGCCCATATCACTACGGTACAAGTTAAGAAATAACAAGTAGAAGATGAAGTAGCCATAGAAATATTATGTCCTCGATGAAAAAATAAACATTTAGAAAGAGAACGTGGACTAAATAGCATCAACCTATGCAACATCTTTGAATTGGAACAAATTTCCTTAACTGCCCAGACTAAAGGTTATACTTTAAGAATCAAGCGAGGATGTCTAGTCTTCCTACTTCATTGGATCAAGGAGGCCATGCCAGCCACGACCTACAGCTATGCCTCCATATTTTTCCTCTTTTTATCCTTGGAATAATGTTTATAATAGTCAACAATATCCATGGCAGTATCCTAATCTTTCCTCAACACAGTTTCCTTCACCATGGAGCCAGTGGCGTTCCCCTCCACCAATGCAATATCCTCCATCACAACCTCATCCTTGGAGCTAGAATTAGAGAGGTAAAGGCCAAGGTCCAGTAACCCTTGCAATACAAATGAAAAAATAGTTACAACCGCCTTATCGTCAAAATCCTACACCTTCTATTCGACCACAATGACCTCTGCAACCTAACCCCAATCCAAATAATAAGGCAACTCAGATTAGAGACACTCCGGTTACCTTCCAAACTTATCTTATTACCCCTATTTTACTCAACAAGGTTCAACTTCGATCAGGAAAAGTAATGATACCTGAACATACTCCCATTATTACCAAAAAATAATGTGAGTCACCTAGGAAGGATATAGTCGATTCTGAGACAACTGCTACACATGTAACAGCTGATACAACAACTGTTGTTAGACCTGTAGTAGCCAGATCGGGAAGGTCCACTTTTTCTACATCAACCAACCCGAGCAAGGCTAGTGCATCTGTGACATATGACTCAGTTGTCAAGGTTTAGGATCCTCCATACCCTCAACGACTAATTGAAACTGGGCCAACCTCACAAACTAAATCTGAGTTCCTCAAGAAATTGCAAAATTTATATGTGCGGATTTTGTCGTTACATGCTCTTAAGGAATTACCTATCTATGCTAAAACAGTGAGGGATCTGTGTGTTAAAAAGCTTAGAAGAAAACCAAAAGACCCTGATACTATCCATATTCTAGGGAAATTGTCCAATATTATGATTGATCAGCCTTTGTTGACTAAATATAATGACCCAGGGAATCCTACAGTGATTGTCCATATTGATGACCAAACCATAACCAACACTTTGATCGATTTGGGGGCAACCATTAATGTCATGACCAAATTTTTTTTTATCTCCCTAGGACTTCATAGAATTAGAACTACACCCATAGCACTTGATAGGTCCTGTGTCAAGCTCGAGGGAATGATAGAAGATGTTTTTATCACTGTGGCTTCTTGGAATTACCCACCTGATTTTCTCATTTTACAACCCAAATCCAACTTGGGGGATCACCCTTTAATCTTGGGAAAATAGTGGCTAGCCACTGCAAACGCATATATCAGGTGCAGGTCTAGATATATGGTGATATTAGATGGGCAGGCCACTCCGAACTTGAACCTTTACCCCTCAACAAAACCTCATATGGATTTGAGTAGTCCCTGGTGGGACGAATTTGAACCTAAATATGATCTTTCCCTACCTCTCCTCATGCTTGGAAAAGCACAATACTTTAAAGATGAAATTGAGGATAATATCATTAATGGTTTTATTATAAATTCACTCTCTGTTGCCTCCATTAGAGATTTGGGGGAAGAAGATGAGGTAGATGATGTAATTATTGAACATTTAAAAACTACTCCGCATACTACTAGTAGTCCTGTTGAAATTGAACACGGGAAATATTTAAACATTAATCCTGACTTGACTGCTGAAAAAAATAGATTTTTTATATAGCTGTTACAGAAATATAAAAAATGAATTTGCATGGGACTACAGTGATATGAAAGGAATCCACCCTGGCTTATGCATTCACCGCATTTACCTTAAAGAGGAATGAAAACTAGTTAGACAACCAAAACGCGAAATGAATCTCGTACTTAAGGAGATAATGAAGGAAGAATTGCATAAACTCATTAATGTTAAATTCATCTACCCCATTTCTAACAGCCAGTGGGTGTCTTTGCTTGTCATAGTTCTGAAAAAGAATGGAAAGTGGAGAGTCTATGTAGACTATAGAGAGCTTAACAAGGCCACTTAAAAGGACCACTTCCCTTTACCATTCCTTGACCAGGTCTTGCATACACTCTCTGGGATTTATTTTTTTTCATTCCTAGATGGGTTCAATGGCTATAATTAAACACAAATTTCCTTGGAATACCAAGACAATACAACCTTCACTTGCCCGTGGGGTACGTGTTCGTACAGAGTCCTTACTTTTGGCCTCTATAATGCACCAACAACTTTTTAGAGGGAAATATTGGGTATTTTATCTAATCTCTTGAATGATTATCTTGAAATCTTTATGGATGATTTTACCCCCTATGGGGATGCCTTTGAGACAACATTAGTCAATTTGGAAGAGGTGTTGAAACGTTGTGAACAAACTAATGTTTCTTTGAGTACGAAGTAATCCCACATGTTAATGGTTGAGGGAATTGTGATGGGAAATTTCATTTCGACAGATGGGATCAAGGTAGATCCTGCAAAATTTGAGGTAATCTCCAAAATACCAACTCCTAATACCATAAAAGAGGTACGTATTTTTTTGGGACATGCAAGGTAGTACAGGAGATTTATAGAAAAATTTTCAAATATTGCATCTCCTGTGTTTTCTTTTCTAATGAGATGCAGGAGCACCTCTTTGGATTGTAGTACCTCTATGTCTTCTTTATCTGTTTTCATGTATTCTTCAGTTTTTTTTTCAAATTCTTTGTTCAACATGTTTATCTCTACATTAGGGGATGGTTTTTCTTCATCAGGGGGCTCTTTATCTACATAGTTTTCATCGAATTTAGAGTTTGAGTCAGGTAACTCAAACTCATTCCTGCAGAGCAAGAAATCCTCTATCTGTTTGTCACCCTAAAAGACCTGCAAATATTTCTCATTATTTGGCACTACAGGTCTATATTTTGTTTGACTAATGATCTGTTTGTCACTAGGTGATTTCTGATATGAACTAGCAGCGCAAGCCAATCCATTTGCAATAATGTTTTGACTCCTAGGGAAAAATACAAGCTCATACTCTACAAATGTTTTAAACAGATCCATTGCATCATTCCTATATGCCCTTAATCTAGGATGCTTTGCAGTGTACTCTCCATTGATTTGTTTGATGACTAATTCTGAATCTCCTTGAACAACTATTCTCTTAGCTCCTAGTTTTTTCAATAAATGCAATCCTAAGAGAAGAGCTTCATACTCTGCAATGTTGTTTGTGCACTTAAAGTCTAGTTTAAAAGCATGGCTCTCAGCATAGTTATTCTCAAAGTTGTGCAACCATACCCTAGCTCTTGCATTATTTCTAGTGCAAGATCCATCAAAGTTCATTTTCCATAAGGGATTGTTTGCAGAATTGGTATCAGTTTCATCCCTAATGCTATGTTCACCATTGTGTAGTGTTATGTTATGTTCTTTAGGAATTTCATGGAGTTCAGAGTGATGAGTAATTTGTTGTTTGCAATCTTGGTTTTGTTCACTCTGATTTTTTGATTCAGCACACTATTCAAGGGTTTCTCTCTTATTTTCTTTTATTTCTAGAGCTTCCATTATGTTTGAATTTGTGGCTTCTACTTTGTTATTTAAATTTGTGTTTCCTAGCTATTTCTCATCAGTAAACTCATCATTGTAAAGGATAAAAGATTCTAGGTCTGTGTGGATAGAGTAGAGAGGGGAATTCTTTGGTTTTTCAGGGCTACTAACCATGAATTTCATGTGTGCCTCTCTATATAGTCTTCTAAGCTGGCTAAAGACAGGGATAGTGGCATATGTCCCATCCATCTGCATTATACCTTGCAGCTTGGCACCCCATGATCTTGACAACAACATACCATACTTAGGAGGTACATTTGCCACTACAACGTCCATAACCATGCACTTTGTTGGGATTTGAGTCAAATTTACACAGAGATATTTGATTAGACCAAGGCACTTCACTCTGCTAGAGTCAAAGGAGTATAAATCCCTATAAGGTCTGGTTATCTCTAGGCCTAGCTTCTCCATAATAACTTTTGGCATAAGGTTTTGCGAAGCCCCAGAATCATGCATAGCATTATGCAGGATTTTTTCATGGATATTAAGGCTGACATTGAAAGGAGGTATCACCCCTTCCTGAAATTTCCCTTCAATTTTTGGGCCAAACAAAAGAGCTGGTTGATCATCATTCAAATTGACAGTGTCACTGTTTTCTTCTAACTTTAAATCTTTCAAAATTTGACCTTTATATACATCCTGAGTAGCCAACTTAGTGAGAGGAACATAAATTTGATTTTGGCTATCAAACTTTCCAAATTGAAAGGAGACTGACTTTTTGAAAGGTTCAATTCTGTCTTGTTGGCCACTATTTTATTGGCAGAATCAGCTAGTTGATTCTCACTATGTACAATGTTTGAAGTTGTTTTATCAAGAGCATTAGCTGCAATGCTAGTGCTACTAGTTTCTTGACTTGGTTTGTCATTAGTTTGGATGTCTTTTTCTTTGTTTTTGCCATAGATTTTAGCTGCTAATTTGTTACTTTCAGCAGTCACTTTAGGAGTCTTTTTAGGTCTCTTTTTAATGGTGATTTCAGAGGATTTTGTTTTTGGATTCTCTATGTTCTTCTCTCTTCTGAGATCATATTGTTCTCGGACCTGAATGATGGCATTTTCGAATCCAAACCTATAATCTTCAGATTCTAACCCTCCCTCATCCCAATGTGAGTATGAGGTCCGATTTATCCTCTATAGAAAAGGTGCGATCCTGGTTATCTACTTCCACCATATTTATGGTAGTTCCCTCTGATTCTTCTATTATTCCCTCATCCTCATCAAGGAAGTTCTCTTGGAATGGAGGTATGACTTGTTGATCAGAGGCCCTTTGTCTATTTGGGCGGTTGTTTCTCCTAAAATTTTGGTTCTAGTTTTGATTTTGGTCTCTATTCTGATTATTGACTTGGATCACCATTTTTTCCATCGTTCTTTCCATCCTCTCCATGTTTTTTGCTAGACTATCATATTTGGGATCAAATGAAGAAGCTATGTTGTCATCCCTATAGGTTACCTTCTTCTCAGCCCTCATCCTAGCTCTGTTTTCAATTAGGTTTGCTTCTACAGTCAATGCTCCTTTTTTCATGTCTTCTAACATGTCATAATCTCTCTCCCTAAGCTGGTAGGCCATATCAACATCAAAGATTTCAGGGTATTTCACTAGGGCCATTCCTTAAGGAGGTTTCATGTGTGGTGGAAGAGCATTGTAGACATTGTTAAATCTAGTAGAGTAGTCATGGACACTCTCTCCCTGATTTCTCTTGAGATTCTTGTATTCTGCTAAGATTTGGAGAGGATTGCTTTTGACTTCCCATTTGTTTATAAAAGTTTGATGTAAAGAGGGAAGTACATGGTGTTGAGCTGTAGTAGATTCTTTCCGAGTGAAATGAGGTATTTTTGACTGATAGTCATTGGGTAGTGGAGCCAAAGGCTATGGTAACACCAAGGGAGCGTACCATGCTGCCATGATAGTGTTTTGTGGAGGTAAAGGATTGGTTTGAGCAGCAGGTATATGGATGACAGAAATGCTAGGACCAACAACAAACTGTTGAGCTGATTTAGGGTGAGAGAGGCCCAAGTTTTGAATGAAATGAATATCAGGAGGTGTTGATGGAGGGGTTTCTTTGTCCCTAATGTGTTAACCACTATGTGGTGGTGAACTTGGAGGCTCTAAATCAATACGATCTATAGCAATGAATGACTGTGTTCTTGGTATATCACTTGGTAAATCTAAGTCAATTTGAGTGTCTAATAGAGCTACAAAGTTTTTAGGTGTTGAATCAACTCTATTAATGTGCCTGGAAATAGTTGATTCTTTAGATGTGAGAGACTTCCTAATAATACTCTCCGGATTATCAATTATTTCAGGTGGGTTTGGATTAGGATAAGTTCTAGTGTGGGTTGTTCTTGAAGCCAGTATGTTAGGCCCTCAAGACTCAACAAAGAAACTAAGCCAGATATGACAATATTTGAGTGGCAAACCTATATTCAAACAAAGAAGCTTAATCCTATGTGTTTCTTTGGTATGGATGATGTTGTAATGAAACTGGTCTCCCAGTGGAGTCTTGTGAAAACAAAGATAATCAGTAGGCCTACTGATCACCAGTGAAGCCTTTTGGTCGTTTAGGAATTGTGGAGTCGCCAGGTGGAGGGTTTGAAGTGTTTCGAGAAGGTTTACTATCCACCACAGTGATTAACTACCAAATCAGGCTATTGGTCTTCTTTGAGTTCTTAGAAATGTTTTATGGAATGTTTTACTCAAATCTTCCCCAACGGAGTCGCCATTATGTTGTGGTTCCTATGATTTGGCAGATTTGGAAATACCAAATGATAAGACAACATCAAACCACTTTGGGACCTCAGGATCTAGCCCTCCTGGATCCAAATAGGGATCTCTCTATAAAGGCAAAGAATAATATATCTTTGAAGTTCAATTTAAAGTATTAGGCTAGTTATAGGGCACAAGGGTTGTTGTTTTTTTTCGTTTGGTTGGGAAACATGAAAGAAGGGTTCAATGTAAGGTAAAGAAGTGAGCAAAGAAGGATTTCGTCAATGGGGAGATAATTCAAAGAAAATACAAGTCCATTGGGCAGTGGGGTCATAAAAGGGTTTACTTGCAATTAAATATCCAAGGCTTTCAAATGGGCTAGTCATCTAAATCAGAGGATCTCTTAAGATGATAGTAATGGGATGAAATGATAAGGAAACGAAGGTGAATGACAAGGAAACCTTCCAAGGTGACTGTTTAGGAGCAAATCTAGGGATGGGACATGCCTTAACCACCTATGATCAAACTCCTAATGAGGCTAACTCTTCAGATAATAGAAAACATTCAAGATGGACACAAAGTGAAGCCTAAGATCAGAGAAAGACTCTTAACCTTCTCTGCTTTTGAAATTCAACTTAAGGGATATTAGAAAGGAAAAATGTAGGAAAAGGACCCTAGTGAGACAAAACTAACTCTAAATCTCCCAGTTTCCCAATTCTTTTAGTTAAATCTAGACAAGAACGTCTAAGAATAGACTCTAAATTCATACATCAACAAGCATAGATAAAACCAACTACTATACTGGTTAAATTATCTTGAAATTTGTTCTTAGATTACACAATTAGCAGAAAACATAAAATATAAGAAGAGCAGGTAGCATTAGGGTACTTTACAGTAGTAAATCCTAAGTTGGATTACTAATTCTTATCATAGAAATGAAATGTGATGCATAATAGAGGGAAAACAATAAAAGATACAACACTTCACCACTGATTTAGATCAAGATCCAATGAACATTCTTGTCATAATAAAGAGCAACATCAGTCACATACATCATTGTCCAGCAGCTTGATATCAACTAGAAATCATCTCCCAGCCTATTTTACAACTAATACACACAGAAATCTATCTCAATGAAAACATCTTACAATCCACTGTTTGCCAACATTTACAATGTATTTATGAAGATTTCTTATAGATGAAAGAGGGGTTGTAGAGGTAGATAGAACTTAAATGCATCATTAAAATAGAGGGAGAAGTTTTTTTGCTGCCCATTCTATCTTAATATCCTTGTATTGAATTTCAGTACCCTTTGGATGAACTAGGGGTCTTCGACAGGATGATAATTACTTCAGAGGTATGTTCCTTGATGTACTTTCTTGGCTGCAGTACTCTATTTTTATTTTGGGACAAGTAAGGAAGATAAATGACTTTCAGGCCTTCCATACTTTGTAACTAATGCTATGGCAGTCTTAGGAATTCTGTCAGGGTGATAATCTTCTCAGGAACTTGACGGAGAATAAAAAACATTATGGGAACTTGTCCTTTCTTGGGAAAGAGAATTCTGCTAATGTGAAAAAACCGATATACCTTGTTTCATGTGCTTTAGGCTTTATTAGGCCTTCTAGATAATTTTTAAGGTCTTCAATTTGTGTTTCTATTTTTTAAACACTGTATTATAGCATTTACCTTCAATAATAGGCATTTAATCCCTTTAATTTGTCACTGATACACTTTGCCGCTTCCTTTCTGATCTGTCTATGGATACACAGATTTTAAGGGCACTGGAGGGTTTGAAACAGAGTTAATAACTTGATCTTTACTGAAAATCACGTTTAAACCTTCTCAGGCACCTTCCCTGCAATCTTTGGCTCTGAAAATGGCGTTCTGCGCTCTAGATTTCTCTGTCTGCGATTGTGTGACAAAGAGAGATTTTCGCCACCTGTAACCCTGCAAAAATATGATAAACATATTAATAAATCTATAGGGATTGGGGTGGGGTTCCTGCGGAGGCCAGTGGAGATGGTGGCGCAGTGATGGAACTAGTGGATGCAGTAGAAAAACAGCTGAAAATTGCTGCGTAATGGTGAAAAAATGATCTGATGGAGGTCTGGTGTGAGGAGGATTTTGGACTACTCGATTAGACTAAACAGTGGTGATCTGTGGTCAGGATTCACTGGTGCAGTTGTTTAGGAGGTTAGAATGAATTAGACGAAAACAAATAACTTTTAGTATTAAGCATAAAAGTTTAATGTTTGGGTGGATACAACGGAAAAAGGCTAAAATGAAGGAGATCGGGTGCATTTGGTGGTGGGACTGAGAGGGCGGAGGAAGATTGAATGTGGACCGTCGGATCACTGGAAGAGATCAACGGCAGAGATCTTCCGATGAAGTCCTTTGGAAGGTCTAATGAAAGTAATATGAATGGGAATGCGATATAATATGAGCCATTGATCTAGATCAAATGAAAGGTCAAGATTAAATGAAGGGTTATATTGGGGAGGGGTGGTTTTAGCAGAAAACTGCTGGTTTCACGTAGCTTCGAAGTGGTTTTGAATTTTTTCCCAAAAAACGCGATATGCATTGCCACCTAACATGTGTCCTCCAAAAACTACCTTTGTCACGTAATTTTAAAACATTAAACTTCGGGCACAAAGTTACGCGATATGCAATAGCGACCATTGGATCCAAGACCTCAGATCCGACGGTGTAGAAAGAGCGTGATGTGTTGAAAGCTGCGGGTTTAAAACGAAGTGCAGGATTGAATCAAGACCGTTAGATCTGTGAAAATGGATGGTTGAGATCTAATCAGCAGGTCTCGAAATAGTGTAAAGGGGCAAGGAAATGGCGGAGCGTGATTGGATCCTAGCCATTGGTTCTTGTGGAATCAACAGCTAGGATTGAATTGCAATATCGACATCGGAGGAGGGGAAGTGAACGGGGCATTGGATTTTCCCGATGCGATTGAGTGCTAGCCGTCTGATCTGGAAAGGATCGACGGTCGGGATTAGATCGGAAGGGGAACAACGAAGGGCTATAAACGAAGACCCGATTATATCTCAACCGTCGAATCTATAGGGATGGACGGTCAAGATTATATCGAGGGATCGCACAGGCGTAGGGAAACACAGTGGATGGGCGTGATGCGATTTAGCGCTGGCCATCGGATCGGGAAAGATTGATGGTGGAGATTGCAGTGGAGGTCGATGGAGAAAAGGTCACCACATCGGAAAAATAGAAGAAACAAAGGAAAAGGTGGTAAAGAAAACTTCAATTATGATTGCGTGACGGGGCTTAGAGCCTAGTCTTGGCGCCAGGTTATATGCGTAGAAAGGGGCTTAAGTCCTGAATGTAAACAAGGGTGTTTTTAGGCCAAAATGAGTGTTTTTAAGGCCTAGAAAGGGGTTCCAGTAGGCAGAAAGGGGAATTTTAAAACCAAATAAAGGGAGTTGTTAGGTTTAAAAAGGAAATTTTGATGATTTAGAGGGCCAATGAAGGGATTTTGTGGGATTTTGAAAGGGGAAAAAAGGGGTGAAAATGGGGAATTTAAAGAGATAAAATGGGGCAGATGGAGGCTTTTTTCGAAGCTTTTCTTTCACAAATAGTGAGGCTTTTTGATGGACACAGCATTGAGGATTGCTTCAGAAGACAAAAGACACATGGAGGCTTCAAAGATGATAAATTTTGAAAGGAAGTTTCTCTCTTGAAGGCTCAGAAACATATTTAGCCACCTATTTGCTAGAAAACGTTTTATAGGTGGCTAACACTGTGGAGGGCACTTCGCTGACAAAAGGATGAGATATAAAGTCCTTTCAATAGGGTACTACTGGCCAACTATATTCTAGGATGTCAAGAATTTTTTCAATGGATGTGATAGCTGTCAAAGGATGGGCCAGCCCCTGAAATCAGATGAGATATCATTAGAGCCTTAGGTAGTGATATAACCATTTGAGCAATGGGCCCTGGACTTTTTAGGGCCAATTAATCCTTCATAAAATCAAAAATCATACATATTTTTCTACACCTAGTATGTCACAAAGTGGGTCAAAGCAAAGGCACTAATTAGAGTTACAGAGAAGGTTGTTTCAGACTTCCTATTTGAAGATATATATGTTCGCTTCGGGATACCTAGGGAGATAGTGACAGATGGAGGGCCTCAATTCACATCTCATTTGATCAAGAAGCTAGTTGAGAAGTCTGGAATTCATCACAAGATTACTTCACCTTATCACCCACAAGAAAATGGTCAAGTAGAAAGCACCAGTAAAGTCATTGGGGGGAATCTTAACAAAGACGGTAGCCAGCCACCAAAGAAATTGGGCCGAGAAACTTCCAGAGGTGTTGTAAGCTTACAGAACAACATGGAGGAATATTTTAGGCTTCTCACCATATTAATTGGTGTATGGTAAGAATCTTTTATTCCCCATAGAACTCGAAATTAAGATATTAGGAACAACATTGCAGGTCAATATGGACTTGTGCACAACAAAAAAACAAAGATTAAACCATCTCAATTATTTGGAAGAGAAACGGCTGGCTACCATTCAGTAGACAGAGATCATTCAACAACATAGAGCTAGATGGCATGATGGGTTTATTAAGAAGAAGAAGTTCCAGAAAGGAGATTGGGCTCTCTTGTACTATTCAAGGTTCAAGGATTTCAAAGGCAAGCTCTGCACCAGATGGCTAGGTCCTTACAAAGTAGACATGGTCTTTGACAATGGGAATGTACAATTTGTCTCCATCGATAGTGCTAAGACACCATTACTGGTTAATGGGAACTGTCTGAGGTTATCTCATCAGCCTGCTTCGAAGGGATCATTTGTTAACATTGTCGTAGACTCTGATCTTCATGTTACAATAGCAGGGTAACATTCCCATGTGCAGCTTTAAATTAGAAATTCCAATAAGTGAAGTAGCTGAAAACCACCTGTTAAAAAAAAAAAAAATTCCGATTGTGAAAAACTCTTTCTGAGGCACAGTCAGACAATTTGTAACAATTAAAAATCACTCCTGTGGCTGCTGTTACACCCATTTTTTTCCTTCCTAAAACATCATCCTGCCTTCCTGATACATTTTGAAAGATGATGTTGTTCATTTATTTTCCTCTCTGTACCTATTTCTCCTAATCATCATGTTTTTTGAAGAATAACCCGAAGTTTGTCTTGGATGTTACACATGTAACAATCGACAGCCACGAACATTGTTTCTTATTTTCGTCGTATGCAACAATAATTATGCCAGCCAAGTGTGACCGCCATGATCACTGTGATTAGTACATCGCCAATTCAAATTCCTCCTCCACATCGCTTTAGATACGTCATTTAAAAGGTAACGTCATCATTTAATAGTTTTTTGATTGATGGAAAGTAATGATATTCCCATGATGGTCGTGAGCGGCCGTCACCATTAAAGAAAGGGGATATATCTTATAATCATTGAAAAAAATACATAATCATAAACCATTCTCAACCCCACATACATATAATTAATAGCACAATAGCCAATGATGACCAAATGCGGCTGAAAGAAGCGTGTGTACCTAGAACCCATTAATTTCCTTAACGGGACATTTATGAAGAAATGTGTGAAGTATGATTTGGTAATCTGTAAATCCTATCACCTCCCATCGCCCTCCTCAATTGAAGCCTTGTATCCTCATCCAAAAATCTTCATCCAGGATAAGTAGAGTACGAAGCCAAGAGGAAATAAGCATTGCAGTGACATTATAGTGGGTTGAGTAACAAGGAGTGAATTCAGAACAATAGCAAGATGGGTGGAGCGGCAGTAAGACACATGCCAAATTCCATGGACGCCTTGCAGAACTATCTGGAAGCCTACTAGGTATTCAGAGATGCCACATGGATTGAATATTTTCAGAAATTAGAAGGCTCAGATGAGGCAGTTGTAATTGAATTCCCTTAGAATTTGAATAACCGCTAGACTTGAGTCAGGGGCCTCCAAATTGAGGTGACATAAGAAGTAATCACCCGGGTAACCACATTTCCAGTAGAATGACGTATGTGGTTCAACAGGAAAATCAATGACCCCTCTTTGAAGGAAGACTTCATAGAAGGATAAAAAAATTTGGAAAAGAAAGGAAGAGGAATTGATAAGTTATCACTCCCTCAACCATGGGAAGATGTCGCCTTGGGTTTAATAAAATACATTACTTGTGAGGGAAGATCCACAATCATTTTTAATTATCACTTCCCTCAACTCAATCATCTTCGGCACCAGCAATTGATTAACCTTTCATTCTACTTATTGGGAAATATTAAGCATATGGCGGTGACAGTGAAGACAACAACACATCTGGAAGAATGTGTGACCAATCATGGAATTATCAAATTGATCGTGTTGGATGCCCTAAGCCACCAGGGAAGGAGCTCGAAATAATTCAATTGAAAAAGTCCTAGGGCAAGCCAAAGAAAATAGGTTGCAACTTCAAAAGGATGTCAGGCAGAAGCTGAGACCCATACTCGGCCTGCCAGGGTTAGAATTGGGAAAGAACACACTGATGAACCAATTGGGGATAGATGTTCAAAACGGAGGGTGAAAGTTAGCTTTCCTATGGAACCATTTCCCACAGCTGGAAAGAAGAAAGAAGCAGAAGGATTAGAAGAAGAAAGAGAACCCTCCTCATCAGGTAAGGACGAAACTTATGTCCTACTTTTAGAACTTGAAAATCTAAGAAAGGAAAATGAACAGTTGACACAAATATTATCTAAGGGGGAGGAAATCTTTGTATCTGTATACACGACATGTTTTCAAGAACTAACAACAACAGGGTATAAGGTATGTGGGGAAAACACTAGCCCAATGGAAACAGAAACAGAACTTCAGGAGGCTGTTACACAAGAAGCTGCTAAGGATATTGTTGTTACACAAGAACGAAAAGTTAAAGCAGAGCCTCCTGTACTAATTTACCTAGAGGCCGATACATAAGAGCCAATGGAGGCCACTACTGTTACAGAAGAAAAAACAATGGACATAGAGGCTACTCTAGGCAAAAACAAAAGGGATGATACACAAGAACCCACTGATGAAGATGTTGTTACAAAAGAACCAATAGCAAAGGTGGAGCATACTCATTCAACGGAGGTTGTTACACCCATTATTGATGTTGATATTGAATTGAGAAGAACGCTGGGTCCTGTCGCGGGATGGAGTTCCGAGAAAACATTGTTAATTTCTGAATTGCAGAAGTGGAAACAGGAAGAAATATCCCTTCAGGAGGAGGTGATTTCGTTGAAAGAAAATAAGAAGGATATAAGTGCTTTATAGGAAAATTGGATGAAAGAAGAGTTGAAGAAAGGATGGGAGAACTATAAGAGGAAGGAAGCTGTGAAGAAGTAGGAGGAATAGCTACTGCTGTTACAGTAGCAGGTTTAGGATCTTACTATGGATAAGCAAAAACTCCATGACCTTGCCCTCAATATGTTGGGGTACAGGAGACCTTCCCCATCCTACCCCATTTTTCTATGGGAACACTATTTCTTGTTTCAAATAAAAGCCCTTCATGGAGAACATGCCCTATCTTTGTTCTTCCACTTGCACATTCTTAGATGTCTTTAGTGCTTCCGATGTTTACGAACAAAGGATCGTGTGTGAGTTATTCTTACACAATATCATTTGTGAGAATGCAAGTATGCAGATGGTGGTGACTGTATTCTCCTATATGGGGGATCTGTAGTTGCAAGCTTTTGTGTCATTCATGAAGAATCGTTTTGAGTGGAATTTTTCCACTAAAAATATAGATGATAATGAAGAAAAGACAACATTATGGATCCGGGCGGAACTAGGATGGGCCACTAAGTTAATGTGGGAATTTAGAATAATTTTGAGCGCTCCCGGGATAAGGGAACCTGGCTCCACTTATAAAAAAAGGATTGTGAACTTCTGCCTTAATCAGTTCTCAGTAATGAAGAGTCGAGCCCTGACTAGGTGCTTGAAACACACTGAAGCAAATAGTTTTGAGCTGCTGAAGGGGGACCGTTGACTGGATATTGTCAACTTCTGATGCTGACCTATCCTCTATTGTTGTTACACTACATCTGTGATTTTCCAATATAGCTGTAGAATTTAATATGTATTGTATTTTATGATACCAACCTTTAGGAGGTTGTGATTGTAATCTACATTCTTTTAGTCAGAATTTTTATTAAGAAGTGGTTGTAACTATATGTATTCTATTTCGATAACCATGAGAATCATAAGATTCTCATGACTGATCCATCCCTTGTTTTTTTGGAGATGTAACTGTTATTCATCAGTAATTTTTACCTATTTACATGACTAAATGCTTTGCCCTGGATTTCTATAAACATAATTCAAGAATCATGTGAGTTCTAGAAATCTCCTCAAAGAAAAATTTTTCACTATCCCACTTCTCTGCCAAACCATGGCCAATATATCACCCAGATAAGACCATATCCTGAACTAATGTCCCTCTGTCTCACTATGTTTTCCACCTCTGCCTATAACACTCTGTCTCTGTTTGCCTAAGCCCTCTATTTTCACACCTTGTTTCGCCAAGTAAACCAAAATTTTTCCCCTACTCACCAAGTGCCTCAAGCAATGGTGGTTTCAAAACTCCCTTTCTAAAGCCCTTTGAAGAAAAAAAAGGTTTTCTAGTTGTCTAGGATGGTAGTTCATAAAAGAGTGTCAAAAACGTTGTCTCCTCATCCAAACGCTGATTCAAGTTTTCAGTCAAAAAACCTATTCCAAGGACATTACAATAAGTTAAATAGGGTCACTTAGGTTATGCATTCTCATGGTTATAAATTCACTATTTCCACGGATATTAAAAGGTGAAGTCAAGAGAACACAAGAATGAATATTATCATTGTCCAAATATTATCAAAGACCTCCAAAGATATCCTCTTGATCAAGCAGTAAGCCTGCAAAGGAGAAATTTACCATGTCCATGCATTTCTTCAGGAATGTTTTTTAAATGGTCAACAGCAGAAACAAAGCGAAAGAAGAAGGCCTAAAAAACTTATAAAGGCATCCAAAGCATGTGGTAAGATACAACAGGCTTAAGTTCACAAAGGAGATCATTCAAAAGGTATTTATCCTAAAGCACAAGTTTTGTAGGGAGACAGCTGTCCCTTACTTACTTTTCTGCAAAAGAGTCAAAGGGCTATCAACCTAGCAAGAGGTAAAGTAATGAGAGGCATCATCACAAGAAAACCACTCACAACCAAGAAGAAAGCAGTAAGGTATGTGTTTGATGGGAATCAAGATTCATGACTTTTTTGACCAAACAACAGAGCAATGCTAAGGTTACAAAGGAAAAGAACCCCTAAACCCCTTCAAATGATCATTGAAGGCTTTCTAGACATAAATAGTGAGTTTGATAAGTGTCTCTTTGAGAACTTAGAAGATAACACTGTTTGTTTTTCTAAAGTATCCATAAAAACTCAAAATTTTGGGAAGATAGACAAAGATGGTCAAAATAGTGACAAAGAAACCTCCTTCATCATAGCAGATGGTTGCAAGGGTTTTCAAACTACCTTATAGGGTTTGATAGACAAGCACTAACTCCACCTCATAAAAAGGTAAAATCAAAGGTTTTAAAGAAGATCAAGAAGGGCAGACATGAATATCAAATACTCCACTACACCAAAGGCAAAAAGATGATGAAGAGTATCAGCAAAAAGAGGAAATAAATGTCAGCTCAAAGGTCTTTTTCTCTGAAAAATAGTTAGAGACATCTTCAAGTGGCCAAAGGGGACAAACATGGGTAGAAATTTCCAAAGATAGCAACTATGATAAGAATGGGCCATTATTTGATAAAGCAAGTTATCCAAGTTCAAAAGAGGTAGTGATCAAAGTGACCTAAAAAAAATAGATATACCCCTGGTTTACAGTAGAGCAGTGAACTCCCAAAAAGGACCTCTTTATCAAATGACTATTCTACAAAAATGATGACTAAGACATAAATAACACTTTACAGAGCTGACAAAGGTGTTTTTCCCACATAAATAATGACAAGGTCAAAGGAAAGAATGTTTCAAATACAGAATATCAGTCAAAGGAGAAATGACAAAAATGATGAGTTTGTTGTGTATAAGTGTTAAAGTAAAAAACAGGTTCTTTTTCCAGAATGGGCAGAGAGGCATAGGCTTGGTGTCTTTAGGAAGGGTGTAAAATTAAAAAGAGCCTTAATAAGCCTCCAGCAATGAAGAAAAGCAACTGTATCAATCAAATATGCCACCTGCAAGACCAAAACAGTCAAAGACATGGTGAGAAAAAGTGAAGAAACATGAACATTACAAAAGTGGGTTTTGGCTTCAAATTTATTTTTCAAAAAGGTTATAAAGGCCTTTTTTGGTATTCCCCCGCATCATTTGTCATTTCCAAGCAAAATAAAGCTGTTAACAGACAGTTCGAGCGTTTCTGTGCAAAATCAGTGAAAATCTCCAGGCACTACACACAGGAGAGGTGGCCGCAGTGTTATTTAACACTGTGCCACACACCTAGGGCCCGGCGCTACGCACCTGGACCAATGTTACACACAGAAACAACAAAGAACCTGAGCTACCCAAAACTTCCTGTCGGCCACCTAGCGCTATGCTCCGACAGGCCTGACTGGCCCATCTCCAACCAGAGCTGACCTGGCGCTACGCACAGACAAAGTGTGTCTAAATTAGCTAAAAGGAGTCAAAAATTTGATTTTTCACCTCCAAACTTCCTACAATAAAAGACACAAGGTTGGTGGTTTATTTTTATTGTGTCCAAGCTTTCATTTTCCTAAGAAAAGAGATATTTAAAGGCCTAATTAAACCAAACCCTAGGTTGCATAAGAAATCAGTTTTAAATATCTTTGGTTAGGGTTTGCAAACGAGGAAACTATTATATATGCCAGAGGAGACTGAGTGACAACAAAAAACCTCTAAAACACTGAGTGCACTCCTGGAAAGTTTCATCTTGGCCCTCATTTGCAAAATTCGCCAATCGCCTCACTCATTGCAGCATTTTGACCTAAAAGGCTCTCAAACAAAATCTAAAAATCTTGCTGTGCTAGAACCAGTCACCATGTCTGAAGGAGAAATTCATACCAACAGTGACGAAAGCCAAAGAAATTCCAAGCCTAAACACAAGGGAGGAAGGGAAAATAGGTTTGAGCCCTTAGACACCATTCAAATTGCTTCCTCTCCCATGATCCTTTCATGCTTTCAAGGTGTTGGGTGTTATCAGTTTTGTGAAAAGGTCAACCAAGTCAAAAGCCACTTAGACTTGACTATATTGTTCATCCTTTTCTTACAAAATCACCAAGTTAACCTAGCAGGAGTGGATTTTTAACTCTCATCTGAATCCATTTCTAAAGCAACAGGTATACTAGACATTGGTGAGATATGGTTTAAACAAAACAAGTTGGATTTGAGCTAGTATATGCCCTACCTAAAACCTAACTGTCAACAAGGTTACAAAGCGGTTTTCCCCTTCTCCCACCTGCTATAGAGGTATTCCCTACTGATGAGGCAGATTATCAGGTATTTCACCTATGAGGGGAGATACTCCAGGATTTACTCATATCATATAAGGTTACTGATGCACTTCACCAAAGTCAAAATGATGAACCTACCATACTACCTTTTTCGAAGTATTGATAAGATGGCCTCAGTTGTCAAGAAGAGAAGCTATGAATGCCAAATTCTGAGCCTTTTCCACCACTCCTTGATCAAAATGATTCTCTTACCCCAGCTAGAGTAGCAAGGAATCCCTTGGGAAGTCTTCATCTCACATGATGTGTTGACAAACCCCCAAGCCTTCATTCAGCAGAATCTACCTTCCACTTCACAACCACCTACCTCAACTCCTCCATCATCTCTCCATATGCCTTCTCCACAAAGAAATTTAACTCCTATCTCTTCTCCTAATGTACCAAGTGAAGAAGCTCACAGTGGCTCTAATGAAGAGCAAACAGATGACAATAATGAGGAAGAGGATAGTGAGGTAGAAATTGAGATAGATGAAGAAAACAGATAAGAAGGAAATGAGTTAGAAACTAAGGAATATGAAGAAAACAGAGGAGATGACAGTAGTGAGCAGGAAAGTGATAATAGCCACAAAAAATAAGAAAGTGATGACAGCAGAAATTAGGAGAAAGATGCAAATGAGGCAAACGTTGAAAACATTGAGGCAAATGCAAAGGTTGATAAAGATGATGAAAGTGGTGAAAATGATGAAGATTATGGGACAGAAACAGAGTTTAATGAAGAAGAAGAGCAGAGTTATGATGACCAAGAAGAGGCAGCCTCTCAATAGGGAAATAGTGAGCAAGAAAATAGAGTTGAAATCAGTGAGCCCCGTGATGAGCATAATGGCCAAAACAATGGTTTTTATGATGAAGAATATGACACTGAAATCACATATGAAGACAGTGGGGAGGAGGCATATGAAGGTAGTGAAGATAATAATCAAAGAAATGATGAATTTGAGCATGACAGTGAAACCAATCACAGTGACAAACGTGCTGAAATAAATGATGAAAGTGAAGATGAAGAAACAGGCGATGAGGGTGAAAACATTGACCAAGACAGTGATACAACTGAGACAGTCAATGATATTTTTCATGACTGTCATGACACTAATATGCCTTCAAATGACCAAAGAACTCAAAGTGACCATTCAGAAAATGACAGAGAAGAAGCCTTCAGTGAAGGACAGAGCCAAAATGAGGTAAGTGAAGAGGGCAGTGGTCAGTTTGAGAGTTAAGATGAGAGTGAAGAAAACAGTAAGAAAAGAAAGGATGATGATGAGGTCAAAGGTCAAGAAATTAGTGACCCTATGGAGCATCAAGTGACTCATGAAAGTCATGAAAAAGATGAAAAGGTTTGTGGCACCTCCAAAGGTAAAAAAACCATCATCAATCCTCTTAGATGCACCTATCATAGAGGCAGAAGAGATGTGTTTTCTGCCTCAAAAAGGAAAAGGGCCATCCCTCCCCCAGCAATCAAGCATCAAGACAAAGTAAAGGGAAATATGGACAAAGGTAAGCAGAAGGTACATGTAAGAAGGAGCAAAAGGATCAAGAATACTTCTCAAGTGTCTTAATTCATTGATCTAGACAGTGACAATGAGGACCAGGAGATGAAAACTAGGTTTCTCCTCTTGGAAAATGATGCACAACTTCAGGAGTGGGAAAGGGAATTTGATATGGCTCAAAGGGTCATCCACTATTACAAAGAGGAACATAAGCATTTCAAGGAAGTCAAGAGGGACCTTGCCCTACAAAAGAAAATGGCCAAACATTATGCAAGGAAAAGCATGCTTGCTAGTGCCAAGCTAAAGAAGGCCCTCATTGAACTAGAAGACCTAAAAAGAGCCAAAGTGCATGAAAGCCTTGGATTCTTGGTTGAGGCTTCTCAAAAGGTGTCCAATACCTCTTTAGGGGTCTCTCCACAAATTTTGAGTCAAATTTGACAACTTTTTGTTTTTTCCAAATTTTGACCCCTAGGAGCACAACACCCTAGGTGCTACGCACAAATTGGTGCATACTCAGCTCTCAAAATTTACATTTTTGGATTTTTTACATCACCAATAGTCTACTCACAAATTTTCAGATCATTTGGAGCTTTTTTACCCCCTCAAAAGGTCAAAAACATCAAACATTTTGACCCTTTTGCCTCCTTTTAGACCAGGTGTTACGCACAGAGCAGTGTTTGGAGATTTGATTTTTGAGTAGGTAAATAGCATCCAATCAGCACAACTCAAACATTTTTTTAAGGTAGACTCATCAAGATTTCCAACGAGCCATCACGGAGCCAAATCCAGTGTCGCGAAGACCTCCAAAAGACTATTGCAATAAGGCCTATTTTTGTGCTACGCACCTGTCATTTTTTCACTGTTTGACACAGTGCGCTATGCACCAGTAGATGAGTGGGGAAAATGTGCGTTTGGAAATTTTTCTCATGCTTGTCAGAGCCTAAAATTCAATATAATTGCTATTTTGGGCCGGAAAAGATATTTGTAGGAAATTTTTTTGCCTTGGGCCTTGCAAGGCCTCAAGGACAAGTTAGGATATTTCTTTTGGGCCAATAGGCTTCTAGATGTTCTAGTAGGATCTACTCTTCTTATTTGTTAGATAAGGCATATGGATTGATTGTAAACATGGGGAATTTATGTGTTTAAGAGCAATACATGGTTTTATGAGCTTGGAGAAGAAATTGGTTTTATGAAGTGAATGAATGGTTTGTTTGGCTTGATGATGGAGAAGCATGTTTGCAGGATTCCATAGCTTGGTGAATGGTGATGTTTTCTTAAATTGTTAATGTTTTATTTTCCTCATTTCTATTTCATTATTCTTGGTTTCTATTGATAAAAAAATTATAGGTTGAGACATGCTCATGGAAGCACCTCAAACCTCTTGTTTGTTATAACCTTGATGTTTTCCTTTTTTAGTCATTTTAAAGAATTCTTGACTACTCCTTAGGCCCACTAAAACCTGTTTTTGTTTCATGAATGGTTAGTATGCTAGCTTATAATTATGATTCATGTTATACCCTACTTATTTAAAGTTTTCAAAACCCCATCTTGAAGCTTTTCTATGAAATATTGATTGATTAGGTTAAGACAAAGAGGTCTCATTCGATCTTGCCCTTTTCCCATGCTTCCAACTTATTTCAGAGTTCCCAATAACTTGATATATGTTGTTTAGGAGTTCCCCCTTCCATAAATTGAGTTCTTTGTTTATCTTATGTGTTTTCCCAAAAGCTGAAGGTGAATTTCTAAAGTTAGGAGTACTGATGCTTCTATGTTTCACTGGAATATTCATCTTACATGTTTATCAGTTTTAGTATTATTCATAGAGATTAATGGTTTTCCCTACCTCATGAGTTATTGCTTTAGACTATATGTATTTAAGACCTCTTATTTTTTTCCCAAACTTGATGTTCATTACACCTCATAAATCACCCAAAGGATCCACTAACCTTGCTAAATCGGCCCTGCAGTACACTCTATTTCATCATTTAGACACCCTTGACTTCATCTGACCCCATAGCCCTATTGATTTGATAACCTCTCATTCCACCTATCCTACTTAATCATCTTACCCCAACCCAAAACAAACAAACAAAAAATACACTTAACAACTAGCCTAAAATCAATCATTCAAAGCGAACAAGTTCACATCCTTCGCATAATAGAGAGAGCCCTCTCTGAATCTCGGAAGGCTAGGTCCTAGGACTCCAAAGACTGTTCTGATGTTAGCTTGTCATTTGGTTTACCAATCTGCCAAATTATGAGACGCCAACAGTAACCACTATATAATTCTCAACCCTTGAGGTCGAAAGGTTAGCGAAGAAAAACATTACATTGACTCTGAAATTTGGATCATGTTAATACAAGTTATCCTATTCTAGCTGTTACATGCATTATCTGGTTTAGTTATGTTACGTTATTTCTCTTCCTGCACCTTGCTAGGGAGGAAGGGCCCTCCTTTTTAGCAGGGACTGCAGCGATTAAGGTAGCTATATATATATATATATATATATATATATATATATATATATATATATATATATATATTTCTTATTTTCTTTATGTATTAGTGGAAGTGATGTTGTTGTTGTTTTAGCTATGAGTAGATCTCCTTCAATTCCAATATTATATATGTTTCTACACATGTGGGATTAGAGATACCAGCTGGGTAATTGTTGTGTGGCGCGCTAGGTACATATTAAACGAGGTGTGAGCAGATTCATGTAGATCATTTTATTTCTGCATGAGCGACTCCTTCTAGCACTTAATTCAGCAACGATTTCCTTTATTTGGATTTGCTTATGGTTTGATGTATCGACACAGATAGTGCGACTATCATTGAAATAAAAGAAGTCCCTGGATTGATAATTTATGTGTACTGTTTTAGTCATTTAACTCTGAATAATACAACCCAATAGATATATGGTCAAATAGATTGTATCAGAGCTAATGATGTAAGGGATAAATGCTTCTTAGTGGTTCTCAGATAATTATGAGACACTTATGTTTAAATATTTTGTTTAAACATGTAGATGGAATGTTTGTGACATGTTTGAAAAAATTCCTCTCATGTATAGGAGGAGTTCAAATGAGTTCGTGATGATATGATTCCTTCATACCTTTTTTCTAATGTTATTTACCGTCTCCTAAAGTTTCATGAAGTTTAGGGCAGTGACCTGCGCTCTTAGGCTGAAAAGGCTACACAAATCCCGAAGTTGCAGGCACAAAATTGACTTTTTGGGGCCTTGGCTGCGACCTTACCTTGGCATTCCCATGGCTATAGGCTTCAAGCCACTCCCTCGCAAAAAATTAGTTCCCCCTCAAGGTTCAGGGGTCTGGGAGGTTGGGTTACCTCCTGGAGGTGTTGTTAATGTTATGTCAGGATTGTTTGTAAGATTTCTTTTGGTTCCACCTCCTTAAGGTCATATATGAGGTAAAATCTCATATTAGTATGCTCTCGTCACATTTTTATCCCTGTTGGCCAGTTACTTGGGTAGATGTGGGAAGAGGGTGCTACACATACATACCCCTTCGGATTAAGGGGGGGAATGTTGGACACCTAATCCTCTAACGGTTGATGTGGAAGTTGAATAGTCAAAGGGGGTCCACAAGACCACTTGGAATACGAAACCAAGGGTCACTAGACTTATATAAATGTGTATCATTGTGAATAGTAATGCATTAAATGCTTATCATTCATATCTTCTGTCTTCGCCATGGTTATGTCTAACAATCCCACAATCCAAAACCAATGGAATAAAGGTCAGAACCAAACTAATGATGGGATCAATTAATATGAGGCTAAAATATCCAACCATATGAAATGTTTTCCCAGTCATGCTCAATGAACCGAGAGAGTACACAAAATAAATCTTCCTGACGAATTCCACTTAGTCTCTCAGTCAAACACAATGAAAAAAAGGAAGAGAAATAAATCAGTGTCCAAAACAAAACCCACTAGTATCTCAGTCAAACACAATGGCTTAAAGTATCACTCCAAGCCTCACAACAAAACTCCCTAACCATATTTGTTTCTTAGTCAATCTCAATCACCCATGAGAGTAACCAGGACAATATTCCCGACCATAAAACATGGTCTCTAATCTAAGCCCAAGGAATATTTCCAATCTTGTGATGTTATACAATCAATGATTTCTCTCCTAGAGAGGGATTCTTAGCCACTCCAATCATTTCTTTGAAATAAGAAAACTTCGTCCGAGACTATGGCTTTGTCGAAACATCAACAACCTGCTCATAAGTAGGAATGTATTCAATCTTCATAACTCCTCTCTAAACAATTTTTTGGATGTAATAATTCTTGATCTTAATGTGCTTCGACCTTTCATGAAAAATTGGGTTCTCATAAATATTTACACAGCTTTGATTATCAAAATATATAATCGTTGAATCCAAATCCTGATCAAACAAACAAATCAACATATTTTGAAGAAAAACTTCTTCACAATAGGTTGATCCAGTAGCTATATACTCATATTCAGTCATACTAAGAGAAAAAAAAGTATGCTTCTTACTTGACCATGGTATGATAGTAGGACCCAAGCTAAAACAAAAATGACAAGTTCTCTTTCCATTTTTAGTGCATCTAGCCTGATCAACATATTTAGGAGCATGCAGTTTCCATTCTCCGTTAGACACATATCTCAGACCATAATTAGTGGTGCCATGTAGATATCTCATTATATATTTCACTACAACACAATGCACATGATGGGCCTCAACCAATAATTGACTCAATGTTTTGATAACATAACATATATTAGGTTTGATGTTAACTAAATAGTTCAATGAGAGAATAGAATTACAATACATAGAGGGATAAACCATATAATATCATAATCTCATATATTCTTCAAATTTTCCATCATAAGAGTGTCCATGGATTTTCAATCCATCATGCAAAATTTTTGAAGGATCTTAATGATGTACTTTCTTTGTCCAACAAATTTTTCAGCAAGCCTTTGCCATATTTCCAATCCCAAATAGTAATGAATGAGACCAATATCCTTCATCTCAAATTCAAAAATTAGCTCCCTTTTACACTAGACAATTTAAAAACATGTGTCTCCCAATCTTGAGGATGTTGAATATATACTTCTTTATTGAATCCATTAAGAAAAGCAGTCTTAACATTCATTTTATGCAAATTCCATATTGTAGTAGAAGCAAGAGAAATAATAGATCTGATAGAAGAGTACCTATCAATAGGAGAAAATGTTTCTTCATAATCTTCCCTCTCTTTCTGGGAGAATCCATGGGCCACAAATATTTCCTTGTACTTCTAAATCCTTCCATCAACTGCATGCTTGATTTTGTAGTTCAATTTGGAAGACAATAGTTTTTCCTTCGGGTCTTGGTAGAATTTCCCATACGTCACTCTTCAATATGGAGAGGTACTCTTAAATCATAACATCTCTCCAAACTTGATGTTCAATTTCCTCTTCATAGGTGGATGGCTCAAATTCAATGATCTTACAAATCAATCTTGCATAGAATGAATACTTCTTCGACTTCTTAATTTATTTGAAGCTTTCATGAGGTGTTGCATGTCCTTTTGCTTCTTTTAAGGTTCTTTAAATCCAAACTAGTCTTTTTCTTTCCTCAAGTACAATGCCTCTTAGAGATTCAAAAAATTCGTGTAGTTCATCTGACTCTTCAGGAGGATCTTATTCCACAAGTACATGCTCGTTATGTTTCAATTCCAAATACTTAGGAGTCGCTTTAATCTCATCATCAGAGTCCAATTTTGATCCCTTGGACCTCTATAAAGTATCATCCTCATAAAAAATGACATCCCTGTAAGTTTCAATTAATCATTATCCTAATACATAGACTATGAAAGAATTTTATTTTTGACTGTAGCTAATAAAATTTCCCTTCTTCCCAGAAGGTTCCAACTTTTTTCTCTTCTTCTTGGGCGCATGAACATAAAAAAGACAACTAAAAATTATCAAATGTTCAATAGTGGGCTTCTCACATGTGAATACTTCTTCAGGTGTCTTATATTCCAATATTTAGTGTGGACATATATTTTGAACATCAAAAATTATCTGTGAATCTTCTCCCCGTAGAAACTTTGGCAACTCTTAATCATGAACCATGGCTTTGGTAGCTTCCATAATATTTTTTTATTTTGTTCAACAATTCCATTTTTTTAGGATAGTAGTGAACTACAAACTCCCACTTAAATCTAGTGTCCTTCTTGAAGGAAATGAGATCCTTAGATATGTATTCTCTTCCATTGCCAGAGAATAATTTCTTGATCCTTATTTGTGTAGCATTTTCAACCTATGCATTGAATTCCAAAAAAATTCAAACACTTCATCCGTGGATTTCAAGAAATAAATCCATGTTTTGCTAGAGTAATCTTCAATGAAAGTGACATAGTACAAATGACCACCCAAGGATTTGTTAGACATATTTCCAAAAAAATCATAATGTATAAGATCCAACATCCCTTTAAATCTATTATCAATTCTATTAAATCTTCCTTTGACATTTTTACCAAGAGCACATCGTTCGCAAACTCCATCATGTTCAATATTTTTTTTAGGTACACCTTTAAAAAATCCTTCATTATTCAAAGCTTTATAATGGACATGAGAATACCATAAATGCCATAGTTGACAAAGATCAGAGGTGTTTTGTGTCAGTTCTTGTGTTGAGTGACCATGGTGACAATATATACCTCCTATTTGTACACCAATGACATTGGAAAATATAAAGGAGGGGTATTTCTTCCATACTAGAACTTGAACATCAACGAAGAGAATTGTATATATTTTCTCTTTAAGAGATGAAATGGATAGTAAATTCTTCTTCAAACTATTAACACATAAAATATTGTTAGTAGAGACATTACCTCTTGATTCCAATTGGAAGGATGATGAACCAATGCCTTTGAATGTGTACTTGATATTGTCTCCAAGCTCCACCATTTGAGATATCTTATTCTCAACCAATTCAATGATATTATCATGACTTCCAATCATGTTCCTAGAAGCACCAATCTACACCAACTAAATTTCATCATGATTTTTAAGAAACCCTATGAAAGAAGAATAAAAGGAATATTCATCATTATCAGAATATTTCTTCCTATGCATCCTCTTGAATGAAGGTTCATTAAGATCAGCAACATAGACATGTTGCTTCCCTTTCCTTTTTCGATCACCATTCATTTGAGGACACCTTGTTACAAGTAATTTTGTCACCATGAAATTTGACTGTTCATATTGGTCTATCACCACCTATATCATGTTCCCTTAGAAGTCAAAAAACTTAATGTTTTTGAATCAGGTCTTGGAATTGGAGAAAAGCTATGTAAAATCCTTAAAATTCTACCTGCGCAGTTTTTCTAGCATTTCCCTGCGCATGTGCTGTTTTTTGATCAATAAAATGTGACAAACCTCACACTTTTTGCCACTATTACTTGCGCACCCTCATGAAAAGAAAAAAAAAAAGAAAAAGTAAATTCTAGAAGCCTAGCTGGTCGAATATTCTCCCAACTGGAAGCTTCTAGAGTCGCGATTGGTTTGAGCTTCATCCATCCAATCATGGAGCTTATCCCTTGGTCCATGGAGCACAAATACCTTCATGAGAGGAATCCATCCCCCTCTTCATGGAACTAAAACTACCTCCATTTCCCTATAAATTGAGCTCCAGTTTCAGGTTGAAGGGTAGATACTGAGGTAGATTGTAAATGAATTGTTGAAGAGAATTCCCAAGAGTGCATACTTTCTACACTAGTGAGTTGTTGTTGGCATCAGAATGATCAAACCCTTGTGTCTATAACTCCATGCTAGTATTCATAGAGGAAGGCTTATCAAATTGAAGGAGAAACGGTTGTTCAGGAGCCCAAGAGAAATTTGTACAACATCAAGGCATCAGGTTGTAAGATTACTCTTTTTATTCAAGATAATACATATGGATATCTTTTTCTCATTGAGCTTTTCTTATGATTATTTGAAATAACATCAATAATTAGACTCGTTTATCACAAAGTTGGATTAGCTTTTCTTGATTATTATATGTTGCATATGCTTTGATTCTTTTGTCTTGTATTTGATTGCGGGTTCTACTTATTGGAGAAACCACTTTAGAGTGACGGGATAAAAGACTACATCGAACATTTGGATTTTCAAGGTAGGGGCATGTCCTCTTTACTTTCTTATAATAACTCTGAAATGCAATTAATATATAAAATAAGGTTTCCAAATGGATTTTTGTTTCTAGCTACTCGTTGAGTACTAGGGAGATCGCTCTTGTCGATAAGAGGGATTAATCCACGTAAAAAAATGGCGAACATACTGGGGATCTAGAGCTTAGTTTTATTTACTTATTTTCAGTTTAAATTTTAGATTTTTCCGATTTTGACTTCTTTGACTCGGGTTGGGTAGATAACTTTTAAGAATCCCTACAAAAGAAAGCTGACTATTTATTTTTTCCAAGTTTTTTCCTTGGCTGCGCGGTTTTCAGCAGAAAACAGTGTGGCAACCTGTACAACTTTTAGTTCAATATAGTGTGCATACACTCCATCTTCCACTATAAACTGCGCACCCCCGAAATTTTTTTGAAAAATTACATTTCTCTTTTTTAGATTCAGGTAACCAGATTTTTTTTGTTTGCCCCGATCTATCTTAGCTGTCAAATCTTGTGTGAGAATTTAATTTTAGCAACTTTTGCGTTTGTGTGATTTATCATCCTATTTACATTTTATAAGTGAGAGTTTGCCCTACTTTATTGCTACTCCATACAAAGATACCTTCATTTACCTCATCTTACTGGTATGATGATATTGCCTTTTTGAGCCATTAGGATCATTGCAAACCTTACTTTTATGAAAATTGATTCCTTTTTCATTTGAAAATTTGGAAGACATTTTAGCTTGCTGAAGCTTGATATAACACCAAAGCATTTTTGGATGTTTTCATTTCAGCTGAGATACGCAGAATTTTTTCTTAGTATGATCAAAAACTAAGAGAAAACGTCCTCAAACGTTCTAGATAGACTTCAAAATTAGATTTTTCTTTGATTTTAAAATTTATGTTTTTAGAGTTTTTAGAAATTGTTTTCTTTTGTAAATGGTTTGTTTATTGAATTGTAGTTTTTGATTTGATTGTTCGAGGAATTTCATTTCAAAATAGTAATTGATCATTCTTGCAAATTGAGTTCTTTATGAAATCTTCTTTTCAAAAACGATTTTGTTTATGAATGAAAGAATTGGTGCTTTGAAAATTGATAAATCTCTCAGTCTTTCCCTTAAATAATATTCATTGAAAAGAAAGATTTGTACTTCTCATTTAGATGCATTTAGAGTATTTTTGAGTCGGGTCACAAACATCATTAAAGTTTCAACTCCATACCTTTTGTCTTACGCAACAGCCAAAGTTAATACAACGCATTAATAAAATCAATCTAGATATTTTACATTTTCTGGGGCTCATTCCACCAAAATTGCTTAGGCTAGTGTTTTTGGAACATGTTTTAATTAACATTCCAAAATAGTTTAAACAAACAAGTGGAATCTTGCGATAGGAAAAACCAATTATAGCATTTGTGCTCTAGGAAACTCTTCTTAAAAGATTCAAGCCCGACATCATGTCAGAACCAGTGAGGTAATCGTACCTATCTCACTAGGAACGATAGAATATGTGCACGTAATACAAACGGTAAACCTCTGATTAACCATTGTCAAGGAGCCTGGGGTCACTTGTTGGTAAACCTAAAATTTACCATATCGAGGAGCCTTCAAGGGGATTGAGCTTGATACTCTGCCCTCACGTGTATATCAGATCGTAGACTATTTCCCTAGGTATATTTTTTTCTATTGGTGACCTTAGTGACCATAATATTCAATATTTTTCCCAAGGTGACGGTGGAGGGAAGGTCCCACTGTACCTAGAACAGACTTCGGCTAGACTCACTTGGAATTTCCAGAGGGTACTCTTCACTTCGAAATGGCATAAGTGGAGGGATTTGCACTGGACTGTTTCATTAAGCAGGTTGTTGGGGTAACTATTCCAACCACCATGTTTTCCACATTAGAATTCTACGACATTGGATTTCATCACCAACTAGCATTTTTAGTGTGGAAACATATTGTTTATGTGTGGATTGTCTCTTATATTTTGTAGGCGTGTGTTCAATTTGATTGATTCCTTAGTGACTTTAGTTCTATTTTGTTGACATTTTTTTGATTTCGTGTGTTAACCATTTAACTGTGGTTGAATTACTAAGACACTCCCGTAGAATGCAGGGGAAGCCCCTGAGTACACACCAAGTCAATTAGAAAATATTAAATATGAAAGAGGCCAACCATCAGGAACCAGATCAACTGAACAAGAGTAAACATCTGTGATAATACATCCTGGTTATGAAGTAGATCAACCTCAAACAGTATACAATTATCAAGAACAACCGGAAATTTCTGAACTAGTTGAAGTGGCATCTCCAACTAATGAATTATCAACTATTTAAAACCGAAATTTCTGAACCTGAAACTGAATCTGCTTCATCTGAGCCTAATTTGGAGTTCATAACCCAAACCCCTAGTCGTCCTCATTCACCTCGAGTGAAGCTTCACATCAATGAGAACCTTCCTCCTCGCCTCATTAATATCGAAGAGATTACTAACACAGAAGAAGAGGTTGTACTTCCTTCACGTCAAGAATATTTAGATATAAGGCATAATGAATCAATTTACCATTATAGCCCTTTTAAACCAGATTCTTGGTATTCTTAGTTAATCGACTTTCTACATAATTCTGGTCTCAATTATTCACCACCCTATATTCCTTTTTACGACATACCCAAAGGTAGATATATATCTTCATCGCCATAAAAAATGTGAGTCATCCATATTTTCTTCATCACCATAAACATTTTTGTATGGTGGTCCATCAGTTCCTTCAGGATTTCAGTCGCTTTCTGGTACCTTCTCAGGAGCATCTCCCTCTCCTGAAAAACTTTTACAATCATGTAGTCCCAATGAATCTAATACAGAAACTTTTACAATGGAACAAGTCTACATGATGTTTGGAAATATTCCTATCCCTAACCCTCAAGGTAGAAATTTACCGCCTGGGGGGCACCCTCAAGGTAGCAATTTACCTCCGGGGAGGAAACCTCAAGGGGAGTATCAACCTCAAGGGTAGTATCTGCCTCAAGGACAATATCAACCTCAAGGGAAATACTTTATTCCAGGGCTAAAACCTCCTCAAACGTAGTACCCTATACTAGGGAAACAACCTTTTCAAGGACAACAACCTCCTTTAGGGCCAATTTTTTATCAAGAACAACAATTGTTTCAAGGAGGTCAACTTTTTAATGGAAATTATCCAGCAAATTGTCAAACTTACATCCAAAATTATCAACCTGGTTATGGCCAACCTTATGCATCACAACCTTTAATGGGAGTCCCTTATCCTGGAGTTAACACAGTGTGGAATCTATCGTTGAATCAACATAATTTACAACCTACCATGCAAGTACCTTATAATCAGCTTGGTGAGCCAACATGTTATTCCCAAATCCAGTAACCTATCCAACCTACGCTTCAAGTTATACCTCAGGTATATGCACCTAGTAGTATTCAACAACCTAGTCCGAGTACACCTATAACTCCTGTCCAAACTGCTACATCAAATTTTGTTCAACAACCTAATACACCTATCCCTAGAGTTTCCCAAATCCCTATTTCTACAGCACCTCAAGTAACAACAGCAACTGTATCACAACCAATGCCTCAAGTCACTACTCATCAACTTGGACCTACAGTTTAGACCATTGTTCAAAAATCTACAGGGAAACCTGGTACAACTATAATTGTAACAAGCCAACCTTATAGAGGTCAGTTTGTTTATCAACCGTATCAAGGGAAGTATCAATATGGACCCGTAGGGAAAAATCCGTTATAACAACATCAATTGTACCCTGGTTACGCATATCAGATACCATCTGAACCTCAGTTCCGTATGGCTAACCTTGGTTATCCTAGAGGTATTCCAATCCCAACCGCACAGGTTATTCCAAGCTACCCTTGATATCCTACTCCTAGTACTGGTATCATTCCTCAAGGTTATCAATTTTCTAATCATGACCCTAACTGCTGGTTACCAATTATGGCAACTTTGGACTTGCTCGATTTTTCGTGCCTCACAAATGATCCAATTTATTAACTTCCATTTTGGCCGCCAATTTCGAATAAGTTTTCCAGTGATATTCCTATGTTTGAAGGTAAATCAGGAGAATACCCCTTAAACCATGTCATGACTTACCACCTTTGGTGTGCATCGAACTCTTTAATTGATGATTCTATTTGATTGATATTGTTTCAAAGAACATTGATATTATTAGCTGCAAAGTGGTATATTTAACTACCATGTGGCTCATTCAACAATTTCAACACGTTAGCAACATCTTTCTTAACACACTTTCAGTTGTCAGTCTGTTATGACAAATTACATCTACATACATTTTAGATCACATACATGAATGGAGACGTAGATGACGTTTATTGAAAGTTCTTATTCAGAATCAAATCTTGGAAGAATGTTTATCAAATCATTACTTCAAAAAATTAATGAAGATGTAGCTAATGGAGGTGTTGTTACAGAAGAATAGGTCATAGCTCAAGCACAATACTTAGACCTTGTATATACACAGTCTAGTACTTTATACAAAAAATTCCTAACTTGCTGCGTCCAGGTCAAATAACTGCAACTCCTTCAGGTTCTCATACTACAAACAATGTAATTGGTTTAGTTATAACTAACAAGAGTAAGAAAAAGTCATCCAAGTCTACTTATCCCTTTATAATTTTACTAGATTCACCGAAAGGAGATTCTTCCCTTGAAACTTCTGCTGACATTCATGTTGTAGATTCATCCACAGCTAAATCTAAAACTAGTAATAAGAAGAAAGGAAAGAATAAAAACAAACATGCTACATCCCCCAAAGAGAAAACCAAAAAGAACGAACCAGCTGTTGAAAAACGAAAACCTCATTATCTTTGTCTTATCTGTGACGAGGATCACTATACCAAAGAGTGTCCAAATCGGTCTGAGGTCTCCAATTTTATCAAATGTTCACCCACACTCGCTACCTTTAAGGATACTTTTCCCACTAAATATAGTAAAATGATAGGATCTTCTTCAAATTCATCGGCAAATATTTTAATGATGTATGAGGTCATGGTTGCGACATGATCTCAAGACTATGGAACTAAAAATCCTGTAACTGGTAAAGAGACAAAAAATTCTAGTCAAACACCAGCTATACCTCCTTCAGTTTCTAAAAAACTTCAAATCAAGAAACCTAATCCTGATCTAGTGATTAAACCGCCTGCTAAAGGTGTACTTCGAAAGTCAGTGTTCAATCCACATGCGAGAGCTGCTCAGAATTGCAAATTTTTTGAAGATTTGGCGACATCCCCTTCAGCAATGTCAACCCTAGACTCCAAGGCATAATGAAGAAATGAATCAATTTACCATTATAGCCCTTTTAAACCGCACCCTTGGCATTCTTAGTTAACCGACTTTCTGGAAGTGAATATAATTCGGTCTCAATTATTCACCGCCTCGTATTCCTTTTTACCACATACCCAAAGGTAGATATATATAAATATATTCATCGCCATAAAAAGGTGGAGTCATCCATATTTTCTTCATCGTGCCATAAACATTTTGTATGGTGGTCCACTCACTTCCTTCTGCAGATTTCAAAATGTCGGGTAATTTTCCGTGGAGCATCTCCCTCTCCCGTAAAACTTGTACAATCACCTGGTCCCAATGAATCTCATATAAAAACTTTGAAAATGGAACAAATCTACATGATTTCTGGAAACATTCCTAACCCTGACCCTCAAGGTAGTAATTTACCGCCTGGGGGGAAAACTCAAGGATAGTAGATACCTCAAGGGAAGTGCATACCTCAAAAAAAATACATACCTCAGGGACGATATCAACCTTAAGGGAAATACTCTATTCAGGGGCCACAACCTCTTCAAGGGTAGTACCTTATGCCAGGGCAATAACCTTTCCAAGGACAATAACCTCCTTTAGGGCCGCAACTTTATCAAGAACAACAATTGTTTCAAGGAGGTCAACTTTTTAATGGAAATTATCCAGCAAATTGTCAAACTTACATCCAAAATTATCAACCTGGTTATGGCCAACCTTATGCATCACAACCTTTAATGGGAGTCCCTTATCCTGGAGTTAACACAGTGTGGAATCTATCGTTGAATCAACATAATTTACAACCTACCATGCAAGTACCTTATAATCAGCTTGGTGAGCCAACATGTTATTCCCAAATCCAGTAACCTATCCAACCTACGCTTCAAGTTATACCTCAGGTATATGCACCTAGTAGTATTCAACAACCTAGTCCGAGTACACCTATAACTCCTGTCCAAACTGCTACATCAAATTTTGTTCAACAACCTAATACACCTATCCCTAGAGTTTCCCAAATCCCTATTTCTACAGCACCTCAAGTAACAACAGCAACTGTATCACAACCAATGCCTCAAGTCACTACTCATCAACTTGGACCTACAGTTTAGACCATTGTTCAAAAATCTACAGGGAAACCTGGTACAACTATAATTGTAACAAGCCAACCTTATAGAGGTCAGTTTGTTTATCAACCGTATCAAGGGAAGTATCAATATGGACCCGTAGGGAAAAATCCGTTATAACAACATCAATTGTACCCTGGTTACGCATATCAGATACCATCTGAACCTCAGTTCCGTATGGCTAACCTTGGTTATCCTAGAGGTATTCCAATCCCAACCGCACAGGTTATTCCAAGCTACCCTTGATATCCTACTCCTAGTACTGGTATCATTCCTCAAGGTTATCAATTTTCTAATCATGACCCTAACTGCTGGTTACCAATTATGGCAACTTTGGACTTGCTCGATTTTTCGTGCCTCACAAATGATCCAATTTATTAACTTCCATTTTGGCCGCCAATTTCGAATAAGTTTTCCAGTGATATTCCTATGTTTGAAGGTAAATCAGGAGAATACCCCTTAAACCATGTCATGACTTACCACCTTTGGTGTGCATCGAACTCTTTAATTGATGATTCTATTTGATTGATATTGTTTCAAAGAACATTGATATTATTAGCTGCAAAGTGGTATATTTAACTACCATGTGGCTCATTCAACAATTTCAACACGTTAGCAACATCTTTCTTAACACACTTTCAGTTGTCAGTCTGTTATGACAAATTACATCTACATACATTTTAGATCACATACATGAATGGAGACGTAGATGACGTTTATTGAAAGTTCTTATTCAGAATCAAATCTTGGAAGAATGTTTATCAAATCATTACTTCAAAAAATTAATGAAGATGTAGCTAATGGAGGTGTTGTTACAGAAGAATAGGTCATAGCTCAAGCACAATACTTAGACCTTGTATATACACAGTCTAGTACTTTATACAAAAAATTCCTAACTTGCTGCGTCCAGGTCAAATAACTGCAACTCCTTCAGGTTCTCATACTACAAACAATGTAATTGGTTTAGTTATAACTAACAAGAGTAAGAAAAAGTCATCCAAGTCTACTTATCCCTTTATAATTTTACTAGATTCACCGAAAGGAGATTCTTCCCTTGAAACTTCTGCTGACATTCATGTTGTAGATTCATCCACAGCTAAATCTAAAACTAGTAATAAGAAGAAAGGAAAGAATAAAAACAAACATGCTACATCCCCCAAAGAGAAAACCAAAAAGAACGAACCAGCTGTTGAAAAACGAAAACCTCATTATCTTTGTCTTATCTGTGACGAGGATCACTATACCAAAGAGTGTCCAAATCGGTCTGAGGTCTCCAATTTTATCAAATGTTCACCCACACTCGCTACCTTTAAGGATACTTTTCCCACTAAATATAGTAAAATGATAGGATCTTCTTCAAATTCATCGGCAAATATTTTAATGATGTATGAGGTCATGGTTGCGACATGATCTCAAGACTATGGAACTAAAAATCCTGTAACTGGTAAAGAGACAAAAAATTCTAGTCAAACACCAGCTATACCTCCTTCAGTTTCTAAAAAACTTCAAATCAAGAAACCTAATCCTGATCTAGTGATTAAACCGCCTGCTAAAGGTGTACTTCGAAAGTCAGTGTTCAATCCACATGCGAGAGCTGCTCAGAATTGCAAATTTTTTGAAGATTTGGCGATATCCCCTTCAGCAATGTTGACCTTAGAAGTTCTACAATCATGTCCAGCACAAAGGAAATTACTATTATCAGCTATCAGAGATATTGATCTTCATGATTCGAACCTCATGGTCTTTGACCTAGAAAATTTTACACCGAGACTCCCTCATCAGATGGCTTTTCAGATTGTAGTATCAGTCAAATCGAGATGATTTTTTCGTACTGTTATAAATGAGGGGGCATCTACGTGTATAATGTCGTTAAAATATTTGAAAACTCTTGGTTCTCGAAAAATAAACCAATCACTGACTATCCTTAAAGCCTTTGATGGAAGCGGATTTCATCCATACGAAATACTCCTGGATCTACCTATAGAAGTAGAAGGCAAAACCATTAATCTAGAGGTGGGAGTTGTTGATGCCCCTCTTAATTACAACCTTATTTTGGGTCTTAGTTGGTATTATGCCATGACTACTATCGTTTCATCAGTATTTCGAGTACTCATGTTTCCCCATAAAGGGAAGATTGTGAAAATCGATCAATTGTCATACTTTTAATCAAACCCTGCTTCTATAGACAACATTGAGCATGTCGGGAAAATGACTATCCAATATGAGGATGTTGGTGTAGGACTAGTGAAGAATTCTTCTCTCATGGGAACTTTCATCATACCTCCTCCCAACATACCGCGGAAAATTTCCAACATCAATATGATCTCATCAAGCACTATAACATTCGATGACACTTAGGTAGTGCCTTCAGAATCATAATTGGAATCTTTCAATGGCAAGATACCTTTGAGTCCTTCTGAAAAGGCATATGTAGCAGTATAATCATATTCCGAAACAATTTCAACTACTCTTAATCAAATGAATGTGATCAACAAATTATTATCTTCTTTATCAAGCTCAGCCTTGACATCATTTTTTGATCCCTTTCAACATGTATTTCACACTGATGAAAGTATTTGAGAATTTTGTTCATCAAATCAATTTACCCTGGGATGATCTACATCATAGATCTTCATTTTTACCTGATCTTGATAAGTCTGAAAATTATTTTTAGTCTATTTTTACGATTGATTACATCAAGGAACCACAAAATCCCATATCGATTATACAATCGGATTCTGAGACTAGTTTGGGAAATATTTCTAGAACAGTTCCTATCGACATATCAGTTAAAACTGGAATTATTGAAAACATTCACACAGGTGTTTCTTGTACAATGGAAGAGATTAACACTTACAAAGCCCTATTTCAAGAATTCTGAGACATTTTTTCTTGGTCTTATGAAGAGATGCCAGGAATCGATCCTAATATTCTCATTCATGAAATTAAGACATACCCGGATTCCAAGCCTACTAGACAAATATTACGTCCAATACATTCGCGGAAAGCTACAATGATCAAAGCTGAAGTTGAGAAGCTATACGAGAAGGATTTATTTATCTAATTCCATTGACAGATTGGGTATCTAACATAGTTCCCATTACCAAGAAAAAAGGGAATATAGGAGTATATGTCGATTATATGGGCATTAATAAAGCATGTCCAAAAGACAATTATCCTACACCCTACATCGACCAAATTATTGATGATTGTGCCGAAAATAAAATATTCTCATTTATGGATGGATTTTCTGGCTATAATCAGATCAACATTCTCCCTGTCGATCAACCAAAAACAACCTTTATATGTCCTTGAGGGACATTTCCTTATTGAAAATTACCTTTCGAATAGAAAAACGTTGGTGCAACTTTTCAAAGAGCTCTGTCTTATGATTTTCATGATATCAAACATACTGTACAACCTTATCTGGATGATTTACCTGCTCATTATTTACGTAGAGATGATCATACTACTAACTTATGAGATATTTTCATGAGATGTAGGTATTACAAAATTCGTTTGAACCCGCACAAATGTGTTTTTTCTGTACAATCAGGATGATTACTTGGATTCATCGTTTCAAAATATGGCATTGATGTTGACAAGTCAAAGGTGGAGGCCATCGTCAATTTACCTCCTCCTTCCACACTTCGACAACTCCAAAGTTTGCAAGGAAAATCAATTTTTTTACGTAGGTTTATCCCGAACTATGCTGAGATAACAAAAGGTTTTACCCAATTGTTGAAACAAAGTGTTCCTTTTATTTGGGATGAGATTGCTGATAAATCTTTTGATGCACTGAAACATGCATTAACCCATGCACCATTATTTCATCTGCCCAATTACCACTAAGATTACTTTTTATACTTATTTTCCTCTAATTCCACCATTGTAATGGTCTTGGTTCACGAGGATGAATCTCACAATTAACATGTGATCTATTATATAAGTCAGAATCTCAATCCGATGGAAATCAAATATTCGCATATGGATAAATTGGCCTTGGCAGTGGTTCAAGTTGTCTAATGTATCCGTCACAACATACCGTTACGTAAAACAATTGCTATAACTAATTGCAACCCGATGATATATATCTTGAAAAAACAATTACTTGAGGGAAAATACTCCTAATGGATTGTCATCCTACAAGAGTTTGATTTGGAATTTGAGAAATCTAAATCAAAGAAATCACTAGTGTTCGTTGAGCTTATGCGTGACTTTCCCAATACTGATACAAAAACCGTGGTAGAGAGTCCCATCGTCGATGAATCTCTGTTTCTCATCAGTACAATAGACCCATGGTATGGAGAAATCATTATATATCTTCAAACCCAAACATTTCTCCCAGATCTTTCACGTTTAGATCAACAGAGAATCTGATATAAATCCCAGCAATACAATATTGTTGGGGACACTCTTTATCGTCATGGTGCGGATTTTTTTTTTCGACATTTTATAACTCATGAAGAGGCTGAAAAGGTTTTTAATGATTGCCACTCTGGAACGAGTTGTGGTCATATGTATGGGTTTGCCACAGCCCAAAATATATTGTGTGCTGGTTATTTTTGGTTTCCCTTATTCAAAGATTGTATCATTGTGGTCTGAAAATGCCACAACTACCAAATTTTTTATCGAAAGATGCGTGTACCTCCAGCCCCTCTTCACCCAATCATTGCTGTCGGTCCTTTTGGAAAATGGGGCATTGATTTCATTAAATGTAACCCTCACCCAACCGGGGGGCACGGGTATATTATTCTCACCGTAGATTACTTTACCAAATGGGCCAAGGCGATGCCTACATTCGTGGATGACGGAAAAACTATAGCTACTTTCGTATTCAATCATGTGATTTCTCATTTCAGTGTGCCTCAAGCTTTTATCACAGACCATGGGAGTCATTTTCGAAATATTATGATGACCGAATTTTCTGATCAACATGGCCTATGCCATGACAATTCTACTTCATATTACCCATAGGCTAATGGTCAAGTTGAAGTCGTCAGCAAGGTTTTAACCATCATGATTAAACATATTATTGGAACTCAGAAATCAAATTGGCATACCATGCTTTTTTTGACACTATTGGCATACCGAACATCTCCAAAAACTACTACAAGGTTCACTCCTTTTCAACTTGTCTATGGTTTAGAAGTTGTGTCACCCATTGAATGCGAAATACTGTCACTAAAATTAGCCATTGAGTTGTTACCAGCTACCTTTGAAGAGGAAAAACAATTTATATACTTAGCACAAGTAGATGAGGCTCGACACAGTGCTACATTGGTTTCCGAAGCTCATAAGAAATGTGTGAAAGCTCAATATGATCAAAGTGTTAACCCTCGTGTTTATTCAGAAGGTGACCTAGTTTTAGGATACGATCAAGCTAACGATAAGCTAGGCGCTAGAAAATTCGAACCGATGTGGAATGTCACTATATTGTCAAGTGTGTGCTTGCAAAAGGAGCCTATGAATTAATTCATTATGACGGGGTCTCTTTAGATAAACCTAGAAATGGTATTTATGTTATGAGATATTATGCTTGACTTTCGTGTGAAGATATCTCTTGTACAATAGTTACTTTTTAGAATAGTGTGCCTTAGATTAGACAATTGTGCCTAGATTAGTTTTGTTGTTACTACTATCACTGCTTATCTTGATTAATATTTATATTGCAGATGTCGACATACCTTCAAACATACATTGCTTTTGTTGATGTTGCCTGTCGTAGTAAACAAAATATCTCTTCCATGATTTGGGTTATCTATTCACCCACCGATGAGTTAGTTTCTATTCATGGGATATGCCTTGGTCAAACAACAAAAAATATTGTAGAATATAGAAAAGTCATTGAGTTATATATGATTCCATTTCATTTGGTATTCGACGTTTGATCATTAGGTTATATTTTCAACTCATTGTATTACATTTAAACAGATTTTATGCAATTAGAAATCCTGTGTTATTAGGATTATTTTTGAAGGTTCGTCTCTTGGAACGACAATTTGATTATATGAAATATCAACATATTTCAAGAAATTTAAACACATTGGTTGATGTATTAGATAATCGTGTTCTAAATAGACATTTGAAACATTAACAAAGTAAACCAAAACAACATTCAATCCATGATGAACAATATACTCAGAGAACGAAAGTAGTAATATCATTAGAATAGATAAGTTTGTGTTCAAAAATTATTACATTGTCTGTGATCATAAGTTCAAACATCTTATTATCTAATATATAGTGATACAAAAAAAATATGTCAATCTACAATGATCATCCACTATCCATGGTGATGATCATGGTAATAGACTATAGCACGCACCACCTTGAGCAGAAATCTCCTGAATGGAACTGGAACACTTGTCACCTGTATCTGAAGCTTGAGAGGGATATCATTTGTTCTTGTCTCGAGAATCTCTATGGTCAACCTCTAAAATTTGTGCTCCATGTATGCTAGGATCTATGTTGCCTAGTCCTGTGGAGGTGGTACAAGTTGTGTTTCTCGCCTATCAAAGCGAAGAAGTGTTGTTGGTCGTTGTGGACCGACATCTGCATTTAAATATTTCCATCAGTATTGGACGATGATAATAAAATAAAATTATATTAAAAAAATCAAAATAATTCACTAACCTAATGTGTCCCACTGTACCCCTGGAGGTAAATATGTTTCAAGATCACCCCTGTAATGCATTCCTGCATAAGTAAAGTCTTCAATGGTGAAGATTTGGTTCCTAAGGCACATAAAATATGCCAGAGTAAACTGAACTACTAAGCCACCCTCACCACCATGGTGAGCCATTAGTGCTACCCATCGCACCATCCGAGGTTCTTGAGGAGCCCCACTACCTACTGGAATCAGCTATGGAGCGAGAAGCGGAATTCTCTCTAACGAAAATGAAATGATAATGGTGCCATATCCAAATTTTTCAACTTCGCATTATTTTCTCTCATCAATTGGTCTTTCATGTTGGCCAATACTCCTTCGCACCAATTGAATATGGTTCCTCCAAGACACTCGTCTACGATTTGCATCTGTGATTTAGTAGCCACATGAGGAGCTACACTCCCACACAATCTAGTTATTGTAAATGCTGTCACTTTGAGATACAATCACAAGATAGTTTTAATATCTATGGGACCATCCTTCAGGTCTCCCTCATTGCTACAATATTTTTCCTTGAAGCTGGTAGTGGGAAGACTTCCCTGTCTCACCCCAAATAAGGATATGCTTCTTCCTCTTTAGGAAAATCTGATAAGGACAAAAATGTTGTCTAGCTCAATATCGAGCTATTGGTCACCGATTATGATGCATTGGTCTTGAACATCCCAAGCATTTACAAGCCAAACCATTAACTCCAGTTGTGCATTCATCCCTTGGATAGCCCAAAATTTGTATAAACCACAATTCTTTAATGCACGCATGGTTATATTGTCATGCATAGCTTCATTATCTATGAGATCGTGTCCGTGTTCTCGCCACTCCAACGTAGTGAAACCACCTACAAATCAGCAAATTTAACAGTTAAAACCATTTGGAAGAAAACTCGAACCATTTTTAAAGAAAAATTTGAGTTTTTTAAATGTTCACGATGCCTCCACAGGTTCTGTGTGCAGACATTGCGGATGTCCGTATGTTCTCCATGCAGAACCTGTGACAGCCCGATAAGTTTTCCTTTTAAAAATTATCGGGGTCCGCAGTTATCAAATGCATTGACCGCAGATCCCCCAAGGTGTATTTTAAAACATAAAATTCTCCTAAAAAATGAAATAAAGGCTGAAAATGAAAAATGGAATGGATAAAAATGAAGCTAAAGATGATGTGGATTACTTAGTTCTGATGATTCAAGAAATGGATGGTTGGTTCTCCCAATATCTGCTCCAAACGTTTTTTAGCCAAAAGCTCTCTATGCACCGCTCTGAACACAAAAGGTGAAAATTATTTGTTTCAACTCCTTTTTATAGTTTTTAAATGAATAAAATATTATTATTTTATTTATTTTTCACTTCAAAAGGTAATTTTTAAATATTTTTACATTTTGGAAACAGGTGTGTAATCTTTTCAATTTTTGTACAGGATACAGGATTTTTTGGTGAAAAGAATTATTTTGAAATTGAGTATAATTTTATCATTTTTTTGGGCTTTGTAAAATTACAAAAAAGCGAAACCCTGGAGTTCTCTTTTAACCCCTTTTCACGCTCTCAAAATATGAAAATATCATGGAGTAATTGACTATTCAAACTCATTAAAGGAAATGAACAATCGTCCCTTCAGTATAATTCTACCCCTTTTCTGGACTAAAATGGACTAATTACGAAAAGGTATATGTTGACGAATCATAGTCAATAGAGTTCTCTCTTGCATTATTTTATCCTTTTTCGGGTCTGAGAGACTAAATTTATGAAAAAGAAAAACCATGGAGTTTCCTTATTTTTTCTTTTGACTCCCTAAAACTCAAAAACACAGAGTTTCTCCTATATGGGACTTGTTAAAATTTAACAGTAAAGGACCTGCTGATTACAAATAGGACTGAACCACTCCTTAAGGTTCAATTTTAATACTAGGATGGACTCATCTGAAGGATGAGCTTACACAAACAAGCAAATGTTATCCTCCTCAAGCTTGACAAAAATAAAGAGGTACTTTCCACTAATGGTGGGGGAAAAAGAGAGAAAAAAAATCTAGTTGTCACCCTTGTTTAAAAAGAAGCATGCCACTCTTGAACACGACACTTTGTCACACTTGTACCTGGGTTGGGAAATATTTTTTCTGAGAGTTAATCGAACCACATTGAAAGTCTTCAGCTGGTTTCTAGGTATTAGCCTTAGGTCAAATGCTACCAAGCCATTTGTAGTGTCGTTATGTGTTCAAGAGAGAGTTAAAATAAACCATTCATTGCAAACATTTGTCTTCATTCACGTTGACCATCCCTGAGTCAGTACTTGCAAATATTTCTTCAAAACATGATCTAATGGTTTCAAGTCGTGGGATTTCCTATGCTGGGTCACTTTCTATCAACATCAGCTCATTATCTAGAAAGTTGATCTAGAATCCTATCAGTACCTTGGGATCTGCATGCCCTAATGGCAGGTTTTTGGCCTTCGAAGACAGGTTGCATCATTGACCTTTGATCGAACAATTCTATGACTATTCAACTACAATCATTCATTCACACTTCATAGATTGCACTGGAGTACTTCGAGAGCCATTTTCATTATTTGGGTTTCTCTCTCACTTGTTAGCGGCTCACATCATTGACCGGTAATCATGTGGTTTATACCATGTTTGACTTCGACATAGTCAATTGCATGGATAGATTCGTACTAGTTCGAGAAGCGAAAATGAAGACCGTGGATCTAGTTTCCACCATCCAAGCTGCGAGGAGTTTCATTATTCATGATACAGTATACTACTCATGACAGATGGTTGTGCCCATACTATGTCTACTTTTGATGTAATATTGAAACTATATATGTACCAGAACATTTAGTTAGTTCTGATTAGAGTATGGGAATGCCTACCTCAGCGATGATATATATATATATATATATATATATATATATATATATGGTTGCATTGAATGTTTTTACAGGTTTTTGACCTATGTCTCCAATCCAATTATTGGAATAATAGAGAACTTCACTCTTCAGAATCACCTCAAAATTCTCACTTTAGAGGGAAATTTGCTACACTTCATTTTGTTACCATAAAATTTGACTGTTCATATGGGTCTATCACCACCTATATCATGTTCCCTTAATTTTCTGGAATCAAGTCTTGGAATTGGAGAAAAGCTCTGTAAAACCCTTAAAAGTCTACCTGTGTAGTTTTTCTAGCCTTTCCTTGCGCATGCACGGTTGTTTGGTCAATAAAATGTGGCAATCCCCACACTTTTTGTGACTATTACCTGTGCACCCCCGCAAAAAGAAAATAAAAGAAAAAGTAAATTCTAGAAGCCTAGATGGTTGAGTATTCTCCCAACTGGAAGCTTTTAGAGTCATGATTAGTTCGAGATTTATCCCTCCACTCATGGATTTTATCCCTTGGTCCATGGAGCTCAAATTCCTTCATGAGAGGAATCCATGCCCCTCTTCATGGAACTGAAATTACCTCCATTTACCTGTAAATTGAGCTCAAGTTTCAGGTTGAAGGGTATATGCTGAGGTAGATTGTAAATGAATTACTGAAGACAATTCCCAAGAGTGCATACTTTTTACACTAGTGATTTGTTGTTGGCATGAGAATGATCACACCCTTGTGTCTATATCTTGATGCTGGTATTCAGAGAGGAAAGCTTATCAAACTAAAGGAGAAACGATTGTTTAGGATCCCGAGAGAAATCTGTACAACATAAAGGCTCAGGTTGTAAGATTACTCTTTTTATTCAAGATAATACATATGGATCTCTTTTTCTCATTGAGTTTTTCTTATGATTATTTGAAATAACATCAGTACTTAGACTCCTTGATCACTAAGTTGGATTAGATTTTATTGACTATTATATGTTGTAGATGCTTTGATTCTTTTGTCTTGTATTTGAATGTAGGTTCTACTTATTGGAGAAACCACTTTGGAGCGACGGGATAAAGCACTACATCGAACGTTTGGATTTCAATGTAGGGGCATGTCCTCTCTAATTTCTTATAATAATTCTGAAATGAAATTAATCTAGAAAAAAAGGTTTCCAAATGGATGTTTGTTTCTAGCTACTCGCTAAGTACTAGGGAGATCGCTCTTGTGTGCAAGAGGGATAATCCATGTAACACACCTATTTTCATAATGCCCATATTGGAAACGGAAAAATTAAATTGTTGTGATGCAGGAACATTCTTCAAAGTTCATAAGACTTAAGAGTATTATCACACATTTGCTAAAGGGAGTGAGTTCCCTTAATTATTTTGTTTTTTCCCTAAGTTAGTGAGATTTAAATGTAATTTGATTAATGAAGAATATCTCCTGAGTTGTAGAGATCTTATGGATGATTGAGTAATCCTAGGAAGAGTGAGGATTTTAGGGATGTAGAAGCTTAATGTAGGATTTGGTTAAGTAAAGAGTGGAATTGAGAGAAGCTTTAAGAAATATTAAGAGATTGTTGGATCTGAACTGAAATTGGTTCATGAATCCTTTTTGTATATATTTGTAAGAATTTTGAAACAAAACATAAAAAAAAGAAAAGAGAGATGATTGGAGAGATTGGTTCGAGATTAGAGGTTGGCTTGAGGTTAGCTCGAGGTTCGCTGAGGTTGGATAGTTAAGAGAGTGAGAGTATGATGAGGTAGAGAGAAGTCATTTTAATGTGTGTTTGTAGGCTCAAAGAAGCCGTATTTTTGTAACAAGATTAAATTTTAATAAATATTGTATAATTTGTAACTATTATCATTTGTTTAGCCATGAATTGTAAATCATGTATGATTGTGTGAATTGTGGCGTGCTATGTTATTTAATTAGAATTGTTGTTTAGGTTTCAGATTGGATTGACCAGTACGATATGATCCTAAGTAGTTCTTATTATGGAGGATTGAGACTCTATGTGTTAATTTATTAATTGTACAGCCGAGGAATATAAATGTCCAAACCAAATAGAAATAGCATATCTTGCAGCTACATGAGTCTATTGATGAATCATGGACAAGAGGAGCAAGGAGTAATGATTGATCATGGAAAACACAACTCTGTTTGTTTTCCAAAAAACTCAGGGATTTCAGAACAGAGGCAAGCATGAGAAATGGACGGTCATGATCAGATCACGGATCTGAAAAGAGAAGGATTAATGGATGATATTTCATCAAAATATCAGTTGGAAAGATGTGATTCAAAGAAGGCAGAGCAAGTTAGGACCATTAGATCTCGTTGGATATCAACGACAGATAGAAAATCACAATATCACAAACTGAAGGTTTAATTTTTTAAGACATCACAGATATGTTAGTTTATTTGCGATGCAGCGAGAGTCAGACACATGTTAGTGTATCGCAAGTGTGCACACCACAATGTTTATTGTTTAGAATTATCGGTAAAGGGTGAAGTCCGCAGGCAATGATTATCATAAGGCAAAGAGGTATGGAAAACTGTTGGATCTGCAAAGATCTACATTAGAGATTGGTGTCACAGCTTTGCATTGGTGATCGTACTGATTTCTATTTAAGTTACAACTTATGTGTGTCAGATTGCGATGAGTCCTGATTGAATATCGTGTTGTGGGACCGAGAATCTGTTCCACGTGCAGTAAAGGATTAGGGTATGTATAGTCTGTTTAAAGTAAGAAATGTTGATTGCTACTGTATGTATGTAAATAATTCATGATAAGAGTAATATATTGTGTAATGCAAAGGGGAATTTAATATTTAGGCCCATGAACCATAGGGTCCACAGGGTTATATTAAAATGCAGTTTCGGCTGCATCATTTTTGGTATCAGAGCGAGAGTAGGGCTCTTTGGAGTTTTTTTTCAAGGATTGAATTTTATTCTCAGTATGTTGCAGGTAGCTGTGACAATGGACAAGGGAGAAAGTGAAGAAATTGCAGCAAGAGATGTTGTAATTAGTTGGAAGAAGAACTTAATAGCAAATAGTGGAAAGTAAATCAACATGGTTATTTTCCAATCCAAGGAAATCTTAAGGAGATAAATTCATTGGAATATATCACAGTTATGAGTTATATTTTAATATTTGGTATAATTTGAATTAGTTTCACAGTGAAGAGAATGATAGCATCCAACACCCAACAACAGACTGTGTAAAGGGAGGAGAAGTCGTGTCAGTGGAAAATATAGCAAAGGAGATTGTTGTAGAGAAGCAGAGAATAGCAGAATTCTCAAACAGAGAGGGGCAGGTGAGCATTGGTTACAAAATCCTTACAACATTGGAATATGAGGAGCAGGAATGCTCAAAAGAGGTTTTGTTGCAGAAACCTAAGGAAGTATACCAAGAGGATGACTTGGTGTAGGTGACAAGTAGAGACTTGTTACAAAGAAATGAGAGAGTATTATTGTAAGCTCACAATGGGCAAAAGGAGTCCACATAAAGAAGTCGGGATGAATATTAAGGGTCATGAGAGAAGCCACAGCATAAAGAAGAAAGATGCCAAGGAAAATGGCAAGGAAAATAAGATGAGTCAAGAGGAACTTGACAAAGACATTGCTGAATTGAAAGCAATTATGGATGCAATAACAATGTTGCTTGAAGACTATGAAAGGGGCAAAATTTATGGTTGGACTACGAAAAGAAAGAAGATAAAATGGAAGTTGTTGCAGAAACATATAAAGAAGAGAATGTACATCATATTAAGAGAAGAACTCAGAGAAGCCAAATTAAAGGTGAAAGATGGTTATTGTAGATCTAAGAAAGAATTTTACCTTACTGAGGAAGGAATTATTGATGATTTTCTGAACTACTGGACAAGTTCAGATCAACTGAGAAATGCGATGAAGGAGACATAAAAGGAATAGGAGCTTTGTATATGTGAACCTAATATTTTGTGTATGTATGCAGGTGATGAACAACCTTTAGAGGATGTATTTATGCAGGTTGATGAAGAAATGAAACTTTTAGAGGAGATGGTTGTAATAGAAAAGTTCTTGATTGAACATGTGTTAAAAGATAGTGAAGATGGACAACTGTTGAATACTACTATGGAAGATGGAAATGATGAATCTAGTAAGACTTGGAAAAATGATAGCAGACAATCTAAAGACAAAAGGAAATTGTAGATTGAAAAAGGAGTAGAAAGGTAGTATGAAGGTAGCCTTATGACAGGGTTAAATGAGAGTATATGTACAGTGCAAACACTTGAGGTAATGGGATTATCTCTTCAAATTATACTAAAAAATTATGAACCTGTATTGATAATTGATGGACAAGAAATTATTTTGAGAGGACATAATGGAGCATCAGTGGAAAGAGATATTAAAAAATATTGCATTGTGGAAAATGGTAAAACAAAAATTTATAAGGAAAATTCGGTCCAAGGAGGTACAACTAATCCATTATTGGAAATGAACAAGAAAGGAAAGGAGGAAAGTCAGGAACTTAAGGATAAGTTGGCAGATATTAATGCACATCAGAAAATTGAAGACAATGTTATCTGTAGAAATTGAAAAATGAGTAAAGGTGAATGTGATGAACAAACTGGAAGAAGGCAAGCAATCTCAGAAGATGAAGGTAAGGTTGGTTTCATGAACTATGCATTTTCAGTGAACAACAAAGGGGTTTAATGGATTATGATATTCATGGTGATAACTATAATTTTTACTGTTGTAAAAGGGACTTTAAAGTGGAATGGAAAATCTATTGCATATGGTAATTTTGTTTCCTCTACAGAAACAAAGAGAACATTAGCTTCTAAAGTTAGAGATTGGCAGATTTGATTGAAAAGAAAGAGGGATGGAAAAAGAAACTTAGTGGTTTACAAATTTGTAAGGGAGAAAAGGAAAGAATAAAAAGAAATGTGAAAGGAAGGAAGGCCAAAGAGGAGAAGAAATGACATGATTCAGAAATTAGAAAACATTCAGAACAAAGTAGAAATAAATAAGACTTTTCCAACACAAGACAATATGAAGGAGGATATGACAAGTCAAACATGTCATATGCACATCAAGGGGATGATAAACCAGAGAAAACTTGGAGCAGAGGTAATGAGGAAAAAGGTGGAAAAGGTAATATGTTTTATGATTCTGAATTATTAACTATAGAATATGTTTTTCAAGATAGAAGACATACTTCTTTTGGACATATATTTGTTTATGCAAATATGAGGGAGCATGCAAGTTCTGGAGATGCAGAAAGTCAGTTTTTCGTATGGAAACAAGAAGATGAGAGAAAGCAACTAGTTAATGCAGAAGTTTGGAGTGGAGGGAAGAGACTTGATATAACTCTTATACAAGTCATTGCAGAAGAGAAAGAAGAGTGCAGAGGATGTGAAATTACAGTCCATAAACAAATTTCGTTTTTGATCCAAATAAGATTTAAATTTTAAGAGTTTATCTTGAGTTTACAAATGAGAAATTGGGTGAACAATTTTGTTAAATTTAATGTGAATATGGAGACAATTGAACAAGGTTCAATAACTAAAAATTTTTGTATCTAATTGAGAGTGTACAATGAGAAGGTCACATGTTCTTGTGTCAAACAAGTAATAATGTTATTTTGAAATTGAGAAGAGTCCACTCAAGATATTGGATAATTGGATGATGAAAATAACAAAGGTGATAGGTATGGGAATTTTTCAAATTCAAAAAATAAAGAAGAGATGGAAAGAAAGTGTTTTGGAAACAGGAGAAGATGTTGGTCACAGGGTCAGAAATAAAAATATATTTTCAAGTACAATACAATGGAACTACTGGAGAAGACATGAAGGTGAAGTTAAGTATTGTTGAGATAATGACAAGACAACAACACACAGAGGTACAAAAAGTTATGTTTCTTGAAGACATTCTTATGTTGAATATCAGTATCAAAACACTATGCAGTGGAGATGCTCATGATAGTAGATCAAAAGGATATCCAGAACATAGAGTTTGGCATCCAAGAGAAGGAGAGAATGCAACAAATACACTTGCAATTGAAAAAGGTCAGACAACCAGTTGGAAGATGAAGCTTAAGGAAGTTTACAACAAAGGAAATTGGAAGACTCATGAATAGGAGTCCATGACTTTTTTCAACCTGGGGAGTCTGATCTGGGAGAATTCTTCAAAGTTAATAAGACTTAAGAGTCTTATCACACATTTACTAAAGGGAGTGATTTCCCTTAATTATTTTGTTATTTTCCTAAGTTAGTGAGATTTAAATATCATTTGATTAATGAATAATATCTTGTGAGTTGTAGAGATCTTAGGGATGATTGAGTAATCCTAGGAAGAGTGAGGATTTTAGGGATCTAGAGGCTTAATGTAGGATTTGCTTGAGTAAAGAGTGGAATTGAGAGAAGCTTTAGGAAATATTAAGAGATTGTTTGATTTGAACTTAAATTGGTTCATGAATCCTTTTTGTACATATTTGTAAACATTTTGAAACAAAAGAGAAAAAAAAAGAAGAGAGAGGATTGGAGAGATTGGTTCAATATTAGAGGTTGGCTCGAGGTTAGCTCATGGTTGGCTGAGGTTGGATAGTTAATAGAGTGAGAGTATGATGAGGTAGATAGAAGTCATTTTAATGTGTGTTTTCAGGCTCATAGAAGCTGTAGTATTGTAACAGGGTTAAATTTTAATAAAGATTGTATAATTTGTAATTATTATGGTTTGTTTAGCCGTGACTTGTAAATCCTGTATGATTGTGTGAATTGTGGCATGCTATGTTATTTAATTAGAAATAACATATCTTGCAGCCACATGAGTCTATTGATGAATCGTGGATGAGAGTAGCAAGGATGAAGGATTGATCGCGGAAAACACAACTGTGTTTTTTTCTTTTCTAAAAACTCAGGGATTTCGGAACGGAGGCGAGTAGGAGAAATGGATGATCATGATCAGATCACAGATTTGAAAAGGGAAGGATGAATGGACGAGATTTCATCGAAATATCAGTTGGAAAGATGTGATTCAAAGAAGGCAGAGCAAGTGAGGATCGTTAGATCTCGTTGTAGATCAATGACGGATAGCAAATCGCAATATCACAAACCGGAGGTTTAAAGTTTTAAGACATCGCAAATATGTTAGTTTCTTTGCAATGCGGTAAGGGATGAAAGGTGAGACGCAGCGAGAGGCAGCCACATGTTAGTGTATTGAAAGAGCGCACACTGCAATGTTTATTGTTTAGCATTATCGGTTAAGGGTGAAGCTTGCGTGCAGCGATTATCATAAGACGAAGAGGTATGGTAGACCGTTGGATCTGCAAAGATCTACGGTAGAGATTGGTGTCGTAGCTTCGCATCGGTGATCGTGTTGATTTCTATTGAAGTTGCAAGTTATTTGTGCTGGATTGCGATGAGCCCTAATTGAATATTGTTTTGTGGGACCGAGAATCGGTTCCACGTGCAGTAAAGGATTTAGGTATGTATAGTCTCTTTAAAGTAAGCGATGTTTATTGCTAGTGTATGTATGTAACTAATTTCCAATAAGAGTAATCCGCTGTGTAATGCAAAGGGGAATTTAATATTTGGGCCCATGAACCATAGAGTCCATGGGAGTATATTAAAATGCAGTTTTGGCTGCATCAAGTTGACATGTCCCTTCTTTCCTGAGAGGGAGGAGGAGATACTCTTTGTGGAGCAACTCCTTTTCTTGGAGTAGGTCTTAGTGTAGGTCTTGAAGAAGTTCTCATTAGAGAAATTTTAAGGTAAAAAAAGGGCCTAAAAAAATTTAAATTTTATATGAAAAAGTAGGATTCAATATGATAATGTCAACCATGAGAGATGATTCATAATTTTGGAGTAAAAAGGTAAAAAAATTAAAATTAAAATTAAAAAAGAAAGCTACTTTTTCAAATCGTATTTTCAACTATCTCCCTAAGATTTTACTCAAACTTCGAGTGGAAGGAATCATCGGATGTGGAATTTAATTTTTCATCGAAATCACTACCCACATCGCATACTTTTGATGGACTCTACTACACAAAAAATCTAAAATACATGAAAAAGTGTGATATGCATTTCACATTTTTTCGTGTAGTAGAGTCTAAAAAAAGTATGCAACGTGGGTACTACTTGGATGAAAAATTAAATTCTACATCTAACGAGTTCTCCCACTAACAATTTGAGTAAAATGGAAGGGAGATAAGTTGAAAAAACTATTTTTTTCTTTCTTCCCTCCAAAACTTGATGAGGTAATGTAATCTTATTTTATTATTTCCACTATTATTTTATAATATTCCTTATGAATCCCATTTTAGACCTCAAAATTTCTTCTTCCATGGCTGTTCTTTGAGTGGGATGAAAAATCTTGAGAATCTTCACTTGGATTTGGAATCTTGCCTTTAGACATGAGCTTAGACTCTTCTTGAGTGCAAGTAGCCCATATTTTATCAAAGGTAGGTGTATTTTCTCTGCCACTGATGCTTGATGCAAAATAATCCTAGTAATTAGGCAGACCATTGAGTGTTATAGCTACAAGTTTCTTATCCAGTACACTTTCATCAATAGCCTTGAGTGGTCTCTTAATTGATAGATCCTTATAAATTATGATTCCATTATATCATTATTTTTCACATTTATATCATGAATTTGATTCCTTAGAATTTTAAATTGACTAATGTTGTTGATGGTGTATGATTTAGTGAGAGCATCATACATTTCCATGGAATATTTAAGATCAACAATACAAGGATTCATATGATCTCTAAAACATTATACAATGATGCTGATGGAAATTATGTCATCTTCTTGCATCCTTTCTTCTTACTTGAACAACTGGTTTAGTAACTTTTCCTTTCACAATACGTAAGACCTTATTTCTTGTAAGAACAAGGTAAATTCTAGTATTCCATGCTCTGAAGTTTGTAGCTCCCTTAAGCTTGTTTTCTGCCTTCATGAATGAATTCATGATGAAGATGACCAACCAAGAAAAAATATTTAGTATGTCAGTTCCCTTTAATGTTATCTCAATTCTCTTCAAGGTGATCTCAATGCTCTTCTCCTTCACCAAATATTTAATATCACGTTTATTTTCTAGTAGAAAACAAGACGAACACTTTTCCAACTAATAACAACTTTGAGTGATACAATTTGACTTCTTTAGAGCATGTTTAGATAATTATAATAATTAATAAGTTATACTTTGACTTCTTTAGAGCATGTTTAGACAATTCTAATAATAAAGAAGTTATACTTGAGAATTTAAACCATTAACTTCAGTAGAGCAATAGAGATCACAATAAGACAATGGAACAAGACACACCAAAATTTTATTGGGAGAAGACCCTAGAAGGGGAAAACCCGGTAATATTTCCTTATCATATAGAGTTAAATTCATCAAAATGTACATCAGAATATCCCAATCAAAATTCCAATCATTGACCTCAATAATTGCTAAGTCAAGCCAGTCAAAAGAGAGAAAAAATCAATGAACTTCTCACAGTCAAAGTCTAAATAGGAAGGCCAAATTTCAGCCTCAAGCTACTATTAATTCTATAATAAAAATTTCGGTCAAAATTCAGTAATTGACCTATGATAAACTCTCGGTCAATGGCCCAGAAACATAAACAAGTATTCAGTCAAAGTACATTCAACAAACCACAGCAACTTCAGACTCCAAACCTCAGTTAATATCTCGGTCAAACAAAAGATAAATGAACTCAAGTCAATTCTATTAATCATGAGTCAAATAAGATGGATAATGCGAAAAATAAGTCACTTCTTCTTTTCTTCGCATGTGTGAACAAATCTCGTTGTGATTTGTTGAATGAGTGATCATTTTCATACCAAATGAGGTCCACGAATGTCAATATATATGTGATTCAAGAGGATGGTTTTGAACTTGGGGTAAAACCCTTTCAACTATTGAGGTCAACTTGTTCATTTGAGGTTGACTTGGATAGCTAGAAAATAATTAATTTAGTATTTTTTTTTTCAAATGAAAATACTGACCACAACAACTAATTCTCAACATGCTAATGGAATGAAGGAATATGGAATTTTGTATAGCAAAACATATGGTTTTAGGTTGGTTGGATATAGTGAGAGTGATTGGGAAGGGAGTGTAGATGATAAGAAGAACACATCATATTGTCTTTTTCATTTGGGTTTGAGATTCATTTTACGGGATTCCAAAAAACAACCAATTGTTTAGCTTTCTACAACTGAAGTTAAATATGTTGCATCAATAGGGGTAGATTGTTAAGCAATTTGGATGAAAAGAATGTTGAAAGACTTATGGCATGAACAAAAATAAACAATAAAAAATTACCGTCACAAAAATTCTACAATTTCTTTATCCAAAAAACAAATTTGACAAAAGAAGTAAAAAAATTGACAGAAGATATCATTTCATTGGGGAGTTGATCAATAATGGAAAATTCATTTTGGAACACTACAGATCTCAAGATGAATATGTTGACATCTTCACCAAAGCATTAGAAAAGGAAAGTATCCAAAAATATTGATAGTCATCTTTCATTGTGTGTGAGAAGAAAAAAGTGAAGTCGACATAAAAATAGAGATTTTACTGTGTGAAACTATGTTGTAAAAATAATTTGTAAATTGTCGTTTTTCTGTGCTTGGTGAAATGAGCTAAAGCATTCCTTTATTTTGTAAAATATATTATACTTTCATAAAAATATAAAATCTAAAGATATTTCCTTGGACTTCATTCTGGAAAGCTCAATTATGATATGCTTACTACATTGTTCTTTACCTCTTTCTTACAAAAATAAATCTATACTAATTTAAAAAAACTTCAACAAATAACATGAAAAAAACAATTATGATTTGCATGCTACATTGTTTATTGTTCTTTACCTTTTTCCTTGAAAAATAAATCTATAAAAACTTCAACGAGTGACATTTAAAATCTTGTCTACTGAATATGACATTATTTTTTTGAATAAAGAAAATAAAAACATAGTAAATTAAATTAATCATTATCTACATAATAATGTTTAGAAACATGGTAAATTAAATTAATTATTATCTACATAATAATGTTTAAAATTTAGCTTATAGAAACTACCATGCTGAAATTATAGGAATGCTAACAAAGTCATTGTAATTTAAATACAAATGTCGGAGCCACAGCCAAACACTAAATGATTGACATTGGTACCAGACCCTCTGGTTCCCATTGGAAATCTATATATATGGAGCTATTAGTTTATTAATGGGCAAGACTGTATATGCCACCAGTTACATTTAACTCAATATATTAGTGGACCAATGGTATATACTACCCCACCCAATAATGGAGAGATACCTCCCCGATGTCAAAATAAGTGTCCAGATTCAACGGCCTTTGGACAAATTGCCTCCAACCTTGTTTATTGTAATGTTTATTGTAAGAACTTGTTGTCTTACCAATAAACCAACACCACCACAAGACGATAGGGACCGAACTCTCTAGCGTTTCATTTTATGCTATTATTGTCTCCTTCCCATCCTATCTTCCATCCAAAATGTTGGGAACCAGACTCACTGGTCTCACTTTGTGATATTATTTTGTCATTCCTATCTTATCTTCTGTAATGTCATATCAATGTTATCATGAGGATCAAAAGAATCCTTATTGGTAAAATCATTGAATTTATAAAATATATTTCAAGAATATCTTACAATCTACAAGCAATATTTTAGCTTACGGATCAGACCTTATGGCTGTTATGCCAACCTTCATGAGGATCAAAAGAACTTTTATTGGTAAAATCATTGTATTTATAAAATATATTTGAAGAATATCTTACAATCTCCGAGCAATATTTTAGCTTACGGATCAAGCCTTATGGCTATGACAACCTTCATATTCAAAGAAGTTTATAAGTAAAATTCTCAAAGAAGTTTTAAAAGTAAAATAATTTAATTTATAAAATTTATTTGAACAATATCTTAGAATGTAAGAGAATTATTTTAGCTTACGAATTACTAAAAGCTTATGGTTGAGCTCGTTTTCATATTCGATTTTTTTAGCAAAGAAAAAACCAACATGTCTTTCTTTCATATTAAATATTCAGTTGTTTACCTATCTGGAGTTGTTTACATATGGATGAAGCTACGTAAATATAGTAACATACAACAGAGAATTATGAAACAAAAGACGAATAAATGGACAACATACAACTTCAACATATATTGCCCCCAAGAAAAACAAATACCATTATGAGAAGTTGATTTTTTTTGCAGCTAGTCTAATCTCTCCCTATATAGATATCTATTTGTGTTCCACCTTTGATGATGCATCTGCCATGTCATTTCGTTCTCCGAAAATATGGGAAAGGTGACTTCTTTGAAAAGATTAATCAAAAACCTTATTCTTTCCAACCAATTACTAAGTATAGGAAGGTCAACATTTTATAAGAGGGTCAAAAGATGAAACTTCATGATGTAGTCCATCACTACTTTTGAATCACCGAAAACCTTTAATGACTGAATGTCTAACCATCGTGCAGATAATAAAACACCCCAAACCCCAAAGAGCTATAATCTCCGCCCTAGTTTTGGTGCTTCTTCCACTATTTCAACTAAAATTATAGTAGTCCAGGCTTAATGAAGATGAAAGCTTTACTTCCACATTTATAATTGCTAGCAGCCTATCACCTAGTGGAAATCCGTGCCAAATATTTGTTGCCAGTGTGCGTCTCGATGTACCTTTATATGCTACAGGCCCAATTTCACTCAAACATGTTTTCAAGTGAATTGTCAAAAATAATGACATTCTTACATTTCTAGATACCCCAGAAAATATATATATAAAAAGTGTGCCAAATTCCTTATGGCCTCACCACCAATAATGCAGACAGCCAACATTGAAAGAGGAATTCCAGTTCACAAGTATATTCAATATTTCCATCACACCAACCCAAGAAACCTCAAATAGACAGTTTAGACAGAGATGGATGACGTTCTATTGTTCCAATTTGCATAGAGCACATCTCCAGGGACCAATAAATCCACGCCTACACAAATAGGCTTAGATTTATTGGCTGAGGAAGATGTTAATCGATTTAATATAATAGTGTGAATAGCTAAACTTCATTTTCAATATTATATTTCATAGTGATAATAATTAAATTTGATATTAAACATCGCCTAAACTATTAAAAAAAATATTTACTATGATAAAAAATATATATTCTCGTTCGTCCTTCGGCATCAAAGTATGCGAGCAACTTCGCTATTGAATAGAGCTAAAATTCGATTTTACTAGGATATTGTTGTGGCCGCCCTTCTGCTCAACACTTCATTCGCTAATTGTCATGCAAAAGTATGGAGACAATATTTGATTCCCATAGAATGTGCCTATGGCCACCTTCTTATATTGTACATATGCATTTGTTATATGTAATTGAAATAAATGTACAAATTAGATTGTAAGTTAAGGAATTGTATATATGCCCTTTTTTTCTATGAAATTGAATTTATTCTTAATTTATTCTTATAATTATGATTTTTTCATTTAATACAATAATAATTTATTAATTAAATAAAGAAAATATTTCTAAGATATGTTATGATTAATCTATTTAAAATGGTTAGTTGTGTTTATGTATTTCTAAGAAGTTGGTGAACCACATTTAATTTCAATTTTAAAAAAGAAAATATAAAAAAAAATTATATATATATATATATATATATATATATATATATATATATATATATATATAATTTATTATAATTAAAAATTATAAAATATTATTATTTAATGTATATGATTAATCAATTACTTTACTATAAAAATAATAGCTATTAATTATTAATAACTATTTACAAATATGATGACTTATCAGTATAATAAAAAACAATACATAAATTAAGTAATGTTACTATTAACATTAAGTTTCGTTTTATCATTTAACTAAAAAATGCCTATAAAATAGATCTAAACCAAGAATGTGACACAATGTACATGGATTTTCCTTATTAGAAACACAATGTACAGGATTTTCCTTATTAGAAGCTCGATATTTTCTGGACTTAAAGTTTGAATTCCTTTAAAATTTAGCTGCTGAAAACCTAATTTATTTTATAACACTTGCATTACAATGAAATTACCATTGTGCCTAAATTTTTCAGGAAATTTGATTAGATTATGAAAAAAAATATAGTACCAAAATGTCCCACTACTTTTAGCTTCAAGTTGTAGTTGTACACAAGTTGTAGGTGTAGTTGTACTATTGCATAAGTTTTCATTTCTTAAAATGTGATTAGCTTCAGGTTGTGGGTGTATTATTCGTTTTGATTTTTTAAAATTTGGATAATGAATAAAACTCATTATGGAAAATAACATAGTAGAGTAGCAATGTGTAGGTTTTAGATTTATTGCGCTGAGAGGTATATTCTACAACCCAGTATAATAAATAAACAATTTAAAATATAAAATAAATTTAAACAATATAAATATAAAATATGGATAGGTTTATGAACACTAACGCAGCCTAAGCTGCTTAAAACCCACACTATACATATAAAAATGCAATAGTATACCTTTCCCCAAAATAACACTTTCTTATTTGAAACTGGTAACCAATAATCAGATTATTTCGTTTCTTATAAAAGAAATAATTACTCATATTATGTCATTTCATATTTACAATCCGATTTTGGTTAAAAACAAAAAATGCCAACATACGTAATTATTGGGCCACAGCTATACTCATTTACAATTTGATCAATCTTCACCTATCTGGAGGCTCTTTTCATATGCACATAAACCAAAACAATATAGTGTAATCGCTTTTCATTTTATGTGAAGCTATTTAATTAAAAAAACGACAATGTGTCAACTCCGTTGATCGTTCTAATGTGTCCTTCACCCAAATCTGCATCAACCTTCGTAAATCGGACGATCATCACATTCCATCTTCCTCTAATTCCCCAATCTGACAATCATCGCAAATACAACTAACCTAAAGGTTAATGTATCAAAGATGTGCGATATAAGTGGTTTTTTCAGTTCCACGCGTCACTACCTTAGGCTAATCGCACGATCCCATAAAAATACCATTTCCCATTTCAGATCACGCAAAAACTACTTACCAGTTTTCAAAAATCGCTCCATCATTTAGTTGACCTAAGAAATGCGGTTGTGGCCTCTTCTTGTTTACTCACTGAGTCACGGGTACTACTTTGTTCAACTTCCTTTTTCTCTGAATCGAGGATTTGAATTTCGTAGACCAAATTTGCTTCACGGATTCCATGAAAATTTTATATATGAAACTCGCCACGTCTTCATGAGATGAATTTTTATTTCAAAAACTCAAGTCCGATTCCACCCTATTCTTCACACTTTTATGCAGTCACTTATGACATCAATTTGAGGGGCAAGTTCTGTGTAATGGCATCGATCCAAGAGTAATCGAGCCATGGATATGTGTCCAATGTGAATTGATGACTAGTCTTTAAATATGGTATTCATGTAGAATTACAACATGAATGTTGACCTCACAATCTCCTGAATTCATTTTCTATCATTATGTCCATAATTTCACTATTCAATTGGATTCTTAAAGCCAATATCCATACCTTTCTGCACGTTGTTCCATTTTCACCATCGATCCATTCTGTGATCAATGGTTGCTTGTCTACACTCTGATTTTATTCTTCATTTTTCCATCTCTTGCATATATAAATATAATACCAATTCTTTGATTCACATAATTTCATCAATCAATGCATACTTGACCAAGTTCAAAATCAAATTCCTTCATATATATATAATTAAATAAATACAAAATATTTCTTCTCTCTAGCCTGATATTCTAATCAGTGGCCTTTTCACACAATTTCTAGCCCGTAGGCTTTCAATCCAAACTCTATCTTTCTAAAACTTACTTTTCTATCTTTTGAGACATTACAATTTATAATTATGGTTCTTAAACCAATTTTGGTTTCAGATCCTTTATTTTCTCAACAAAATCTTGAATATCCTCCAAGTCCTCATTTGACTCAAATAATCCCTAAGGATCCTCTCTGATCCTAAAATAATGAACCAATTCCTAATCTAAGATTTACAAATAATTTCCAAATCTCTCATTCTCCTAATTCTCTCATGTTCTCCAACATTTGGGAACATTTAAAAAATGACTCACAAATAATTAATAAATTCTTATTTTAAATGTCTCACTTAATTCACCCAAGATATTTAAAATTACATCAATTTAATACATAAGAAACCAATTTTCTTTGAAACACAAGGCCCCTATGTCTATCAAAATACAAAGAATTTTCTGAGCCTAATGCCCCTGCATCAGACTCCCAAGGTTAAAATAATCATGATCTCCCTATCATGTGCTCTTAATATTTGTCTTCCTGGATCCCATACTCTATTCTGTTGTTGTCAATAAGCTGCAAAGTCTTCCTCATTATTCAACTGCATTTTTCCATGCTTCCATGCTTTATTCTGCATCTTCCCACTAGCTATTCTTTCACAGTCTGTTATTGCCTTACTCTTGTTGCTTCTGCTTCATTTCTTTCCTGTTGGTTTCTTCTTCTAAGACACTTTCATCATTATCCTTCTTATCAGTTCAATTTCTTTGTCTAATGTATCTTCAGACTGCTGATTACTTCCACCTCTTGATTGCTGAACTTTTATTTTTTCTCCCGCCCTGTCATCCTTACCCTCTTATTTACTACAATTAATAACTTCTTCCTGCTTGTCATTTATGACAATTTCTTTGTCTTATTTCTTCAGCAATTTCTTGGACTGATATTTAGTCTGCCATTTACTACCATCTTCTTTTCTTTTCTTTAATTTTTTCTCCTGGACCAAACATTCATTAGTCTTTTCAAGAGTACCTACAATCATAAACCAATTATCCAAATTAAAATAATAAGGCTTCATTGTCTTTTCTTCTTTTGGTAACATCTCAATTTGTTGCTCTGAAATTTCCTCCTCTATCAGCACATTAGTATGTTGATTCAACTTATCTAAATATTTCTCTAGATTGTCAGCTAGTCTCTATTCCATATCATCCATTTCAAGGATGTCCCTTTCCTCTGGTCCATAAAAATGAACTTTTTCATTCTCATTCAACTTTGAATTTACAACCTGAACACGTATTCTTTGTTTTTCTAGCCTCTTCTCCAAAATACTTAACTCATGCCATAAATATGTCATCTCATTTGAAAAATACTTTGTACAATCCTCACTATCTTCTTCTTTGTCACAAATCAAGTTTCTTGGTGACACTATCTCTTCATTCTTCATCAAAATAGAATTTTGATCCTCCATCTCTGTGATAGTTTTAGTTGTCTATCCATCACTCTTCCTTTAGCCATTTAAGAAAATAAATTTCTTTTTATCATTACTAATAAAAAATTCCTCATCATCAGACATAATTGTCTCACCTCCACTGAAACAATTTCTTTCACAAAACAAGGAATTTATGAACTCCTTTTGTTGCAATAACTCAACTCAATCTTCATCCAAAAGACAGTCATCATCATATTTTTCTTGGCAACTTTCAGCCTCACTCAATACAGTTTCATAAAATGGTTTGTCTTCTACAATACTTGCATTCACACACAGCTTGTTAGTTTTAAAACCATAAAACCTTATGGCCTCATATGATGATTTAATCACCAAATCCTCTAGCTATTCCAAATCATCTATATATTTCAAAAATTCTTCAATGGTATTCTCTTCAATCCCCTTAAGCCTTTCAATTGATTTCTTGATTTCCATATTTTGGCCATCATCATGAGTTAAAATTTCTCTGCTCTCAATATTCGCAATATGTTGAAAAGTAAAACTTTTACCCAACTGTGTATGGACATTTACATGAGATCTTGCTATCCCATCTTCTTCTTTTATAACAATATTAGTAGTTTTTCCTTCTTCACATGTTCTACCTGCAAACATACAAAATTTATCAAATTTAAAATCATGTGACATCTTGGTCTCACTTGAAGTTTCATTCTTCAAGTACTTTCCCAAATACTAATTTATTCTGAGTAATTTTTCCTTCATTCGAGCATTTATCATTTTCTCTTTATTCATCTGTAGCTTATGCCACCTTAATTTTTTTCTTACAAGAAAACCACACCTCTGGTCTTCCTCATTCCTTTGTAACAAATCCAGTAACACCTCAAGTTGGACTTCTATCTCAACTTTCTCTCTCTCATACTCTTCCTTACTTAACTGTCTCCATATTCCATTTACCTTGGCATCTTCCTTCTTTACTTTTATTCTATTGTGGTCTCTCTCAGAACCTCTGCCATTTCTACTATGACTATCAGTAGTCATTTTATTCTCCATTTCTATCTTCATGAGTTCTTTACTCATTCATCATGAGTTGTACTAATGTTAGGTCCCTATATTACTAGTATAGTCCCTTATTGTTGTTAGTGTAACCCCTACCCCTTGGTATTGTACCTGTGTTCCCCATGTATACATTGGTGCCTAAATTATTATTATTGTTAGGTTGGCTAGGATTACATCAGTGGCCCAATATAGTACATTATGTGTCTCATACCCCATATATAGAAAGGAGGTTTTGTAAATTGTATCATCCAAGAATTTTTCATTTATGTAATGTATTGGAGGTTTCCCCCTCGAAGTGGCTCATTTCTAAGGCGTTGATATCCCTTTTCTTCTATTTTTGAAGCTGGTTACACAACATTTGGTATCAGAGGTTTGGATTCTAGGGTTTTGCTGCTCCAAACAGGTCATCGTGGCATTTTCGCTATAACGTTTTTTCTACGAAGCTTCAGAAGCTGAAAGTTTTAGGGTGCGAAGCCGAAATCCTGAGGAAGCTTGTCTAAACATTTCAGAGCTTGGTCCACAATATTTTCGGAGATATCATCTGTGGAAGTTAGGTCTTTTTTCAAGCTCCTAAACAGGTCATTGTGGCATTTTCGCTATAATTTTTTTTCTACGAAGGTTCAGAATCTGAAATTAATATGGTGCGAAGCTGAAATCCTGAGGAAATCCGTCAAAAAATTTCAGAGCTTGGTTCGCAATATTTTTGGAGATATGATCTGTGGAAGGTAGTGCTTTTTCAGGCTCCTGAATTGCATCTCAAAGAGGTGATCGTGGGAAAAGTTCAATAACTCTCTCTCTCGGCATCGGATTGGAGTGCCGTAAAAAGTGGTTGCAAGTACACAGACTGTAGTTTATTGGCTATCAATTTCAGAGACAAAGGATGAAACAGTGACACGTGGAAAGTCATGCAAGTTCGCTCTACTAAACCAGTCCATAATTAGGTCATTGTGGGAGATTGGACACAACTTTGTCTTGGAGAATCCAAATCAGGTCATACTTGTGGCATTCAAAAGAAAATTCAGAGGGATACTACAGTGCTGAATTTCAGATATTGAAGATCTACAATCACAGAGATAATACAATTTCAATATCGAGCTCCTCAAAGCAAGAAAAAGGTGTGTATTTTTTTCAAAATTGCACAAGTCTTGTTTGAATAATCAAGTTAAATTGATCCCAAGGGCATATTGTAGAATATATATCAGTATTGGATTCTAAAATGGCCCCTAAAAAGAATTCAACACCCATTAAGCCTTCAGAAGGCTCTACTATGACTCATGAAGATGAAGAATGGCAACATGACATATCAAAATTACAAGAGCAAATTTCGCTTTCGCAAAGAACAACAAAAAATGAAATGGAAGTTTTGAAGAAAGGCGTGGAAACTAAGATGGATGGTTTGAAGAAAGGCGTGGAAGCTAAGATGATTGGTTTGGAAGCTAAGATGGATGGCATGGAAGTGGGCATGGAAGCTAAGATCGATGAGAAAATGGAAAACATGAAGAATTTTCTAAAAGCAGACATGGAAGGTTTGACAAAGTTTATACAAGAAAGGTTTCCTAATGGTGAAAAGATAGTAGAAGAACCCCATGATGAGAACAAAATAAATGTTAATTGTGATTTCATAAACTCTAATGTTGGCGGGAAGAACCACCATATTCCAAAGATGGATATGAGGAAGTTTGATGGAAAGGATCCTGTAACATGGATACTATAGATGGAGCAATATTTTGATCTACATAACGTACAAAACACACAAAAGGTACGCATTGCAACTTTACATTTAGAACAAAATACATTTGTATGGTATCAATGGCTTTGCTCCCGTAAAAAAATTGTCACTTGGTCAATTTTTACGGAGGAAATGATAGCACATTATGAGGATACAAAGAGCAACACCTTCTTTAGCCAATTGATAAATCTCAAACAAAAAGGTTTAGTGGGGCAGCACATTGAGGACTTCCAAAAATTGAATATAAGGGTAACTAATATTCCATAGGAACACAGGATTGATCTCTTCTTAGGTACTCTAAAGGATAACATCCAACATGAAGTTCGTGTTTTGGAACCCGATTCATTGTAGAAGGCATTCAGGTTGGCAAGAAAAGTTGAATGTAAAATTATGGCGACAAGGAAGCCTACCACTCAATTCTATAAAGAAGGAAGTGTTGCTACGCCTAGATTTCCACAACCCACAAGGTTGACACCACAACAATTGGAAGAAAAAAGAGCAAAAGGGCTTTGCTACAGTTGTGATAGAAAATACACTAAAGGTCATAAGTGTGCTGAAAAGAAATTATTTTACATAGATTGTGAAGAAGAAGAAGAAAATGAAAAAGAAGAAGATATACACCAGGAACCAGCCATAGAAGAGGAAGAAATGAATCCGACCATATCATGTAATGCACTGGCCGGAATTACCACTCCTCAAACTCTCAAGATAGTAGGACAAATCAAGAAGAAAAGGGTAATAGTGTTGATTGATTCAGGTAGCACCCATAATTTTATTCATTGCAAGGTAGCCAAGGAATTAAATTGTTTCCTATACCCAGCACCAGAATGTCAAGTGATGGTTGCAAATGGAGGAACTATAAATTGCTCTGGGAAATGCCATAATATCAAGCTAACCATGGGGGAATATGTATTGACTAGTCCACTGCTTTCCATTCCTATGGGAGGTGCTGATGTTGTACTAGGAGTACAATGGTTACAATCTTTGGGGACGGTAGCTTTTAATTTTCAAGAACTTTTCTCGAAATTTTTTTCAGAAGGAAAGGAAGTCGAATTACGGGGTATTGAAGGGAAGCCAGGAAGGATAATAAGCTCTAATGTCATGACAAAGCTTCTAAAGAAAGAAAAACGAGGCGTAATTGCAAAATTATGCTCACTAGAAGTTCCGACATCAAAATCATCTATTTCTGCAGATCTCCAACAAGTCTTGGACAATCATTCCAAGGTGTTTGAAACTCCCAAAGGACTCCCACCTATTCGTGATCATGATCATGCTATTCATTTGATTCCAGAAGTGTTCCTCCAAACATCAGGCCTTATATATATCCTTACGTCCAAAAGAGCGAAATTGAACGTATGATTGCAGAAATGTTAGAGGCGGGTATAATTCAACCTAGTCAAAGTTCTTTCTCTGCTCCTGTAGTATTGGTACACAAGAAGGATGGATCATGGAGAATGTGTCCGGATTATAGGGAGCTCAATAAGCTCACCATTAAAGACAAATTTCCCATTCCTGTGATTGATGAATTATTGGATGAATTAAATGGAGCAATTTATTTTACCAAGTTGGATCTTCGTTCAGGATATCATCAAATTAGAATGAAGACTGAAGATATTCCAAAAACAGTATTTCGAACTCATGAGGGTCATTATGAATTTTTGGTCATGCCTTTTGGCCTTACCAATGCACCTTCTACATTTCAAGGGTTGATGAATTCCATTTTCAAACCCTTCCTTACAAAATTTGTGCTAGTATTTTTTGATGATATACTAATCTACAGTAGGTCTTGGAAGGATAATGTTGAACATGTTGACAGGGTGCTCAAACTATTGCAGGAGAAACAATTATATGCAAAAACATCCAAATGTTTCTTTGGAGTACAAGAGGTGGAATATCTGGGTCATATTATATCTCACGAGGGTGTTAAAGTAGACCCTAACAAAATTAAAGCCATTAAGGAATGGAAAGTCCCCAAGACAATAAAGCAGTTGCGAGGATTTCTTGGGTTAACAGGCTATTATCGCAAGTTTGTTAAGAATTATGGGAGAATAGCAGCACCTCTAACAACATTATTGAAGAAAGATGCATTTTCATGGACTCCTGAAGCAACTAAGGCCTTTGAACGTCTTAAAGAGGCAATGTGCCCAGCACCGGTCTTAGCTACACCAGACTTCACAAAAACCTTTATTGTGGAATGTGATGCCTCAGGAAATGGAATTGGTGCAGTTTTAATGCAGGAAGGAAGACCCATTGCTTTTGAAAGTCGTCCAATCAAAGGAAAGTATTTACAGAAACCTATTTATGAGAAGGAAATGTTAGCACTACTGCATGCACTAAAGAAATGGCGAACTTACCTAATGGGAAGACACTTCAAGGTAAAAACTGATCATGATAGTCTTAAACACTTTTTTGAACAAAGACTATCTTCAGAAGAGCAGCAAAAATGGGTCACAAAGATGTTGGGTTATGACTTTGAAATAATCTACAAAAAAGGAAAGCTTAATGTTGTTGCAGATGCACTCTCAAGAAAGAATGAAGTGGTGGAAGCATTGCTTTGTGCCATTTCTATTATCCAACCAGATTGGATAACTGAAGCAAGAGATGAATGGAAGAAGGACAAAGATGTATGGAGACTCATTCAAAAGTTGCAGCAAGATCCTAGTACATCTGATACATTTAGTTGGAAAAATGATTCCTTATGGTACAAAGATCGCTTATATCTTTGTAAGAATTCCCAACTAAAACAAAATATTCTTTTGGAATTGCACACTTCTCCTTTAGGAGGACACTCAAGATTTTAAAAACTTACCACAGGGTGAAGAAAGAATTTTTTTGGGATGGCCTTAAATCTGATATTCAAAAGTTTGTGGCGGAATGTTTGGTTTGCCAGCAAAATAAAGTGGAGACAATTAAGACCCTGGGACTTCTACAACCTTTATCCATTCCAAGTCAACGTTGGGAGGAGATTTCAATGGATTTTATCACAGGTTTACCTAAGTCCGAAGGAAAGAGTGTCATCATGGTGGTAGTTGATAGACTTACCAAGTATGCACACTTTTGTGCATTATCTCATCCATTTAAAGCAAGTACGGGTGCTACTACATTTATGGACAGAATTCAAAAGCTACATGGAAGCCCAAGGGTTATTGTGAGCGACAGAGATCCCATTTTTACTGGAAATTTTTGGACGGAGTTATTTTTTTGTTTGGGTACTCAATTAGCTCATAGCTCATCTTATCATCCTCAATCTGATGGTCAAACTAAGATAGTAAATAAATGTTTGGAAGGATATCTTCGTTGTTTTGTATCTGATAAACAAACACAATGGGTCAAGTGGTTACCTCTTGCTGAATGGTGGTATAACACTTCCTTCCATACTGCAGCAAAAGATACCCCATTTATGGCACTTTATGGATATCATCCACCATCCATCACATCATATTTAAGGAAAAATTAGAAGGTTGAAGCAGTGGAAGATCACATCGAGCATCAACAAGAAGTTCTCCAACTCTTAAAGGATAACCTGAATTTGGCACAAAATCGAATGAAACAACAGGCAGATCAACATCGCAGCGAGAGAAGTTTTGATGTATGAGATTGGGTATTTTTACGGCTACAACCATACAAACAAATGTCCCTCAAGCAAGTTAAGAAGGATAACAAATTATCACCAAAGTACTATGGTCCTTACAAGGTGTTGCAAAAGATTGCTACTATGGCATACAAATTGGAGCTTCCTGCTTCTTCGCGAGTACATCCAGTTTTCCATGTTTCATGCTTAAAGAAGGTTATAGGTGAAAATCTTCCAGTTCAAATAGTATTGCCATAACTTGATGGGGAAGGGAAAATCATATTGCAACCTGAAGCAGTCATGGAAAAAAGAACTCGACAACTACGGAATCGATCAATTTCAGAGTATCTCATCAAGTGGAAGAACTTACCCACTGAAGATTCTACATGGGAGGATGAGAATTTTATACAGAAGCACCCGTAGCTACTCAAGTGTTGAGGACAACACTTTTTTTGAAGGAGAGGGGCATGTTAGGTCCCTATATCACTAGTATAGCCCCTTATTATTGTTAGTGTAAACCCCTTATTGTTATTATTGTACCCTTGTAACCCCCATTTGTTATTATTGTGCCCTTAAATTATTATTGTTAGGTCGGCTAGGATTACATTGTGGCCCACTAGGATTACATTATGGCCCCATGGACTCCTATATATAGAAAGGAGGTTTTGTAAATTGTATCATCCAAGAATTGTTCATTTATGTAATGTATTGGAGGTTTCCCCCTCGAAGTGGCTCATTTCTAAGGCGTTGATATCTCTTTTCTTCTATTTTTGAAGCTGGTTACACAACAACTAAAGCCTCTGCAACAACAAGTCCTCCCTGCTGCCACTTACCTTACCAAGATTTCCTCTGTACTTGGTCTTTTGGCAAGCACTGGTTCCACTGGTTCTCTATTCTCTAGAACCTCTTGAGCATTCCTCTCTGCTCTTTCAAGGCTTCAACTCATCTGCACCTTTTAAGAACACAACTATCCTTTTTATCCAACCTCTGTTGGAATTCTTCAAGGTTCTTCCACATTCTTCCTTCACTTAGAAACCTTTACTGGCTTCCTTCATCACTACTCTTAAAGCTGTGATCTTATTTCCATAAGATTTTCTTTAACTATCTGCAACCTGAATTCTGCAAACATAATCTTCAAACAAAATTAAAAACCTCACCTTTAAGATATCTGTGTGATTTTGTTTCACCACTCATTTACACTTTGAATGGACTGTTCTCTAATTCCTTGAAAATTTTTCTAATATTTTGTTACACTGCATGTTGTCTATCAGATTCAAATCTGATCTCCTTTTCTTTCTTCCATCACCATTGTACCTGTATACACATCTTGTCCAATCTACAACTGTTGTTAATCATATTTAAAATTTGAGCTTCCCTTACTTCATCACACATGCATTCTATACAATTCTAACTTAATTTAAACACTTTAACCTTCAAAAGAGATTTTCCAGCTCTGATACCACATGACGCAGCCTAAGCTGCTTAAAACCCACACTATGCACATAAAAATGCAATAGTATACCTCTCCCCGAAATCACACTTTCTTATTTGAAACTGGTAAAAAATAATCATATTATTTCTTTTCTTATAAAAGAAATAATTACTCACCTTATGTCATTTCATAATTACAATCTGCCTTTGGTTAAAAACTAAAAATTCCAACACATGTAATTATTGGGCCACAACTATACTCATTTACAATTTGATCAATCTTCACCTATCCGGAGGCTTTTTTCATACACACATAAACCAAAACAATATAGTGTAATCGCTTTTCACTTTATGTGAAGCTATTTAATTAAAAAATGACAATGTGTCAACATCGTTGACCATTCTAATCTGTCCTTCACCCAAATCTGCATCAACCTTTGTAAATCGGACGATCATCGCATTTCATCTTCCTCTAATTCCCCAGTCCGACAATCATCGCAAATACAACTAACCTGATGGTTAATGTCTCAAAGCTATGTGATATAAGTGGTTTTTGCAGTGCCACACGTCACTGCCTAAGGCTAATCACCGTGTCCCATAAAAATACCATTTCCCATTTCAGATCACGCAAAAAATACTTACCAGTTTTCAAAAACAGCTCCATCATTCAGTTGACCTAGAAAATGCGACTATGGCCTCTTCTTTCTTATTCACTGAGCCACGGGTTTTACTTTTTTCAAGACAGAGGCTTCTTCCTTTTTCTCTGAATCGAGTATTTGAATTTCGTAGAACAAATATGCTTCACAGATTCCATGAAAATTTTATATATGAAACTCACCACGTCTTCATGAGATGAATTTTTATTTCAAAAACTCAAGGTCGATTCCACTCTATTCTTCACACTTTTACGCAGTCACTTATGACATCAATTTGAGGGGCAATTTCTGTGTAATGGCATCGATCCAAGAGTAATCAAGCCATGGATCTACGTCCAATGTGAATTGATGACTAATATTTGAATATGGTATTCATGTAGAATTACAACATTAATGTTGACCTCACAATCTCTTGAATTCATTTTCTGTCATTATGTCCATAATTTCACTATTCAATTAGATTTTTAAACCCAATATCCATACCTTTCTGCACGTTGTTCCATTGTCACCATTGATCCATTCTGTGATCGATGGTTTCTTGTCTATCCTTTGATTTGATTCTTCATTTTTCCATCTCTTGCATATATAAATATAATACTAATTCTCTGATTCACATAATTTCATCAATTAATGCATACTCAACCAAGTTCAGAATCGAATTCCTCCATATATATATATATAGTCAAACCAATACAAAATATTTCTTCTTTCTGGTCTGATATTCTAATCAGTGGCCTTTTCACCCAATTTTCTATCTAAAACTGACTTTTCTATCTTTTGAGACATTACAATTTATACAAATGGTTCTTAAACCAATTTTGGTTTCAGATCCTTAGTTTTCCCAACAAAATCCTGAATATCCTCTAAATCCTCATTTGACTCAACTAATCCCTAAGGATCCTCTCTCATCCTAAAATCATGAACCAATTCCTAATCTAAGATTTACAAATAATTTCCAAATCTCTTGTTCTCCTAATTCTCTCATTTCTCCAACATTCGGGAACATTTACAAAATGACTCACAAATAATTAATAAATTCCTATTTTAAATGTCTCACTTAATTCACTCAATATATTTAAAATTACATGAATTTAATACATAAGAACCAATCTTCTTTGAAACACAATACCCCTATGTCTATCAAAATACAAAGAATTTTCTGAGCCTAATGCTCCTGCATCAAACACTCAAGAAAATATATCCTAAATAAATAAAGATAAAAATAAACTAGAGGTATGGTAGATAAATAAAACCTCTTTTTATACTTACCATCGAGGTATGGTAAAGAAATAAATATAAATATAAATAAACCATAGGTATGGTAAATAAATAAAACCTTTTTTTTATATTTACTCCATAAACATCTGCATTTACAAAAAGTCAAAAAAGAGGTTTTATTTAGGGGAATCCTATGGGTTAAATACCATGGTACAAATTATTATTAATACCATGGGACACATACCATGGCATAAATACCATATTTATAAAAGAGGTATGATAATTAAATAAATATAAAATAGGTATAAAGAGGTAAGATAAATAAATAAAAATATATCAAATAGAATTAGAAATCAAGATCTTATTATATATGAAGTTTATGGCCCAAATACCATGGACCAAATTATTATTAATACCATGCAAAAAAACAGTATTAACCCTAACAACATTATTATTATTATTATTATTATTATTAGTGTTTTTGTTGTTAAATCTAATATGCATATTAATATATTATAATATTAATATTATTAAATTATATAAATTTAGATTAATACAATATTAAATTTGTTATATTATAATATATATTAATATATCATCAATATATATATTAACTTTCCATATATATGGGAGGGAAGATCAAAGACATATGATAGAGGTGGAGAAATAGACAAGGGAGAGACGGAGATAAACTAAAGGAGGTGGGAGAGGAGGAATGAAGAGAGAGAGAGAGGGGGAGAGGAGTGAGAGAGGTAGAGAAGGATAACAGAGGGAGGGAAACATACATATGGAGGTGGGAGAGAGAGAAGGAGATAGGGAGGGAGAAGGAGAGAGGATTGGAGGGTAGAGAGAGAGATAAAGAGAAGGGGCAAGGTAGAATGAGGTAGGAGAGAAAGGGAGAGAGAGGAAGGTTGAGAGGAGGAGGAGAGAGGGAGGGATAGAGATATGGATTTGGAGGGGGAGAGAGAGAGGGAAGAATAAATGCATAGAGAGTGAGAAGTTGAGAGAGAGGGAGTGGCCACTGAGAGATGGAGAGAGAGTGTGTATGTTTAGGGGAGGGATAAAGAGATGGAGTTGGAGGTGGATAGAGGGAGGGATAGAGAGATGGAGCTAGATGGGGAGAGAGGGAGGGAAGAGGAAAGACATAGTGAGTGAGTAATGGAGCGAGAGAGGGAGTGACAAGGGAGAGATGGAGAGTGTGTGTATGTTTGGGGGTGAGATAAAGATACAAACAAGGAGAGATGGAGATAAGGATGGAGAGATGGAGGGGGAAAGAGAGGGAAGTAAGAATAAAGAAATAGAGAATGAAAGGTGTAGATAGAGAGAGAGGGAGTGACAAGAAATATGGAGAGAGAATGAGAGAGGATATTAAGAGGGAAAGGGAGAGGAGGAGGGGCTGAGAGAGAGATAGATTGGAGAAAGAGAGCGTATGTTTTGGGGTTGATATCGATATACATAGGGAGATAGAGATATAGATGGAAGGTGAAGAGAAAGAAACGATAGATGGAAACAAGGAGGTAGGGACAAAGATATTCATAGATATGGAGTGAGAGAGCATGTGTGTTTTGCGGGATGTGAGAAAGAGACAAAGAAGGAGAGATGTAGGGATATATAGATATATATGGAGGGGGGAGAGAGGGAAGAATCTTTCTTGCACGAGATTCAATGATTTCAGTGTAAATGGTGATTTCTAATCCTATTTTATTGTTTGCACTAGATGCATTTATTTTAGTGTAGATGTTAGTTTCTAATGATATTTGATTACTTGCACTAGATGCATTAATTTCAATGTAAATTATTTCTAATCCTATTTGATTTATTGCACTAAATGAATTGATTTCAGTGTAGATGGTGATTTATAATCCTATTTTATTTCTTGCACTAGATGCATTAATTTCAACGTAGATGTTGATTTCTAATTATATTTGATTGCTTGCACTAGATGCATTGATTTCAATGTATATGGTGATTTCTAATCCTATTTGATTTGTTGCACTAGATGCATTCATTTCAGTGTAGATGCTGGTTCTTAATCTTATTTTCCTACTTGCACTAGATGCATTGATTTGAGTGTAGATGTTGATTTCTAATCGTATTTTATTACTTGCATTAGATGCATTTATTTCAGTGTAGACATTGTCTTCTAATCTTATTTGATTTCTTGCATTATATGCATTGATTTCACTATATATGTTGATTTATGATGTGATGTAATTGGGTATGATGGTACATTAATTTTAAAGTCATTGGATTAATATTGTCCATTGATTTCACTATAAGCACAAAAACTTATTGACATTGTATATTGACTTTTGTGTTATTGTAATTAAACCTATTAACATTGGATAGCAAGAGAGACAAAGTATGATGTTTCATACAACAACTCGAGCTAAATATTTAAATGGTTTATGATTCTAACTTTACTTTTCATATAATCGATATGAACAGATGATAAAACTAACAAGTGTAACATGAAGAATAGTAGAAGAAAATAGCTTGAGATTGATCACAATGAAGATTATTTGTAATTGTCTACATTTTTATTATTCACATTTTATATCATTCAATATTATTACATTCTCACTTTGCATTCAAAATTTTTATTTCATCCTTTTTCATCATTAAAGCTATTTTACAATATTTATCATCTCAACAAACTAAGGTAACTAAGAAAATTTAAAATTAAAATGACTAGATAAATCTCACACATATTTAGCATATTTAAAATAGTTATATTAATATTAGATATATTTACATATTATTGACAAACTTAATCATATGTTCCTCATATTATCGATAGGCTGAAACCAGCCTAGACCCATCTTAACTCTGGATTTATCAAGCACCGAAAGGGATCAAATCTGACGAGGTGCAAACTTTTGCTCAAGTTTTGCACTCAAAAAAGAGGTTTGCAACTCGAGATATTTGATCTCTTTCGGCACTTGATAGATCCGGAGTTAAGATGGATCTAGATTCATTAGCTATCATTACTACTCAAGCAAATGATTAAACATTCAACATGAATAACTAATTACCTTAATTGTTTAGATATTTTGGGGTGTGTTATTATCTATATTCCATGAACATATTATCTATATTCCATATTTGAATTTTTATTTTCAAAAATTAGTGTTTGGTTGACAAAATAAATTTTAGGAATTTGGCTTATGATATCCATAAATTGTGTATAAGAATTTTCGGTGAAAATCACATGTACTAGTTGTTTTTTTCAACGGTGTCCCTATCTATTTAAATAGGTTTCTTGATCAGATTTCTCATCTTGCCCTGATGATGAACCACAATGACTGGCTGGTTCGAAATGCGTGGACAAAATTTCTTACATGTGATTTTCACTAAAAATTCTTATACACAAAATAAATTTTATTTATTTTATTGAAACCAACTACTATAGATGAATATAAATTATAGTAAAATAAACTTTTAAACCAATTAGGAAAGAATATCAAGTCCAAGGGGGTACGATTTTTGAATATGAATGGGAGAGGGAAAATAATTCTTTGAGATGAACACGAAGGAAAAGTTTAATGCTCATTATTATTGAAACCGCATTCCATGCTGTGAGCTCCTTAATGGACGGGGCGAGGACACAAGAAATAACACAATACAAAGTACACATTAGATTTTTGGTTGCAGAACTTTCACGGTGATGAACGGTTTCAGTGATGAACGCCAACGTTCGTCTATGTAAATGAAGGCGGAGAGGTGGACCCGATAAGACACGTACGCAGAATTAGATAATCTGCAATCAGGCTAATTAGGGTTGTTGGTTCTTCCCTTCGCCTATGCCACCGAGCTTATCTTGATTACACATTCATCGGCTTGTCGACGTGGCCAGTTGGGCCCCTCTCCATCCCCGTTGACGTCCTTTTATTAATAACGGATAAATCCATCCCTTGAATTTCATAATCGATAGCCTTCTGCCGCAGTTTGTCTTTTCACGATACTTCACAGCCTGTATCCGTATCGTTCTCTCAATTGCACTTTGCGGATGGTTGAGTAAGTGAAATCTGTCTCTGTATCTAGATCACAGTTTGTGGAGGCAAAGTCTTTTTTTTTTGGACTATCTTCTATTTAAAGGTGTGGCATATACTGCCTATCTTTAAATATTTAACGATGAAGACTATATACCATATCGCATTAAATGGCTGATATCCCGGGGAATAAAGCTGGCCATTTGTGGATAGCTCGGTAAGGGAAACAATGACGTGGAAATGCAGTCTACATAAAATTTGATGTGATGGGTTTATTTTAGTTTCAAATTCAAATTTAAAACGTTATAATTTACCTCCTCCAATGCTCCAGCACCGAATATTAAAAACATTGTTTCGTTTTAAATGATGCAAAGCAAAGCGATGGTAGAAGGTAGAAAACTAGCCCGAGACATCATCAAGAGTATTCATAACGCACATTTCATTGCAAGAGGATTTATAAGGGACGTTTCATTGCAGTATAAGTGATTGGAATAATCTCCTTGAACATTTGGTTGGCATATTTGAATTTTTCTAGTAGTTATTTTCTGCCAATAATTTTACGTAGTTTATGTGAGACAAGCAGAGCTTCATTGATAGTCTTGACCAAAAAGATTGGTTTTCTTTAGGAGAGGAAAAAACACCATGTAATGTATTTGTAAACTTATGTACATAAAACATAAGCATGCAAATCCAAATCCTTGCATATTATATATCCTCACAAAAATATTGGGAAGAAATCATGTATGCAATGCTCATTTATGTAAGGATCATCTGTTTAAAACATGACACCATTAAAGAGCAATAGAATCAAAAACTTGTAGGCCATATGCCTATCCAAAACAAAAATAAACATAGAAAAGGACCCAAAACCATATTGTCTCGAGTCATCCATAGAAATGCTAATAGCTCCGAAGACATTGCAACAGTCGAGATAGAGAGTTCATTGATCAGCTGTAAACCTTTATAGTGTTGTATCACTATGATGCCAAAAGAAGCCTCCAACCCGCACTTTGAGAGGAGATCCGCTCTAGTATTGCTCTCTCTCTATATATGTATCAATGGTGGCTTATTGAGCATAACCATTAGGTGTTTAATACCCTAAATCCACCCCTATAGATCATTAGGCTAAAAGCCAGACTTCCCAGGGATGCCATCTGATTTTACATCCCCATATATGTGAACTGGCGACAACTAAAGATTGTATGCCATCCAAAGAGCACTCCATAAAGCCAATACCTCTACCTTTGTGTTAGAGCCTTTGTACCCATTCCAAAAGAGCTGAAATATCTCTTGGTTGTTGATCTTAATCCAGGCTCCGCACCCACAGACCCCCGCCCCCCTCCCCCCCCTATGGAGCACCATCGAAATAGGTAGCCAGAAGAGAAATGGGAAAACACCTAAGTCGACGGGAAAGGTCCTTAAAAGCAGGAGGGGAGGAAACACTAGATATCCAGGATAAAATTACCCCATGAATGTGAGTCAAGTTGAAGGGAAATTCTCAAGTAGGAAGCGGTTACGGGACTCCCATACTTCCCAGAAAAGAAAGAAAGGCAGATCTTTGTAACTAGATAGTATCGACCCCCAATCATTCAAGCACTAATAATACTCTGAGGCTGCCAACACGGATCGAGAAGAAAGCCTGAGAAAAGGGACCATATATTGAAGATGATAGGGCAAGAGAGGAAAATATGGAAAACATATTCAGATTGATCCCAACAAAAAACACATCTACCTAGTCCATAGAACCCCCTTTTAATGAGGTTGTCCCAAGTCAGAATACGATTTTTCCACACAAGCCATCCAAATAACAGAATTTTGGAAGGAATGTGCCAAGACCAAAAGGGAAGAAAGGGGGAGGGATTCTTGTCCTCCATATGATTATACATAATGTGATGATTATAGATAACGTGTTGACAATTATCGACAACTACAATGGAATTCCCCCTCGATGCACCTTCCCATATAATGCGATCTCCACCCTGTAGAAGACATAAGCCCCCAACTTGAAGAGATTCCATGAATCCCTAACAATGACCAGCATCAGCATCGCTAAACCTCAAAGAAGACGTCGAATTCCAAATCAGGCACCCATGGTGCCAGTGGGAGATCATTTTCAAGAGAGAAATAAGATGACCCACTGTGATAACCTATGAAGGAGGTGTTCATCCAGCTTCAATGTGTCCTAGAAGATCCCCATTAATTTGTCACACCCCAGAAGAATGTTTTTACCATTGCCGAATTACAAAGTCAGATGCTCAGCAAAAGAAGACATCGCCTTCTCAAACCCTTGTGATATGAAAGAGTCGCACTTTTGATGAACATATGACTGATTGTATAGATGAAACAGAAGAGGCCCATCCAAATATTTGAGTAATGGCCGTCCAGAAGCCTGAGCCAGTAAGCGCCCTCCAGAGGGACTTCATCAGAAAGGCATGAGAGAAAAAATGCGCATTCAGTAACCCCCACCCACCATATTGCTTGGAAGTCGATATAGAATCCAATTTACACGAATGAAACTTCTTGAAGCCCTTTGCACTAGACCATATAAAACGAGATATGATTGATTTAATGAGAGAAATGATCCGAATAAGGCATCCAGAGGTTCCTTTTGACAGTCTTTCTCTGCCAAAAGAAAAGTGTATTCAAATGTTCAACATTGTGATTGGCATTTCGGTTGTCTAGCTTCTACGTTTACCTTTAGAAGCATTCATCTGAGGTAAATATTTAGGAGATAATGATATTCAAGAAAAAAGTAGGGCGGGATGTGGATCTTATGATAAAATTTTCTACCAACGAAAGCCTCCAAATGAACGAAATCATTTTTTCAAGCTTATACTTTCTATATTTTAGGTTTCCAAACGAATGAAATCATTTTCGGCTGATTATAATTTCTATATTTTAAGTTAGAAAACATTTTATAGTATCTTTTCCTGAACTATTTTATTTTTCTTCATCTTCATACAGGTTGGTAGATGCATATTTTACAGTATTATTATATTAGAAAGCTTTATGAAAATATGGGAAGATATATATCAATTGATAAGAAGGAGAGAAAATTTAGCAATGTAATGGAAAAACAAAAAATATTATTATTGAAATATCATTGGACATTAAGGTATGGCAGTACAAACAATTTTAACATCATTAGCCAAAAATGGTAAAAACGTATGAGGAGGAATTTGAAAATCATGGTATAGTTGTAGAGACCTCTAAATTCCTTAACTTTTATTATTTCACCTCAATTTCAAAGGCTATATTTTCTAATATTTTATTGAGATCTAAACTGTTTACAATTTAAACTTACACTAGTTTAAATTTTTTATAATTTTTAGTTGAAAACTACGTTTAGATGCATGGCTCTTAATTGGGAGAGTGGTATATTCAATCAGGTGGTATTTAAGTGTTTTTTAATTATTTTATATATTTTAAATATGTTGTTAATATGTTGTGTAGGTTATGGAATGAATAGAAAAAATAATAATTTGTAGTTGAACAAACCTTTATAATTTATGATGAGTAGTTTTGTTTCCAAGTTGAAGATTCAATTTCCTAAGTCTAGTAGGTTGGAAAAAAAATCCCTCCTTGATATTGAAAACGTTAAACATCAAGGATAATATTTGCCTCATCAAAAAAATATATCACTAAAAACATTGATTCCTACACTTACTCTCACTCCTATTGGGATGCATATCTCAATAATTGTGAGAAGATTTAGAAAATTAAAAGAACATTTTTAGTGTGAAAAGAGAAAATTGTTGAAGATGTTTTCCAAGATATCAGGTTGCTTTTGGTTGATATTTCATTGATGTTGATTTAAAGTTCTCTCAACTATGAGTGTAAAAGAAGAAGAAATTTAAAATATGAACTATTCAATATACATAAAACTTTGTAGGCACGTTTAATTATGTTTTTAATTTTGTATTAGCATTGAAATATCATCTTCACATAAGTTATATTAATTGAACTGTATTTTTTTTAAATTATAGTGATTGTGTCTATGTTCTTTAAAAAAATATCCATGTAATAAATTTTAGTTATTGCGCTGAGAGGCGCTCTACAACCCAGTATAAGGACATGTGTAGATGTAATGTAAAAATTTTATATGTCGGAGTATAAGGAAATGTGTAGATGTAATGTAAACTTTTGATATGTCTAAGTATAAGGAGATGTGTAGATGTAATGTGAGAAATGTAATGTAAACTTTTGATATGTCAGAGTATAAGGAGATGTGTAGATGTAATGTGAGAAATGTAATGTAAACTTTTGATATGTCCGAGTATAAGGCACATGTGTAGATGTAATGTAAGAAATGTAATGTAAGCAAATATTTGAAATATACCAGGGTTATATTTTTATTATGTACTGGGAGTATGGTAAATAAATAAATGTAACGTAAGTAAAAATTTGAAATGTGCAACCTTGGGATATATTTATATTTATATACTGTGGGTATGGTAGATAAATAAAACATGTTTTTATATTTACTTCATAAACCTATTTATATTTAAAGAATACTTTAAAAAAAGGTTTTATTTAGGTGAAGCCTATGGGAAAAATACCATTTTAATAGTATGGGCTAAATATCGTTGGCCAAATACCATGGGGGTATGAAAAAGAAAATGTAATGTAAGTAAACATTTGAAATGTACACAGGATGTATTTTATTTATTTACTTGGGGTATGGTAAATAAATAAAACTTATTTTATATTTACTTTATAATCCTCTTTATATTTAAAGGAAATTTTAAGAAAATGTTTTATTTAGGTGAAGCCTATGGGAAAAATACCATTTCAATACCATGAGCTAAATATTGTGGGTCAAATACCATGGGGTATGGTAAATAAATAAATGTAATGTAAGTAAATATTTGGAATGTATAGGGGGTATATGTTTCTTATTTAATGGGGGTATGGTAAATAAATAAAACCTATTTTATATTTAATTTATAAACCTCTTTATATTTAAAGGAAATTTTAAGAAAATTTTTTATTTAGGTGAAGTCTATGGGAAAAATACCATTTTCATACCATGGGCTAAATACAATGGGCCAAATATCATATTTATAAAAAAGGTATGGTAAATAAATAAAATATAAATAAACTGTAAGTATGGTAAATAAATAAAACCTCTTCTTATATTTACTCCATAATCCTAATTATATTTAGGAACACTCAAAAAGAGGTTTTATTTAGGTGAGGCCTGTGAGCGAAATACCATGGGCCAAGTTATTATTAATACCATGCCAAAAAAACATTTGAGTACACTATATGCATTGTGTATCTAATGTAAAATTAATGTTTGATATTTAACATTTAAAATTTAATCTAATTAATCTAATGTCTGCCCTAATGAAAAATCACTTCTCTCCCTAAATATATAAATTTAACACAAACAAATTGTCGAATTGTATTTGTGAGGAAGCATCTTTGTGATTGTATGGTGTGAAATAATTTTTGTGAGAAAGGATTTCGGGAGTTGTTCGAAAGTGGAAAATAATATTTGTGGGAAAGGATTTCAATGTCAACGAACTACGATTGATTTGGGTTGATTTGGAAAATAATATTTGTGGGAAAGATTTCAGTGTCAACAAGATGCAATTTATTTTTAGGTTTTATTTCTATTTCTTCTGCATTTTATTTTTTTCTACCTTTTTGTTTTTACCTTTTCATCCTAGATCCATGTTAACTCCTAAACGTTTTATTTCTATTCATATTTTAGGTGGGAATATCTAAGTTTAGGTTTTTATAGTGTTCACCATGTCACCTGTTCACATATTTAGTTATTATTAAGGAATTATGTGTATATGTTTAGTAAATAAATGATATTTAATTATTAATATTAATTATTTATTTTTTTCTAATTAAGACTATATCTATTAATTTATAAAAATACTGTTACAAAACTGCCACAGCTGCTACTGTGAAAGCCAGACAGCTGGGGTTGATTATCAGCACTGTTCTTGAGAATTCTGGGTCGCCCATAGCGGGAAACCGACCCATTAAACATAAGGAACTGGGCCGCCCATGGTAGGGAAACCGGCCATAAGTTTAAACAGAACATGTAAATAACAGCAAAAAAGCTAGAAGCATCACTCTGCCCAGCAGGTGAGCAATTAGAACAGTAAAACTCAAAAAAACCAGTAGTAATTGAGCCAGGGGATTTAACCCTCATGCTCGGAAGACATTGGTTCCTCTTCAAATCTGCATGCATATTCATTCTCCTCGCCACTGTCCTCCTTTCCTGCTTGACTGTCAGTCTTCATTTCCTTGTTCTCATCTTCAGAACGCAGCCCAGTGTGAAGAAAGGGATTGGGGCGAAGGTCAATAGGAGGGGAGGGGGGGCAGAGAGCGGGATCTCTTCACGCAGGGAGACTGTGATGAAGGCGGTGATGATGGAGTCGAAGGAGGTGCAGTGGAAGCGAAGCTCAGCGTTCTGAGTGGTCTGCGTGATGGTGGACCCCCGTAACCTTCTACCCTGTGGGTTGGGCTGACAGGGAGGGACAGAAACGTCAGAATGGAGGGGCTGACTGGGCTGAGCGGGAAGGTCAGGAGGGGATGAATGACAGGGAGGTTCAAAAGGAGTGGCGGAAGTGGGTTGACAAGGGACATCACCAGAAGCACACGCACGTCCACGTCCTCGGCCAGCAAGACTAGAATTCTCAATACGACGCCCCCTGCCTCTGCCTCTGCCTCCACTGCCGCGCGATGCTGGCGGGGGAGTGAGATCATCGCCCTCAGAGGAGGAGCTTAGCTCAGAAAGGGGCGAGGGAGGAATGACAGAGGTTTGGCCTCGACTAACGCCGCGCCGACAGTGCATTCTCTGTCTGAGTCGCGGCATGGCTAGCAGAAGGTGGCGCAAACGAGGTCGGCCTAAGAAGGGGTCGGGAACTTGGAAAACGGAGGGCAGACCACCAGGGTGACACAGACCAGGCAAAGGAGCAAAAGAGCTGGAAGTCCAATTACCAGAGGAACAGCTATCCCGAGAATGCAAATTGAAGCTGAAAGGAAGCAAAGTACCTGCAATGAGCGCACCCGGAGCTCCAGAAGAAGCCGAAGCACTGCAGAAATGGCTGTTGGAGAAGTGGACGCCCGGTAACGTTTCCAGGCAAGCCAGAATGCTACAGCGACGCCCGGTCTGCGTTTTGCGGCTTGAATTGGCGAAGCCAGGCGGACAGATACTATTCAAGGGGATCAGAGGTCTACCTTGGCCTCCTTCGTGCTGTTCATCCTCCATAGCGAAAACAATCAACCACACCAGCGCCATATACCAAAGAGCGAGAGAGCAATAACTGCAGCAATGGTCGACTCGAGGCGTATTAATAACGCCTGCAGAAGGAGTGCGCGGGGCCATGTGGGTTCGGCGTGCCGGCAGCGTTGGGAGCTGCGCAGGTGCCTTTGGCACATTAATTCTCCACCTCAGCCGCATCCGGCGAATTATTAATATTAATTATTACCCATAATATAATATTTAGATAATATATTGTTTTAATAGTAATGTTATGATTTCACTGTAAATGTTAAATTCTAATTCTTTTTTGAGTGTTAGTAAATTCTATTTCTAATTAGATTTCAGTGTAGCTATTAATTCTTGATCTCATTTATTGTAATAAATGCAATTATTTCAGTGTGTCTATTAATTCTTGATCTAATTGATTGTAGTAAATGCATTGATTTCAGTGAATGTGTTCATTATTGGTGTAATAGATTGCCCTAAATGCATTGATTTAAGTGAAGATGTTAATTCTTGGTTTAATTGATTGCCCTAAATGCATTGATTTTAGTGATCTAAAAAATTAATTATTTTTTTATGTGCATTGATATTTGTGTTACAGTAATTCATGCAACAATTCATTCTCATAATAATGATATGGAGGAAAATTTTTTAGAAGAAATGTGTGACAAACAAGGAGAAGATCAAAGAAAAGATAAAAGAGAGGAACAAAGAGAAAAACGTAGAACATATCAAAAAGAATATGCAAGAATATATCGACAAAGAAAGGCACAAGAAATGGAAACTGTAAAAAAACAAGAAGAGAGAAGAGCACATCAAAGAGAATATCAAAAAATTATCGACAAATAAGGACACAACAAAGGATAGAAGAAAATGCACAACAAAGAGGAAATGAATAAGAAAATCCAGATGAAATAACGATTGAAAATCATGAAACTCCTATAGAAAATAATAAGAGAAAATCACTAGAAATGATAGCTGAAGAGCAAGAAGAACAAAGAATCAATAAAATTGAAGTAAGAGCATATCGATAGAGAAAGGAATTAGAAATGACAGTTGAAGAACATGAAGAAAAAAGGATAAATCATAATGAACAAACAATAGCATATCGACAAATAAAGGCACAAGAAATGTCAACTACAGAACAACAAGAAGAGAGAAGAGAACACCAAAGATAATATCAAAGACAATATCGAAAAATAAAGGCACAACAAAGGATAGAAGAAAATCCAGAACAAAGAGGAAATGAACAAGAAAATCCAAAGGAAATAATGACTGAAAAACATGAAGAACAGAGGAAATGAAAAAGTGAAAAAAAAAATCATATTGACAAAGAAAACAATATCTAAAAAACTCATACATGGTACATGAAGCAGAAGAAAATCCTATGAAAAAATTTGTTTAAAACATATTGATGCCCAAGATCAGCATGAAAGTTTTGCTTATATGAATATTGCACGTCGAAGATTTCATGATAGGATTGATTGATTGTATGATGTTCAAACATGTCATGTGTGTGAAGAGTCGTATTTTGGAATTCAAGTACATAAGATAAACACAGGTACAATGTGCATGGGATGTAAAAGAGGAGGAAGTCATCATAAATTTTCAGCCGATAACCATATGAATCTAGGAGAACAACCTGGATTTATTGCAAAGCTCACACATTGAGTTGAAGAGATGTTGATAGCACGTGCAAGTCGAATTTTGCAGGTTATGCACTCAATAGGTAGAAATTACAAGTATAGAGGACACACCATTAGTTTTCCATAAGAGGTTACCAATATTGCCATAAATTTACCTCAACATATTAAAGACTTGGAGTACCATGGGATGATTCATCCCCTCAGAAAGTTCCTATTACACCTATTGAAAGAGGTAGTAGAAAACAACTTCCTTTGAAACTTGCTTGGGGATTAACAATCCATAAGTCACAAGGATTGACTTTAGAGAAAGATATTATTAATATTGGGAAGAGGGAGACAAAGGGTATGATGTTTACTGCAATATCTCGAGTTAAAGATATGAATGGTATATGATTTCAAAATCCATTTTCTTATGATCTATATGAAAATATGAAAAAAGTAGCAGGTTTGACTACAACAAAAGTAGAAGAAGAGAGATAGAGATTAATCACATTGTAAACTACTTTTTGATTGAATATATTCTTATTATTTTTATTTTCGATCATTCAATATTCTAACATTTAATTTTCAATCATAACATATAATATTATACATATTAAAAATATTTAATATGAGTTTATTAGTTATATGTTCAACATACTTTTTGTGACAATGTACAACTAAAACTAGTGTAGATCCATCTTAACTCTAGATCTATCATGCACTGAGAGGGATCAAATATCTCGAGGTGCAAATCTTTCCTCAAGTTTTTCACTCAAAAAAGAGGTTTATAAGTGCAAATAATGTTTATAATAAAATTATACAATACCTTTTGTACGTATGGGAACAAATAAAGAAATAATTTTGAGGAATAATGTTGAATGATTAGTCAAATTTATAATTTCATAATTCCTTAAGTGTTCTTGTAGTCACACCTCCTACTTTTTACATATTTTCATATCGATCATATGAAAAGGGATTTTTAAATCATATACCATTCATATCTTTAACTCGAGATATAAAAAATCATATTATCAATAACAAAGTTATAACCCAGCCCCTCTTTGGCATACCTTTATAGTTGGTTGTAACTAGAAGCTTCCATTTAAATGGCCAATGTTTACCTCATTTCCACTGAAACTTCTAAGTCTTATTCTAGATTCTTGACTTCTTATAATAATAATAGCTTGCGAATCAAGTGATGGAGAGCCATGACATGTTGAAGTTAAACTAAGATGGCTCATATCCTCCTACCTTCTCTTCTATTTTCGATGCATATGCACATACTTCCTTTTCCAGTTGTCTACTATCTTTCCATGCATCCCTAACATACTGTTCTTGATATCCTATATTTTAAAATGAAATAATTTTTAAATTTTCATTACCAAAAATTAATAAAAAATGTAACACATTTTGAAAATATTAACTTATATATATATATATATATATATATAGATATAGATATTTCGTAAGACCTATAAATTTTATAATTTTCATTACCAAAAACTAATAAAATATATAAAACTATTTAATATTAACCATATACATTTTAAATTTTCTTTAAAGAAGTAAAATTCACAAGAGGGGGGAATAATTGTTGATATTGGGAGAAAAATAGCCTCCACTTTTGCATAGGAATAAGGACAAGTTACTATAACTAGGAAAAATCTTACTCGCCATTTAAGGGATATTGATTACAAAGGAGGAATGGTCAACTTGTTTAAAATTGTTGGAGAATACCATGGACATCACCAAAGCCATGAATGTTTTGTGATGCTAAAGGGAAAGAACTTGACAAAGATGATAATTTGGATTAAAAAGGATTCCAGTTTCATTCCTCCTATTTCCATGTCAAAAGACACCTCAACTATATGGTAGATAAGTGGGTTAACATAGCTTCAAACGTTGAGATTAGAAAACTACTGAAAAATGGTGGTAGCATCACATGTTATATCTCATAGCTCTATGTTCATATTGATGGTTTCACATTAAATTTATTCTCTCATGAGTGAGAAGATAATTCATCATTCCATTCACAAAAATTTGGGGGATTGAAGGCTCCTTTGTAGTGCAATAAGTTTGGGTTTATTAATTTTGGTTGTGGTTATTTATGTATCCCATTTACATTAAGTGTGTCATCAATAGTATAATGGAGTGTGTAGGTCACTAAAATTGGGAAGTAGAACATCCTAGTTTTGGTGGAGATAACAACCTCGGTATGACGATTAATTCTCTTGGGCCTACCATCAACATTACATATGCAAGATTAGGGCTAAAATAAATCTATAACTATTTTTTCTAAGGGGAATTTTCTATATTTTGGGGATTCAACACCAACTTATATGATGTATGTCTCCATTTTATGAATTTTCACTCTCCATTCCCTTTCAAAAACCTAGAATTTGTCATTTTGTAGGCACATCCCTCAATTGGTTTAATAAATTTTAAGTGGAGGATTCTAGCCATATTAGACTAGATCTTTCCCTTTTTCTAGTCACCTATTTTCACTTTTGTGATCTCTTTAATTTTCCACCCTTCTAGTTTTTTCCATCCTTTCTTTTGTATATCCTCGAGGTTAGAATCACTAGGCATTGATTGAGTAATGCAACCTCAACAAGCTTCTGTGAAAATTCAGAAAGAGACACATAAGGTCATCTTGAGGCTTCTACATTTTATGATAAATCTTACTATTTCTTGGATTAAAATAGTTGTAACTATCCTTAGTTCAATTATATTTAGAATTCATCCTTATTTGTAGGAACTACTAAAACTTTTATTGAAATTTCATGGAAGTATATAATTTTGTAGACCTTAACCGCATTCAAGTTCTTTCCTCCTCTATAGATCCCAAAAAAGGTTTCTCTTTAGAAGCCTGAATCAAAAGGGTTTCCTCATTAGTGATTTAGGTCATCTCTATTGGATATAAAATCATCCCAACATGGAAAAAAGTGATATCAATGAATCCAAAACAATTTTTAGAAGTTGGAAAGTCCTAATTCATTTTAATAATAAGACTCTTCTCGAAGCCTACTCTAAGATCAATGAATGGGATAACCTTTGTATCATGTAGCATGTCGACATTATGAATTTTTTGATTCAATAGAATCATAGGATTGGTTTATTGGAAGTTGATAACTTGTTTAGAAATTTGGCATTGAATCTTCAAAAGGAAAATATCTCATCAACCTCAAATAATTAGGTCAAGCATATTAGGCCACGCACTCAATGAGGGACAATATTACTTATATTAGGAGGATAAGATAGGGTGTACATTTCTAATATTAATATTATAAGTTATAAAATTATTCTGGATTTGATTTGTCCTTCTTCAATATTATATAGAGATACTTCATCACCAAACTTCACATCCATATAAGATGACACGAGTGAGTAGAGTATCGAAAAGGAAATTTTTTTATTACTATCATCCCATAATCGAATGTCAACTAATTACACATGTTTGCAATCCCATGGTTGGATTGCATTTAAGATAAGATCCATTGCATCAACTTGAATATGTATAATAATAAAAGTGGTTCTTGGATTGGAGGAAATGAAATTGGAGGAATCTATGAAAAGTTAAATACTTGGTAGGCCACCAAGGCTACAAGAGAAACAAGGTTGAGAGTTGCAATGATATGAGACAATGATGGAGATGACAAATTGTTGAAACAAATGGCTTATGATTAGTTTTCCCTAGTGTTCTAATTTGAATCCATGGGCATTTCAGTGGAGATCAACTTGTCTAGAAGTTGTAACTTTGTCGAACTACTAACTATCGTTGTTTTGTCAAACTACTAACTATCATTGTTTAAAAATTAATAATAAAAGTTCCAACATAAAATGTACCTCTATATATTTTATTTACAACAAAAGCATTCATATAACTCCTATGCAAATTTTATTAAATTTTCTTTTCCAAACTTGAAATGGGATGTGGTTCACCAACTGCAAGGAAATAAATAACACAACTAACAATTTTAAATAGATTAATCATGGCATGTCTTGAACTATTTTCTTTATTTAATTAATAAAATATTATTGTATCAAATGAAAAAAGCATAATTATAATAATAATTTCAATTTCACAAAAAAAATGCATATATACAATTCCTTAACTTAAAATCTAATTTCTACATTGATTTCAATTACATATAACAAATGCATATGTACAATTCCTTAACTTCAAATATAATTTCAACATTTAATGATGGATGAAATGTTTAATCATGACATGCCAAGAATTACTTTATTTATTTTCTTTACATAATTAAAGAAATGATGGTGATATCAAATGGGAAAGGGATAATGAAGTTGTTCATTTAAAATTTATACGTAGGATCATTAAAGTTAAAATCTAATTTATACAATGATTAATGGATAAAATAAGGATTCCTGGACAAGTTTGAAGTTGAATTCATTTTATATACTTTAGCTTGATATATATTATTGCAATGGCAGAATAGAGCACATATCTCACAAATTTTAGAAATACAAGTGCATTTTTTGATAGATTGGTGGGACACGTGACAAACTTCAAATGGGTATGGAAAAATGAATAAGGCCAAAATAGAACCACTCCCCTAAAAATATCCTTCAACATAATTAAACACCATTTAACACCCAACATGTTTAAAACAATTTATTTCAATTTGGGACAATCTCCAACATGCAGATTCTGTAATGACATACAACGTTGGATTCCTTCCATCTCTTCTAAATTAAAACACCCACTAACAGACAATTGTTTAAGTTGTGACAACTTCCCCAATCAACGTATGCTCTTCAACCTCACGCACCCACTTGTGTTCAAATACATCAAAGATAACAATGATTCCATACATGTCAACTTATCCAATTTCTTACAACTAACAATTTCCACAGTTGAAGTTTTGGAACACATCAAATTATATGTATTTTTATCAAAATACCAAAAACCCTAAATGATAAATTTGTAATCGTATATGGAAATGTTCTAACCTCCTGAACATGATTACCTTAATATACTATATGATAACAAAGGTTGAAGCAAACAAATTTAACAAATGAGATCTCTGACATCCTTGTCCCTACAACCTCTAATAGTTGGAGCTGTGGAAGTATGCAGTTGTGAATGGAAGAGTTCAAATCAATAAATGTTTACCTTTCTCCTTTCACCTCCTCAAATGGAATTTTGTGTATCACTGAACAATCAGTTACCCTTAACTCCAACAACTAGGCCAACATTCCAAGAGAAGGCAATGAACATTTCACTTCCTTACATTTTGAAGCTGCAGTTTTTTCAATTTCTTTAAGTGAGTTAGTGAATCCAATAAAAAATTAAATTCCTTACATACATAAAGATGCAATTTATGCAAGTTATTTAAGTTACATATGGCATTGTGTCCAACAAAGGGCCTACATCCAGAACTTACAAATCACGTAACTCTCTAAGTACACATGATAGTTTTTTTATATTTGTACTTGTCATATATAAAATTTTAAAGAACTTCCCATGCACTACATGCTGAGGGAACACTTCAATTTTCCTATAGTTAGAGATATTTAGGTAGTCATGTGCACTTATATTTCCTAGTGTTTCTCTTGACATGATTAAATTAGTGCGAGACTCCAAATCAAGACATTGGAGTTTAACTAGTTTACAAAAGGAATATGACAACCTTTCCAAAGTGAGGCACCAGGAAAACATGATTTGTGGGAGGTTGGTTAAATTATAAAATATTATGGAAGCCTCTTCAAAGTTGGAAAATTAGATAGCTGAATATACTGGAGTTCAGTTAAATTACCAAAGGGATCTAGCGGGCTCTCGAAAGCTTGACATGAACCTGTTGGAGGTTATTTAGCTACCAAAGGAATTTGAAAGCCTCTTCAAAGCTTAACACTCAAATAACTCAATTTTTTGGACATTGTTAAAATTACCAAGAGAATATGAAAACATATCATGTTTATTGCACTTTGTCAAGACGATGAGTTGGAGATTGGTTAAGTTACCAAAGAACTCAGGGTTAAGTGACTCCATTTATGAGCATATTCTCAGGTCCAATTCTCTTAAAGGTTCCATAAGAAAATAATCTTATGGCAATTTTTTTAGAATGACCTTGTCCTTCTTGAATGAATATTTAGTAGCAAGACCAACCACAATTCATTGTAAGTGCTTCAACTCCTCTATAGGCTTTAGAATGCTCAAATGTTTTATTATCATATATGTTATCCTGTTAGTTTAATCCATTGTGACATTGTATACGATTGTTAAATTAAAAATAATCCAACTGTGTCAATCCCTACCCAATTGGTTTTGGTATATTTCTTTAAATACTATTATGGCACTTTGCTCATTTTTGTCAATCTTTTCGCATTGCTTCATCAATCTCTCTCACAAATGAAATAGGGCCTCACCTTCAATATGATGCCATATCTATTTATATTTTTAGCGATACTTATAATAGAGATAAAACAAGAACTACAATACGACATTTTCATAAATCACATGGAAATCAATGTCAAGAAGGCCCTTGCCAGCGTCACCTATAATCTATTCAAAATTAATGATTGTAGATTACTTGAGTCTTCCTCGATCAAAAGGAGATTCTTTATGGGGTTAATGTCTCGACTGCAATCGAAGCAATGATTAAAAGTTCCTACATTCTTGTTGCCATTTTCTTGGAGAAATATGCTAAATTGAAATGATGCTCGGATGATTTTGTTTCCATTTTGGCTTCCAAAATGAAGATTTATCTAGTGTTCTATGATATTGAACATATGTCTCTTTGTTACATTAACAAATAATGTTATGAGAAAGCCTTTCAAAAGCACAAATAAAGGGTCACCATTGAAAATATAGAAAAATGGAAGAAAGTCCTCTTAGATGTCTCACTTCTTAAAGGTGAGTTGTGAAAAATGAAAGAACAATAAATACATGCTTTACTCATTTCTCATTAATGTGCTTGATGTACAAATTTATGTTCTATTTTTTTCCTAACTCAAGTGAGTTTGTTTTCCCTTTTGAGTGACCTTTGGGACCTTTTGCAAAAAAATGTGGATATTTCATTGAAGGAAGTTGAGCAAGATTCATGGTTGTCACAACTAGTAGGTGATGAAGGATTTCCCCATCAGTGCAGGTCAGTTAGATGATTTCAAATCTTCAATGTGTCCAATTTTAAGGTCAAGGTGAAGCCAGACACCAAATTGGGGTATGAGGCTCCCTTATTTGTGGAACAAGGAACCCACCTTCACCCAACAATTTGATTGTTAAGTCTATGAAAGCATACATACTCTACCCCCTTATGGTTTTGAACGCGTGACTTCTTAGGAGGAAACACATGCTCTTAACCATTAAGCCCGCTCAAAGTGTATAATCACATCATCCACTGGAGAAAGTGTCTATCTTTAAAGTCACATCAATGAATCTGTAGGGGTAAAATATGGAGAAGAGGAAACCACAGAAGAACATAATTTCGGGCAAAAAATGGAGATGAAGAAACCATGCAATAACATAATTTGAGGCAAAAGATGGAGAAGAAGAAACCACATAATAACATAATTTGATAAAATAGGCTTAGTAATGTATGAAAAACATGATGAATTGTATAAAAAAATTGATTAAATAAACTCAAAACCACTAATAAAAAAATATGAAACTCACGCATGAATGACCGATTCTTTCTAAATTAAAACTCTAACATGACTAAAAGTTACTAAATTTAAACGGTATATAAATTGCCTAAAACTAAAAAGCTCTTGAATATATCTGAGAGTAATTATATCCAACAATCTGCAGGGGCATCTCTCTTCCTCTTTCTGTGTTGCACGATCCTCAAGTTGCGCCAGAAGACATAGTCACACTTCATTCTCCATGGACTCCGAAGGATCACCAATGACGAGGGAACTGAACTCCAACGGTGATTGTTGAATATCGTGATATGAGTGACCGAGGGACATAGAAGAGGAAGAGAAAAATCTACAAGGAGTATCTCATCATCGTTGATATATGAGAGAAATACCTTATCATTTTCCTTGTCGTAGTTTATTTTCGTATGGAAATTCATACATACCGTACAAAGATGACAAGCACCACCTTACTAACCAAGTAAGAGCCCCCACAACGATATCCTATTAAAATCAATAAATAATTTTTAATAAGAAGGTGGCCATAGGCACATCCTATGGAAATCAAATATTGTCTCCATACTTTTCCATGACATTGAGCAAATAAAAGTGTTCAGCAGAAAGGCGGTCACAACAATATCCCAGTAAAATCGAATGTTAGCTCGATTCAATAGCCAAGTTGCTCGCATACTTTGATGCCTAAGGACGAATGAGAATATATCTTTTTTATCATAGTAAATATTTCTTTTGAATAATTTAGGCGATGTTTAAGATCAAATTTAGTTATTATCACTACGAAATTTAAGATCGAATTTAGCTATTATCAGTATTATATTAAATCAATTAACATCTTCCTCAACGAATAAATTTAAGCCTATTTGCGTAGGCGTGGATTTATTTGTCCGGGGAGATGTGCACTATGCAAAATGGAACAATATGACGTTATCCATCTCTTTCTAAACTGTCTATTTGAAGTTTCTTGGATTGGTGTGATGGAAATATGGAATATGCTTGTTGACTGGAATTCCTCTTTCAATGTTGGGTGTCTGCAGTATTGGTGGTAAGGCCATAAGGAATTTGGCAAAATATATATATATTTTCTAGGTATCTAAAAATGTAAGAATGCCATTATTTTGGACAATTCACTTCAAAACATTAAGTATACATGTTTGAAAATATGTGCATATTTGAGTGAAAATGGGCCTGTAGCATATACAGGTACATCGAGACACATATTGGAAAAAAATATGTGGCAGAGATTATATATATATATATATATATATATATTCTAGGTATTTAGAAATGTAAGAATGCCATTATTTTTGACAATTCACTTCAAAACATCAAGTGTACATGTTTGAAAATACTTTCATATTTGAGTGAAATTGGGCCTGTAGCATATAAAGGTACATCGAGACATATATTGGAAACAAATATTTTGCAAGCCTTTCCCGTAGGTGATCTGGCTGCTAGCAATTATAAATGCGGAAGCGACGCTTTCATCTTCATTAAGCCTCGGCACAACTATAATTTTAGAGAAGTATCAAAATTAGGGTGGAGATCATAGTTCCTTGGGGTGTTTTGTTTTATTATGTGCATGATGGTTAGACATGGAGTCATGGGAGGTTTTTGGTGATTCAAAAGTAGTGATTGACTAGATCATGAAGCTTCGATCTTTTGACACTCCTATAGACCCTCCTATAAAATGTTGACCTTCCTATACTTAGTAATTGGTTGAAAACAATAAGGTTTTTGATTAATATTTTCAAGGAAGTCACCTTTCCCATATTTTCAGAGAACGAAATGACATGGCTGATGCATTATCAAAGGTGAAATAATTTGAGTAACTAATTTAGAGAGGAGTTTTGAAGCTTGAATACATTCCTACTTATGAGCAAGTTGTTGATGTTTCAATAAAGCCACAATCCCGAATGAAGTTTTCTTATTTTGAAGAAACGCTTTGAGCAACTAGGAATCCCTCTTTAGGAGAGGGAGAATTTATTGTATGAAATCATGAGAATGGAAATATTCCTTGTGATTATATTAGAGAATGTGGTTGGTGGTCGGGAATATTGTCCTACTTACACCCATGGGTCATTGAGATTGACTGAGAAACAAATGTGGTTGGGGAGTTTTGTTGTGAGGCTTGGAGTGATCCTTTAAGTCATTGTGTTTGACTGAGAGACTAGTGAGTTTGGTTTGGGACATTGATTAAGTTCTCTTCCTTGATTCATTGTGTTTGACTAAGAGACCAAGTGGAATTCGTCAGGAAATTTCTTTTGTGTACTATCTCGTGTCATTGAGCTTGACTAGGAATCCATTTCATATGATTTGATATTTTAGCCTCATATTAATTGATGCCATCGTTAGTTGGGTTCCAACCTTGATGCCATTAGTTTTGGATTGTGGGATTGTTAGACATAGCCATGGCGAAGACATAAGATATGAAGGATAAGCATGGAATGCATTACTATTCACAATGGTACACATTTATACAAGTCTAGGGACCCTTGGTTTCATATTCCAAATGGTCTCTTAGACTCCGTTTGACTATTCAACTTCCACACCAACTGTTAGAGGGTTAGGTGTCCAACATTCTCGCCCTTAATCCGAAGGGGTATGTATGTGTAACACCCTATTCCCACATCTACCCAAGTAACTTTCCAACCGGGGTAACATGCTACGAGAGGATACTAATATGAGATTTAACCTTATATGTGACCTTAAGGAGGTGGAGCCAACAAAAACCTGACAAACAGACCTTACATAACATCAAGAATACCTCTAGGAGGTAACCCAACATCTCAGACCCATAAACCTTGAGGGAGAGCTGATTTTTGACCCTTTTGATCCTTACATGTGGGCATGTAAGGGCAAGGGAGTGGCGTGAATTCTATAGCCGTGGGCATGCAAGGTAAGGTCATGGACAGGGCCCCAAAAAGTTAGTTTTGCATATGCAACATCAAGATTTCTGCCACCTTTTCAGCCCCAGAGGGCAGGTCACTTCCCAGAACTTCATGAAACTTTAGGAGATGATAAATAACATTAGATAAAATTTAAGAAAGTAATCACATCATCAGGAAATCATCTGGACCCCTCCTATCCATGACATGAATTTCGTAAAACATGTCACAAACATTGCATCTAGATGTTTAAATAAAATATTTAAACATAGGGGTATCATACTTATCTTAGAATCACCAAGAAGCATTACTCACTTACATCATTAGCTGCAATGCAATCTATTTTACCATATATCCATTGTGCATTCATTCACAAGTAAAAACATGGATATATCCATACATCATTACAGATAAAATACATGCTTATAACCAACATAATAACAGCAGAAATACCATGGATGCAACAACAATAAAATCCATACATAAACTAGTAAATTTTCATATCAAATACCATTTAGGAATGAGCTCTTCATTAATGAATGTAAAAACCAACTGGAGATGGGACTTCCACATTCCACCTGACCATATAATGACTAATCCAAGTATCACTTCAACCAATCACCCCTGTTCCATATTCCAAGCATGAATGTGGGACTTTAACAAACACATCAATCAACGCCAAACCAGGGTTCCAGATACCAAACCGTCTCAACCCCAAACCAGTGATTCCACCTCATAGCCAGACATCACTAACTATCATGGATTGGTATCCACCCAAGTTGCTTATAGTTGGGAACACCAAACATGTACCATACCACTCAAGCTAAATTCCTTCGATGTTGGTTTGGTAAATATTAAACATCATGAGTTAAGCCCCGATGATTGAATTATTATCTTTGCATCATGTTACTAATTGAAAGAAAATAAAGTGATATTCAATTCTATTTACATCTTTTGGTAAATATTAAGGATCGTGAATTAATCTGATGAGTATATTACTCTTCGTGAATTAATCTGATGAGTATATTACTCTTTTTATCACGTATTATTAATTGAATGAGAATAAAGTGATAATCAATTTGATTTACATTTTTTATTGGTTACATGAGAATAATAAGTATAAAACCAAAAAAACACATTCGTGAGAATAAGAATAAATTAATATCATTTAATGAAAAAAACAATAAATCAAGATGAACTTAGTAATATTATTTATATTTACTTATGATTTTACTTTACATCGCTCAATACTTAAAAACAAAACCACAACAAAAACTACAAACTTGACAATCTAAAGGTGGCTATAAAATATGAAAACCACATCAAAATTCAATATCGCTTCCTCCTCTCTTAGGCAACCTCATATGCAACGTCCTTAGGCCATAACTTTAAATGACTGCCCTGTGGGTTGGCCTTCAAATCTGCTCCTATGCAATCTTGGACATGCTAAAAAAATTAAGAGAGAAAAATTACACACAACACAAATCATTGACTTGATATATTTATTGATCACGACACTTAAAAATATATATGACATAAATCTCTGACTTCGAAACTTCTATATCAGAACTACAACTCATACATAGGAAACAACAAATTCTCGATTGATGCTTCAGAACTCTCACTGACAACTCATGAAAATACATGGAAGCATTACTTCCAACACCCTCCCTTAATATTTACATGGAAATCATTGAAAACACATATTACAACAAGAAGGATAATCTATGTATGAATGGTTTTCATCAAAACTCACATCCACTGTAGAATCTCGCAAACATTTCTCTTTCACCACCACATCTTCGAGCTATCACTTGACCTCCATTTAAAATTTAACCGCCTCTCACCATTGTTGATGAACTTTGAAAGATCAACAATATTGACACCTCGGCTAATCGAGGCTTCCGCGATAAGAGTCTTCATGTAACGAACCATCCTATAGACCAACCACCATTTATCATATATTTCTCTTTTGATTATCCATCAGTTGATAAGATGGAGATCTCAATATTGAATGTGTTCAGAGGTTGATCAAACAACTTGACCTTACTAACACACAAGAATTGATGTTTCATATACCAGGGCTTCTAGTTTAATAACCACCAACCCTTTTTATGAACAATAAAAACACAAAATAATTGATGTTTTAGACATCGGGGCTTCTAGTTTAAGATCCACCAACCCTTTTTTTAACCAATAAAAACACAAACACCAACCACCAAAATGTACAAAGACAAAATCAATGAATACTCTTTATTGATCTGTGCAGATTAGATCAAATATAATAATAAAAAATTTGCATATACGTATTTTCCATCATGTCTGAAGTGTTTGGATCTTGATCTCTCAATAAACAATACCACAATATTTTATTAGTTCATATATATAATGAGAAATTCCAACATTCCACTTGCATGTCACAGTTGTACATCTTGCACCATTTAATAGTCTCAAGAGCCACCATTTAAAACATGTACACATTACTCTCAATTGTAGATCCACAATAGATAAAACCAAATTTATGCTTATCCAACTTCTACACAATCATATCTCCTCTTCCTTTACAAATATTTGTTCACAATGGAACTTTACACAACAACAACAACATTGGATCTTCACAATTCTCCTTTGCATGCAACTATCCACAGACAAATCAAATATTCACACAAAAGGCTCACACAAACAATAAATCAAACACTCTATTAAATTAATCTATGTACAAAGGATTATCATTGCTAAAATTTCATGATCGTAGCCCCTCTCGTGAGAGAGTCAGGGTTGAACCAGCTATGACCCCATGTTAGAAAAACTGAGAGAGGGAAAAATTACATACAACACAAATCATTGACTTGATGTATTTATTGATCACAACACTTACAAATATATAGGACATAAATCTCTGACTACCACACTTCTATATCATTACTACAAATAATATATAGAAAATAAAAACTTCTAGATTGATGCTTGGGAACTCTCAATGACAACTCATGACAACACATGGAAGCATTACGTCCAATAGGGCCGACTCTAGACTAGAAAAAAAATTATAGAGGTCTACGATATTTGGTAGTGTGAATTAATTTTGGCGGATCTATCAAGCTCTAGATAGGACTTGCAGTCATCTATCTAACAAAATATTCTAAAGTCTCTACAAATTTGTTAGGAATATTATGTCGATAGGGTTGAAAAATGTTTGGAATGTTCAACAGACAACTTTGAAATAAAATTCGATATCTTTTTTGGAAGGTTGAATTTTATAGTTTAAAATATTAAATTTGTATTTTGATATAAAATACTCTCATAATTTTTACTTAGCATCAATTATTTAAAATTAATTTTTTTTACATGTTTTATAAATTTTTAATTCTTAAGTGGATGGTAGGTATTTAGGCTATAAATTTGATAGTCAAGTTACCATAGTTTCAATTTGGAATTCTCCTTCTTATGAAATTTTATTTTTACTTTTATTCATAATTTAAATATCATGTATTATGTGTTTTTATTAATTTTTTGTTGTGAATGTATTTTTTATTTTTTTTTAAATATGTTTCTTGTTAATAATTATTTTAATTTTGACTTGACCATAAGCTCTAACCAAGTAATCTCATAGATGTATAGGTGATATTTTTTTTTAAAACATCAAACATATTCAACCATGTTCATTCCTAATTCCAATCTATCCAATGATTCGGTGCAATTATGAATAGTCATTATTTACATAATTTCAAAGAATTTACAAAAGTACGTTAAAGTGTTCTTGAAAAGTTCTCAAGTAGCTTGGTCAAACCCATTAATATTAATGTATTTTGAGGATGAACAATCCATCTTAGCTTTCAATTTTGTTAAGTTGGACTTAAAGAAGACCTTAAAAAAAAAAAAAAAAAAAAATTGAAACTAATTTTACATAAGAATTGGGGATGGTTCTAACATTTCAAGTAATAATAATATGCAAAGATAAATTTGAGGAAATTCAAAATATTTTGACAACGAAGAAGAATAGATCTTTGCGACAAATAGGCTAACATGTAAAAGGCACAAACTCATAGGTTAAAGTGGGAATGTATCTAAATCATCATTTCCTTGGTAACCACGCATTTTTTATTTCTATATCCAACCACAAAATATATTTGTTTTATAATGAAACTATTAAATAGACCCATTTTATAAAAATTTAGATCTATCACTAGTTTGTCAACACTAAAGAAACTAGATAAATCTCTCAAAATAAAATAAAATAAAACGAATATTTCACCTAAAACAAGAAAATTCAATTAGTGTTTTATATATAATATTAATGACTCATGGGTTTGGACATGCCATGTGAGTCTCAACCTTTAAACTTCACACTTCAATGTTCATGCTTATGTGTTATATATATATATATATATATATATATATATATATAAGTCACCCATCAAATTGTGGTTTGAAAAATTAGGTAATGGTCGTCACTGACATTTAGATTTTAAAATTGTTAGTTTTTTATAGTTAAATAAGAAAAATGCTAGTAATAAACATGTATAAAATTTAACCTTTGTAGAGATTTAATTTTCAATAGATATTTTTCAATATTCTTAGTAATATTCATATATCAGAGCTTCAGATTTTTCAAAAGTATCTATGACTTTTACTCCCTTTTTAATTGAATTTATTATTTAAAATAAATGTTCATATGTACATGAGTTATGTCATATAAACACACTTCATATGTACAAAGTATATTTACAGGTTAAGAATCACTATAAAAAATAAGAGTGAATCTTCATAATCACATCATATTAATAATAATAATAATTTAGCACATTTTTTATTTTATTATATTTTCTATATTATAAATTAAGTGTTTTTATTTCTATCACATTTATAATGATTAAATTAATATACTTTATATTAAATAGACATGGAATTAAGAACCAATATAGAGAAGAAAAAAAGCGATTATCTAACACCAATTTATTACATTTCAAATAAAACACTAAATTCGATTTTTTAATATTCAAAACATCCCTAGTTATTTATCCTCCATCTTATCTTGTTATGTTTCTTTATCTTATCCTATCCTATAAATGGACATGCATGTGTGGTTTCACATTATTTTCCAATGTCAGTGTTAAAAATATAAGACGAAACTTATACACTGAAACTAGCATCTCACAGGTGAGAAAGTTGCACCTCGAGGCTGCCCAAGCAGAGAATGCTCTTTCCATTAATCATTAGAATCACAAATATATAAGTTTACATCATAATAGGGATAATTGGAACTGACACCTAGAAAATAGGAACTAATCCTAATCTAGGACAAACACATAACTGTGCAACATCCTCACTCCAATAATACATATTCTCCATTAATTTTACCACTCCCCCTTAATGGAGAAATGGTTCAATTGCACTCCTAACATCTCTGTAAATAATTCAAATCTAATTCTTCCAATGAGCTTGGTGAAAATATCTGCACCATTCTCATAGGTACTACAATATTCAATAATAATTTATTTAGACTGACTCCTTTTATCTAACAAAGTGAAACTGAATATCAATATGTGTTGTATTTTTGTGAAACACGGGATTTCTTTCCAGTTTGAGTGGTTTTTGTTGTGATATTCTTCTTGCAGGCCACCATAATGGTCATCTTCAATAATCTATCAAAGTCCACGAAAACACAGTCATTGCCATGCTTAGTAGAAGGAAGCCTCGAGATGTAATCCATGGAGATGGATTCCCAAGGTCGACTAGGGGTAGGCAACGGAGTATAGAGGCCTTCCTTCTTGATGGTAGATTTGGAAATGGCATAGCAAGTGTAGGATATGATGTACTTCCCAACATCCAGTTGAGGGTTCGACCAATAGAAATACTTCTTCAGTACTACCAATATTTTCTCAACCCTGAAATACCTTGCGACCCAACTGTAGTGCACTTCCAAAATCATCTTGGCACGCTTGGTTGAAGGAACACAAAAGTGTCCCAAATTTCATAGTCGTGCATCCTGGAGGTGAAAATTTGGAACTTTCTTACCCTCCAATAGCATCTTGTATGTGTGGCCGTATTCTGGATCGCTCTTGCAGAGAAGCAGGCAATCAAAAGTCTCATGCCCACAAGAGTTGAGCATGATGGTTAGTTCCATGATTGACGGTTGGATGAGGTAGTATGCAACATTATTGGTGCTTCCCTTATTATTCTTCATGTTCAAATGAAACTGTTGTAGATATGTGGACCACTTATAAGGGTGATCATTCTGCAACTTCCCTTGTGTCTTTATGAACTATAGGGGTTAGTGGTCTGTGTGGATGACTGTTTCCTTTCCCAAAATGTAATTCTTTCATTGTCGGCAAGCCTGCACAATGGAATACATCTCTTTTTCATAAGTGCGATACTTCCGGATTGTGTCAGATAGTGTCTCACTATGATATGCCATTGGATGGCCCTGCTGAGTAAGAACTGCCCCAATAGCATAGTCTGAGGCATCTATGTCGATCTCAAATGGTTGTTGCAAGTCTGGTAATATGAGCACTGGGGCAGAGTAGATGCGATTTTTCAACTCTACGAATTCTTTCTGTTGATATTCAAACCAAAACAATTTTTCCTTCTCTCCTCTGTTGGTGGCTTGGCTCAAGGGCCAAGTGATATGATAGAATCCCAACATGAACCTGCGATAGAAATTGGCAAGACCCAGAAAGCTATAGAGCTCTTTTAGAGTGGTTGGGGCTGTCCAATCCCGAATGAGTTGGATTATGGTTAGATCCATATGCACCCCCGGCTCATCAATAAGGTATCCCTGATACTAAACCTTGGTCATGCCAAAAGTACACTTCAACAAATTGGCACACAACTTGTGTTGTCGGAGTGTTTGGAGGACTTGTCGGATGCGGTGGAGGTGATCTTCCCAAGTCTGGCTGAAGATCAAGACGTCATCCAAGTACACTACTACAAATGAATTGGTGAATGGCCGCAACATGTCATCCATTAGCCTTATGAAGGTTGCGGGAGCATTTGTCAACCCAAAAGGCATGATTAGCCATTCGAAAAGGCCCTCCTTGGCTTTGAAGGTAGTCTTCCACAGATGGGAGGGTTCAATTGGTACTTGGTGATACTCACACTTTAAGTCGATCTTGCTCAAATATTTCCCCCCCCTTAATTTGGTCCAAAAGGTTGTCAATTTTTGGGCTTGGGTACCTATTATAGATAATGATCTTTTTCAGTTCTCGATAGTCAATACAAATTCTCCAAGTCCCATCCTTCTTCTACATCAACGTGATGGAGCTCCCATAGGGTGATGAGCTTGACCAGATGTGACCTTTCTCCAGCAGCTCTTGAATCTACCTCTTGATTTCATTGTTCTGCAAAACATAGTGCCGATTGATTGGTCCACTGGGCAGAGGTTCACCTGGGGTTATATTGATGGGGTGCTTGAACTGACAGTGGAGAGGCACCCCTAGGGGTGAGGTGAATATGTCTCCATACTCCTCCACCACCTTGTCCATCTATTTTTATCATGTGGAGGAGCTTTGTCTAGAGGTCGTGGCCACAATCTTATTCTTTCCCCGAGGGCGGATTATTAGGAAAAAAAAATTCTAGTTTAGGAAATGAGTTTAGAACATTGTTTTGTAGTAACCAAGGAGATGGCGACAAGCAGTGCTACCTCTAGTATCTTGTACAACTTACTGCTCAAAGTAACAATAACAACACAAGGTCGGGACTCATACACAACATGTCACTTCCACATGTATGGTTGGCCTAATAATACATCAGAAACATCAAGAGGAGCAATGTCACATAATACCTCATTTGTGAAGGGCTTCATACTGCAGGGAAGGCGTCACTACTGGTTGACGCAGAGATCCCGTCCTTGGTGAAGGCACCCGATGGTGTACAATTATGGGTGTGTTATGGTGAGAAAGCCAAACCGCTTCATGAACTCTATTGAAACGAGGTTCTTTTGTATCCCGTTATTGATAGTGAACTGCATCTGGGAACCCTTTACCCACATCTCAGAATGGAAGAGTTGGCCCCCCTCCTCTGGATCTTCTGGTTCCTCCTTTTGGATCTTCGTGGTGGCAACATTGGCGTTGAGATCTGCATCGATAATTTTCTTCTCTTTAACATTCCCCTTGTCGAGTCCTGATTCAGATTTGGAGCATGCATATGATTCAGAAGCCTTCAGCTTGACTACCAATGACTACTTGGCCCGACACTCACTTGTGTTGTGAGTGGAGTTTTTATGGAACTCACACCACTTTCCAGTGTCATTCTTTGGCTTCGCAGTGTCATTATTTCCTTGCGACTTGGCGGGTTATCCTAGGTCGCCCTGCCTTGGATTTGTCCTTTTTTTTGCAATTAGGGGGCACCTTTCCCTTGCTTCTGATTCGCAGTTCCAAATTCTTTCTTCTTTCGTTTGAACTTCTGCTCAACCTTGGTAGCATATCGCAATGCTACGCCAAGGGAGGAGATTTCGAGGAACTCCATTTGATCCTGAATGTATGTTTGCAGACAATTGCGGTACTTCAACCCCAAATGTTTCTTTTAATCTTTGATACAAAATTTTGTTCGTAGTGTATGTAACATATTCGTCATCTTATGCACATCTTGATCCCTTTGCTGCTGCAGCATAGTCCATTGTATGTATTTGTCCTCATACCCCCCAATAGGATAATATTGTTCCTTGATGGTGTCTGAAAAATAATTCCAAGTGGGTGTAGAAAAAAACAGAGAGGGTTTCCTCTCATCCTTTTTCTCACAGTAGGTTTCCCACCAGTCCTTAACATAGGGGCTGGCTTTGATGAGTGAAAAAGTAATCTTTTCCCAGTTGGAAAATTCATGAACTGAGAAATACCCTTCTAATAGATGCAAGCATATATCTACAATGTTTGCATATATTTCCCCTCAAATATGGGAATGTCAAGGTTTACTTGTACCATAAATGGAGTTGCGCCTCAAGAGTGGCTACTCAATGTAGATGCACCACCGGTGGGAAGTCGTTGAAGGATCTGGGCAAAGTTATCCATCATCGTGTTCCTTTGTTTCTCAAGGGCCTCCTCGAGCAATATTTTTTTAGGATCTCCTACTCTCTCATCTTTCCTTTTGTTCTCCATGGGTAGCCATCTGGGTTTGCGAGGCTAATTTTTGAAAGGTTCAACCAGATCGAGCCCTAACTCTTTATGCCTTAACCTCGTTGGGTACATGCAAAGAAAGATCGAGAAAGAGTAGACCGCTCTGATACCACTAATCCGGACTTATGTAGGAAAACAATAAAATAATGAAATACACAAAAATGTAGAGATGTAGTGGAAATAAGACTTCATTTCATTAATATCACATAACTAAAATATGCTTACAGACAAAATGGAAATAAACTAGCTAGTGCACTAGTAGCTTATCTTTGAGAAGAGATGTGGTGGCTACAAGCCTCTGAACTATGTTACAATGAGGCTCAAAGGCCTATTTATTATTTAGAAACAATGGAAAACCCTAAACATCCAAGACCCTAACTCTAGGATATGAATCGCAAAAACTATGGGACCCTTTTGGGTAAATTGGTACATCAACTTCCGGGGACGTAAATTTGGCATACGATCTCCGTTTGACGCACACAATACCTCGTTAGAAAGATCTATCTGAGGAACACAACTTTTGAGTGAGAAACATTGGTCAAAGACCCATTTTGCTCTTGTTTTTCCCCAAAAAACTGTCGTTTACAACCTAAAAACAACTCGGAAAGTTCAGGACCCAAAAAACAGATAAAAAAACTAAACTATGATATATTGCATTCAAAATGCATTTAACATGTTTCAGATTTAATATATCTCTTAATTTCAATTCACTCTAGATATTTTTTTAATTTTCTTTCAAGATTAACGTACTAGTACAAACCAACCAAAAAAATTAAGAACTTGCATGAAGCTTTATGCACAATAAATTCAAGGATTATCATACCGACCTTCTATATTGCACTGTGATCATACACGACAATTTAATTATAAATAATAATAATGGTAAGAAAGTCCATATGCAAATCAATCAACAATATGTAGAGGTTGTTAAGCCGATGCACAATGAAAACAACAATCCTACTCAATGAGATGATAAATTGATATCTTACAACGTGTCGTTGCAGTATTGTTGGTGTACATCAATATGGTATGCTTCACCTCCCATTCCTTGAAATTCGGTGGCCAAGATTACACATATGATCATTTTTAAAAAACTGGCGGCACATGCAACTTCCGATATCAGTGCTCCTAAATTGAGAGTTGCAACTTGAAATCCATGTTGCACACTATCATCTAATATATGAAAGTCGTTGAAGTTGAAGTCAAATTAATTTAAACAAATCATACTTGCAAATTTGAAAGCTACCCGAGGCAATACCTAGTCAATTAAACCCATGAAGCACCATGGTTTTGTATGAAAATGCATTTGCACAACCATATGGCTAACCGAGACAAATTAAAACACCCTTTTTGGGTGTGCAGAGTAAATGAAGTGTCCCGATACTTCGATTGGCGAGACTAAATGGAACATCCCTTGATGGCTTTGTAACATGTTAGGTGCTCAAGTACAATCCCAAATGATGTTTCCATTAAGGTACAAATTTATTATAAAATCCATTTGAGATTAAGACACAAATTTATTATAAAATCATCTGGAAATTAAAAATGAAGTGCTTTAACATACAAATTAATAATTAATTATCACATAGGCATGGTTTTAAAATTAAGTTTGATTTTTTATTTTGATTTCAAGAATACTATTGATTTAATAGATGATCATTTTTCAATTTATAGTTCCACCCCGGCAGTGCCTCCATCTACCGGCCCATTCCGTCCCGAATCACTCTCCTTCAGCACCCGCCGCCGGCTCCTTTCGGATCCCCATTGCGCGGACTTCACTGCGAGCACCGCCTCCATCGAAGGTCTAAGTAAAACTAAAACACAGATGACGTTTGAAAATCTGGAATTGCGGTTGATCTTTTCATTTCTGCATTTCAGATTGAAGCGGATTTCAATTTAGGGAAGGATCTTGCACTTTTGAAGAAACATGGGATTTGTTTTTAATATAAATAAAAGAATATAGTAATATTAAATAGTAAGCTTGTGGCCTTATAAATATTTTAAGTGTTTTTATATATTTCCTTTTTGAAAAATATCCAACTCTTCGCTTAGCATAACTTTCCTTTAAAAAGTTTTCTTCTTATGGTTAAATATTTTAGGTTAAAATATTTAACTATTAAATATTTTAGGTTTTATTAGTATATATTTTGAATTTATTAATTTAGGTTTATATATAAAAAGCTTTTAAGTATTATCACTTCAATATTTTAAAATTATTATATTTTAAGCTTTTAAGTATTATCACTTCAATATTTTAAAAATATTATATTTTATTATTTTATTATTTGTAAAAAAATTGAGTTTAATAAAATTAATATATTAAATATATTTGAGTTAGTTTAGCAAATTGTTAAATTAAATTTGAATTTAAACTAGAATGCATCATTATACATTCAAATAAGATGATGCTTATAGCTTATATCAACTACATTTATTAATATGATTGTGCTAGTTATAAAATCAATCTTCTTATAAATAAAATCTATTATTTTTTACATTGTTTTTAACCTATAATTTTTTTTCAATAGGATTACTACTAACTAAAAATTAATTTCAACTATAATTCAATTGTCCAACAATGCCGCCTTCTCATTTTAAAACATCCTATGAAATACATCTTATAATTAGTCATAGTGCCCAACAATGTCCCCTTCTAATTTATAATCAATCATAATTATCTAACACTTTCCCTTCTAATTTTAAAACAACTCATGCAAATACATCTCAAATTTAAAAAATTATTATAGAACCAATTATCTTCTAAATCAAGAGGGTTATCACCACTAGTTAATCGTTATTATGATAGGAATCCAATTGTTAATAATGTTAATTATTACTATTAATAATTGTTCAGCACTACATGAGTTGCAAAACTATGAGGCAAGAGGGGGAGGAATATTCTATAAATTTAGAGGAGGACAATGTATTCAGAGATTCATGACGTCTTTGGCAACATGATAAATATTCAAGCAGAGATATATGATCTATGCTAGAGAATTTTGTTAACCAAAGAAAATCAAGTGAACACACTTATAGTAATGGAGAGATATATGATCTATGCTAGATAATTTTGTTAACCAAAGAAAATCAAGTGAACGCACTTATAGTAATGGAGGATTCACTCCTAATCTTGCATCATCTGGAAAAAGACTCTTTCCCAAAGAAGAAATTTCTGAAAAACATCATGAAAAGAATTCAGTAATAGGATATTCGCTCCAAAGGTTGTTTCCCAAAGCAAAAATTTATGGAGAACATCATGAAAAATGAGAAAATTTTCATGAAATATCACATCCAAAACATATTTCCACATAATAAGAGACTTCAATACAGAAACAAACAAAAGTATGCTAACTAGGGGTGTAAACTGAAGATATTTTGCTAAAAAGGAACATAAATTGAAAATAAGTGAATTAAAATTTAATTGCCAAGTTGAAGTGTAAAATTAAATGGCCAAATCTACTTGCTATAATACCTTAATAATGAATGAAGTCTACTAAAAAAATTCCCCAAAAGTGTTATTTGTTGCAAATTTTGTGTTTTGCTCACACTTTTTCTCATTTTTTTCTTACATAAAAAATATATAAAGAAAAATCATGTATCTTTATTAAAAAAAAGATATTAATTTTTTGTTTATGAATTAACACTAAATTGTGATGAATTCACTCTAATAAAAATAAAAATATATAATACAAATGCTCTTTTCCATCTTAAGACTAAACTAAATTGTGATGAATTAACTCTTATTCTTAATATATTTAGGATAAACCAAAATAAATATATATTTAATATAAATCAAAATAAAAATTATATAATACAAATGCTCTTTCTATCTAAAAGAAACCTTGCCATCCGAAAAAAAAAAAAAAAACTAAAATTTCCAAAACCTTCGCATCTAAAAAACTAAATTTTCCTAAACTACCAAAGTTCTAATTCTAATTAGAATAAAAATAGCATACAATCCATCTTAAATTATTCTAATTCTAACAAATACCATACAAATCCATCATAAATTGTAACACGTGTAAATTTTAAAATATCTAAAATTCTAAATTGTAAAACATATAAATTGTAACCCATATAAATTTTAAAACATATATCTAAGATTCTAAATTGTAAAACATATAAATTTTAAAACATATATCTAGAACTCTAAATTTTAAAACATATATCATATATCTATAGCTATGAAAAAATTGTTATGAATAACATTATCAAAATCTTCAAATTGAACCTGAACCATCTATCTTTTTATAACACAATCAACCCGTTAAATCTTATAACGTATAGTAAGCGTATTTTAATCTCAACAGATTGGTTCATAGTGGTCTCTGAATTTAAAGTAAGTAACACGGCCACCGTCCTAATCTTAGGACACCCAAATACAGAACATGCTAAATTTTAAGGCATCTATGCAAAACATAATTAACATAAAACTAAGACATCTATACAAAGCATAAGTAGCATAAAACTACCATTATTATATACAAAGCATAAGTAGCATAAAACTACCATTATTCTTATTCCTTGATAAGATCACGAGACATGGAAATTATTATGAATGCAAAACGACTTTCACTGTAAACTAGCCCGCCATGAGGATGAACAAGAATCTCTTTGGTTTAGCAGGAGTGGAATTGAAAGTGCTCAAGAGTGTAAAATCCATACCAATATGCCTTGAGGCTACATCATAGATAGGGTACATCATCATATATATAAATATCATGACAAAGGTGCTCGAGCTCCAAACCAACAGTAACTTAATGTAGTCAAATTTAGTTGAAAACCCTAACATTTTTAACATGTCTTCCTTCTGTACCAGTGTTCCTTTTTCTTCCTCTTCTTTGCCTCGGGCAATCTCATATCACAATATTGACAACCTCTGTTGGCGTTCAGATCCCCCGTCAACGTCGTTGATCCCCTCAGAGTCATTGACATATTGGCATGTAGCTTCCTCCTTGTGAAACTTTACTGGCGTGACCTCTAGAGTCCTTCAACAACTGGATAGAGAAGGGGCTATAGATGAAGTGGAAGAAACCACACAATAAAATAATTAATTTGATATGATCCGTTGTTCATTAAATTGCATTGATTCTATTGCTATGGCTCGAAGTTATATGATAAAATTCACTTTAAACCGCCAAGAAAAGATATGCTAATCTCAAACATGAATAACTAACAATCTCTAAATTAAAATTGTAACCTTACTAACACTTCCTTCTTAAATTTAACTGGTATATAAATTACCTGAAACTAAAAACTTTTGAATGTAACTTGGAGTAATTATCCCCATCATCTCTCTTCCTCTGCTGCAAGATCCTCGAGTTGGGTCAAATGACAGAGTCACACTCCAATCTCCATGGACTCAGAAGGATCAACAATGACGAGGGAACTGAAATCCAACAGTGATTGCTGAATATCGTGATATGAGTGAACGAGGGACAAAGAAGAGGAGAACAACAATGTACAGAGACTATCTCATTGTTGATATATATATAGAGAAGAGAAAAACCTCATCATTTTACCGATGACAAACACCGCCTCACTAACCGACTATGCTTAACTTTTCGAAGAATGCGGCGGCCACAACGATATCCAATTAATATCAAAAAATAATGTTGTCATAAGGCGGCCACATCGATATTTTTTCATATTGGAGAAAGACGATTGCAGCGGTATAAAATATTGCCCGTAGATTGAAAGATATTTTTGAAACAAATTTTATAATTTCAAGAATTTCAGTAATAAAACTTCTTGCTCTGCTCAAGACAAAGATTGATATGACATGACAGGAGAGAAAGATAGGAGTGAAAAAATAATATCAGAAAGATGGAGGGGACTGAGTCCAGTTCTCGGCATTTTGGAGGGAAGATAGGGTGGGAAGGAGACAATAATATCAGGAAACGGAAGCCGCCCGAGTCGGGTCCCTGATATCTTGGGGAGAGAGAGATAGTTCGTACAGCAAGCAACAAGGTTGGGGTAACTTGTCGAAAAGGCTGTTGAAGCTGGACACGTAATTTGCCATGAGACTACGCATCGAGTCTGAACGTCAACACTTGAGTGTGTGGCTGTGGCTCCGATAACCGTAAAGTACAATGACTTTGTGGGCTTTCGATAATTTAAGGAGTTAGGCATGCCAGTTTCTTTCAGTTAAATAAATTTTTTAATTTAAGTTATTGTGTTTTATGATGAATCATATTAGTTGGTAGTGTTAAATATCATTTGTGGAAATATAAGTATTTAACTACGGATTTATAATCAAATTTTTATAAATTTATATTATAAATATTGAAAATTAAAAATTTAAATTAAAAAATTTAAATTTGATATCTATATATAATTATAATCTTTAATTTTTTATTGTTTAAATTATATATATATATATATATATATATATATATATATATATATATATATATATATATATATATATATATATATATATATATATATTTTCTTAAATTGAATTTTGAGTGTGTAAATGGATATAATGTTTTTAAAGTCTTTTATGAACTTGAATTGATTAGTTTACACAACTTAAATTTACAATTTCAAATTTTTTTTGCTAAATTTTAGACAAAATTGACATAAAAATATACATGAAAAAGGGCGAAAAATATAAAATAGTGAGACTATTTGAAATGTTTAAAAATCTTTACGCAAAGGCCCAAGAAAAGATGTTGTAATGTTATGTCTAAGCCAAATAAAAATAAAAAATCATATATATATATAAGACTAGATGAGATCCATCTTAATTCCCAATCTGAAGTATCATGAGAGAATAAATCTCTCAACATGCAAACCTCTTTTTTGAGGGTAAAACTTGAGGAAAGGCTTCCACCTTGAGCAATATGATCCTTCTTGGAGTTTTCTAGATCTAGAGTTAAGATGGATTCACAGGGGCTACACTCAATGAACCTCTAACATATCATGTGCGATCATAACATATTAAACAATACCCTTAATTTTAGTATATATTGGAATATACCTCTAAATATCACATTATTTAACCCCCTACAAATATAAACCCAATACACCTTCCCAATTTAAAAATCCCCTACTTTCACTATATATTGTAGGTATCCATTTTTTCATTAACATTTTTTATACCCCTTTAAATTTTTTCATTAACTTTGAGCTCCAATTTTTATACATGCCAATATCAAAACCCTTTACCCCTTATATATCCCCCAATATATTATATCATTTTTTCCTCATTATATATCCCCCAATATGAACCCACGTGGTATGGTATTGCTCTTGCAGTGAAGCCCCTGTGGATGGATTAGGGTGATTTAAGCACGATCATTTTGTTTCTTTAATTTTTCTTCATATATATATGACATTGAAATATTTTACTTATTATGAGCATTGAACAATTTTATTTATGACCAACATTGAATGTTTTTATTATTATTAACATTTTTTAAATATCATATATCTTTTTTATATTAAGAATTAAATGAGTCACACATCTCCCTTTCAATATGAAGTAATTGAATTCCCTGCTGGGGTTGCATGAATTGGAAGGTACGCCAACTCGGGCCAATATTCACCCTCACACATCACAATTATAAATGTTATGGGTCTTAAGTACATTGGGCTTTGTGGTTTGCAGTTGAACTTCGCGAATGTACATGGACTATTATTGCCCTCACGCGAGTAGTGGTGAGTAAAAGAATTAAATTGAAGATGAAATTGTGGTGTTTGGAAGGTATTACCTATTTGTTTCATTCAGGAGGCCTCTGTGGAGGGTCAAGTTGGATTTTTGACTGGTGGAGGAAAAGACTACGTCCATAGTCTGGATTTACGGTGTTTTTGCATGCAATTGAGGACCAAACAATTATCTGGGACCCTCGGTTTATTAGTGAATGAAGGTTGGTTCTTTATGGCCGTCTGGTGCTTAGATTTGGCTTGGGAGGCGCAAGGTTTCCTTCATGACCTAGGTCTAGTGTCGTTGGGTTCATATCTGAGGGGTCTAAAGTCAATGTTTAGGTAAATCTATCATTTATGCCTTCAATTGTGATTCCAATATATGTTCGTGTCATCTGGCATTTCGAGAGATCTAATTATCAAGGTTCTTGGCTCCTAGGCCTTCTAGTGGTTGCTATGGCCAAGAAAACTATTTATGGTTATCTAGTGTGAATTGTGGAGGCAAGGGTACTGGGTTTTGACTGAGATATCTCGTGCCTCCAGTGTTTTTGGAATTCTGTTTTTGGAATTCACTGTTTGTAATTTCATCAATTTCTGTTTGAATGGGAGTTGAGCATTGAGGAGGAATTTTGGGGGTAGTTTTTGGGTGAGAAAGGGGTTGTCTTTCTAGTTTAAAATTTTTTGGTGTGGGGATTCCTAGTTCTTTTTGGTCACTTGGGCCCATGTCCGTTTGTGGTGGGGCATTTCTCATAGGCATTTTGTCATTTTGGGCTCTAGTTTTGTTGGCGGTGTTGGAAATACATCAACCAAGGGGATATCCTTGATACGGAGTACCAATTATACTTCACACCATTTAGAATAGGAGCCCCAACTGGAAATATGATCGGCTGTCGTAAGTGTGATCTTAAAGATGTGCCTTGGCTACAATAAATACATGAGAAGATATACACATATCTTTTGTGATGGAAAGTGTGTGAAATTTGTGAGATATCAATTGTAATGCATAAAAGGTTCTTTCACAAAAAAGGAAAAGGAGTGAGCATCTAGAAGAAAATTAATAGTACTATCCCAAAAGAGATACATGAGTGAATGAAAGAATAATTAGTTAGCCTGCAAAGCAGTTCACAAGGCAACAATGATCATGATAGCATATAAAACACCCATAAAAATGATACATACTAAGGTTAATGGAATATTTCATTGACAATAGTGTAAATGAAATAACATATACCATAAACATATAAAGAATAGTCTTACAACATCCATAATATATGGATCAAAGTGTGTCACCTCCAAGAGATTTTGATCAATAAGTGAAATTTCCAAGTTTACAATTACAATGATATGACACTAGCCCCAATAGTGCAACATGAAGCCACCACTTGTTTCTCCAAAAAATGAGATTCACTCCTATCCTAAACTAGATAAGTGAATGCTACAAATCTCAAGTGACAAGCCCTTTGTTTAAGTTGTGAGGGCTTATTTATAACAAATGGAATGACCTTTCATCTCCCTTTCTTACCCTTGAGTTTCCTTTATGACCTTTGGACTTATTTTTCCCTTATTCTAACTAATGACTCTTCATATTCCACACTTGACTCTTTGACTTCCACTTACATTTGCACTTAATTTTTTCTAAATACAATAAGACAAAACTCCCCACATAAGACAGATTGAGCCAGAGCCTAAAAAGACAAACTTTATACATCATGCTTGAGTTTTAGGAAACTTTAGCTCGACAACTTCCAGTTGTCACTTTGTTATAACATATTGGTATCAAGCTTGATATTTTGCTGCTATGTCCCCAAACATGGATGGAATATGGCTTATATCAGACTCTTACCTCCATAACATCTGGGTAGATATTTTTGAAACAAAATTGAGCTTCATTCCATAATAATAACAACTTCATGTTTACTTTAGCATGTATAGCTACATACAATTGTATATTCTACCTTGTAATTTTCAATTCATATTTGGTAATGACTTGCTTCGATTTGTTTAAGTATTCTTGTATTTATTGCTTGATAAATTTCCGCCCATTTCCTTTGAAAATTCTCCAACAGAAGGAACCTTGTGTGCTCTAACCATGGTGTCCAAACTGTGAGAAAACGTTGTGTAGGAAGTTATAATGTTGGCCACATATGTACCAAGATTCTTGCTACTTTTTAAAAGCATTCTAACCTCAAAATTTTCCAATTTTGCCTCATATCTTCTTTTCTTGGCCCATTTTGATGGTGGATTATTGTACTTGGTGTCCCATTCTTGGATCGCATTGATAGCTGCATGAATCACCTTCAAAAAATTCATATTTTCCCATGATCTATTTTGCATGTCATGAAAAGCGACCACTGCCTTATGCAAAGTGGTCATCTCTTGATATAGTTCTCTCATGGAGTCTCCCAATTATCATATTTCATCATATATCAATGCTCGTGGCTTCTATAAGTGAGAATCAATGGAATACAGTCTTTGGTTCACAACTTTCACATGATCAATATTTTGTCTTGTAGTAGCTAGATCTTTTGCAAGTTTCTTATTCTCCTCCATCAATAGATATGTATTCACTTTTGTAGCTCCAATTTTGTTGCTACAAATGTCTTTAGATTTCCTGTGATGCGAGTCACAATCACCTCTCTATATGACTGGAAGCAGGATGAACCAGTTCATTAGGATAATACTTCCATGTTTCCTGTATGATCATGCTCTTCAGCTGATCAATGGTCAGGTTGGAAATATCCATGACCATATCTTCATTGGAGGAAGTAATACCATTTCATTGAATGGAATGTGGCCACTTGTAAGAGGAGGTGAAGGCTAACTACTGACTTGTTGTGTGATGGGAACAATTCTGACCTCTTGATTTTCCTCCTCCCACTCAATATCCATGTCTTAGGCTTGCATCTAATCCTCAATTTCTCCTACAAATTCTTCAGCCTCCTTTTGCTTTTTTTCCTCATTTTCCAACTGTTTATGTTGTTCCTATTCAAGATTTTTTTTTTGTTTATTATTATTTACCTTATTTCTCCTTTCTTCCTTTTCCTATATATATTCTCTTTCTTTCATTTCTTTCTCTTCCTTCTACATCATTTCATCCTCTTGATTTTGTTCTCCCTCCATCCTTTTCTCTTCTCCCCGCTACATTATTTTTAGTTCTTCTGATTGTTTCATCCTCTTCTCGACTACAATGATTGCTCTTAGGATAATATGATCTAGTTTGAATTTGTAGCTTTGCTTCAGTTTTGTATTATGAATAACCTTCCACTTATTTTTGAAACTAACTAGGGTGGGAACTTCCTTTTACATTCCTTCCTCGGTAACAGTTTTCTCATGTATTGCACTAGAAGGGCTTGCCCCTTTTCCTCATGCATGCGGTCAGGAAGCATTATAAAAAATATTTATCTTCTCTTCCTCCGATCAAGAATAAGACTGATTGGCTCAAGAAAAATGAAATTTTCCACAATTTCATTTGCACACTCCTCTAGGATGGCACATGTGGAAGCTCATCTTACCAATATTAAGGCTTTTGGGTTGTTCTACTTCCACTTCTACAACCTTTAAGCTCTTGAGAACATAGGATCCCACCTATAGAGGGAAGAAAGGCCAAGGTGCCTTGTTTTTCTTTTGTAACAACTGAGAAATACCCGTGGTATGGTGATAAGAAACCTCCTACATGAACACCTTATTTATCACATATCTCAATAAAAGATGTGGAGGTCTCTATGAAACAAATATTGTGAGGTATGTGCCATTAGGTGAGGAAAAAAAATATGCTACTTCTGCCACTCTCTTAATTGCCTCATAGTATATGCAAGGAGTTTCATCCTTAGATATCATCCAATACAAAACCTTAGAGAAATGCTCAATAATTTTGCTATACATTCCCCCTATAACTATAATATGACATATGTTTGTAATATACATGGACAAGGAGGTCTATTGGGGTTCAATACCATTTAAGAAAAAGGAATTCAAGGCAAGCACATATTCCATCATGTAAATAGGAGAACATGTAAAAATGTGGTTTATTTAATTTATGTGGGTTTTTCTCCTCATTTAAATTGATTTTCAGTTGTTTAGGCACTAGATGCGACCAATTGATGCGAAAATTAGGTAAAACATGTAGAACCATCCTTCAAGGAAGGATGCATTATTCCTGTGTCCATAAATGTGCCAAAACATAGACATCAAGTACTGAAACATCATTGTGAGAGACTTAGTTTTATAAGTACTACTTCGCTTCTTGCGAAATTTGGCTAGTTCTTTCTAGCATGAATTAATCAACTCTTTAGTATTCAGATAACTCCAAGCTACATAGAATTGAAAATGTAAGTGATCCTCAAGATTGGGAAAGTGGTAAATGAATTCAGCGTCATGTGGTTGATAAGATGCAAGTTGTTTCCCATTAATGTTTTTCAATGCCATGCTCTTGGTGTATAGACCCTACAATATCCACTTCATAACATCTGCACATTAGAGAACTACATATCTGCAAGCAACCTTATGGAACCCCAAGTGCTTTATGTTCACATTTTTTTATAGTGATCCAAGTGATAGAAGAATCATTCGCAATAAAGAAATGTGTATTTGATATGACATGGACTCCTGTCATGTTGTTGTTAATGTCCTCTTCGGTACTGCTCTATGTGACCTCCTTTGATTGTGCTTTGTTGGATGCATGATGCTACTTGATAATGAAAGAGTGATGCGCTAGGATTTGTTGTAATTGTTACAAGTGATGCAATCATGGTGATATTAAGTGAGTTCAAAAGAGATTAGTTGAAAAAAAACTTTCTGGAAGAAAAAAATCAATGAGTGAAAGGATTACATAATGTTGGGCATCAACGATGGAGTCTCGCCACTGGAAATGTGTACTACGTAGTTGTGGAGGAATATTGAGCAGTTGCAGGTTACAAGGGAGCTGAGTATACATTGATTTGCATAATGTGCAGTTTCGTCTAGGGAAGGAGGCCTCGATTGTGTAGTGCGTAGTTTTAGTTTGAAGACAAGGGTCACTGACTATTGTGATTGCATTGTGCGTAGTTTAGGAAGGGTAGTGACTGTGAAATTCACAGGTGCAGCTGGAAAAGAAGGGCCTTTGTTGGGCAAATATTTTGCAATGCATAGTTGGGGAGGCGAGTGAGGCTTAAGGATTTCATAGTTTCTTCTAGCTGATGGGTAGGTCTCACATTTATGAATAAATATAATAAGGGTGTGGATCAGTCCGAGAATCAATGGGTTCAACCATTTATATCAAGAAAACAAGGCAGTGAAAGAAAAGGAACATGCATGCATAAATACACCCAACAAAAATAATTGTTGGTAGGTGAAAAGACAGAAAACATGATGCAACACATGTAAATAAAATAAAAAGGCTAAAACAACACTTTTATAAGTTAATAATATAAAAATGCCACTTCTTATAAGAAGAATCCAAAAAAATGACGTAAACACAAAAGTGACAAAAGCGATGGAAAAAATAAGTAAAAAGCGAAACTTGGGAAACTTACTCGGAAAAGCAACGCAAAGCGTATCCAAAGCTCCTTGAACTTGTGAAGATGTATAGATCTCCAATTGTGAGTGTGATGATGATCCCTATGAGCCTCTTTTGTATAGATTAATGCTCACGATATTAGGTTTAGTTTTTTTGCCACACGTGCCTAAAATTAAGGAGGAATTGACACTTTTATTTAGGCTAAACTTGGAAACTTATGCCACACTACTAAATGGACACATGCAACTCCTATTTTCAAGGAGTGTGAAATTGAGTAATCCCAGGGACACATAGCTCACTACATGAATAGACTACATAGATCCTAGTGACAAGGGATTGTAGAGTTTCATTGCACAATGAGTTGTGCATTTTCATCTCACAATGATGAGCTCAGTTTCACTTCACTACAACTACATCGCTCCATGATTGCACAGTTTAGTTTTAGAATAAGTTTTGCAGTTCCCTATGATAGAAGATTCTTCAGTTTCTCAAGACAAGGCATGCAACCGATGCTAGATTAGGACAACACTTAGCTTGTGTTTGAGAAGTGTTTTCTTTTCTTCATAAGTTGTGCAATTGTAATTGACAAGACCTAATTTTCATCATCAAAACATATTTAAGACATCACAAGGACCTTTTTTTATTATAAATTAAAGAATATAGTAATATTATATAGTAAGCTTGTTGCCTTATAAATATTTAAAGTGTTTTTATACATTTCTTTTCTATAAATATCCAACTCTGAGCTTAACATAACTTTCAAGTTTTCTTCTTATGGTTAAATATTTTAGGTTTTATGAGTATATAGTTTGGATTTATTAATTTAGCTTTATTATTTTTTATATCTATTTTATTTTTTAAGGAATTAGATATTATCACTTCAATATTTTAAAAAAACTTAAGTCATCGCATTGGTTGAAAGTAGAAATTCACCAAGTCTGAACAATTTTCGAACAAATTTGATAGATGTTTAAGAATATCAAATCCATACAAATTTGATAGATGTTCAATGAATATCAAATCCATCATCATTTCATGCCTTAATTCTAAGGCTAATAAATTTACCTGTACCGTGTAGGTAACAGTGGAAAGAAAAAAATAAAAAAGCACAAACTCATATGGCCCCATCCACGTGGTTTTCATTCCCCAAGCCACTCAACCAAAAATTAATCAATGTGTGAAATTATGTTTTTTAATTCAAAAAATGTTTAGAATCCAAAAACAATATAAACAGTATCATAAAAATAAACTTCAAAGTAGAAAAACCTTCTACTTAATTAAATATTAAATTTCTTTTCTCAACATTATCTTGAAATATAAAAATTAAATAATAAATTTTTTATTGTCAATATTACCTTGAAATATAGAAATTAAATTATGAACTCCTACTCTCCCTTTGAAAACCAAATTAACCTAAATAAATATATTTAACATATTAAATTATATTAATTTTAATTTTTTATTAAAAAAATTACATAAAAAAATATTATTCTTAATATTTTATTACATTCGTTAATATTTTATTACATTATCGTTTGGTTCGTTATCTAAGTAAAAACAAAAACGCACAAGTACTGACTTGACCCTTTTTATCAAGTTCTCCTCACATGAGACATAAAATTCATAATACGTTTCAACATTGTCCATGTACAATGCGTAGGTTCCAAGATAAGGTATTGTATGTATAGAAACTCAGAAGATGCGATCACACATATGGTTAATTTAACATTGAATGTACAGAAACTCAGACCATACGATCACTTAGGTGGGTTAATTTCACAAGATAGTAAACACTTCTTATTGTACCTGCTTTCAGCAGGGATTATGCATTGGGTTTTTGGTGATGTTGACATTAATTTATTTATTTGTAATTTTTTTTTATAATTTTTCAGAGTTAAACATTGAAATTTTTTATTGTTTATTTATTTAAATTATTTAAATTTAATTTTTTGATTTCTTATTAGTCTATACTTTCAACATATTATTGGAAAATGCTTTGTAAAATGTGCTAAAACTACAATTTCACATAGGTCGATAAAGTGTTAATTAATAAGTTCAAGTTCCACCTGTGGTTGGATAGCGGCATAGTAAGTCCAATGGATACAACGGGTAGGAATTGGAGTAATGTATGTAACACGAAATGTAGGTTGACACACAAAACCCAAAGACTGACAGTATCCCTTATGATAAATATCTCGCAGACTTAACCAAATCTCATGAAATGCAATGATGAAATTTCATACATGAGTTATTATGGTATAATTTGTCATTGCCCTAAAGTCTCATCATAGTTAATATGTATTGCGATAAGGAGAACTGGTCTCTAACTGGGCTCTGTCTTTTTCATTAACCAAGGGAGCCTTCGCTGTTCCTTTTCTCTCTCGTTACCTTCGTTATGGGAGTCTTTTATACTTCAACTTTATTATTCCGCACACCTTGCACACATATGCTCATGCTCTATTATTAAACACCCAACCATAATGTATATTTCCACTCTCCAAGTCAGAGGTTGTAAAGGTTAATATAATGCCCACATAACTGACATTCGATACCACCGATAACATGTCTTTCATATCAACGGTTGACCTGTTCTCGCATCCGTCTTAACGATCCAACGATCACAAACGGATATCGCGCTATGAAAGTGAGCGGAGACTAATTCTTAAAAGTCACGTGATGAGAGTGGTTTTTCGAAACTGCTCGTGGACACGTGTTGACTGGAGACCAAGATCACGTTATTTTTGTAAAAACAATTTACCATTTAAACAACTATGCGATACTGCTAGTATCCCCAACTATGGTTTTTCTGTTCATCCAGCTCACGGTTCCGGTTACTCATGATCACGGTTCTGTCCTTTCTTCTGTCAATCGCAATTGCACTTCTTTCCTTCGTTACACTCCGCCTTAACACTACATCCTTCATGAACCCTCGTCGATTTCCTTGAATCCAATATTCAGGCTTGTATCCGATCCTCCTGTTACAATCTTAAGAGACGAACCATTATACCCCCAATAGTATATTTAAATCCTAATAGGGATATGCTATATCAACCCTTGCTCCACAAAACTGGGTTCATTCCTCTCTGGGAAAGTGCACCCTTGTTTGATTAACTCACAGCCTTCATCCAAAATTGAACTAATGCAGACTAGCCACATTCAATACTCTATTCCTAACTCGGAATAAGTCTAAGCACAATTCAAACACTGATCACAGAGACTTGTATAACGCATTGCCACGCAATCGATTCTTGAAATGAATCGACACACTGCCAGTGGCTCTTAACACAGGTTTGAAATGTCATAGTTTATTATTATATAACTCTTGAATAATATGACCTTTGTCCCTTTACATGACATGGTATTCGAATGTATTATGGAACATGGATGATGAAGATAATCGTTTCATTCACAGTTAGCAATCCGAAGAGCACAAGGCAATTATATTGAGGAAAGATGGAATGAAATCTTGACCCCATATTTCACTATGTCGATCTTCTCTTCTTTGATAAAACTAGATGAGTAAAATTTAGTGGACACTGCAAATTTGATAATTTGTTTCTGTATTCTCCACATTATATTTGCGCAAGTGGTTTGTAAAAGCATAGTTTTGTTAAATTCTCATGCAAATATAGCAGTGCTTTGAATTGGACTCCGAGACTTGTGAAGAATAAATCTCAAACCTCCACACATAATTATTAGTATTAGAGCACAATCCGGACTTGTTCCAGTACCCTTAAATTTTGCTCAACAGTTAGATTGTGGAAAATAAAAAACAAGTTTAATAAGTTTGGTTACTATTATCAAAATGGAAAAAATGGATTTAGCTACATCCAAAAACTAGTCCACTCAAAATTTTGAAGTTAGACCATTAATTGGTAACCACCTAACTGTTAAAATTTTCCCAAAATCATGTCTGAATAACGAATCACTTTACTTATATTTGGAACCCCATCCTTGTATATTATATCCACAGGTTAATACTATGACTTCTCCTCCTTTTAATTAGCTCTTCAAAGGTCCAACACATGATAAAATGATCATAATATAATAAAACCCATTTTTCTTCCTGACCTTATCACTTTAACATAACAAAAAATCTCAAAACCAGACAGGGAACCAAAGATATTTAACATACATATGCAAAGAGATGGATGTGGGTGACTGCCTTGTTTTTCCCAACCTCGACATTAATTTTAATGGCTTCTCCATTTCTGCAATTCCAACCTACATCTGTCCCAGCCTAAACATATAAAAATCAAATAATTAATGGTTAACATGATTAATGTCATAATAAATTTTCTTTGTCAAATACAAAGAACTTTATCATACCTAAATATTATAAAAAAATTATTGATAATAATAATTTAAGTGGAAACTTATTTTAAAAAATAATTTATTATATTTATTTATCATAATTTACTAAATTTAAATTAATAAAAATTATAAAAATTAAGAGTATTTTGCAATTGTAGTTCAATATTTAATAGTATAAAATAATAAATAAACAAACTATTAGCACAAATAATTTAAAGAGATGTGGCAGATTGAACAAAATAAATATCTACTATATATATTTATTAAGTATTAAATTATAATTAACATAAATAAAAACTTATTTTTTTAACTATAATATATTTATAATTCGTTAATCTATGATTGAGAATTTTAAACGTGATAGATTCCAATCTTAAAGTGTTATCCATATGTTCTTACTAAGTGAATTAACAAGGCACTGAAAACAATTGCTCATAAACATACTCAAACTCAAATTGTAACATTTCTATATTTACAATAAGGAACAAGTAACTGCTACCTTGTAGCCTTGTTAAACTACGACATGGTATAAAGGCTTTTCATAATATCCTCCCAATGTTCAAATGCTTAAAGGCTTTAAGCTATACCGATGACTTTTCTATTCAAAGGACACTGAACACTGTTCAGATTTTGTGGCTAAGATTTGTGAGGTACAAAGAATTTGAACAATGTTACATGATCAATTTCATAGTACAAAAGCTTTTGATTTAATCCGTTATAATTATTTAAAATTGTTTTTTTCTAATTTTAAAAAATCTCATATAAATACATCCTCAATTTTAAAAAATATTATAGAACCAATTATCTTCATAATCAAGAGAGTTATCAATTTCATAGTTGAAAATATTTTTTCTTAATTAGTCATAATTGTTCAACACTATTTCTTTCTAATTTTAAAACATCTCATGTAAATACATCTTAAATTTAAAAAATTATTATAGACGAATTATTCTCAAAAGCAAAAGGGTTATCACATAGGAATCCACTTGTTAATAGTTTTTACTATAGGAATTTTCTTTGAAACTATGTTTCAAAGTTTAACTTAAAAATTGATTATATAATCAATCTTCTTATAAGTAAAAGAACATTGTTACAATAATAAAATACTTCAATATAGAAACAAACAAGTATGCTAACTAGGAGTGTAAATTGAAAATGAAAATATTTTGCTAACTAAATTATAAATTGAAAGTTAGTAAATTAAAATTTAATGGTCAAATTGAAGTGTAAAATTTAATGGTCAAATCCACTTGCTATGATACCTTAATAATGGACGAAGTCTACTAAAAAATTCCCTAGAAATGTTGTGTGTTGCAAATTTTGTGTTTGCTGGTATTTACTTACAAAGTCTCTCATTTTGTTGCTCACATAAAAACTCATATATTCTTATTATAAAGAAAAGTCATGTATCCTTATTAGAAAAGAAAAAACTATTAATTTTTTTTTATGAATTAACTCTACAATTTTTATTGAACTCTAATTCTTAACATATTTAATATAAACCAAACTAAAAATTATATAATACAAATGCTTTCCCATTTAAAAAATAAATTTTCCAAAACAATCACCATTCTAAAATATCATGCAAATCCATCCTAAATTGTAAAACATATATCATAAATAATATATTAAAATTTAAAATATGTAAAAAATACCATAAAAATAAAAAATAAATCCATTACATAGAAATCCATTCTAAAAAAACTAAATTTCCAAAACCACCATTGTTCTAATTCTGACAAATACCATGCAAATCCATCCTAAATTGTAAAACATATATGGTAAAACATATCTCAGGAATAATATACTAAAATTTAATCAATTACATGAAAATCCATCCTAAATTATAAAACATATATCATTAAAAATATACTAAAATTTAAAATTTAACATTTAAAAAATATACTAAAATTCTAATTCTTACAAATAAATTTTTCAAAACAACCACCATTCTAAACTATCATGCAAATCCGTCCTAAATTGTAAAACATATAACATAAATAATATATTAAAATTTAAAACATATAAAAAATACCATGAAAATAAAAATAAATCTATTATATAGAAATCCATTCTCGAAAACTAAATTACTAAATTTTCCAAAACCACAACTGTTCTAATTCTAACAAATACCATGCAAATCCATCCTAAATTGTAAAATTGTATAACATATATGGTAAAACATGTAATGAATAGTATATTAAAATTTAATTAATTACATGAAAATCTATCCTAAATTATAAAACATATATCATCAATAATATACTAAAATTTGAAATTTGAAATTTAACATTTAAAAAATATACTAAAATTCTAATTCTAACAAATACCATGCAAATCCATTCTAAATTGTAAAACATATATCATAATCAATTAAATGAAAATCCATCCTAAATTATAAAACATATATCATGAAAAATATACTAAAATTTAAAAAATATATTAAAATTTGAAACATATAAAATAAAATATACTAAAATAACGATTGTGAAAATATTATTATGAATAATAAAAAAAATATTATTAGGAATGCCAAAATCTTCACTGGCAGCTAACTCACAATGAACCTGAACAATTTATCTTTATAAAAGAATCAATCCCTTAAATCTTACAAGGGATAACAAGCGCAATTGAAATAAAAAAATATTATTATGAATACCAAAATCTTCACTGGCAGCTAACTCACAATGAACCAGAACAATTTATCTTTTTAAAAGAATCAATCCCTTAAATCTTACAATCTTACAACGTATAATAAGCGCAATTTAATTTCAATAGATTTGTTCATAGTGGTTTCTGAATTTAAAGCAGCAACACGGCCACCGTCCTAATTTTAAGACATCCAATACAGAACATGCTAAATTTTAAGACATCTACACCAAACATAATTAAATTAAAAGTTAAAACTAAGACATCTATACAAAGCATAAATAGCATAAAACTACCATTACTTGATAAGATCGCGAGACATGGAGATTATTGTGGATACAAAACGACATTCACTGTCAACTAACCCACCATGACGACGAACAACAATCCCTTGGTTTAGCCGGAGTGGAATTGAAGGTGCTAAAGTGTGTAAAATCTATACAAATATGCCTTAAAATCCAACCAGCAGTAGGCTACATACATAAATATTATGATCAATAGGGTACATCATATATATAAATATCATGAGCAAGGTGCTGGAGCTCGAAACCACTAGTAGCCTACTCTAGTCAAATTTAGCAGAAAACCCTAACATTTTTAACATGTCTTCCTTCTTTACCAGTGTTCCTTTTTCTTCCTCTTCTTTGCCTCCGGCAATCTCATATCACAATATCGACAACCTCTGTTGGCGTTCAGATCCCTCGTCAGCGTCGTTGATCCTCATCGACTCCGTGGTAGATTGGGATGTAGCTACATCTTTGTAAAACTAAAGCGGCGCGACCTCTAGAATCCCTCATCCACTGGACAGAGTATCTAGGCTTGAAGCGTCACATCAACAAATCTGCAGAGCTATAGATGGAGGGGAAGAAACCACACAATAAAATAATTAATTTGATAGAATCGGTTGTTCATTAAATTGCATTGATTCTATTGCTATTGCTCGAAGTTATATGATAAAATTCACTTCAAACCGCCAAGAAAAGACATGCTAATCTCAAACATGAATAACTAACCATCTCTCTTCCTCTGCTGCAAGATCCTCGAGTTGGGTCAAATGACAGAGTCACACCCAAATCTCCATGGACTCAGAAGGATCATCAATGACGAGGGAACTGAAATCCAACAGTGATTGCTGAATATCGTGATATGAGTGAACGAGGGACAAAGAAGAGGAGAACAACAATGTACAGAGAATATCTCATCGTTGATACATATATAGAGAGAGAAAAGAAAAACCCCGTCATTTTACCGATGACAAGCACCGCCTCACTAACAGACTATGCTTAACTTTTCGAAGAATGCGGCGGCCACAGCGATATCCAATTAATATAAAAAATTAATGTTGTCATACGGCGGCCGCACGATATCCAATTAATATCAAAAAATAATGTTGTCATAAGGCGGCCAGAGCGATATTTTTTCATATTGGAGAAAGACGGTTGCAGCGGTATAAAATATTGCCCGTAGATAGAAAGATATTTTTGAAACAAATGCTGAAGATAAAGATTGGTATGACATGACAGGAGATAAAGATAGGAGTGAGAAAATAATATCAGAAAGATGGAGGGGACTGAGTCCGGTTCTCCGCATTTTGGAGGGAAGATAGGGTGGGAAGGAGACAATAATATCAGGAAACAGAAGCCGCTCGAGTCGGGTCCCTGATATCTTGGGGAGAGAAAGATAGTTGGTACAGCAAGCAACAAGGTTGGGGTAACTTGTCGAAAAGGCTGTTGAAGCTGGACACGTACTTTGCCATGAGACTACGCGTCGAGTCCGGAACGTCAACACTTGAGAGTGTGGCTGTGGCTCCGATAACCGAAAAGTACAATGACTGTGGCCTTTCGATAATTTAAGGAGTTACGTATGGCAGTCAGTTTCTTTCAGTTAAATAAATTTTTTAATTTAAGTTATTTTGTTTTATGATGAATCATATTAGCTGGTAATGCTAAATATCATGTGTGGAAATATAAGTATTTAATGACGGATTTATAACGTTTGAGATAAATCAATTTTTTATAAATTTCTAGAGCAAATATTGAAAATAAAAAATTTAAATTTGATATCTATATATAGTTATAATGTTTAATTTCTTATTCTTTAAGTTATATATATATATATATATATATATATATATATATAATTTTTCTTTGGTTAAATTCTATTTTGAGTGTGTAAATGGATATAATGTTTTTAAAGTCCCTTATGAATTTGGATTGATTAGTCTACACAACTGAAATTTACAATTTCAAAACATTTTTGCTAAATTTTAGATAAAATTGAGAGAAAAATATACATGAAAAAGGGCGAAAAATATAAAATAGTGAGACCATTTGAAATGTCTAAAAATATTTACGCAAAGATCGCTCTCCCGCCCAAGAAAAGATGTTGTAATGCTATGTCTAGGCCAAATAAAGTTTGTTGATGATAACCTTTTATTTTGTCAGGCATCTGTGCGGGAGGCAAAAGCAATTTTAAATGTTCTGAAAATTTTTATGGAAGCTTCAAGTGCTCTGGTCAACACTAATAAATCAAATGTTTATTTCTTCAATATTAATGATGCTACACAAATATTTCTAGCTATAATGTTGGGGTTTAATATTGGTACATTTCCTATGAAATACTTGGGTGTTCCTTTAAATACATCTTCCTTAAGAATTGCACATTGGAAAGATCTTATTACTAGATTGCAAAAAAAATTACAAACCTGGGCATTCAAAGTTTTGAATGCTCCAGGAAGATTAATTTTGCTTAAATCTGTTCTTCAATCACTACCTGTCTATCAATTATCTGGAGGGCGGCTCCTAAAAATATTTGCAATCAAATGGTGAATATTTTCAAGAAATTTATTTGGCAAGGAGCATAAGATTCTAGGAAATGAGCACTTCTATCATGGGATAAACTAATAAAATTCAAATCAGCAGGAGGATTGGGCCTTTGTGATCCCTATGTTTTAAATCAAGTTATGAGGGCAAGATTATGGTGGCGATGGCTCCAAGGAGGACAAGATCTCTGGAAATTCATTTGGGAGAGGAAATATGACATGCCTCAAACCATAACCGGAAAATTAAAAGTTGATATTGTCCCTAAAGGGTCTAATATATGGAATCTAGTAGCAGTTAATAGAAATTTAATCCGTCAATATAGTTTTTGGGAAGTGCGGGAAGGAAGAATGGCTCTTTTTTGGGAAGATTCGTTGCAACAAAGAGAAAAAAATTTCAGTCGGCTTGACTTAGGGAACTCTTCCTGTTCAAAAACACGCCTAATACAAGAACAATAAATAATTATTGGTGTCAGCAACATATCAGTCAATGGAGAAGGTGGAAGCAGAAAATTCATTGGCCAGGAGCACCAGAAATGCTGCAATGGAATAATCTTGAAAAAGAATTGAAAACAAGGAAACTAGTTGTAGCAACTGGAAGTGATATTCTTAGATGGGGCTATCAAAGTAAAGGAATGTTTACTATATAGAAGGGATATAATGTTCGTGCTCAGAATATACCTAACATTGCAAGATCGATATGGAGAAAAACCTGGTCAATCAATCATTGGCCAAAAGTGGAATATTTGCTCTAGCTTCTAAGTCATAGAAATATTTTAACCTAGGATCAATTACAAAAGCAAGGAATGCATAGGCCTTCCATTTGTTATATGTGTAGAAAAACAGATGAATCAATAAAACACCTTCTAAATACTTGTGAAATAGCAAAGATTATGTGGAATAACAATGGAAGGTTATTTATGCAAACAGATAGAGATATTACAAAAATAAATGATATGGTCATTAAATGTTGAAAAGGAGGTTTTAAAAGTGAAGTCTTGAAGAGAGCATGACGCTTGTCCCTAGGATTTATATTATAGGGTATTTAGAAAGAAAGGAATCATCGTATCTTCAAAGGATAATCGAATGATAATACTCAAAGATGGTAGAAGATTATTGAGAATATTCGAGAAACCATTTTGGTTGAGAAATGGACAGATGATGAGTGGAAGACCGAAGGTATTGAAACTAATATCCTTGCTAGATTAAACTTGAAACCTCAAATGCTGTCAAGCACTCTCTGGAAATATAAACCCCCCCAGCAGATTATTGATGTTAAATGGAAGGTACCTCAGAATGGATTCATTAAACTTAATTATGATGGGGCATCAAAAGGAAATCCAGGTCAGGCAGGTGCTGGAGGAATTTTTAGAAATTCTCATGCTAGAGCTTGTAGGGTTTATGCCATGGACATTGATTATGCAACCAATAACGAAGCAGAACTTGCAGAAGTAAAACAAGGGCTAATTATAGCAAAAAGAGAAAGTTACCATCGACTTATTGTAGAAGGCGATTCAACAATGGTGACTGGTGTGTTAACAAAATTGCAGCAAGGGACGTCATGGGAGAAGATAAGTAAAAGTTGGAGGACTGCTAGTCTTATTCAAGAAGTAGGATCTCTTATTCAAGAAACTCAATATCTAATACCTTCACAGGTTCGCAGAACAGGTGATGAGTAGGCAGATTACTTACCAAATTGGGAATGTCGTAATGTCGGAAGTTAGTTGGACGTGACTCGAAGTGCCAGAATTTGGGATATTGAATTAAATCATCTCCAGATTATTATAGATCGAGATCTAGCTGGTAGTGAATACCCCCGATCGGGGTGTCTACTGTCAGGTGCCACAGGGCAGGTGTAAGGTAATCGCGATGAATGGATAGAGGTCTAAGCGTGACAACTTAAACCGGCATTCACAACATCGCATGAGGAGGTACGCGGATTTCATTTTGATGATGGCACATTTAGTAAGACAACTTGTGATGTCAGAAGGGTGTTGGAAAATGCAAAACAAGGTAAGCTTAAAGAGGCATATTGGGATCTGCAAAAACCATTTTACTTTGGTAGGAGCAGCAATTTGAGGCGACTGGCTGGAATTGGTGCAGCCATTGTTCAAAGGCTTCAATCTTGGGTCCAGGGGTATGTCCGTCTTCACTCCCACATTATGATTTTAGCCTTAAATCATTGTACGAGCTAGGATAGTAGAGGCTTTGAAGTTTTGGGAATGGTTTTAGTTATCAACTGTTATGAGGTCAGGAATTGTAACTTCTTAATATCGTATGAAGCTATTCAGCCTTGTTTTCACGATCCCTGTAAGGTTGTGATGTTCTCTTTCATAATCTCTATTTCCCTCATGCATGCATGCGAGTTTAGCTTAGTTGGGAAATTGAATTTGTTTGAAAATTGTTACAATTTTATCTTGCATGGTCTCGATTTTACTTCTACTGGATCTCGCCACTGTTTCATATATTTGAATGAATTAGGGGATAATTGGGATAGCCTCTGTCGTTTTTCTATATGCCTTGTCAGGTTTTGGTAGGGGAAAATACTTAAATCCATATGTTTACTATTCTGTATAAGCGTAGGGGATATTCAAAGCAGTATTTGTGGTTATTATGTCTTCCTTGTTTGGTCTTGGTAGGGACTTATATTGAAAACCCATGGTAGTCAAAGTGAAGACAAATTTCATGCACTCTGTTGAGGATTTATAATTTATATTTCTCATACTGGGAGTTATACCTGTTTAGTTAGGATTTTACTTGGTAAGATAGAGAGTTTGTTCTGGGTTTGTCTCTATTTCCATCAAACTACTTGTATAAATCACTTCCTCAATTATCTCAGTCAACGACATTGTATTTATCAATTTGTGAATCACGTGTCAGAGGAGAATCTTTTCCCGAAGAATAAAATTTTAATTGTTATACCTCTGTCCTTCCGTTATATAGGATCATAGATAGTATATATAGGTTTAATTCAATAGAATAATAATAAAAAAACTATGGTTAAGAGGCAAAAAAAGAAGTGTATGGCTAAAAATCAAGATAAAGGAAAGCAAAAGATTGTAAAATCTACAGCTGAGACTAGTAATAGAGGCAGGAAGACAAAGCAAGAGATGCTAGAGAACATCTCGAAAGCTTACTCTCTCAGAAATCCTCCATAAATTAGAAATGTAATTCAGGGATGGGAAAAAGAAATTCATAGTAATGAGGAAGCTAATGAGGTAGAGGAGGAAATAATGGATTTTATTACTGATCCAGGGAATACTAGGGGCTACCTCTCGCTGTTTAACCAAACTGTTCATACATACTAGATAATGAAATGTGCCCTGGTGAAAGCAATGCAAAGTCTTCATCCAGGTCAAGAGAATGGAACACCATCAATAATGGAACTTCTTCAAGATATCAAAATTCAACTCCATCACATCAAGGTGTCACAATATGAGGCGATGGTTTGAATTGGTCGCATTGAAAGGAAGATGCAACAAATGCAACAAGTGGACATGCCTGCTCCACTACAAAGGATCCTGCACCAATAAACGCCTCTGATGGGTAGTAGCCCATATTAAGTTTTATGAATTTTGCAGCTAGTGTTTATGTTTTTAGTTGTTACTTATTTAATGGTTTAAACAGTAAAATGGTCATTGCGGCGAGTAGAAGAAGGAAACAATATCAATTTTGGATGGCTTTCAATGCATTAAGATGGTCTTATGTATTGTGAAAGGAAAAGTTAATAAACTAGTTGTTCAAGTAAGAATAAAGGATCCAAGAAGATGAAATAATTTCCATGAGCATCATTATGGAATTTTTTAGAGATCATATGATTCCTTGTATTGTTGACCTTAAATATTCCATGGAAATGTATGATGCTCTCACTAGATTATACACCATCTACAACATTAGTAAATTTATAATGCTAAGGAATCAACTTCATGATAGAAATGTGAAAAATAATGATATAATGGAATCATAATTTGTAAGGATCTATCAATTAAGAGACCAACTCAAGGCTATTGATGAAAGTGTACTGGATAAGGAACTTGTAGCTATAACACTCAATGGTCTGCCTAACTACTAAGATTATTTTGCATGAAGCATTCGTGGCAGAGAAACTACACCTACCTTTCATAAATTATGGTCTTCTTGCACTCAAGAAGAGTCTAGGCTCATGTCTAAAGGAAATATTCCAAATCTAAGTGAAGTTAATCAAGCTTTTTCATCACACTCAAAGAATAACCACGGAAGAAGAAATTTTGGAATATTTAAAAGAAGTACAAGTAGAATTTATAGAAATTTTGAGGTCTAAAATTAGATTCCTAAGGAATAGTATAAAATCATAGTGTAAATAATAAAATAAGATTATATTACCTCATCAAGTTTTGGAGGGAAGAAAGAAAAAACTACTTTTTCAACTCATATTTCCAACTTATATCCCTTCCATTTTACTCAAATTATTAGCAGGAGAACTGGTTGGATGTAGAATTTAATTTTTCATCCAAGGAGTACCCATGTTGCATACTTTCGATGGACTCTACTACACGAGAGAATGTGAAATACATGAAAAAAACGTGATCGCTATCATCTTTTTTCATGTATTTCACATTTTTCGTGTAGTGGGGTCGATCTAAAATATGCAACATGGTTAGTTCATAGATAAAAAATTAAGTTCCACATCCGACAGGTCCTCCCACTCAAAATTTGAGTAAAGTCGTAGGGAGATAATTTGAAAATACAATTTGAAAAAGTAGTTTTTTTTTTTTTTTGACATTTTTACTCCAAAAATGATGAATCATCTCTCATGGTTGACATCATCATATTGAATCCTACTTGTTCATATAAAATTCATTTTTTTAGGCCCATTTTTAACCTTAAAATTTCTCTAATAAGAGCTTCTTCAAGACCTGCTCCAAGAAGAGGAGTTTCTCCAAAAAGAAGATCTCTTCCTTCCTCTCAGGAAAGAAGGGACATGTCAACTGTTAAATTTTTCGGTTTCCATGCATATGGTCATTATCAAAATAGGTGTCCTAAAATGAATAGCGATCGAAAAAGGAAAGGGAAGCAACATGCCTATGTTGGTGATCTTAATGAACCTTCATTCAAGGGGAGTCCTAGGAAAAAATATTATGATAATGATGAATATTCATTTTATTATTCTTTCACAGGGTTTCTTACAAGTCATGATGAAATTTAGTTGGTGGAGATTGGTGCTTCTAGGAACATGACTCGAAGTCATGATAATATCACTAAATTGGTCAAGAAGAAGATATCTGAAATGGTGGAGATTGGATACAATGTCAAGTACGAATTCAAAGGCATTGGTTCATCATCCTTCCAACTGGAATCAAGAGGTAATATCTCTACTAACAATATTTTATATGGTCATAGTTTGAAGAAGGATTTACTATCCATTTCATCTCTTAAAGAGAAAATATATAGAATTGTATTCATTCATGGTCAAGTTCTAGTATGGAAAGAAGACTCCTCCTTTATATCTACCAAGGTAATTGGTGTAGGAATCGGGGGTATATCCCCCCTACATGGTCACTTAATTGAAGCCTTGATACAAAACACCTTTGATCTTTGTCAGCTATGACATTTAAGGTATGCTTATGTTCATTATAAAGCTTTTACTAATGAAGTATTTTTTTAAAGATGTACGTAAAATCGATATTGAACATGATGGAGTTTGTGAATGATGTTCTCTTGGGAAAAACATCAAAGGAAGATTTATTAGCATTGATAATAGATCCAAAGGGATCTTGGATCTTGTATATTATGATGTTTTTTACCTATGTCTAAAAAATATTTGGGTGGTCATTTTTGCTCTGTCACTTTCATTGATGATTACTCTAGCAAAACATGGATTTATTTCTTGAAATCCACAGATGAAGTGTTTGAAAATTTTGGGAATTCAAGGCATAGGTTGAAAATGCTACACGAAGAAGGATCAAGAAATTAATATATGACAATGGAGGACAATACATATATAAGGATCTCATTTCCTTCTGCAAGCATGCTAGAATTAAGAGGGCGTTGGTAGTTCCCTACTATCCTAAAAAAAATGGAATTGTCGAACAAGAATAAAAAAAATTACTATGGAAGCTACCAAAGCCATGCTTCATGATGAAGAGTTACCAAAGTTTCTATGGGAGAAGATTCAAAGATAATTATTGATGTTCAAAATATATGTCCACACAAAATCTTGGAATATAAGACTCCTGAAGAAGTATTCACAGGTGAGAAGCCCACTATTGAACATTTGAGAATTTTTAGTTGCCTTGTTTATGTTCATGTGCCCAAGGAGAAGAGAACAAAGTTGGAACCTTCCCGGAATAAGGGAACATTTGTTAGCTACAGTGAAAAATAAAATTCTTTCAGAGTCTATGTATGAGGATAATGATTGATTGAAACATATAGGGATGTCATTTTTCATGAGGGTTCTATTTTCTAGAAGTCCAAGGGATAACAATTGGACTTTGATGAAGAGATGCAAGTGGTTCCTAGAATTTGGAATTGAAACCTAAAGAGCATGTACCTATGGAACAAGATCTTCCTGAAGAGTTAGATGAGCTACATGAATTTTTTGAATCTCCAAGAGCCATTGTACTTTAGGCAAGAAAAAGACCAGTTTTGATTTAAAGAATCTTAAAAGAAGAAAAAGCACATGAAACACCCCATGGAAGCTTCAAAGAAAGTAAGAAGTCCAAGAAGTATTCAAGTTATGAAAAACTGATTTGTAATATCATTGAATCTAACATCCACCTATGAAGAGGAAATTGAACATCAAGTTTGGAGAGATATTATGATTGAAGAGTACCACTCCATATTGAAGAGTGATGTATGGGAAATTGTGCCAAGACCAGAAGGAAAAACTGTTGTGTCTTCCAAATCGATCTACCAAATCCAACTTGAATTTGATGGAAGGATTTAGAAGTAAAATGAAATATTTGTGGCCCATGGATTCTCCCAGAAAGAGGGAGAAGGTTATGAATCCACACTTTCTCCTATTGACAAGTAGTCTTCTATGAGATCTATTATTTCTCTTGCTTCTATTAGGAGATGGAAATTACATAAAATGAATGTTAAGATTGCTTTTCTTAATGGAGGCATTGAAGAAGAAGTATATATTCAACATCCTCAAGGTTGGGAGATTCATAATAGAGAGACATATGTTTTTAAATTGAAGATAGACTTGTATGGGCTTAAGCAAGCTTCTCATGTAGGGTACTCTTGTATTGATAGCAATTTGTTGAGTATTGGTTTCAAAAAGAGTGATGTTGATCCAAAGTTGTATATCAAAGTTGTTGAAGGTGAGCCCTTGATTTAGGTATTGTATGTAGATGATTTATTTCTGATAGGTGATCAGAGTCTCATTATCTAGTGTAAAAGGGAGCTAATTTTTGAATTTGAGATGAAGGATGTTGGTATTATGAATTACTATTTGGGATTGGAAATATGGCAAAGGCTTGGCGAAAACTTTGTTGGACAAAGAATGTACATCATTAAGATACTTCAAAATATTGGCATGATGGTTTGCAAATCCATGGACACTCTTATGGTGGAAAAATTGAAGAAGATGTGAGATTATGGTATGATATGGTTGATCCCTCTATGTAACGTAAATTGATTGGCTCATTGAACTATTTATTTCACACCAAACCTGATATATGTTATGCTATGAAAAATTTGAGCCAATTATTGGTTGAGGCCCGTCATGTGCATTGGGTTATAGTGGAACATATATTGAGATATCTATGTGGCACCACTAATTGTGGACTGAGATATGTGTCTAATGGAGAATGTGAGATGTGCAGTTTTAAAGATGTTGATCTAGCTAGATGCACTAAAAATAGAAAGAGAACTTCTCATTTTTGTTTTAGTTTGGGCCCTACTATGATATCATGGTCAAGTAAGAAGCATAGTTTTGTTCCCCTAGTATGACTCAATATGAGTATATAACTACCTGATCAACCTGTTGTGAAGCAATTTTGCTTCAAAATCTGTTTGTTTGTTTTTTTTATCAGGATTTGGATTCAACCATTGTATATTATGATAATCAAAGCTTTGTAAATATTTCTGAGAACCCAAATTTTCATGACAGGTCAAAGCACATTGAGATCAAGTATCATTACATCCAAAATATTGTTTAGAGATGAGTTTTGAAGCTTGAATACATTCCTACTTATGAGCAAGTTGTTGATGTTTCAATAAATCCACTATCTCGAATGAATTTTTCTTATTTTGAAGAAATGCTTTGAGCAGCTAAGAATCCCTCTTTAGGAGAGGGAGAATTGATTGTATGAAATCATGAGATTGGAAATATTCCTTGTTCTTATATTAGAGAACGTGGTTCATGGTCGGGAATATTGTCCTACTTACACCCATGGGTCATTGAGATTGACTGAGAAACAAATGTGGTTGGGGAGTTTTGTTGTGAGGCTTGGAGTGATCCTTTAAGTCATTGTGTTTGACTGAGAGACTAGCGGGTTTGGTTTGGGACATTGATTAAGTTCTCTTCCTTGATTCATTGTGTTTGACTGAGAGACCAAGTGGAATTCGTCAGGAAAATTTCTTTTGTGTACTATCTCGTGTCATTGAGCTTGAATAGGAATCCATTTCATATGGTTTGATATTTTAGCCTCATATTAATTGATGTCATCGTTAGTTGGGTTCCAAAATTGATACCATTAGTTTTGGATTGTGGGATTTTTAGACATAGCCATGGAGAAGACATAAGATATGAAGGATAAGCATGGAATGCATTACTATTCACAATGGTACACATTTATACAAGTCTAGGGACCCTTGGTTTCATATTCCAAATGGTCTCTTAGACTCTGTTTGACTATTCAACTTCCACACCAATTGTTAGAGAGTTAGGTGTCCAACATTCTCCCCCTTAATCCGAAGGGGTGTGTATGTGTAACACCCTATTCCCACATCTACCCAAGTAACTTTCCAACTAGGGTAACATGCTACGAGAGGATACTAATATGAGATTTAACCTCATATGTGACCTTAAGGAGGTGGAACCAACATAAAATTGACAAAAATACCTTACATAACATCAAGAATACCCCTGGGAGGTAACCCAACATCTCAGACCCTAAACCCTGAGGGAGAGCTGATTTTTTACCCTTTTGATTCTTACATGTGGGCAAGGGCAAGGGAGTGGCGTGAAGTCTATATCCATGGGCATGCCAAGGTAAGGTCATGGATAGGGCCCCAAAAAGTTAGTTTTGTGTATGCAACATCAATATTTCTGCCACCTTTTCAGCCCTAGAGGGAAGGTCACTTCCCAGAACTTCATGAAACTTTAGGAGATGATAAATAACATTAGATAAAATGTAAGAAATTAATCACATCATCAGGAAATCATCTGGGCCCCTCCTATCCATGACAGGAATTTCATAAAACATGTCACAAACATTGCATCTAGATGTTTAAATAAAATATGTAAACATAGGGGTATCATACTTATCTTAGAATCACCAATAAGCATTAATCACTTACATCATTAGCTGCAATGAAATCTATTTGACCATATATCCATTGTGCATTCATTCACAAGTAAAAACATGGATATATCCATACATCATCACAGATAAAATACATGCTTATAACCAACATAATAACAACAGAAATACCATGGATGCAACAAAAATAAAATCCATAGATAAACTAATAAATTTTCATATCAAATACCATTTAGGAATGAGATTTTCATGAATGAATGTAAAAACCAACTGGAGATGGGACTTCCAGATTCCACCCGACCATATAATGACTGATCCAATTCTCACTTCAGCCAATCACCCCTATGCCATATTCCAAGCATGAATGTGGGACTTTAACAAACACATCAAACAACACCAAACCAAGGTTCCAGATACCAAACCGTCTCAACCCCAAACCAATGATTCCACCTCACAGCCAGACATCACTAACTATCATGGATTGGTATCCACCCAAATTGCTTATAGTTGGGAACACCAAACATGTACCATACCACTCAAGCTAAATTCCTTCGATGTTGGTTTGGTAAATATTAAACATCATGAGTTAAGCCCCGATGATTGAATTATTATCTTTGCATCATGTTATTAATTTAAAGAAAATAAAGTGATATTGAATTCTATTTACATCTTTTGGTAAATATTAAGGATCGTGAATTAAGCCGATGAGTATATTACTCTTTTTATCACCTATTATTAATTGAATGAGAATAAAGTGATAATCAATATTATTTACATTCATTATTGGTTACATGAGAATAATAAGTATAAAACCAAAAAAACACATTCGTGAGAATAAGAATAAATTAATATCATTTAATGAAAAAAACAATAAATCAAGATGAACTTAGTAATATTATTAATATTTACTTATGAGTTTACTTTACATCGCTCAATACTTAAAAACAAAACCACAACAAAAAGTACAAACTTGACAATCTAAAGGTGGTTATAAAATATGAAAACCACATCAAAATTCAATATCGCTTACTCCTCTCTTAGGCAACCTCATATGCAATGTCCTTAGGACATAACTTTAAATGACTGCCTTGTGGGTTGGCCTTCAACTCTACTCATATGCAATCTTGGACATGCTAGAAAAATTAAGAGAGAGAAAAATTACACACAACGCAAATCATTGACTTGATATATTTGTTGATCATGACACTTACAAATATATATGACATAAATCTCTCACTTCAAAACTTCTAGATCAGAACTACAACTCATACATAGGAAACAACAAATTCTCGATTGATGCTTCAGAACTGTCACTGACAACTCATGAAAATACATGGAAGCATTACTTCCAACACCCTCCCTTAATATTTACATGGAAATCATTGAAAACACATATTACAACAAGAAGGATAATCTATGTATGAATGGTCTTCATCAAAACTCACATCCACTCTAGAATCTCACAAACATTTCTCTTTCACCACCACATCTTCGAGCTATCACTGGACCTCCATTTAAAATTTAACCGCCTCTGACCATTGTTGATGAACTTTGAAAGATCAACAATAGTGACACCTCGGCTAATCAGGGCTTCCGCGATAAGAGTCTTCAAGTAATGAACCATCCTATAGACCAACCACCATCTATCATATATTTCTCTTTCAATTATCCGTCAATTTATAAGATGGAGGTCTCAATATTGAATGTGTTCAAAAGTTGATCAAACAACTTGACCTTACTAACACACAAGAATTGATGTTTCATATACCAGGGCTTCTAGTTTAATAACCACCAACCCTTTTTATGAACAATAAAAACACAAAATAATTGATGTTTCAGACATCGGGGCTTCTATTTTAAGATCCACCAACCCTTTTTTTAACCAATAAAAACACAAACACCAACCACCAAAATGTACAAAGACAAGATCAATGAATACTCTTTATTGATCTGTGCAGATTAGATCAAATATAATTATAATAAAAACTGTGCATATACGTATTTTCCATCATATCTGCAGTGTTTGAATCTTGATATCTCAATAAACAATACCACAATATTTTATTAGTTCATATATATAATGAGAAATTCCAACATTCCACTTGCATGTCACAGTACATCTTGCACCATTTAATAGTCTCAAGAGCTACCATTTAAAACATGTACACATTACTCTCAATTTTAGATCCACAATAGATAAAACCAAATTTATGCTTATCCAACTTCTACACAATCATATCTCCTCTTCCTTTACAAATATTTGTTCACAATGGAACTTTACACAACAACGACAACATTGGATCTTCACAATTCTCCTTTGGATGCAACTTTCCACAATCCACGCACAAATCAAATATTCACACAAAAGGCTCACACAAACAATAAATCAAACAATTTATTAAATTAATCTATGTACAAAGGATTATCATTGCTAAAATTGCATGATCGTAGCCCTTCTTGTGAGAGAGTCAGGGTTGAACCAGCTATGATCCCATGTTAGAAAAACTGAGAGAGGGAAAAATTACATACAACACAAACCATTGACTTGATATATTTATTGATCACAACACTTACAAATATATAGGACATAAATCTCTGACTACGACACTTCTATATCATGACTACAAATCATACATAGAAAATAAAAACTTATAGATTGACGCTTGGGAACTCTCAATGACAACTCATGACAACACATGGAAGCATTACTTCCAATAGGGCCGACTCTAGACTAGAAAAAAAATCCTAGAGGTCTACCATATTTGGTAGAGTGAATTAATTTTGGCGGATCTATCAAGCTCTAGATAGGACTTGCAGTCATCTATCTAACGAAATCTTCTAAAGTCTCTACAAATTTGTTAGGAATATTATGTCGATAGGTTTGAGAAATGTTTGGAATGTTCAACAGACAACTTTGAAATAAAATTCGATATATTTTTTGGAAGGTTGAATTTTATAGTTTAAAATATTAAATTTGTGTTTTGAGATAAAATACTCTCATAATTTTTACTTAGCATCAATTATTTAAAATTATTTTTTTTTACATGTTTTATAAATTTTTAATTATTAAGTGGATGGTAGGTATTTAGGCTATAGATTTGATAGTCAAGTTACCATAGTTTCAATTTGGAATTGTCCTTCTTATGAAATTTTATTTTTACTTTTATTCATAATTTAAATATCATGTATTATGTGTTTTTATTAATTTTTTGTTGTGAATGTATTTTTTATTTTTTTTAAATATGTTTCTTGTTAGTAATTATTTTAATTTTGACTTGACCATAAGCTCTAACCAAGTAATCTCATAGATGTATAGGTCATATTTTTTTTAAAAACATCAAACATATTCAACCATGTTAATTCCTAATTCCAAACTATCGAGATTCGGTGCAATTATGAATAGTCACTATTTACATAATTTCAAAGAATTTACAAAATTATGTTAAAGTGTTCTTGAAAAGTTCTCAAGTAGCTTGGTCAAACCCATTAATATTAATGTATTTTGAGGATGAACAATCCGTCTTAGCTTTCAATTTGGTAAGTTGGACTTAAAGAGGACCTTATAAATAAATAAATAAAATTGAAACTAATTTTACATAAGAATTGGGGATGGTTCTAACATTTCAAGTAATAATAATATTCAAAGATAAATTTGAAGAAATTCAAAATATTTTGACAACGAAGAAGAATAGATCTTTGCGACAAATAGGCTAACACCTAATCGGCACAAACTCATAGGTTAAAGTGGGAATGTATCTAAATCATCATTTCCTTGGTAACCACACATTTTAGATTTCTATATCCAACCATAAAATATATTTTTTTTATAATGAAACTATTAAATAGACCCATTTTATGAAAATTTAGATCTTTCACTAGTTTTTCAACACTAAAGAAACTAGATAAATCTCTCAAAATAAAATAAAATAAAACGAATATTTCACCTAAAACAAGAAAATTCAATTAGTGTTTTATATATAATATTAATGACTCATGGGTGTGGACATGTCATGTGAGTCTCAAAATTCTAGTAATAAACATGTATCAAATTTAACCTTTGTAGAGATTTAATTTTCACTAGATATTTTTCAATATTCTTAGTAATATTCATATATCAGAGCTTCAGATTTTTCAAAAGTATCTATGAATTTTACTCCCTTTTTAATTGAATTTATTATTTAAAATAAATGTCATATAAACACACTTCATATGTACAAAGTCTATTTACAGGTTAAGAATCACTATAAAAAAATAAGAGTGAATCTTCATAATCACATAATAATAATAATAATAATAATAATAATTTAGCACATTTTTTATTTTATTATATTTTCTATATTATAAATTAAGTGTTTTTATTTCTATCACATTTATAATGATTAAATTAATATACTTTATATTAAATAGAGATGGAATTAAAAACCAATATAGAGAAGAAAAAGGGCAGTTATCTAACACCAATTTATTACATTTCAAATAAAACACTAAATTCGATTTTTTAATATTCAAAACATCCCTAGTTATTTATCCTCCATCTTATCTTTTTATGTTTCTTTATATTATCCTATCCTATAAATGGACATGCATGTGTGGTTTCACATTATTTTCCAATGTCAGTGTTAAAAATATAAGACGAAACTTATATACTGAAACTAGCATCTCACAGGTGAGAAAGTTGCACCTCGAGGTTGCCCAAGCAGAGAATGCTCTGTCCATTAATCATTAGAATCACAAATATATAAGTTTACGTCATAATAGGGATAATTGGAACTAACACCTAGAAAATAGGAACTAATCCTAATCTAGGACAAACACATAAATGTGCAACATCCTCACTCCAATAATACATATTCTCCATTAATTTTACCACTCCCCCTTAATGGAGAAATGGTTCACTTGCACTCCTAACATCTCCGTAAATAATTCAAATCTAATTCTTCGAATGAGCTTGGTGAAAATATATGCACCATTCTCATAGGTACTAAAATATTCAATAATAATTTATTTAGACTGACTCCTTTTATCTAACAAAGTGAAAATGAGTATCAGTATGTGTTGTATTTTTGTGAAACACACAATTGTTTTCCAGTTTGAGTGGTTTTTGTTGTGATATTCTTCTTGCAGGCCACCATAATGGCCATCTTCGATAATCTATCAACGTCCACGAAAACACAGTCATTGCCATGCTTACTAGAAGGAAGCCTCGAGATGTAATCCATGGAGATGGATTCCCAAGGTCGACTAGGGGTAGGCAACAGAGTATAGAGGCCTTCATTCTTGATGGTAGATTTGGAAATGGCATAGCAAGTGTAGGATATGATGTAATTCCCAACATCCAGTTGAGGGTTCGACCAATATAAATACTTCTGCAGTACTACCAATATTTTCTCGACCCTGAAATACCTCGCGACCCAACTGTAGTGCACTTCCAAAATCATCTTGGCACACTTGGTTGAAGGAACACAAAAGTCTCCCAAATTTCATAGTCGTGCATCCTGGAGGTGAAAATTTGGAACTTTCTTACCCTCCAATAGCATCTTGTGTGTGTGGCCATATTCTGGATCGCTCTTGCAGAGAAGCAGGCAATCAAAAGTCTCATGCCCACAAGAGTTGAGCGTGGTGGTTAGTTCCATGATTGATGGGTGGTTGAGGTAGTATGCAACATTATTGGTGCTTCCCTTCTTATTCTTCATGTTCAAATGAAACTGTTGCAGATATGTCGACCACTTCTAAGGGCGATCATTCTACAACTTCCCTTGTGTCTTTATGAACTATAGGGGTTAGTGGTCTGTGTGGATGACTGTTTCCTTTCCAAAAATGTAATTCTTTCATTTTTGGCAAGCCTGCACAATGGAATACATCTCTTTGTCACAAGTGGGATACTTCTGGACTGTGTCAGACAGTGTCTCACTATGATATGCCATTGGATGGCCATGTTGAGTAAGAACTGCCCCGATAGCATAGTCTGAGGCATCTATCTCGATCTCAAATGGTTGTTGCAAGTCTGGTAATATGAGCACCGGGGCAGAGTAGATGCGATGTTTCAACTCTACGAATTCTTTCTGTTGATATTCAGACCAAAACAAATTTTCTTTCTCTCCTCTGTCGGTGACTTGGCTGAAAGGCCAAGTGATATGATAGAATCCCAACATGAACCTGCAATAGAAATTGGCAAGACCCAAAAATCTATAGAGCTCTTTTAGAGTGGTTGGGGCTATCCAATCCCGAATGAGTTGGATTATGGTTGGATCCATATGCACCCCCAGCTCATCAATAATGTATCGTTGATACTGAACCTTGGTCATGCCAAAAGTACACTTCTCCAAATTGGCACACAACTTGCGTTGTCACAGTGTTTGGAGGACTTGTCGGAAGCAGTGGAGGTGATCTTCCCAAGTCTGGCTCATGATCAGGACGTCATCCAAGTACACGACTACAAATGAATTGGTGAATGGCCGCAACATGTCATCCATTAGCCTCATGAAGGTTGCAGGAGCATTTGTCAACCCAAAAGGCATGACCAGCCATTCGAAAAGGCCCTCCTTGGCTTTGAAGGTAGTCTTCCACAGATGGGAGGGTTCGATTGGTGCTTGGTGATACCCAGACTTTAAGTCGATCTTGCTCAAATATTTTCCCCCCTTAATTTGGTCCAGAAGGTTGTCAATTTGTGGGCTTGGGTACCTATTATAGATAATGATCTTGTTCAGCGCCCGATAGTCAATACAAATTCTCCAAGTCCCATCCTTCTTCTACATCAACATGATGGAGCTCCTACAGAATGATGAGCTTGACTAGATGTGACGTTTCTCTAGCAGCTCTTGAATCTACCTCTTGATTTCGTTGTTCTGTAGAACATAGTGTCGATTGATTGGTCCACTGGGTAGAGGTGCACCTGGGGTTATATTGATGGGGTGCTTGAACTGACAGTGGAGAGGCACCCCTAGGGGTGAGGTGAATATGTCCCCATACTCCTCCACCACCTTGTCCATCTATTTTTATCATGCGGAGGAGCTTTGTCTAGAGGTCGTGGCCACAATATTATTCTTTCCCTGAGGGCGGATTATTAGGAAAACAAATTTTCTAGTTTAGGAAATGAGTTTAGAACATTGTTTTTCAGTAACCAAAGATATGGTGACAAGCAGTGCTACCTCTAGTATATTGTACAACTTATTGCCCAAAGTAACAATAACAACACAAGGTCAGGACTCATACACAACATGTCACTTCCACATGTATGGTTGGCCTAATAATACATCAGAAACATCAAGAGGATCAATGTCACATAATACCTCATTCGTGAAGGGCTTCATACTATAGGGAAGGTGCCACTACTGGTTGACGCGGAGATCTCGTCCTTGGTGAAGCCACCCGATGGTGTACAATTATGGGTGTGTTATGGTGAGCAAGCCAAACCACTTCAAGAACTCTATTGAAACGAGGTTATTTTGTATCCCGTTGTTGATAGTGAACTGCATCTCGGAACCATTTACCCACATCTCAGAATGAAAGAGTTGGCCCCCCTCCTCTGGATCTTCCGGTTCCTCCTTTTGGATCTTCATGGTGGCAACTATGGCGTTGAGATCTGCATCGATAATTTTCTTCTCTTTAACATTCCCCTTGTTGAGTTCTGATTTAGATTCAGAGCATGCATATGATTCAGAAGCCTTCAGCTTGACTAACAATGACTACTTGGCCCGACACTCACTTGTGTTGTGAGTCGATTTTTTATGGAACTCACACCACTTTCCAGTGTCATTATTTGGCTTCGCAGTGTCGTCATTTTCTTGCGACTTGGCGGGCTATCCTAGGTAGCCCCGCCTTGGATTTGTCCTTTGTTTTGCAATTAGGGGGCACCTTTCCCTTGCTTCTGATTCGCAGTTCCAAAGTATTTCTTCTTCCGTTTTAACTTCTGCTCAACCTTGGTAGCATATCGCAATGCAACACCAAGGGAGGAGATTTCGAGGAACTCCATTTAATCCTGAATGTATCTTTGCAGACAACTGCGGTACTTCAACCCCAAATGTTTCTTTTAATCTTTGATACAAATTTTTTTTCGTAGTGTATGTAACAGATTCGTCAGCTTATGCACATCTTGATCCCTTTGCTGCTGCAGCATAGTCCATTGTATGTATTTTTCCTCATACCCCCCAACAGGATAATAGTGTTCCTTGATGGTGTCTCAAAAATAATTCCAAGTGGGTGCAGAAAAAAATAGAGAGGGTTTCCTCTCATCCTTTTTCTCACAGAAGGTTTCCCACCAGTCCTTGACATAGGGTCTGGCTTTGAGGAGTGCAAAAGTAATCTTTTCCCGGTTGGAAAATTCATGAACTGAGAAATACCCTTCTAATAGATGCAAGCATATATCTACAACGTTTGCAAATATTTTCCCCTCAAATATGGGAATGTCAAGGTTTACTTGTACCTTAAATGGAGTTGCGCCTCAAGAGTGGCTACTCAATGTAGATGCACCACCGGTGGGAAGTCATTGAAGGATCTGGGCAAAGTTATCCATCATCGTGTTCCTTTGTTTCTCAAGGGCCTCCTCGAGCAATATCTTTATAGGATCTCCTACTCTCTCATATTTATTTTTGTTCCCCATGCGTGGCCATCTGGGTTTGCGAGGGTAATCTTGCAAAGGTTCAACCAGATTGAGCCCTAACTCTTTATGCCTTAACCTCATTGGGTACATGCAAAGAAAGATCGAGAAAGAGTAGACCGCTATGATACCACTAATTCAGACTTATGCAGGAACACAATAAAATACTGAAATACACATAAATGTAGAGATTCAGTGGAAATAAGACTTCATTTCATTAATATCACATAACTAAAATATGCTTACAGAAAAAATGGAAATAAACTAGCTAGTGCATTAGTAGCTTATCTTTGATAAGAGATGTGGCGGGTACAGGCCTCTGAACTATGTTACAATGAGGCTCGAAGGCCTGTTTATTATTTAGAAACAATGGAAAACCATAAACATCCAAGACCCTAACTCTAGGATATGAATCGCAAAAACTATGGAACCCTTTTGGGTAAATTGGTACATTAACTTCCCGGGACGTAAATTTGGCATACGATCTCCGTTTGAAGCATACAATACCTCGTTAGAAATATCTATCTGAGGAACACAACTTTTGAGTGAGAAAGATTGGTCGAAGACCCATTTTCCTCTTGTTTTTCCCAAAAAAACTGTCGTTTACAACCTCAAAACAGCTCGGGAAGTTCAGGACCTGAAAAACAGATAAAAAAACTAAACTATGATATAATTAAGGAAACTTAAAAAATGAACAAAGCAATGGTGGGGGTCCACCTGGATCATTTCACATCTAGTTGATGCATCTTCCAATGTTTTTTTGTAGCAAAGGCTGTTAACATTCTAATGGTATTTCACTTAGCTATAGGGGTGAAGGTTTCTTCATAATTAATACCTTCTTTCGGCAAATACCCCTTAGCCACCAGCCTAGATTTATATTTTTCTATACGACCATTTGCTTTAAAATTTGGCTTATATAACCATTTACAACCTATCAGTTGTTCTCCTTCAAACAGTTCAACTAAATCCGCGGTTTTGTTTCTAATTATTGACTCATATTCTTATTCCATGCCTACCCTCCATTCATCAATCTGAATTGCTTCATTATAACTTACAGGCTCAACAAAATTTAAAATATTAGTAATAAGAGAATAGTCTTTATACCTTGTTGGTAATTGAGTCTGCCTACCTGATCTCCTTGGTAGCGAACTAACCTAAAATCTGTCTTGGTCACTCCTTAGTGGACTTGGATTGTTGACTGCCTTTTGTTGTTGTTTCTGCTGCACATCACTGTCCCTTGTCTCCTCAATACAGTCTTCAATCGGCAAAGGCATGTGCCACTCCTCATAGCCTTTGTCTCTAATTCCTTCATCAACTTGCTCATGGAATATTACATCTCTACTCGCAAACACCTTCTTAGTAGATGGATTAAACAATTTATATACTTTCAACTCAAAACCACACCCTATAAATGTGCATTTTATGGCCTTAGAATCCAATTTCTTCCTATCCTCCCTTGGAACATGAGCGAAATATTTCAAACCAAATACTCTTAAATGATTAACTGTAGGCTTAAAACCATATAAAGCCTCGAATGGAGTCTTAAGATCAATACTCTTTCTTGGAATCCTATTCTTTAAATAAACTGTGGTATTTATAGTTTCTCCCAAAATCCATTAGATAGGTTTTTACCTTTCATCATGTTGCGTTCACACTCCACCAAAGTTCTATTCTTTCTCTCTGCAAACTCGTTCTATTGCAGAGTGTAGGGTACTGTAAAATGTTGAACTATTCCATGGTCCTTGCAATATTTGATGAAGTTCCCAAGCTTGTATTCTCCCCCTTGATATGAGAGGAGAATCTTCATGACTTTCTGTGTCTGTTTTTCAGCCATGCTTCTGAATTCTTTTAAATATTCAAAAGTATGAATTTTATTTTTGAGAAAATATACCCAGGTATATCTTGTGTAGTTATCAACAAATAATAAAAAATAATAAGCACCTCCTAATGACCTTTCCTGCATCGACCCACATATATCAGAGTGTGCACAAGTCCTAGTATATATCTTTTCCTTCTATCTAAATCTGAGGGAAATTCATCTCTGTGCATATTCCCAAGTGCACATCCTTCACAATCAACATGTGCATTTTTTAAAACAAGGAGGCCATTGACCATACCATTTTTCAGAAGTAGCAATAAATCATGAAGATTGGTTTGTCCAAACCTTTAATGCCACAAAATCTTTAGTCATAGATTTCGAAGTTGACGCTTGATGTGGTGTGCTTGTAACATTCAACTTGCATAGGCCTCCAACTCGTATCCCTGATGCAAGTGGCTTCAAATGATCCTGCAGATCTTTAATACACAATAAGTTTTAAAAAAATCTACCTTTAGATTATGATCTCTAATCATAGAGACAAAGATTAGATTCTTTTTAATTCCTATTACATACATCACATTCTAAATACGCCTGATATGACCATCAGAAAAAATCACAGGAATATTTCCATACCCTTTAACTTGGTATCCTCTGTCATCACGAAGGTAGATATTAGCACCATTGTTGGTCTCTTTAAATTTTTCAAACCAATTTTTGTTACATTTCATATGAGTGGAAGCTCCAAAATACATAAACCAAGTTTCTTCTTCATCGTTCTCAGCAAAATGAGCATAATCAAACATAAACAGTGTGAGGCTTTGATTCTTATCTTCATTAGCAAAGTTCCATGCATGCTTCTTTTGTTTGTGTCGAGTTTGATCAAGCCTCTTCTTATGACAATTCCTAGCAATGTGACCAGACTTACCACGGTAAAAACACTTGATTCATGAATCATTTCTGATTGGAGACATACCTTGTAATGGTCTTTTCAAAGTTGTAACGCCGCCTTTCTATCCTACTCCTGACTTTCCTCTGAAAGTACTTTTGTTTGCCATTAATGCAAGATCTGCACTTTGGGGCTTCAAGTTCATTTGCCTCTCTTCTTCTTGCATCAAGCTCCTTGTCAGTTCTTCAAATGTGGGAGCTTTCTCCCTCATTGCTAACCCTGTAATAAACATATGATAATGATCAATCATACCATTATAGGTAATTGTGACAAGATCAGTCTTTGACACTTTCTCCCCTAATTCACTCAGCTTATCTCTTAAGTATTTGATTTGAGAGATTTATGCAACAACCGATTCGCTTTCCTCCATTCTAATGGAGAATATCTTACTCTTTAGGAACAATACTCAGCTTGTCTCTTAAGTATTTGATTTGAGAGATATATTCAACAACCGATTCGCTTTCCTCCATTCTAATGGAGAATATCTTACTCTTTAAGAACAATACTCAATTTGTGTTATTTGTCTCGTATAGTCCCTTGAGATTCTGGCATATATTATTGGAAAATTTACACTTTGATATGAGAGATGATGCAGTCCTTTACTGACATGTTCAACAACACCCTTGCTTTGTTTTCCCTCTTCTCCCATTCCTAAATTGTTGCAGTTATTCCAACTCTGGCTATGGTCAGCTTTGCTTCATCCCCATTCACAATTTCCCAGGCACTCAAACCCTTGTGTAGTGTCTGCAATTTGAACTTCCAATTTTTGTAGTTCGACCCATCGAGCGTATTTATCTCATTTAAGTAGGATTATGCAATATGGTTATTGATAATGGGAGGACGATCTACTAATCCAATACAAGATCCACAATCTCCTACACTCGATCTGGCCAAAAACTTGATCAACATTGGCGATCTCGAGACCGATTGCAACAACGTTTAAAATTAGAAACCGAAAAAAAATAAAAAAATAGAGAGAGCGATTGCAACAACAAATCATGGCCACCAGACTTATCAAAGAAATATTGACGATCTCGAGCTCAATCTCCAAACTAGTGAATTCGATCTCATTTTGAAAAAATGAAGAAAGCGTACCAACGGAGCGATCTTGAGTGATAAAAGTTCTTGAAAAAAAAAAAAAAAACAATCTCAGCTTCGAATGATTGGCCTCAAAAAAAAACGCAGCACTCGTAAAGTTAGAGAAGAATTTTAAGTGATGGTAAAAACGATGGTTAAACTATGGTAGCCAAATACAAATCCACCACACTTCTATTAAACTATCATTCAACTAAGGTTAAATGATCGTTAAACTATGGTTGAACAATGGTTGAAAGTTCTCTCCAGCAATCGATGCACGCAGATCAATGTCGGGTTTAGCCTATACCACGACACCACACTTCAACGTTTGCACATACCACGATCCGCTGCTTCACATTGGGTTCAGGCTGGTGGTGGCTCCACCAATCGATACAGGCCGGTTCAGGTTCTCATGCATTCAAAAACACGCACTCGAGATACTAGCAAATCCGACTCAATCACAAAAGCCACATTCACCGCCACACCTCTTTTGCGCATCTGCCTAGTCTAGCAATTTCCCATGCTGCCAAACCCGTATTTGTGACAAAAACTACTTCCAGCGCAGGATTAGGAGATAATATCTGTGCTTCGTGGGCACGTTGTTCCAAATTTATTTAAGGAATGGCCGATCAACGCGTGATCTAGCCTCCAACCCGCGCTGAGCCCTGACCAGATCTCAGTTGACTAACACGTAAATGAGAGATCGGCTCCGCGCTGCTCCAATGTGGGAGGGATTTATTTTTTTCTCTCTCCAGCCACTAAGGCTCCAAATTTCAGCCACTAGGGCACTCACCAGCCACCAAGGCTCACCAACTCTAATATTATCTTAAAAATATATGACGAAACTTATATATTGAAACTAGCAGCTCACATGTTAGCGAGATTGCCTAAACATGTTAGAATCACAAATATATAAGTTTACATTATAATAGAGAGTATTGAAACTCACACTTAAAAAATTGGAACTAATCCTAATCTAGAACACACTCATAACTGTGAAACAACCTCACTCCAATAATACATATTCTCCATTAATTTCAACAAGGTCACGAGCAATCTTAACAACTAACAATAACTTTGAAGTGGCAAGTGTTAAAAAATTCATTTTTTTGTGTTCATTTCTAAAAATTTGAAAATTTTATTTAATTTTTTGAAAAAATATAATTATAATTTTCAAATACATTCAAAATGCATTTAAAATGTTTCAGTGTCAAAAAAATATAATTATAATTTTCAAATACATTCAAAATGCATTTAACATGTTTAAGTGTCAAAAAAATATAATTATAATTTTCAAATACATTCAAAATGCATTTAACATGTTTCACATACCTCCACCTAATATATTCTTAATTTCAATTCACCTGTGACATCAATTGCAACATATTATGCCAAAGGTTTAAAATCAATCTTCTTATAATAAAATCTATTAATTTCTATATTGTTTTTAACTCATATTTTTTTTTTCAATAGGATTATTACTTAACTAAAATTAATTGACTATAATTCAATTGTCTAACAATGGTGCCTTCTCATTTTAAAACATCCTATGAAATACATCTTATAATTAGTCATAGTGCCCAACAAAGCCTCCTTCTAATTTATAATCAATCATAATTATCTAACACTTCCCCTTCTAATTTTAAAACAACTCATGCAAATACATCTCAAATTTAAAAAATTATTATAGAACCAATTATCTTCTAAATCAAGAGGGTTATCATCACTAGTTAATCGTTATTATGACAGGAATCTAGTTGTTAATAATGTTAATTATTACTATTCATAATTGTTCAGCACTACATGAGTTGCAAAACTATAAGGAGGCAAGAGGGGGAGGAATATTCTATAAATTTAGAGGAGGACAATGTATTCAAGGATTCATGGGGTCTTTGGAAACATGATAAATATTCAAGCAGAAATATATGATCTATGCTAGAGAATTTTGTTAACCATAGAAAATCACGTGAACACACTTATAGTAATGGAGAGATATATGATCTATGCTAGATAATTTTGCTAACCAAAGAAAATCAAGTGAATGCACTTATAGTAATGGAGGATTCACTCCTAATATACACTTATAGTAATGGAGGATTCGCTCCTAATCTTGCATTATCTAGAAAAATACTCTTTCCCAAAGAAGAAATTTATGAAAAACATCATGAAAAGAATTCAGTAATAGGATATTCGCTCCAAAGGTTGTTTCCCAAAGCAGAAATTTATGGAGAACATCATGAAAAAATGAGAAAATTTTCAAGAAATATCACATCCAAAACATATTTCAACATAATAAGAGACTTCAATACAGAAACAAACAAAAGTATGCTAACTAGGGGTGTAAACTGAAAATATTTTGCTAAAAAGGAACATAAATTGAAAATAAGTGAATTAAAATTTAATTGCCAAGTTTAAGTGTAAAATTAAATGGCCAAATCTACTTGCTATAATACCTTAATAATGAATGAATTCTACTAAAAAAAATTCCCCAAAAGTGTTATTTGTTGCAAATTTTGTGTTTTGCTGGCACTTTTTTTGTAAGGTATACACCTACGAAGTTTCTAATTTTTTTCTTAGAAAGAAAAATCATATATTTTCTTATTAGAAAGAAAAATCATGTATCTTTATTAAAAAAAAAAAATCATGTAACTTTATTAGAAAAGAGAAATATATTAATTTTTTTTTGATGAATTAACACTAAATTGTAATGAATTAACTCTAATTCTTAATATATTTAATATAAACCAAAATAAAAATTATATAATACAAATGCTCTTTCCCATCTTAAAACTAAACTAAATTGTGATGAATTAACTCTTATTCTTAATATATTTAACATAAACCAAAATAAAAATATATTTAATATAAATCAAAATAAAAATTATATAATACAAATGCTGTTTCTATCTAAAAGAAAACCTTGCCATCTAGAAAAAAAGAAAAAAAAGTTAAAATTTCCAAAACTTTCGCATCTAAAAAACTAAATTTTCCTAAACTACCAAAGTTCTAATTCTAATTAGAATAAAAATATCATACAAATCCATCTTAAGTTATTCTAATTCTAACAAATACCATACAAATCCATCATAAATTGTAACATGTATAAATTTTAAAACATATATCTAAAATTCTAAATTGTAAAACATATAAATTGTAACACGTATAAATTTTAAAACATATATCTAAGATTCTAAATTGTAAAACATATAAATTTTAAAACATATATCTAGAATTATGAAAAAATTGTTATGAATAAAATTATCGAAATCTTCAAATTTAAGCTGAACAATCCATCTTTTTATAACACAATCAATCCCATACAAATCCATCCTAAATTGTAAAACATATAAATTTTCAAACATATATCTAGAATTCTAAATTTTAAAACATATATCATATATTTTAAAACATATATCATATATCTAGAATTATGAAAAAATGGTTATGAATAACATTATCAAAATCTTCAAATTAAACCTGAACAATCTATCTTTTTATAACACAATCAACCCGTTAAATATTATAACGTATAGTAAGCGTATTTTAATCTCAACAGATTGGTTCATAGTGGTCTCTGAATTTAAAGTAAGTAACACGGCCACCATCCTAATCTTAGGACATCCAAATATAGAACATGCTAAATTTTAAGAAATCTATGCAAAACATAATTAACATAAAACTAAGACATCTATACAAAGCATAAGTAGCATAAAACTACCATTATTCTTATTCCTTGATAAGATCACGAGACATGGAAATTATTATGAATACAAAACGACTTTCGTTGTAAACTAGCCCGCCATGAGGATGAACAACAATCTCTTTGGTTTAGCGGGAGTGGAATTGAAAGTGCTCAAGAGTGTAAAATTCATACCAATATGCCTTGAGGCTACATCATAGATAGGGTACATCATCATATATATAAATATCATGAGCAAGGTGCTCGACCTCCAAACCAGCAGTAACTTAATGTAGTCAAATTTAGTTGAAAACCCTAACATTTTTAACATGTCTTCCTTCTGTACAAGTGTTCCTTTTTCTTCCTCTTCCTCTTCTTTGCCTCGGGCAATCTCATATCACAATATCGACAACCTCTGTTGGCGTTCAGATCCCCCGTCAGCATCGTTGATCCTCTCAGAGTCATTGACATATTGGCACGTAGCTTCCTCCTTGTGAAACTTCACTGGCGTGACCTCTAGAATCCTTCAACAACTGGACGGAGAAGGGGCTATAGATGAAGAGGAAGAAACCACACAATAAATTTAACTGGTATATAAATTACCTGAAACTAAAAAGTTTTGAATGTAACTTGGAGTAATTATCCCCATCATCTCTCTTCCTCTGCTGCAAGATCCTCGAGTTGGTTCAAATGACAGAGTCACCCTCCAATCTCCATGGACTCAGAAGGATCACCAATGACGAGGGAACTGAAATCCAACAGTGATTGCTGAATATCGTGATATGAGTGACCGAGGGACAAAGAAGAGGAGAACAACAATGTACAAAGACTATCTCATTGTTGATATATATATAGAGAAGAGAAAAACCTCGTCATTTTACCGATGACAAACACCGCCTCACTAACCGACTATGCTTAACTTTTCGAAGAATGCGGCGGCCACAGCGATATCCAATTAATATCAATAAATAATGTTGTCATAAGGGGGCCACAACGATATTTTTTCATATTGGAGAAAGACGGTTGCAACGGTATAAAATATTGCCCGTAGATTGAAAGATATTTTTGAAACAAATTTTATAATTTCAAGAATTTCAGTAATAAAACTTCTTGTGCTGGTCAAGATAAAGATTGATATGACATGACAGGAGAGAAAGATAGGAGTGAAAAAATAATGTCAGAAAGATGGAGGGGACTGAGTCCGGTTCTCGGCATTTTGGAGGGAATATAGGGTGGGAAGGAGACAATAATATCAGGAAACGGAAGCCGCCCAAGTCGGGTCCCTGATATCTTCGCGAGAGAGAGAGAGAGAGAGTTGGTACAGCAAGCAAGGTTGGGGTAACTTGTCGAAAAGGCGGTTGAAGCTAGACACGTAATTTGTCATGAGCCTACCCGTCCAGTCCGAACATCAACACTTGAGTGTGTGGATGTGGCTCCGATACCCGTAAAGTACAATGAATTTGTGGGCCTTCGATAATTTAAGGAGTTCGGTATGGCAGTTTCTTTCAGTTAAATTTTAAACTTATTATTTAGAAAATAATTAATTTAAGTTATTATGTTTTATGATGAATCATATTAGTTGGCAGTGTTAAATATCATTGGTGGAAATATAAGTATTTAATTATGGATTTATAATCAAATTTTTATAAATTTATATTATAAATATTGAAAATAAAAAATTTAAATTAAAAAATTTAAATTTGATATCTATATATAATTATAATCTTTAATTTTTTATTGTTTAAATTATATATATATATATATATATATATTGCTTAAATTGAATTTTGAGTGTGTAAATGGATATAATGTTTTTAAAGTCTTTTATGAACTTGAATTGATTAGTTTACACAACTTAAATTTACAATTTCAAATTTTTTTTGCTAAATTTTAGACAAAATTGACAGAAAAATATACATGAAAAAGGGCGAAAAATATAAAATAGTGAGACTATTTGAAATGTTTAAAAATATTTACGCAAAGGCCCAAAAAAAGATGTTGTAATGTTATGTCTAAGCCAAATAAAAATAAAAAATCATATATATATATAAGACTAGATGAGATCCATCTTAATTCCCAATCTGAAGTATCATGAGAGAATAAATCTCTCAACATGCAAACCTCTTTTTTGAGTGTAAAACTTGAGGAAAGGTTTCCACTTTGAGCAATATGATCATTCTTGGAGCTTTCTAGATCTAGAGTTAAGATGGATTAGGGTGATTTAACCACGATCATTTTGTTTCTTTAATTTTTCTTCATATATATATGACATTGAAATATTTTACTTATTATGAGCATTGAACAATTTTATTTATGACCAACATTGAATATTTTTATTATTATTAACATTTTTTAAATATCATATATCTTTTTATATTAAGAATTAAATGAGTCACACATCTCCCTTTCAATATGAAGTAACTGAATTCCCTGTTGGGGGTGAATGAATTGGAAGGCATGCCAACTCGGGCCAATATTCGCCCTCACACATCACAATTATAAATGTTATGGGTCTTACGTACATTGGGCTTTGTGGTTTGCAGTTGAACTTTGCGAATGTACATGGACTATTATTCCCCTCACGCGAGTAGTGGTGAGTAAAAGAATTAAATTGAAGATGAAATTATGGTGTTTGGAAGGTATTACCTATTTGTTTCATTCAGGAGGCCTCTCTGGAGGGTCAAGTTGGATTTTGACTGGTGGACGAAAAGACTACGTCCATAGTCTGGATTTACAGTGTTTTTGCATGCAATTGAGGACCAAACAATTATCTGGGACCCTCGGTTTATTAGTGAATGAAGGTTGGTTCTTTATGGCTGTCTGGCACTTGTATTTGGCTTGGGAGGTGCAAGGTTTCCTTCATGACCTAGGGCTAGTGTCGTTGGGTTCATATCTGAGGGGTCTAAAGTCAATGTTCAGGTAAATCTATCATTTATGCCTTCAATTGTGATTCCAATATATGTTCGTGTCATCTGGCATTTCGAGAGATCTAAGTATCAAGGTTCTTGGCTCCTAGGCCTTCCAGTGGCTACTATGGCCAGGAAAACTATTTATGGTTATCTAGTGTGAATTGTGGAGGCAAGGGTACTGGGTTTTGACGGAGATATCTCGTGCCTCTAGTGTTTTTGGAATTCATTGTTTGTAATTTCATCAATTTCTGTTTGAATGGGAGTTGAGCATTGAGGAGGAATTTAGAGGCTAGTTTTTCGGTGAGAAAGGGGTTGTCTTTCTAGTTTAAATTTTTTTGGTGTGGGGATTCCTGGTTCTTTTTGGTCACTTGGGCCCATGTCCGTTTGCGGTGGGGAGTGTCTCATAGGCCTTTTGTCATTTTGGGCTCTAGTTTTGTTGGCGGTGTTGGAAATACGTCAACCAAGGGGATATACTTGATACGAAGTACCAATTAGACTTCACACCATTTAGAATAGGAGGCCCAACTGGAAATATGATCGGTTGTCGTAAGTGTGATCTTAAAAATGTGCCTTGGCTACAATAAATACATGAGAAGATATACACATATCTTTTGTGATGGAAAGTGTGTGAAATTTGTGAGATATCAATTGTAATGCATAAAAGGTTCTTTCACAAAAAAGGAAAAGGATTGACAATCTAGAAGAAAATTAATAGTACTATCCCAAAAGAGACACATGAGTGAATGAAATAATAATTAGTTAGCCCGCAAAGCGGTTCACAAGGCAACAATGATCATGATAGCATATAAAACACCCATAAAAATGATACATACTAAGGTTATTGGAATATTTCATTGACAATAATGTAAATGAAATAACATATACCATAAACATATAAAGAATAGTCTTACAACATCCACAATATATGGATCAAAGTGTGTCAGCTCCAAGATATTTTGATCAATAAGTGAAATTTCCAAGTTTACAATTACAATGATATGACACTAGCCCCAATAGTGAAACATGCAGCCACCACTTGTTTCTCCAAAGAATGAGATTCACTCCTATGCTAAACTAGATAAGTGAATGCTACAAATCTCAAGTGACAAGCCCTTTGTTTGAGTTGTGAGGGCTTATTTATAACAAATGGAATGACCTTTCATCTCCCTTTCTTACCTTTGAGTTTCCCTTATGACCTTTGGACTTATTTTTCCCTTATTCTAACTAATGACTCTTCATATTCCACACTTGACTCTTTGACTTCCACTTACATTTACACTTAATATTTTCTAAATACAATAAGACAAACCTCCCCACATAAGACAAAATGAGCTAGAGCCTAAAAAGACAAACTTTATACATCATGCTTGAGTTTTAGGAAACTCTAGCTTGACAACTTCCAGTTGTCACTTTGTTATAACATATTGGTATCAAGCTTAATATTTTGCTGCTATGTCCCCAAACATGGATGGAATATGGCTTATATCAAAATCTTGCCTCCATAACATCTGGGTAGATATTTTTGAAACAAAATTGAGCTTCATTCCATAATAAGAACAACTTCATGTTTACTTTAGCATGTATAGCTACATACAACTATATATTCTACCTTGTAATTTTCAATTCATCTTTGGTAATGACTTGCTTCGATTTGTTTAAGTATTCTTGGGTTTATTGCTTGATAAATTTCCGCCCATTTCCTTTGAAAATTCTCCAACAGAAGGAACCTTGTGTGCTCTGACCAAGGTGTCCAAACTGTGAGAAAACCTTGCATAGGAAGTTATAATGTTCGCCACATATGTACCAAGATTCTTGCTACTTTTTAAAAGCATTCTAACCTCAAAATTTTCCAATTCTGCCTCATATCTTCTTTTTTTGGCCCATTTTGATGGTGCATTCTTGTACTTGGTGTCCCATTCTTGGATCGCGTTGATAGTTGCATGAATCACCTTCAAAAAATTCATATTTTCCCATGATCTATTTTGCATATCATGAAAAGGGACCACTGCCTTATGCAAAGTGGTTATCTCTTGATATAGTTCTCTCATGGAGTCTCCCAATTATCATATTTCATCATATATCAATGCTCATAGCTTCTATAAGTGAGAATCAATGGAATACAGTCTTTGGTTCACAACTTGCAGATGATCAATATTTTGTCTTATAGTAGCTAGATCTTTTGCAAGTTTCTTATTCTCCTCCATCAATAGATATGTATTCACTTTTGTAGCTCCAATTTTGTTGCTAAAATTGTCTTTAGATTTCTTGTGATGCGAGTCACAATCACCTCTCTATATGACTGGAAGCAGGATGAACCAGTTCATTAGGATAATACTTCCATGTTTCCTATATGATCATGCTCTTCAGCTGATCAATGGTCAGGTTGGAAATATCCATGACCATATCTTCATTGGAGGAGGTAATACCATTTCATTGAATGGAATGTGGCCACTTGTAAGAGGAGGTGAAGGCTAACTACTGACTTGTTGTGTTATGGGAACAATTCCGACCTCTTGATTTTCCTCCTCCCGCTCAATATCCATGTCTTAGGCTTGCATCTACTCCTCAATTTCTCCTACAAATTCTTCAGCCTCATTTTGATTTTTTTCCTCATTTTCCAACTGTTTATGTTGTTCCTATTCAAGATTTTTTTTGTTTATTATTATTTACCTTATTTCTCCTTTCTTCCTTTTCCTATATATATTCTCTTTATTTCATTTCTTGCTCTTCCTTCTACATCATTTCATCCTCTTGATTTTGTTCTCCCTCCATCCTTTTCTCTTCTCCTCGCTACATTCTTTTCAGTTCTTTTGATTGTTTCATCCTCTTCTCGACTACAATGACCGCTCTCAGGATAATATGATCTGGTTTGAATTTGTAGCTTTGCTTCAGTTTTGTATTATGCATAACCTTCCACTTATTTTTGAAACTAACTAGGGTGGGAACCTCCTTTTACATTCCTTCCTCGGTAACAGTTTGCTCATGTATTGCACTGGAAGGGCTTGCCTCTTTTCCTCATGCATGCGGTCAAGAAGCATTGTAAAAATTATTTATCTTCTCTTCCTCCGATCAAGAGTAAGACTGAATGGCTCAGGACAATTGCAAGTTTCCACAATTTCATTTGCACACTCCTCTATGATGGCACATGTAGAAGCTCATCTTACCAATCTTAAGGCTTTTGGGTTGTTCTACTTCCACTTCTACAACCTTAAAGCTCTTGAGAATAGAGGATCCCACCTATAGAGGGAAGAAAGGCCAAGGTGCCTTGTTTTTCTTTTGTAACAATTGAGAAATACCCATGGTATGGTGATAAGAAACCTCCTACATGAACACCTTATTTATCACATATCTCAACAAAAGATGTGGAGGTCTCTATGAACTGAATATTGTGAGGTATGTGCCATTAGGTGAGGAAAACCAATATGCTACTTCTGCCACTCTCTTCATTGCCTCATAGTATATGCAAGGAGTTTCATCCTTAGATATAATCTAATACAAAACCTTAGAGAAATTCTCAACAAGTTTGTTATACATTCCCCCTATAACTAAAATATGACATATGTTTGTAATATACATGGACAAGGAGGTCTATTGGGGTTCAATACCATTTAAGACAAAGGAATTCATTGCAAGCACATATTCCATCATGTAAATAGGAGAACATGTAAAAATGTGGTTTATTTAATTTATGTGGGTTTTTCTCCTCATTTAAATTGATTTTCAGTTGTTTAGGCACTAGATGCGACCAATTGAATATCTTCCCTTCTGTGAAAATTAGGTAAAACATGTAGAACCATCCTTCAGGGAAGGATTCATTATTCCTGTGTCCATAAATGTGCCAAAACATGGACATCAAGTACTGAAACATAATTGTGAGGGACTTGGTTTTATAAGTACTACTTCGCTTCTTGCGAAATTTGGCTAGTTCTTTCTAGCATGAATTAATCACCTCTTTAGTATTCAGATAACTCCAAGCTGCATAGAATTGAAAATGTAAGTGATGCTCAAGCTTGGGAAAGTGGTAAATGAATTCAGCGTCATGTGGTTGATAAGATGCAAGTTGTTTCCCATTAATGTTGTTCAATTCCATGCTCTTCGTGTATAGACCCTACAATATCCACTTCATAACATCTGCACATTAGAGAATTGCATATCTGCAAGCCACCTTATGCAACCCCGATTGCTTTATGTTCACATTTTTTTATAGTGATGCAAGTGATAGAGGAATCATTCGCAATATAGAACTGTGTATTTGATATGACATGTACTCCTGTCATGTTGTTGTTAATGTCCTCTTCGGTACTGCTCTATGTGACCTCCTTTGATCGTGTTTTGTTGGAGACATGATGCTACTTGATAATGAAAGAGTGATGCGCTAGGATTTGTTGTAATTGTTACAAGTGATGCAATCATGGTGATATTAAGTGAGTTCAAAAGAGATTAGTTGAAAAAAAACTTTCTGGAAGAAAAAAATCAATGAGTGAAAGGATTACATAATGTTGGGCATCAACGATGGAGTCTCGCCACTGGAAATGTGTACTACGTAGTTGTGGAGGAATATTGAGCAGTTGCAGGTTACAAGGGAGCTGAGTATACATTGATTTGCATAATGTGCAGTTTCGTCTAGGGAAGGAGGCCTCGATTGTGTAGTGCGTAGTTTTAGTTTGAAGACAAGGGTCACTGACTATTGTGATTGCATTGTGCGTAGTTTAGGAAGGGTAATGACTGTGAAATTCACAGGTGCAGCTGGAAAAGAAGGGCCTTTGTTGGGCAAATATTTTGCAATGCATAGTTGGGGAGGCGAGTGAGGCTTAAGGATTTCATAGTTTCTTCTAGCTGATGGGTAGGTCTCACATTTATGAATAAATATAATAAGGGTGTGGATCAGTCCGAGAATCAATGGGTTCAACCATTTATATCAAGAAAACAAGGCAGTGAAAGAAAAGGAACATGCATGCATAAATACACCCAACAAAAATAATTGTTGGTAGGTGAAAAGACAGAAAACATGATGCAACACATGTAAATAAAATCAAAAGGCTAAAACAACACTTGTAGAAGTTAATAATATAAAAATGCCACTTCTTATAAGAAGAATCCAAAAAAATGACATAAACACAAAAGTGACAAAAGCGATGGAAAAAATAAGTAAAAAGCGAAACTTGGGAAACATACTCGGAAAAGCAACACAAAGCGTATCCAAAGCTCCTTGAACTTGTGAAGATGTATAGATCTCCAATTTTGAGTGTGATGATGATCCCTATGAGCCTTTTTTGTATAGATTAATGCTCACGATATTAGGTTTAGTTTTTTTGCCACGTGTGCCTAAAATTAAGGAGGGATTGACACTTTTATTTAGGCTAAACTTGGAAACTTATGCCACACTACTAGATGGACACATGAAACTCCTATTTTCAGGGAGTGTGAAATTGAGTAATCCCAGGGACACATAGCTCACTACATGAATAGACTACATAGATCCTAGTGACAAGGGACTGTAGAGTTTCATTACACAATGAGTTGTGAATTTTCATCTCACAATGATGAGCACAGTTTCACTGCACTACAACTGCATGGCTCCATGATTGCACAGTTTAGTTTTAGAATAAGTTGTGCAGTTCCCTATAGTAGAAGATTCTTCAGTTTCTCAAGACAAGGCATGCAACCGATGCCAGATTAGGACAACACTTAGCTTGTGTTTGAGAAGTGTTTTATTTTCTTCATAAGTTGTGCAATTGTAATTGACAAGACCTAATTTTCATCATCAAAACATAGTTAAGATATCACAGGGGCTTTTTTTTATTATAAATTAAAGAATATAGTAATATTAGATAGTAAGCTTGTTGCCTTATAAATATTTAAAGTGTTTTTATACATTTCTTTTCTATAAATATCCAACTCTGAGCTTAACATAACTTTCAAGTTTTCTTCTTATGTTTAAATATTTTAGGTTTTATGAGTATATAGTTTGGATTTATTAATTTAGCTTTATTATTTTTTATATCTATTTTATTTTTTAAAGAATTAGATATTATCACTTCAATATTTTAAAAACACTTAAGTCATCGCATTGGTTGAAAGTAGAAATTCACCAAGTCTGAACAGTTTTCGAACAAATTCGATAGATGTTTAATATATATCAAATCCATACAAATTTGGTAGATGTTCAATGAATATCAAATCCATCATCATTTCATGCCTTAATTCTAAGGCTAATAAATTTACTTGTACCGTGTAGGTAACACAGTGGAAAGAAAAAAATAAAAAAGCTCAAACTCATATTGCCCCATCCACATAGTTTTCATTGCCCCAAGCCACTCAACCAAAAATTAATCAATGTGTGAAATTATGTTTTTTAATTCAAAAAATGTTCAGAATAGAAAAACAATCTGAACAGTATCATAAAAATAAACTTCAAAGTAGAAAAACCTTCGACTTAATTAAATATTAAATTTCTTTTCTCAACATTATCTTGAAATATAAAAATTAAATAATAAATTTTTTATTGTCAATATTACCTTGAAATATAGAAATTAAATTATGAACTCCTACTCTCCCTTTGAAAACCAAATTAATCTAAATAAATATATTTAACATATTAAATTATATTAATTTTAATTTTTTATTAAAAAAATTACATAAAAAAATATTATTCTTAATATTTTATTACATTCGTTAATATTTTATTACATTATCGTTTGGTTCGTTATCTAAGTAAAAACAAAAACGCACAAGTACTGACTTGACCCTTTTTATCAAGTTCTCCTCACATGAGACATAAAATTCATAATACGTTTCAACATTGTCCATGTACAATGCGTAGGTTCCAAGATAAGGTATTGTATGTATAGAAACTCAGAAGATGTGATCACACATATGGTTAATTTAACATTGAATGTACAGAAACTCAGACCATACGATCACACAGGTGGGTTAATTTCGCAAGATAGTGATATTGACATTAATTTATCTATTTGCAAATTTTTTTTATAATTTTCCAGAGTTAAATATTGATATTTTTTATTGTTTATTTATTTAAAATATTTAAATTTAATTTTTTGATTTCTTATTGGTCTATACTTTCAACATGTTATTGGAAAATGCTTTGTAAAATGTGCTAAAAGTACAATTTCACATAGGTCGGTAAAGTGTTAATTAATAAGTTCGAGTTCCACCTGTGGTTGGATAACGGCATAGTAATTCCAATGGATACAACGGGTACGAATTGGAGTAATGTATGTAATAAGAAATGTAGGTTGACACACAAAACACAAAGACTGATAGTATCCCTTATGATGAATATCTTGCAGACTTAACCAAATCTCGTGAAATGCAGTGATGAAATTTCATACATGAGTTATTATGGTATAATTCGTCATTGCCCTAAAGTCTCATCATAGTTAATATGTATTGCGATAAGGAGAGCTGGTCTCTAACTGGGCTCTATCTTTTTCATTAAACAAGGGAGCCTTCGCTGTTCCTTTTCTCTCTGGTTACCTTCGTTATGGGAGTCTTCTATACTTCAACTTTATTATTCTGCTCACCTTGCACACATATGCTCACGCTCTATTATTAAACACCCAACCATAATGTATATTGCCACTCTCCACGTCAGAGGTTATAAAGGTTAATATAACGCCCACATAACTGACATTCGATCCCACCGATAACATGTATTTCATATCAACGGTTGACCTGTTCTCGCATCTGTCTTGACGATCCAACGATCACAAACGGATATCGCGCTATGAAAGTGAGTGGAGACTAAATATTAAAAGTCACGCGATGAGAGTGGTTTTTCGACACTGCTCATGGACACGTGTTGACCCGAGACCAAGATCGCGTTATTTTTGTAAAAACAATTTACCATTTAAACAACTATGCAATACTGCTAGTATCCCCAACTATGGTTTTTCTGTTCATCCAACTCACGGTTCCGGTTACTCGTGATCATGGTTCCGTCCTTTCTTCTGTCAATCGCAATTCCGCTTCTTTCCCTCATTACACTCCGCCTTAACACTGCATCCTTCATGAACCCTCGTCAATTCCCTTGAATCCAATATTCAGGATTGTATCCGATCCTCCTATTACAATCTTAAGAGACGAACCATTATACCCCCCAATAGTATATTTAAATCCTAACAGGGATATGCTATATCAACCCTTGCTCCACAAAAATGGGTTCATTCCTCTCTGGGCAAGCGCGCCCTTGTTTGATTAACTCACAGCCTTCATCCAGAATTCAACTAATGCATACTAGACACATTCAATACTCTATTCCTAACTCGGAATAAGTCTAAGCACAATTCAAACACTGATCACAGAGACTTGTATAACGCATTGCCACGCAATCGATTCTTGAAATGAATTGACACACTGCCAGTGGCTCTTAACACAGGTTTGAAATGTCATAGTTTATTATTATATAACTCTTGAATAATATGACCTTTGTCCCTTTCAATAATGCGCTGAGAGCGGAAGTTACATGACATGTTATTCGGATGTATTATGGAACATGGATGATGAAGATAATCGTTTCATTCACAGTTAGCAATCCGCAGAGCACAAGGCAATTATATTGAGGAAAGATGGAATGAAATCTTGACCCCATCTTTCACTATGTCGATCTTCTCTTCTTTGATAAAACTAGATCAGTAAAATTTAGTGGACGCTGCAAATTTGATAATTTGTTTCTGTATTCTCCACATTATATTTGCGCAAGTGGTTTGTAAAAGAATAGTTTTGTTAAATTCTCATGCAAATATAGCAGTGCTTTGAATTGGACTCTGAGACTTGTGAAGACTAAATCTCAAACCTCCACACATAATTATTAACTATTAGAGCACAATCCGGACTAGTTCGAGTACCCTTAAATTTTTCTCAACAGTTAGATTGTGGATTTACTATTATCAAAATGGAAAAAATGGATTTAGCTACATCCAAAAACTAGTCCACTCAAAATTTTGAAGTTAGACCATTAATTGGTAACCACCTAACCGTTAAAATTTTCCCAAAATCATGTCTGAATAACGAATCACTTTACTTATATTTGGAACCCCGTCCTTGTATATTATATCCACAGGTTAATAATATGAATTCTCCTCCTTTTAATTAGCTCTTCAAAGGTCTAACACATGATAAAATGATCATAATATAATAAAACCCATTTGTCTTCCCGACCTTATCACTTAACATAAAAAAAAATCTCAAAACGAGACAAGGAACCAAAGAGATTTAACATACATATGCAAAGAGATAGATGTGGGTGACTGCCTTGTTTTTCCCAACCTCGACATTAATTTTAATGGCTTCTCCATTTCTGCAATTCCAACCTACATCTGTCCCAGCCTAAACATCTAAAAATCAAATAATTAATGGTTAACATGATTAATGTCATAATAAATTTTCTTTGTCAAACACAAAGAACTTTATCATACCTAAATATTATAAAAAAATTATTGATAATAATAATTTAAGTGGAAACTTATTTTAAAAAATAATTTATTATATTTATTTATCATAATTTACTAAATTTAAATCAATAAAAATTATAAAAATTAAGAGTATTTTGCAATTGTAGTTCAATATTTAATAGTATCAAATAATAAATAAACAAACTATAAGCACAAATAATTTAAAGAGAAGTGGCAGATTGAACAAAATAAATATCTACTATATATATTTATTAAGTATTAAATTATAATTAACATAAATAAAAACTTATTTTTCTAACTATAATATCTTTATAATTAGTTAATCTATGATTGAGCATTTTAAATGTGATAGATTCCAATCTTAAAGTGTTATCCATATGTTCTTACTAAGTGAATTAACAAGGCACTGAAAACAATTACTCATAAACATACTCAAACTCAAATTGTAACATTTCTATATTTACATTAAGGAATAAGTAACCGCTACCTTGTAGCCTTGTTAAACTACGACATGGTATAAAGGCTTTTCATAATATCCTCCCAATGTTCAAATGCTCAAAGGCTTTAAGATATACCGATGACTTTTCTATTCAAAGGACACTGAACACTGTTCATATTTTGTCAGGGCTAAGATTTGTGAGGTACAAAGAATTTGAACAGTGTTAGAAGATCAATTTCATAGTACAAAAGATTTTGATTTAATCAGTTATAATTATTTAAAATTTCTTTTTTCTAATTTTAAAAAATCTCATATAAATACATCCTCAATTTTAAAAAATATTATAGAACCAATTATCTTCATAATCAAGAGAGTTATCAATGTCATAGTAGAAAATATTTTTTCTTAATCAGTCATAATTGTTCAACACTATTTCTTTCTAATTTTAAAACATCTCATGTAAATACATCTTAAATTTAAAAAATTATTATAGACGAATTATTTACTATAGGAATTTTCTTTGAAACTATGTTTCAAAGTTTAACTTAAAAATTGATTATATAATCAATCTTCTTATTAGTAAAAGAACATTGTTATAATAATACAAGACTTCAATATAGAAACAAACAAGTATGCTAACTAGGAGTGTAAACTGAAAACAAAAATATTTTGCTAACTAAATTATAAATTGAAAGTTAGTAAATTAAAATTTAATGGTCAAATTGAAGTGTAAAATTTAATGGTCAAATCCACTTGCTATAATACCTTAATAATGGACAAAGTCTACTAAAAAATTCCCTAGAAATGTTGTGTGTTACAAATTTTGAGTTTGCTGGCACTGTTTTGTAAGATATTTACTTACAAAGTCTCTCATTTTGTTGCTCACATAAAAACTCATATATTCTTATCATAAAGAAAAGTCATGTATCCTTATTAGAAAAGAAAAAACTATTAATTTTTTTTTATGAATTAACTCTAAAATTTTTATTAAACTCTAATTCTTAACATATTTAATATAAACCAAACTAAAAATTATATAATACAAATGCTTTCCCATCTAAAAAATAAATTTTCCAAAACAACCACCATTCTAAAATATCATGCAAATCCATCCTAAATTGTAAAACATATATCATAAATAATATATTAAAATTTAAAATATATAAAAAATACCATAAAAATAAAAAATAAATCCATTACATAGAAATCCATTCTAAAAAAACTAAATTTTCCAAAACCACCACTGTTCTAATTCTAACAAATACCATGCAAATCCATCCTAAATTGTAAAATATATATGGTAAAACATATCCCAGGAATAATATACTAAAATTTAATCAATTACATGAAAATCCATCCTAAATTATAACACATATATCATTAAAAATATACTAAAATTTAATTAATTACATGAAAATCTATCCTAAATTATAAAACATATATCATCAATAATATACTAAAATTTGAAATTTAACATTTAAAAAATATACTAAAATTCTAACTCTAACAAATACCATGCAAATCCATTCTAAATTGTAAAACATATATCATAAATAATATACTAAAATTTAATCAATTAAATGAAAATCCATCCTAAATTATAAAACATATATCATGAAAATATACTAAAATTTAAAATTTAACATTTAAAAAATATACTAAAATTTGAAACATATAAAATAAAATATACTAAAATAACGATTGTGAAAATATTATTATGAATAACAAAAAAAATTATTATTATGAATGCCAAAATCTTCACTGACAGCTAACTCACAATGAACCTGAACAATTTATCTTTATAAAAGAATCAATCCCTTAAATCTTACAAGGGATAATAAGCGCAATTGAAATAAAAAAATATTATTATGAATACCAAAATCTTCACTGGCAGCTAACTCACAATGACCCAGAACAATTTATCTTTATAAAAGAATCAACCCCTTAAATCTTACAACATATAATAAGCGCAATTGAAATAAAAAAACAATTTATCTTTATAAAATAATCAATCCCTTGTAGAACCTGAACAATTTATCTTTATAAAAGAATCAATCCCTTAAATCTTACAACATATAATAAGCGCAATTTAATTCCAATAGATTTGTTCATAGTGGTTTCTGAATTTAAAGCAGCAACACGGCCACCGTCCTAATTTTAAGACATCCAATACAGAACATGCTAAATTTTAAGACATCTATACCAAACATCATTAACATAAAACTAAGACATCTATACAAAGCATAAATAGCATAAAACGACCATTATTCTTTGGGATGCCAACACCACGTCTCTTTGTAAAACTAAAGCGGCGCGACCTCTAGAATCCCTCATCCACTGGACAGAGTATCTAGGCTTGAACGTCACATCAACAAATCTGCAGAGCTATAGATGGAGAGGAAGAAACCACACAATAAAATAATTAATTTGATATGATCGGTTGTTCATTAAATTGCGTTGATTCTATTGCTATTGCTCGAAGTTATATGATAAAATTCACTTCAAACCGCCAAGAAAAGACATGCTAATTTCAAACATGAATAACTAACCATCTCTAAATTAAAATTGTAACCTGAAACTAAAAACTTTTGAATGTAACTTGGAGTAATTATCCCCATCATCTCTCTTCCTCTGCTGCAAGATCCTCGAGTTGGGTCAAATGACAGAGTCACACCCAAATCTCCATGGACTCAGAAGGATCATCAATGACGAGGGAACTGAAATCCAACAGTGATTGCTGAATATCGTGATATGAGTGAACGAGGGACAAAGAAGAGGAGAACAACAATGTACAGAGAATATCTCATCGTTGATACATATATAGAGAGAGAAAAGAAAAACTTCGTCATTTTACCGATGACAAACACCGCCTCACTAACAGACTATGCTTAACTTTTCGAAGAATGCGGCGGCCACAGCGATATCCAATTAATATAAAAAAATAATGTTGTCATACGTCGGCCACAGCGATATCCAATTAATATCAAAAAATAATGTTGTCATAAAGCGGCCAGAGCGATATTTTTTCATATTGGAGAAAGACGGTTGCAGCGGTATAAAATATTGCCCGTAGATAGAAAGATATTTTTGAAACAAATGCTGAAGATAAAGATTGATATGACATGACAGGAGATAAAGATAGGAGTGAGAAAATAATATCGGAAAGATGGAGGGGACTGAGTCCGGTTCTCCGCATTTTGGAGGGAAGATAGAGTGGGAAGGAGACAATAATATCAGGAAACGGAAGCCGCCCGAGTCGGGTCCCTGATATCTTGAGGAGAGAGAGATAGTTCGTACAGCAAGCAACAAGGTTGGGGTAACTTGTCGAAAAGGCTGTTGAAGCTGGACACGTAATTTGCCATGAGACTACGCGTCGAGTCCGAACGTCAACACTTGAGAGTGTGGCTGTGGCTCTGATAACCGTAAAGTACAATGACTTTGTGGGCTTTCGATAATTTAAGGAGTTAGGTATGGCAGTCAGTTTCTTTCAGTTAAATAAAATTTTTAATTTAAGTTATTAAGTTTTATGATGAATCATATTAGCTGGTAATGCTAAATATCATGTGTGGAAATATAAGTATTTAATGACGGATTTATAACGTTTGAGATAAATCAATTTTTTATAAATTTCTAGAGCAAATATTGAAAATAAAAAATTTAAATTTGATATCTATATATAGTTATAATGTTTAATTTTTTATTTTTTAAATTATATATATATATATATATATAATTTTTCTTTGGTTAAATTGTATTTTGAGTGTGTAAATGGATATAATGTTTTTAAAGTCCCTTATGAATTTGGATTGATTAGTCTACATAACTGAAATTTACAATTTCAAAACATATTTGCTAAATTTTAGATAAAATTGACAGAAAAATATACATGAAAAAGGGCGAAAAATATAAAATACTGAGACCATTTGAAATGTCTAAAAATATTTACGCAAAGATCGCTCTCCGACCCAAGAAAAGATGTTGTAATGTTATGTCTAGGCCAAATAAAGTTTGTTGATGATAACCTTTTATTTTGTCAGGCATCTATGCGGGAGGCAAAAGCAATTTTAAATGTTCTGAAAATTTTTATGGAAGCTTCAGGTGCTCTGGTCAACACTGATAAATCAAATGTTTATTTCTTCAATATTAATGATGCTACGCAAATATTTTTAGCTAGAATGTTGGGGTTTAATATTGGTACATTTCCTACGAAATACTTGGGTGTTCCTTTATATACATCTTCCTTAAGAATTGCACATTCGAAAGATCTTATTACTAGATTGCAAAAAAAATTACAAACCTGGGCATTCAAAGTTTTGAATGCTCCAGGAAGATTAATTTTGCTTAAATATGTTCTTCAATCACTACATGTCTATCAATTATCTGGGAGGGCGGCTCCTAAAAATATTTGCAATCAAATGGTGAATATTTTCAAGAAATTTATTTGGCAAGGAGCACAAGATTATAGGAAATGGGCACTTCCATCATGGGATAAACTAATAAAATTCAAATCAGCAAGAGGATTGGGCCTTCGTGATCCCTATGTTTTAAATCAATTTATGGGGGCAAAATTATGGTGGCGATGGCTCCAAGGAGGACAAGATCTCTGGAAATTCATTTGGGAGAGGAAATATGACATGCCTCAAACCATAACCGGAAAATTAAAAGTTGATATTGTCCCTAAAGGGTCTAATATATGGAATCTAGTAGCAGTTAATAGAAATTTAATTTGTCAATATAGTTTTTGGGAAGTGCGGGAAGGAAGAATGGCTCTTTTTTGGGAAAATTCGTTGCAACAAAGAGAAAAAAATTTCAGTCGGCTTGACTTAGGGATTTCTTCCTGTTCACAAACACCCTTAATAGGAGAACAATAAATAATTATTGGTGTCAGCAACATATCAATCAATGGAGAAGGTGGAAGCAGAAAATTCATTGGCCAGGAGCACCAGAAATGTTGCAATGGAATAATCTTGAAAAAGAATTGAAAACAAGGAAACTAGTTGTAGCAACTGGAAGTGATATTCTTAGATGGGGCTATCAAAGTAAAGGAATGTTTACTATATAGAAGGGATATAATGTTCGTGCTCATAATATACCTAACATTGCAAGATCGATACGGAGAAAAACCTGGTCAATCAATCATTGGCCAAAAGTGGAATATTTGCTCTAGCTTCTAAGTCATAGAAGATTTTTAACCTGGGATCAATTACAAAAGCAAGGAATGCATGGGCCTTCCATTTGTTATATGTGTAGAAAAATAGATGAATCAATAAAACACCTTCTAAATACTTGTGAAATAGCAAAGATTATGTGGAATAACAATCGAAGGTTATTTATGCAAATAGATAGAGATATTACAAAAATAAATGATACGGTCATTAAATGTTGAAAAGGAGGTTTTAAAAGTGAAGTCTTGAAGAGAGCATGATGCTTGTCCCTAGGATTTATATTATAGGGTATTTAGAAAGAAAGGAATCATCGTATTTTCAGAGGATAATCCAATGATAATACTGAAATATGGCAGAAGATTATTGAGAATATTCGAGAAACCATTTTGGTTGAGAAATGGACAGATGATGAGTGGAAGACCAAAGGTATTGAAACTAATATCCTTGCCAGATTAAACTTGAAACCTCAAATGCTGTCAAGCACTCTCTAGAAATATAAACCCCCCAGCAGAATATTGATGTTAAATGGAAGGTACCTCAGAATGGATTCATTAAACCTAATTATGATGGGGCATCTAAAGGAAATCTAGGTCAGGCAGGTGCTGGAGGAATTTTTAGAAATTCTCATGCTGAAGCTTGTAGGGTTTATGCCATGGACGTTGGTTATGCAACCAATAATGAAGCAAAACTTGCAGAAGTAAAACAAGGGCTAATTATAGCAAAAAGAGAAAGTTACCATCGACTTATTGTAGAAGGCGATTCAACAATGGTGACAGGTGTGTTAAGAAAATTGCAGCAAGGGATGTCATGGGAGAAGATAAGTAAAAGTTGGAGGACTGATAGTCTTATTCAAGAAGTGGGATCTCTTATTCAAGAAACTCAATATCTAATACCTTCACATGTTCGCAGAACAGGTGATGAGTTAGCAGATTACTTACCAAATTGGGAATGTCGTAATGTCAGAAGTTAGTTGGACGTGACTCCAAGTGCCAGAATTTGGGATATTGAATTACATCATCTCCAAATTATTATAGATTGAGATCTAGCTGGTAGTGAATACCCCCGATCGGGGTGTCTACTGTCAAGTGCCATAGGGCAGGTGTAAGGTAATCGCAATGAATGGATAGAGGTCTAAGCGTGACAACTTAAACCGGCATTCACAACATCGCATGAGCAGGTACGCGGATTTCATTTTGATGATGGCACATTTAGTAAGACAACTTGTGATGTCAGAAAGGTGTTGGAAAATGCAGAACAAGGTAAGCTTAAAGAGGCATATTGGGATCTGCAAAAATCATTTTACTTTGGTAGGAGCAGCAATTTGAGGCGACTGCCTGGAATTGGTGTAGCCATTGTTCAAAGGCTTCAAGCTTGGGTCCAGGGGTATGTCCTTCTTCACTCCCACCTTATGCTTTTAGCCTTAAATCATTGTACGAGCTAGGATAGTAGAGGCTTTGAAGTTTTGGGAATGGTTTTAGTTATCAGCTGTTATAAGGTCAGGAATTGTAACTTCTTAATATCGTATGAAGCTATTCAGCCTTGTTTTCACGATCCCTGTAAGGTTGTGATGTTCTCTTTTATAATCTCTATTTCCCTCATGCATGCATGCGAGTTTAGTTTAGTTGGGAAATTGAATTTGTTTGAAAATTTTTACAATTTTATCTTGCATGGTCTCGATTTTACTTCTACTGGATCTCGCCACTGTTTCATATATTTGAATGAATTAGGGGATAATTGGGGTAGCCTCTGTCGTTTTTCTATATGCCTTGTCAGGTTTTGGCAGGGGAAAATACTTAAATCAATATGTTTGCTATTCTGTATAAGCGTAGGGGATATTCAAAGTAGTATCTGTGGTTGTTATGTCTTCCTTGTTTGGTCTTGGCAGGGATTTATATTGAAAACCCGTGGTAGTCAAAGTGAAGACGAATTTCATGCACTCTGTTGAGGATTTATAATTTATATTTCTCATACTGGGAGTTATACCTGTTTAGTTAGGCTTTTACTTGGTAAGATAGAGAGTTTGTTCTGGGTTCGTCTCTATTTCCATCAAACTACTTGTATAAATCACTTCCTCAATTATCTCAGTCAACGACATTATATTTATCAATTTGTGAATCATGTGTCAGAGGAGAATCTTTTCCCGAAGAATAAAATTTTAATTGTTATACCTCTGTCCTTCTGTTATACAGGATCATAGATAGTATATATAGGTTTAATTAAACAGAATAATCATAAAAAAAAACTATGGTTAAGAGGCAAAAAAGAATTGTATGGCTAAAAATCAAGATAAAGGAAAGCAAAAGATTGTAAAATCTACAGCCGAGACTAGTAAGAGAGGCAGGAAGACGAAGCAAGAGATGCTAGAGAACATCTCGAAAGCTTACTCTCTCAGAAATCCTCCACAAATTAGAAATGTAATTCAGGGATGCGAAAAATAAATTCATAGTAATGAGGAAGATAATGAGGTAGAGGAAGAAATAATGGATTTTATTACCGATCCAAGGAATACTAGGGGCTGCCTCTCGCTATTTAACCAAACTGTTCATACATACTAGATAATGAAATGTGCCCTGGTGAAAGCAATGCAAAGTCTTCATCCAGGTCAAGAGAATGGAACACCTTCAATAATGGAACTTCTTCAAGATATCAACATTCAACTCCAGCACATCAAGGTGTCACAATATCAAGTGATGGTTTGAATTAGTCGCATTGAGAAGCAGATGCAACAAATGCAACAAGTGGACATGCCTGGCTCCACTACAAAGGATCCTGCACCAATAGACGCCTTTGATGGGTAGTAGCCCATATTAAGTTTTATGAATTTTGCAGCTAGTGTTTATGTTTGTAGTTGTTACTTATTTAATGGTTTAAGCAGTAAAATGGTCATTGCGGCGAGTAGAAGAAGTAAACAATATCAATTTTGGATGACTTTCAATGCGTTAAGGTGGACAACAGACCTAGTTTCATTTGGGTAGGTTGAGGCCACAAACTTTGTATATGATGCAACTTGCTTTTTTTATGATTAATAGAAAATAGTAAGGATCTCCCAAATTTTAAAAAATAAAAAATAAAATAAGATATATATATATATATATATATATATATATATATATATATATATATATAGAAGACTAGATGAGATCCATCTTAATTCCCAATCTGAAGTGTCATGAGAGAATAAATATCTCAACATGCAAACCTCTTTTTTGAGTGTAAAACTTGAGGAAAGGCTTCCACCTTACGAAATATGATCCTTCTTGGAGCTTTATAGATCGAGAGTTAAGATGGATTAGGTTGGTTTAAACATGATCATCTTGTTTCTTTAATTTTTCTTCATATATATATGACATTGAAATATTTTTATTATTAACCTTTTTTAAATATAATATATATTTTTTATATTAAGAATTAAATGAGTCACACATCTCCCTTTTAATATGAATTAATTGAATTCCCTATTGGGGGTGAATGAATTGGAAGGTACACTAACTTAGGCCAATAATCTCCCGTACACATCACAATTATAAATGTTATGGGTCTTATGTACATTGGGCTTTGTGGTTTGTAGTTGAACTTCGTGAATGTATATGGACTATTATTCCCCTGGCGCGAGTAGTGGTGAGTAAAAGAATTAAATTGAAGATGAAATTGTGGTGTTTGGAAGGTATTATGTATTTGTTTAATTCAGGAGGCCTCTCTGGAGAGTCAAGTTGGAGTTTTGAATGGTGGAGGAAAAGACTACGTCCATAGTTTGGATTTACATTGTTTCTGCATGAAATTGGGGACCAAACAATTATCTTGGACCCTGGGTTGATTAGTGAATGAAGGTTGGTTCATTATGGGCGTCTGGCGCTTGGATTTGGCTTGGGAGGCGCAAGGTTTCCTTTGTGACGTAGGGCTAGTGTCGTTGGGTTCATATCTGAGGGGTCCAAAGTCAATGTGCAGGTAAATATATCATTCATGCCTTCAATTGTGATTCCAATGTATGTTCGTGTCATATGGAATTTCAAGAGATCTAAGTATCAAGGTTCTTGGCTCATAGGCCTTCTAGTGGTTGCTCTGGCCGAGAAAACTATTTATGGTTATCTAGTGTGAATTGTGGAGGCAACGGTACTGGGTTTTGCCCTAGATATCTCAAGCCTCTAGTGTTTTTGGAATTCACTTTTTATAATTTCATCAATGTTTTTTTTGAATGGGAGTTGAGCATTAAGGAGGAATTTTGGGGCTAGTTTTTGGGTGAGAAAGGGGTTGTCTTTCCAGTTCAAATTTTTTTGGTGTGGGGATTCTTGGTTCTTTTTGGTCACTTGGGCCCATGTCCCTTTGCGGTGGGGCATTTATCATAGGCCTTTTGTCATTTATGGGCTCTAGTTTTGTTGGTGGTGTTGGAAATGCATCAACAAAGGGGATATCCTTGATACGATGTACCAATTAGACTTCACACCATTTAGAATCGGAGCCCAAACTGGAAATATGACCAGTTTTCATAAGTGTGATCTTAAATATGTGCCTTGGATGCAATAAATACATGAGTAGATATACACATATCATTTGTGATGGAAAGTGTGTGAAATTTTTGAGATATCAATTGTAATGCATAAAGGGTCCTTTCACAAAAAAGGAAAAGTAGTGAGACTTTACAAGAAAATTAATAGTACTATCCCAAAAGAGACAAATGAGTGAATGAAAGAATAATTAGTTAGCCTGCAAAGTAGTTCACAAGATAAAAACGATCATGATATTATATAAAACACCCATAAAAAATGATACATACTAAGGGGCGGAAACGTGAAGCTGGGTTACACTTTTGTGAGAATCGGGGCTCGAAATTTTTTTCCAACAATAGTTCGACCGAAAATTTTTACAAGTTCAGCCGAACTCTAGATTCCTTTAACAATGACGGCACACTGACGGCGCTGGAAAACAGAATTTTTGCCGGAGTTTGGAAAACTGGCAATTAAATTTTGGCCGAACTATGAGTTCGGCCGAACTTTTACTTTTAAAATATTTCGGCCGAACAATTTTCTATAAATAAATCGCCCGCGAATTTTTTCTGTTTACTGTTTCATTATTCGCGGGCTGTCTATCTTGTTCGCGCTGTTGCTGCTGTCGACGCCCTTGTGCTGTTTTCGCTGCCCTGTTGCTCCTGCCGTCCGCGCAGGTAAGGTTGGTCCTCTCAACTCTGGAATTGTATCACTTAATAGGAAATTTTCTTGCAGAGAAATGATGTAAATTGGAGTTGGTCTCAATTTTCAAGCTTAATAGGAAATTTTCTTGCAGAGAAATGATGTAAAATGGATAGATAAATTACTTCTTATTTCTCTACATTATTTATATCTATACAAATTAAACAGTGGCCTACCTCGAATTTAATTTGATAACTGGGTAAAAAAATCCATAAGCAGTGTTATTATCGTTCAATTCATCCAACAGATTGACTATTTTATTCACTTGGATGACAACCTTCAGCTCCTGGAAGCTCAGTTAAATCAGCATAATTTGACCTTCTACCGAACATTTTTATATCGAGAATTTTGGTCATAAATATCGGCAAAATTATTGTTTAAAAGACCATGACCACAACTACATTTTATGGAAAAAAGTAGCACTGTCAAATGTCAGTTGACTGACTACCCATGGGATTTCATGCGCATATTTCTCCCTGTTGTAGCCTTACTTCCCTGCTTTATATTCATACTTTTGTCCCATTGGCTGCTTTTATATTCAGTGTTTGGGCCACTCTAGATCTCCCTTCATATTCACAATCTCTACCTTTATCCCATCCGTTTGTCACTCTGAAGTGACTGATCGAACAAGAAATGGATATTGTAACCGGAACCGCGGGGAACACCTTAAACAACGTTATTATTATGTGAGGATAGCATATTATTTTCATAATTAACTGACTGTAATAAAATCACATAATCATGTCTTATGTATGCTTTGACAACTATGTCTCGTCAGGGTCTACCTACTATGATAACACTATCATGTGTTTATGTTTTGGCATAACCTGGATACTACTAATCATCATGAAAAATAAAAATTTAGTTATAAGTAGCAGGTAATACCCACTAAGGGTAAAATCATAACATATTCTCAACCAGGCTAACATACAGTCTGTACCCACCTATTAATCTACATAAATTCATCATAGTTTCATGACAGTTCATTTCTATTCAAACACACTACTTGTAGCTAATAAATTCACAGTACCTTAACTGTGCTGATGAGGAAGGTACCTTCATCAAACGTGCAACAAACTTAGAGATTTGAATGAAGTCAATTATGATAGCTGACTTTTGATTTATCCTCAGTAATTTTCAACTTTTAATATATAGGTTGAAATTTTTTTCGTTCAATCAAAAGCTATCATAAAATTTTCTTAGATTATTTGAATTCCAATTTTATATATTTATTGCAGACTGAGTTTTGAATGCAGATATAATAGTTAGCAATTTTCATTCTTAGTTGACTGAAATATGTACATTTCCCTAAGTAAATTTCAAGTCATTATGTTTTTAAATTGTTTTAATCATTTATTAAACATTTAAAATTGTTTTAATTTTTTATTAAACATTAGTTTTAGTTTTCTTTTAGTTGTTTTAATATATTTATATTATATATAGTAATTTCTAATGTGGTGCTTTTCTAATCTTAGAGGAGTGTTACTTTTACTTCAAGTTCTTGAATAGAAAATAGATTCATAAATAATAGTGTTAGATTAAAAGATTTTGCAAGGTTATATATCTTGTTTTCTAGTCTTAAATTCTTATCTTCTTTCTATGCCATAAAATGAGCAAGATCATCCCTCATAATATGATGTAGTTTCAAGAGTCTAGAAGGTTCTACTTCTAAAACATTTATTTCACTATTTATTTGACACACTATTTTATTAGTTTTTATTTCAATATTTTCAATTTGCAATTTGTTAGTAGACTTATCATAATCGGTGTCATATATGGTTAAAGATTGATATTCAAATGAAATAGGCTCTTCAATAACCAATTCTTCAACAATTTTTTGGGTTTCAACCATTCATATAACTACTGATTCGGGAATACAATACTTTCTACGTCTATGTTCATGGGTCCTCAATTTTTTTATTCTTTTTTACTTGATTTTTTTTTATTCTAGATATACCAAGTCACTAGAAATGATGAAAGCCTCAAGAAAGTATACCTTCAAGGTCAAATCCCTAATTGGATTTAAATTCCATTTAAAATTTAAATCCCTGATTGGATTTAACTTCCATTTAAAATTTAAATTAAAAAATTCTTGAAAATGACAACAATTTCTTACTATAATCTCACCTATAGTAAAAAGAAGTGTGATAAATTTCCTTTTATTTTTCTTATCAATTAAAATAAGTCAATAGTGATATTACCTAATAATTCAACAACAAAGTATCTAACAAGAACAAACATAGGAAGCAATAAGAGTTTTCCTTTTCCTTGATATTCAGATATTCATATAACTTATGAATATATAATCTTCTTGCTTTGCATATTTCCCTTTTCTGGTGAAACTTGATTTCTTCATATAAAATTGTTTTGGGCTCTTTTCTAGTCAATGTAGAGTTGAAATCATACCCAAAATGATCCTAGACATTATAAAAATTAACCATGAATCATGGAAAACAAAGTGTACTTGGGGATATTAAACACATTATGTTTTAAAATTTCAAGTCATTTTAATACATTATATTTTAAAACTGTTTTAATTTTTTATTAAACATTAGTTTTAGTCTTTTAGTTGTTTTAATATATTTATATTCTCTACATATGTAGAGTATATATAGAGTAATTTCAAGTGTATCAAAAAAGAAATTAGAGTTTAATTAATTGTTCATAACATTTATATATAGTCAAGAGTGAAATTTTATAGAGGTTTTAGATACAAAGTTGCTTTGATTTGTTTAAGTTTTTTTTCTCATAGGTAAGCCTTACTCGTGTCTCTAAACTGCACTAAGAGTGTTGAATTTTTTAAGAAAATATTCAACTCATTTTAATTAAATTTATAGATATTTAGAAAAGCAATTAATTGTTTCTAGAAATTTACCAACATTTTGTAATCTCAATCACTCATAATTTCCATCAAAAAAATGTGGTGCTTTTCTAATCCTAGAGGAATGTTACTTTTACTTCAAGTTCTTGAATAGAAAAATGGATTTATGAATTACAAGCTTTTGCAAGCTCATATGTCCTCTTTTCAAGTCCTAATCTTTTATCTTCTTTCTATGTTATAAAATGAGCAAGAGCATCTCTCATAATATGATGTAGTTTAAAGGGTCTAGAAGGTTCTACTTCTAAAACATTTATTTCACTATTCATTTGACACACTACCTTCTTAGTTTTTACTTTCAAATATTTTCAAATTGCAATTTGTTAGTAGACTTATCATAATGGGTGTCATATATGGTTAAATATTGATATTCAAATGAAATAGGCTCCTCAATAGCCAATTCTTCAACAATTTTTTGGGCTTCAACCATTCATATAACTACTGATTCGGGAATATAATACTTTCTACCTCTATGTTCATGGGTCCTCGATTTTGTGATTCCTTTTTACTTGTTTTTTTGATTTTGTATATGCCAAGTCACTAGAAAGGATGAAAGTCTCAAGAAATGATACCTTCAAGGTCAAATCCTTGATTGGATTTAACTTCCATTAAATTTAAATCAATTTTTTTTTCCAAAATGGGAACAATTTATTACTATAATCCCACCTATCGTGAAATGAAGTTTGATAAATTGCCTTTTATTTTTCTTATCAATTAAAATAAGTCGAGAGTGATATTGCCTACATAATTCAACAACAAAGTATATAATAAGAACAAACATAGGAAGCAATAAGATTTTTCTTATTGGGGAACTCATGACTTGTACTATAGATAAAAAACATTTACCCTTACCAAAAAATATATGATAAAAATTGACAAACTACATAGGCTTAAGCTTAAGGGGATATAATCCTTCTTGCCTTCCATATAGATAATGAAAATGATTGTTCCAAGTCTCATGTTGCTTCTCATGTTATTTTATAAACCTTGATTGGAAAGAAAAATAGGAGGGCAGAAATGTAAGAAATATAGAACATACTAGATTTAACAGCCCCAAACTGGATTTTACTCTCAGGTACTGGAACCTCTACAAAGGTTCGACCTAGAAACATAGTTTTTCCTTAGGTGTCTCCACTGGTTCTATCTCCAACTTGGATAACCTACAGTTCAATATCCTTCTTTTCATTTTTTATATCCCCTCTTGGATAACCATAATATCTTGAAATGGAGCTAGCCAACTCAAATATAGTATTGTAAATCCCTTGCTAAGTTAGATGAGGATTACATATGGTATTGAATGAGCATTTGGACTCTTTAGTTATATATCTAAAGAGTCCAAAAGCTCATTCAAGTCCATATGTAATACATAGCCTCCTCATCTAATATATAAAACTTTAATCCATGTGCTTAACCTTAACATCGACACAAATGGAATAGAATTTTACTCGCTGCTTTATGATAGAAAAATATGCAGATCAATATTGCCCACATATCCAAAGTCAAAAGGGATGCTCCGGTCATCTATAAAAGATAAATTAAAGAACCATGACATATTAAAGTAATGTAAATTAGATATGCATACTAATTATGTTCATATAACACAACAAATAGATGATTCAATACAAATGTCACATAGAAGTCATATTTATCTCATGGGCCTTCAACTTAAATTATATATCTAGCATAATACATTAATATATAGGAGATAAATCAAAGAAGCATTTGAATGTAAATTAAACATGTGTAATAATTATGTCCTCATTTAATATGTACAATATGTTTGGTTGAATCCACATGAAAAACAAGACTCCCAATCGTGAGAAGAGGAAATTACATCATATTTCTCCCCCCTAGCACAATTACCAGTACAGTTATAATTTAACAGCCCCAAACTGGATTTTACTCTCAGGTACTGGAACCTCTACAAAGGTTCGCCCTGGAAACATAGTTTTTCCTTAGGTTTCTCCATTGGTTCTATGTCCAACTTGGATAACCTACAGTTCAATATCCTTCTTTTCATTTTTTATATCACCTCTTGGATAACCATAATATTTTGAAATGGAGCTAGCCAACTCAAATATATTATTGCAAATCCCTTGCTAAGTTAGATGAGGATTACATATGGTCTTGAATGAGCATTTGGAATCTTTAGATATATATCTAAAGAGTCCAAAAGCTCATTCAAGACCATATGTAATACATATCCTCCTCATCTAATATATAAAACTTTAATCCATGTGCTTAACCTTAACATTGACACAAATGGAATACAAATTTACTCACTGCTTTATGATAGAAAAATATGCAGATGAATATTGCCCACATATCCGAAGTCAAAAGGGATAGATTAAAAAGGGATGCTCCGGTCATCTATAAAAGATAAATTGAAGAAGCATGACATATTAAAGTAATGTAAATTAGATATGCGTACCAATTATGTTCATATAACACAACAAATAGATGATTCAATACAAATGTCACATAGAAGTCATATTTATCTCATGGGCCTTCAACTTAAATTATATATCTAGCATGACATTAAACTATAGGAGATAAATCAAATAAGAATTTGAATGTAAATTAAACATGTGTAATAATTATATGTCCTTTCTAGTTTAATAAATAGATAATAATTTGGCTCAACTATGCCTTTTACTCAACTATGCCTTGTACATCTTTTCCTTTAAACCTTTACTTTCATAGCTCATTTTCATCAAAAATTTTATTTGTCAATTTTTTATTATATATTATGTTTTTTGATTAATTAATGATGACCATTATTAACGAAAGGGATTTTACAAATTTATCTTTTATTAAATGAATTATGGGGGGCATATTGAGATGGTTATCTCACTTTTTACTGATTCTTCTAATATTCCTAGAATTTTATGAAAGAAAATATGAATTTGAATTGTTTCTATAAATTTAATGAGGATACATGAGTTGATTTGGAGAATACCATCATCACTTATGTCTAGATTGAGACAGGGCATCATCACAATAAAAAACCAAGTACAAATTGTAGTAATCCTAGAATCATGCTTTACATATAAGGTAAAATTGGGGAACTCATGGCTTGTACTATAGATAAAAAACATTTACCCTTACCAAAAAATATATGATAAAAATTGACAAAATACATAAGCTTAAGCTTAAGGGGATATAATCCTTCTTGCCTTCCATATAGATAATGAAAATGATTGTTCCAAGTCTCATGTTGCTTCTCATGTTATTTTATAAACCTTGATTGTAAAGAAAAATAGGAGGGCAGAAATGTAAGAAATATGGAACATACTGGATTTGAATATGTAAGTCCTAGATAGCTTAGAATCCTATTTGTTTTCAAAATAAGGATGCACTCTCATTTTATTCTCATGATTAGGTTGTAATCATGAGGCTATTGCTCAATAGTGGACCTTCCCAAAATCTTGTGACGTCTTGTCACAAACAAAACCATCAAACTGAAAACACATCATGCAAGAAACATAGCTCGCTGACATATCATTTTTCTCCTTCAAAGAAAAAAAATTCACATCATGTGAATATCTCCATGTACTCTTACATATTGGTGTACAAAACCATTTGCAAATTCCATATCTAAGATATATTTCATCTAAGTAGCTTTCAATTTAAACTTATATATCTAATGTTAAATTATATAAAAGAATAACAGTAATCCAAACTTCAAAATAATATTTAGAGTTGGTATAAAATGTGACATAATTTTCCTGCGTGGAAAAACATAGTTACTGAGAGTTCAAAACTCATGCATTTGAATAGAAAGTGGGTATACGAATGAGCAAGTAGATTTTTTCTAGAAATGAGAAAGTGAAGGTTGATAGAGAGCCACCCAAAATTGCAAATTCATACTTTACCAAAATTGTTAGATCCTTTTAAAGAAAACATATTTAATCAACTTTCATTGAAATATATGATAAACTCAACCCAATTTTATGAAAAGTAGTATACCATTTTTTACATAATTTCACATAATACAAATAGATAAATTTTACTTAAAAGTATTGTTATAAAGATTTAACTACCCATTGAGAGATGGCCAAGTGATTGAGACAGGGCATCATGACAATAAAAAAACCAAGTACAAATTACATAGTAATCCTAGAATCATGCTTTACATGAGGTAAAATTGGGGAACTCATGACTTGTACTATAGATAAAAAAAAAATTTACCCTTGCCAAAAAATATATGATAAAAATTGACAAACTACATAAGCTTAATCTTAAGGGGATATAATCCTTCTTGCCTTCCATATAGATAATGAAAATGATTTTTCCAAGTCTCATGTTGCTTCTCATGTTATTTTATAAGCCGTGATTGGAAAGAAAAATAGGCTCGGGCAGAAATGTAAGAAATATATTTAACTAATGAAACATAACGTAAGAAATAGAGAACATAATGAAACACACACATACATATCTCTAGACAATAAACACAATTATTTTCCTAGGAAATCCTTATATGGGAGACGAGCAACCCTAAAAAGTAATGATGCTCTAGACTCCTTTTTCCCTAGGAAATCCTAATGGGAGAAAAATAACACTAAAATGTAAACATGCTCTACTCTCTCTTTTCTGGTATGGAAAATATGTGAGTAAAAGGAAAGAGGTAATCTCTCTAGAGTTAGCTAAGACTTTTAGCATGTAAGGTTGGTATAAAAACTTAACTTCATACATTTTTCTCTAACTTCACACTCCTAGTTGTATTTTCAACTATGGAAGAAAATACAATAACACAAAATGGAACTCTTATTCCTCCTAGTGGCCAAGTATTTAACTTAGCGTGATAGCCAACTAGGTGTAAGATTTGACTATGTCAACCATTAACGACGTTTGTGATTTTAGACATTTTAGAGTATTGTTAAAATTCCACATGTAGCTAGCTTGCCATGCATGAGTAATGGGGCTAAAATGTCATTATCTCGTACCATGGTGGTCAACATGATAGGTCAACTTACTAAAGGCATAAATTTTGAATGAACTTCATTTGATGTTTTTCTTGCACCATTGGATATGTCTTTAAGTGTAGAATAATGGTCAAGATTTCATGCCACTAAGCCAAGAATTTTAAATTCAACTGACTTTTAATATAACCTGTTGAATCTCTAATTAAACTGAGAGGGGGGGGGGGTGAATCAGTTTAATACATTCCTGATCTTTTAAACTTTTCAATAAACTTATTTACACCTTCATTTCAAACTCTATTTAATGTGAGAGTAATCTTAGAATGTAATCTGAAAGTATTAGTTTAATAGAGCAGTAGACTTAATTTGAGAGCAGCAGATATTAAGCAAATGATACATATCAGATCAATACATAAATATCATGCACAGAGACACCAGATATAAGTGGAAACCCATAAAGGGAGAAAACCACATCTTATTATTGCTGTGATGCAAAGGCAAGCTCCAACTCCCTCTCACCACTGTTTTTCTGCAGGCACCAACCTACAGGAGGCTCCTACCTCAATTCTGCAAGCTACAACTTGCAAGGAAGCACCAACTCCCTTCAGTTTTCTGCAGGCACCAACCTACAGGAGGCTCCAACCTCAGTCAGCTACAACTGACGACTATCAAGTTGCAACTTGATAGGGAAGCTCCAACTTCCTCAATTTATCAAACTGAAAGTTTGCTGATTTACCTCAGATATCAGCTCTGTTCTGTAGCTTCTCCTTCTGTTCTGCTTTTCTTAATCTTCTCTGTCTTACTCTTCTATATTCTGCCTTCTCTCGATTTACTCTCTCTTCATTAAAAACAAACTCTCTCTGGATATCAAGATGATATTATTTATAGATTTCCTCACATGACTGTTTGTATTCTGCTTGGAATTCGAAATGGAAAGTCATGTCTCTTTGCCTTCTGCCTTCTCACTCCTTTTATCAGCTTACTCAGAAATTATAATTGTAGGTGTCAATTTTAACATTACAGTGGGAGTTTGTTTTCTCTCGGAGACTTGCCAATGCATTACAAACAATAAAAATTTAAATAAAACATTTACATTCAAATTTAAATGAGAACTCCAGCTCAACTCATTTAGTCTTTTGAATTGGTACGCATTTGTCTTTTCTTTGGCTGTCTTTGTCTTTTCTGTGACTGTGTTTTATCTTCTTTCAAATCTGTTTGCTCTTCTGTCCTCTGCTGTGGTGTAACTGCTGCATATGTGTAAATGTGCCTTTTATATCCGCTGACTGTAAATCTGGAGGAATTCCAATCCCTTTTATGCCATTAGTGTCTTGTTGATGTGGCAGGTTCCGCAGGCCGGAACATACATATATTACAATTGTATTACATTAATAATCGCCCTCCCGTTAAGCTGAGGCCCGTGGGTCTACAGACCACGCGGCATGTTTTAATACAACCGCAACCATGTTTTATATATCTCACAGTAATTATTTTATATAAACAATCGCCCTCCACCTTAAGCCGAGGCCCGTGGGTCCACAGACCACGCGGCACTTTTCAATACAATCGCAACAACTTTTTATATATATATATATATTTATATATAACAACGCCTTCACAAATTTCCGTTTGCGATTAGAACTGGAACTCAAACACTTGTTAATCATAGTTAATAAGCCCATCAGGTCCGGGCTTCAATCAAATGCAATCGGGGCGCATAATAGAAAAGTTCCGATTGCGATCAGAACACGGATGCGATTTGCATATATCAACTCCCGCTTATAACTGGATCGGGTCCGTCGCTTCAATCACAGCGTTTTACAAATTCGTGCGATCAATCGGAGAGTTCCGATTGCGATTGAGATTCCGAATGCGATTTGCATATATCAACTTCCGCTTATAACTGGATCGGGTCCGCCACTTCAATCGCAGCGTTTCACAAAGTCGTGCGATCAATCGTAGGGTTCCGATTGCGATTGAGATTCCGGATGCGATTTGCATCTATCAACTCCTGCTTATAACACGATCGGGTCTCCCATTTCAATCGCAATCGCAACTTCCTGTTGCGATGTTCCGCTGCCCTTGCGATCTCCGATTGTGATTGGGTGAGGGTCCCACTTTATATTACTTCCTTTCCATTGATCATAACACGCTCCACTTAAATATATATCAATGTATATGCCTTGGACCATTGCAGAATATGAAATGCGTGACATTTATATGTATTGTGATGGATATTATATATATATATGTGTCCGCCAGCGGGTTAGGCGATTCCCGGAATAATGTTTATGAATTATGTTAAATCTATAACACCAGTTGGAGTGTGCGATTCCCGGAATTTGGTTTTGCATTATATGCATAACGCCCGGCTTGGGGTATGATTCTCGGAATTATATATCTGTCCTCTGGGTTGGGCGATTCTCGGAATTATAACAGCTCTACCTCTGCCTCTGTCTCTGTTGCTCCTGTCGCTTTGCCTGTTTGTGATTCAGCGCTGCCTCCTTTTTCTTCTTTTTTCTGCTTCTGCTATTCAACCTCTGCCTCTGCCTTTGCTGTACCTCTGTTCTTTGCCTATATCTGCATCTGCTGCCTTATTTGCACTACATTTCTTAAGTTCAACTCTTTTGTACATTACGTTGCCTCTGCTTCTATTCACTGTCTCTGCTTTGTCTGCTGCCTCAATTCCTTATCTCTCTTGCTTCTTTTGCTGCCTTGCTACTTCTTCTTATGCTTTCTATGCTCCTTGGCTGATGTTTCAAGTGCTCCTCCTTTGTCATCTCCTTTGCCTTATTGCTAGTTCAGGTGCTGCTCCTTTGTGCTTCTTTGCCATCAATGACAATATTTCCAACAGTCTCCCCCTTTGGCATTGATGGTAATCCACTTTCTCTGTTTTCTTTCTCTTTCTCTTGTTGCTTGCTCTTCCTGTTTGCTATTTGTTCTTCCTCCCCCTTTGACATCAATGGCAAAGGATGACTCCTCATCCCTCCGTATGGGTTCTGTCGTTGTATTTCCTTTCTCTGCGTTACGTTTAGGTCCTCTTCTGCCGAAATTGGACTATGCTGTGTTTCATTTGTAGTGCCTGTAATATGTGCTAGATTGCAGACAGAGATGATGCATTTTACGATTGAAGGGTTCTTGTTGCTTCTGAATGCTGATAATATTGATAATGCTGATCCTGTGGACTTGTTTTATGCTTATCTTGCTGGCTGTTCTCCCCTTGGAATGATATCTTTGTTTTGTTCTCCCCTTGAGACTGTACCTTCTCTTCATATTAGAGAATAGTATCTACAGATACTACCCCTAGTTTGTCTCTTAAGTATTCGAATGGTTCTCTGGCAAGTGGTTTGGTAAATATATCTGCTATATGTTCTTTCGTTGATACATAGTCCAGTTTAACTATCTTCTGAGCCACTTGTTCTCGGAGAAAATGATACTTGATTGGTATATGTTTATTTTTTGAATGAAGCACAGGATTTTTAGATATACTTATAGCACTTGTATTATCACATTTGATTGAGATAGGTTCATTAATGCTTACCTTCATGTCTTGAAGAGTTTGTTTCATCCACATGACTTGTGTACAACATGCTGCTGCTGCTATATATTCTGCTTCAGCAGTAGACAGAGATATGGATGTTTGTTTCTTGCTTAGCCATGCCACCAGACTTTCTCCTAGATAGAATGCACCTCCACTTGTACTCTTCCTGTCATCCACACAGTTGGCCCAATCTGCATCTGTGTACACTGTTAAGGTGAAGCTCTTGCCTTTAGGATACCAAAGCCCATATTGTGTTGTTCCTTGTAGATATCTGAGTATTCTTTTTACTGCCAGAAGATGGTTTTGTTTAGGTGCTGCTTGATATCTTGCCACTAGTCCTACTGCTAGCATGATGTCTGGTCTTGAAGTTGTCAAGTACAACAGGCTTCCTATCATGGATCTGTAGAGTTTTTGATCTACATCTGCAGACCTATCATCAGCACACAGCTTGCATCCCGTGATCATGGGGGTTGTCATTGGTTTGCAGTCCTCCATTTTGAATTTTTTCAACATTTCTTTTACGTATTTTTCTTGAGAAATGAATGTGCCTGTGTTCTTTTGCTGAATTTGCAATCCCAAGTAGAAACTGAGTTCTCCTATCATAGACATTTCAAACTCTGTTTTCATCTCATCAGCAAACCCTTTTGCTAGTTCATCTTTGTTGCTTCCAAACATAATGTCATCAACATATACAACAACAATTAGGAGTTCATTTTCATGCGCTTTTATGTATAGATTGCTGTCTACTCCACCTCTCTTAAAACCCTGTTTTTGCAAATATTTGTCCAGTCTTGAGTACCAAGCACAAGGAGCCTGTTTCAGTCCATATAGGGCCTTCTTCAGTCTGCACACATAGTCTTCTTTGTCTGTCAATGAGAATCCTTCTGGTTGTTCCATGTACACTTCTTCTTCTAGATCTCCAGTAAGAAAAGCAGACTTTACATCCATTTGATATACCTTGAAGTCTTGATAGCATGCAAATGCCAGGAACATTCTGATAACTTCCATTCTAGCTACAGGGGCAAATGTTTCATCATAATCAAGTCCTTCTATTTGTGAGTAACCTTTGCAGACCAACCTTGCTTTATTCCTGATTACTTGTCCTTGCTCATTCATTTTGTTTTTGAATACCCATTTTGAACCAATGATATTTTTCTCAATAGGTCTAGGAACTAGTTCCCAAGTATTGTTCTTCTCAATTTGGTCCAATTCTTCATTCATTTCTTTTACCCAATACTTGTCCTTGTTGGCTTCTTCAAATTTCTTTGGCTCTATTTTTGATAACATGGCTATGTATACTTCTTTTGTTTGTTCTGTTAGCTGCCTTCTTGTTTGGACTCCTGCTTTCTTGTCTCCTATGATCTGATCTTCAGGATGATTCTTCTGAGTGTATCTTGAGGGGGTTTTCGAGCTCAGCTCTGCATCATCTGTTGTCTTGCTTGTTTCATCATCATCCTTGTCTTCCTCTTCATGATTGTCTGATGGACTGCAGCAGTCTGTATTTCTTGTATTGTTTGGAAGCTATTCATCAAATCTCACATCAATACTTTCAACTATCTTCCGAAGGATCTTGTTGTAGCACCTGTACCCTTTGCTTTTGGAAGCATATCCTAGAAAAATCCCTTCATTTGCTCTTGCATCAAATTTCCCAAGGTTTTCATCATTATTCTTTATGTAACACTTGCTACCAAAGACTTTGAAATGTTTTATTGAAGCTGGCTTTCCATGCCATAGTTCATATGGAGTTTTGTCACTGCTTGGCCTTAAGTGAGCTTTATTAAGGATATGTACTACTGTGTGTACTGCTTCTGCCCAGAAGGTTTGAGCAATATTATTCTCTTGCATCATAGCTCTGGATATTTGTTGTATAGACCTGTTTTGTCTCTCTGCTACTCCATTCTGCTGAGGTGTCCCTGCAATAGTAAATTGTTGTTTTATTCCATGTTCATTACATAGGTCTGCAAAGTCATAATCTGTGAATTCTCCTCCTCTGTCTGATCTGATACATTTCAGCTTGCATCCAGTTTGATTTTCTGCTAATGCTCCGAATATCTTAAATTTTTCCAATGCTTCTGATTTATTTTTGAGAAAGGCAACCCATGTCATTCTAGAGAAGTCATCTATTATCAGCATGAAATAGGATTCTCCACTTGGTGTTCTAGTTCTAGCAGGTCCACACAGGTCCATGTGCACAAGCTGGAGTGGTCTTCTTGTTGACAAATCCTCTTTAGATTTAAAGGATTTGCGAGTCTCTTTCCCCAATTGACAAGATTTGCATATAGTACTTGAAGGCCTTTTTATTTCTGGCATGTCTTTGACAGCTTTCTTCTTGCTCAATTTGATGATATGGTCAAAGCTGAGATGTCCCAATCTCCTATGCCACAACCATGACTCCTCAAGTTTGCTAAGATGGCAGACTTCATCTTCCTCTTTCACTATGTATACATTGTTCTCTGTTCAAACACCTTTGAGCAGAGTCTTTCCTGTTGTGCTTGACCTGACTACACAATCTTGTGCTCTAAAAAGAACTTCACAGCCTTTGTCACACATCTGACTGACACTCAGTAAATTTACTTTCAGTCCATCCACAAATAGTACCTCTTGGGCTTTTCCTCTGCCATTGTCTATGTTGACTGAGCCTTTTCCCTTGATCTTTCCTGATTTATCATTACCAAAAGTAACATTGCCAGATTTCTTTTCATCAAGAGTTATAAACTTGCTTCTGTCTCCAGTCATGTGTTTGGAGCAGCCACTGTCCAAGTACCACTGGCTTTTCAGATCTTGAGCAGTTAGAGCCAGGTCTCAGTTATTCACCTTCTTTATCCACTGGAGGCCCCCTTTTGAACATTTGATTATAGTTTTTGCAGAATTGTGAGCATGAACAAAATTTCTTTGACTCATAAACCTCCTTGAGGTATTGAACATCAGTCTTTGTCTATAATTTCTACATTCAATAATTTTATGGCCAAATTCCTTACAATAAAAACAATAACCATAGAAATTATTTGCATACCTGATGTAAGGTTGTTTTCTCCATATGTTTGTTTGAGATAGCTTCTTCACTGTTTGCATCTTTTGCAGGTCTGAATTACTCTTCCTTGCATAACAATATGCAGCAATGTGCCCTGGCTTGTGGCAGACATAGCAGGTGGCATTCTTCATAGGAGGGAAGAATTTCCTTTGATGACTTCCAAATTTGATATACTTAGGGGCATATGATTCTTTTTCTGCCATCTTAGTATTCATTATATTCTTTGTTACTAGAGGTTTCTTCTTCTCTTTGTCTCTCTTATTACAGATTTCTTCTTTTGTTGGAATTATTTGAGCTACTTCCTCATCCTTCTTTGCTTTTACAAAAATAATCTCTCTGTCAACCTTTTATTTTCCTTTACTTGATTCTCCTTCGTAGCCTATTCCAGTCTTTATCATAGGGGATCTTTGAGCAACCAAAATTTCATTCAACTTAATAGAGCTTGTTTTTTGAGAAGGGTATATAGAAACTTTCTGTTGAGCATTTTCTAATTTCTTTCTCAGACACAGAATTTCTTCTTCCAGCTTCTCTTGTTCTCGAGATTTATCTTTGATTTGCTGAAGTAACATATATTCTATCTTCTTGGCTTCTTCAAGCTTTACCTTCAGCTTCATGAGGAGTTCTAAATTTTTTTCTTCTTCCACACATTTTAGGAGAATCTCTTTTTGTTTTCTGCATTTTAGTTTGAGTCTGTCAATCTCCTCCAGAGCACTTCTTAGCTCCCCCTCAAGGTCTACTTCCCCTTCTTCTTCTTCATCTTCTAGTAGGAGTCCCTCAAGATCTTCTATGGCCATCAATAAAAATTCTGAGGTTCCTTCTTCACTTGAGGGTTCATCTGAGTCTTCAGATGCACTGTTGTCTTGCTGAGCATAGAAGGATTTTCTGCTGAATTTCTTTCCTTTCTGCCAGAACTTTGATGTGTCTTTCTCTGATTCTTGAGCTTGATTTCTTACTTTCTTGTGAGGACATTTAGCAGCATAGTGTCCAACTCTTCCACAGTTAAAGCATTTAAAGGGAAGCTTACCTTTGTATCTACCTGAGCCTCTATCCAATTTCTTGACAAATTTAGCCTCTTCTTCATCAGAGCAAGAGCATATTTCTTCCTTTTCTTCTTTCTTCTTTTCTGTTTTGAATGTTGCTTCCCTTGTACTTGACTTCTTCTGTGGGAGCCTCATTTCATAGGCTGTTAGATTTCCAAGTATCCGGTTCATGGTCAGAGTCCCCCAATTCGCTGTCTCTTCTATTGCAGATACCTTGGGATTAAATCTGGATGGGAGTGATCTTAAAATCTTTTGCACAACTATACTTTTTGGTATGATTTCTCCAAGAGCTTTCATATTGTTAACAATTTCTGCAACTTTTAAGAAGAAGCTGCCAACATCTTCATCATCATTCATTTTTAAGTTTTCAAACTGGGCTCTATATACTTGAAGTTTGGCAGTTTTTACTTTCTGGTCTTCCTCATGTATGTCTTCAAGAGTATCCCATATTTTCTTGGCAGTGTCTTTGTGCATTACTTTAATAAAATCTGCTTCACATAATCCATTCAGGATGGCATTCATGGCTTTTGCATTAGCCACAAAATCTTGTTTTGCGTCCTTTTCTAAGTCAGTTGCCTTCGGGGCATATCCTAATTCCACAGCAGCCCAGACTTCTATTCCTAGAGACATTATGTATGTCTTCATTCTGATTTTCCAGAAAGCATAATTTTCACCAGTGAAGAAAGGGGCTTTATTGGTTGAGCATCCTTCCTTACTAGCCATCTTGGGAACCTAGGATCTCCTTTCAGTTGTTAGACTTGTACAAAGGAACCGGCTCTGATACCAATTGTTGAATCTCTAATTAAACTGAGAGGGGGGGGTGAATCAGTTTAATACATTCCTGATCTTTTAAACTTTTCAATAAACTTATTTACACCTTCATTTCAAACTCTATTTAATGTGAGAGTAATCTTAGAATGTAATCTGAAAGTATTAGTTTAATAGAGCAGTAGACTTAATTTGAGAGCAGCAGGTATTAAGCAAATGATACATATTAGATCACTACAGAAATATCATGCACAGAGACACCAGATATAAGTGGAAACCCATAAAGGGAGAAAACCACATCTTATTATTGTTGTAATGAAAAGGCAAGCTCCAACTCCCTCTCACCACTGTTTTTCTGCAGGCACCAACCTACAGGAGGCTCCTACCTCAATTCTTCAAGCTACAACTTGCAAGGAAGCACCAACTCCCTTACGTTTTCTGTAGGCACCAACCTACAGGAGGCTCCAACCTCAGTCAGCTACAACTGACGACTATCAAGCTGCAACTTGATAGGGAAGCTCCAACTTCCTCAATTTATCAAACTGAAAGTTTGCTGATTTACCTCAGATATCAGCTTTGTTCTATAGCTTCTCCTTCTGTTCTGCTTTTCTTAATCTTCTCTGTCTTACTCTTCTATATTCTGCCTTCTCTCGATTTACTCTCTCTTCATTAAAAAAAAACTCTCTTTGCATATCAAGATGATATTATTTATAGATTTCCTCACATGATTGTTTGTATTCTACTTGGAATTCGAAATGGAAAGTCATGTCTCTTTGCCTTCTGCCTTCTCACTCCTTTTATCAGCTTACTCAGAAATTATAACTGTAGGTGTCAATTTTAACATTACAGTGGGAGTTTTTTTTCTCTCGGAGACTTGCCAATCCATCACAAACAATAAAAACTTAAATAAAACATTTACATTCAAATTTAAATGAGAACTCCAGCTCAACTCATTTAGTCTTTTGAATTGGTACGCATTTGTCATTTCTTTGGCTGTCTTTGTCTTTTCTGTGACTGTGTTTTATCTTCTTTCGGATCTGTTTGCTCTTCTGTCCTCTGCTGTGGTGTAACTGCTGCATATGTGTAAATGTGCCTTTTATATCCGCTGACTGTAAATCTGGAGGAATTCCAATCCCTTTTCATGCCACGAGTGTCTTGTTGAGGTGGCGAGTTCCGCAGGCTGGAACATACATATAATTTTATTATTAATCGCTTCCTGGCAGCCAGGCCTGGTCTACAGACCACGCGACATGTTTTAATACAACCGCAACCATGTTTTATATATCTCACAACAATTATTTTATATAAACAATCACCCTCCACCTTAAGCCGAGGCCCGTGGGTCCACAGACCACGCGGCATTTTTCAATACAATTGCAACAACTTTTTATATATATATATATTTATATATAACAACGCCTTCACAAATTTCCGTTTGTGATTAGAACTGGAACTCAAACACTTTTTAATCACAGTTAATAAGCCCATCGGGTCCGGGCTTCAATCAAATGCAATCGGGGCGCATAATAGAAAATTTCCAATTGCGATCAGAACACGGATGCGATTTGCATATATCAACTCCCGCTTATAACTGGATCAGGTCCGTCACTTCAATCGCAGCGTTTTACAAATTCGTGCGATCAATCGGAGAGTTCTGATTGCGATTGAGATTCCAGATGCGATTTGCATATATCAACTTCCGCTTATAACTGGATCGGGTCCGCCACTTCAATCGCAGCGTTTCACAAAGTCGTGCGATCAATCGTAGAGTTCTGATTGCGATTGAGATTCCGGATGCGATTTGCATCTATCAAATCCTGCTTATAACACGATCGGGTCCGCCATTTCAATCACAATCGCAACTTTCTGTTGCGATGTTCCGCTGCCCTTGCGATCTCCGATTGTGATTGGGTGAGGGTCCCACTTTATATTACTTCCTTTCCATTGATCATAACACGCTCCACTTAAATATATATCAATGTATATGCCTTAGACCATTGCAAAATATGAAATGCGTGACATTTATATGTATTGTGATGGATATTATATATATATATATATGTGTCCGCCAGCGGGTTAGGCGATTTCCGGAATAATGTTTATGAATTATGTTAAATCTATAACGCCGGTTGGAGTGTGCGATTCCCAGAATTTAGTTTTGCATTATATGCGTAACGCCTGGCTTGGGGTATGATTCTCGGAATTATATATCTGTCCTCCGGGTTGGGCGATTCTCGGAATTATAACTGCTCTACCTCTGCCTCTGTCTCTGTTGCTCCTGTCGCTTTGCCTGTCTGTGATTCAGTGCTGCCTCCTTTTTCTTCTTTTTGCTGCTTCTGCTACTCAACCTCTGCCTCTGCCTTTGCTGTACCTCTGTTCTTTGCCTATCTCTGCATCTGCTGCCTTCTTTGCACTACATTTCTTAAGTTCAACTCTTGTGTACATTACGTTGCCTCTGCTTCTATTCACTGTCTCTGCTTTGTCTTCTGCCTCAATTCCTTATCTCTCTTGCTTCTTTTACTGCCTTGCTACTTCTTCTTATGCTTTCTCTGCTCCTTGGCTGATGTTTCAAGTGCTCCTCCTTTGTCATCTCCTTTGCCTTATTGCTAGTTCAGGTGCTGCTCCTTTGTGCTTCTTTGCCATCAATGACAATATTTCCAACATAACCAACTAAATCTTGCAGAAAAAGAAAAAAAAATTTATGTTAGGATTGTGGATTCAGGGATTGAAACAACACACCATGATATTTCAAATTTAAAAATAATGGTTCGAGTCCTAGGTAGCTCAGAATCCTATTTGTTTTCAAAATAAGGATGCACTCCCACTTGATTCTCATGATTAGGTTGTAATCATGAGGCTCTCGCTCAAGAGTCGACCTTCCCAAAATCTTGTGACGTCTTGTCACAAACAAAACCATCATACTGAAAACACATCATGCAAGAAACATAGCTCGCTGACATAAAAAATTCACATCATGTGAATATCTCCATGTACTCTTACATATTGGTGTACAAAACCATCAACCAAACAAAAATCGACAAAACATGCCTCTTCAAACAATCGACTCAAGTCAAATAATAGAGCTCAGGTACAAATTTTCATATTTGTTGCATTTAAGTGTGTCAACGTAACTCTACTTTCAACATCTTGCTTCATGCAACATGCACCATACTTTGAATTTGCAAAGAAATTCATGAAACATCAAAATACATGCAAGGCCTTAATTAGATAAGAAATCTAACCATCTGTTAGCAAACCATTTCAATGGCGCATCTTTTAACAACATTTGGCTCAACTATGCCTTGTACTAACTATGCCTTGTACATGTTTGCCTTTAACCCTTTACTTTCATAGCACATTTTCATCAAAAATTTGGACCTTATTCAGGTCTAGTGTGTCTCTCAAAAACACGTACACATTCATTTTTAGAGGAAATTGAAGACAGAAACCAATAGCTAATTCTTCTAACTAACCTTGAATAAAATGAGCTAAATTTTACTTCGATACCAACTTGATTTGAATATGGACAAACTAGTTTTATTGGGCTATCTCCCTCATTAGTTAAATAAACATGTGTTTAGGATCGTTTTAAGTTAGCCAATTGGGAATGGGTTTCTCCACTGGTTCTATGTCCAACATGGATAACCTACAACATCCTTCTTTTCATTTTTTATATCCCCTCTTGGATAACCATAATATCTTGAAATGGAGCTAGCCAACTCAAATATAGTATTGCAAATCCCTGGCTAAGTTAGATGAGGATATATGGTCTTGAATGAGCATTTGGACTCTTTAGATATGCGCACCAATTATGTTCATATAACACAACAAATAGATGATTCAATACAAATGTCACATATAGGTCATATTTATCTCATGGGCCTTCAACTTAAATTATATATCTAGCATTACATTAAGCTATAGGAGATAAATCAAAGAAGCATTTGAATGTAAATTAAACTTGTGTAATAATTATATGTCCTTTCTAGTTCAATAAATAGATAATAATTTGGCTCAACTATGCCTTGTACTCAACTATGCATTGTACATGTTTTCCTTTAAACCTTTACTTTCATAGCACATTTTCATCAAAAAATTTATTTGTCAATTTTTTATTATATATTATGTTTTTTAATTAATTAATAACGACCATTATTACCGAAAGGGATTTTACAAATTTATCTTTTATAAAATGAATTATGGGGGGCATATTGAGATGGTTATCTCACTTTTTATTGATTCTTCTAATATTCCTAGAATTTTATGAAAGAAAATATGAATTTGAAATGTTTGTATAAATTTAATGAGGATCCATGAGTTGATTTGGAGAAGAACATCATCACTTATGTCTAGATTGAGACAGGGCATCATCACAATAAAAAACCAAGTACAAATTGTAGTAATCCTAGAATCATGCTTTACATATAAGGTAAAATTGGGGAACTCATGACTTGTACTATAGATAAAAAACATTTACCCTTACCAAAAAATATATGATAGAAATTGACAAAATACATAAGTTTAAGCTTAAGGGTTTGATTGGAAATGTGTGAAGTTGGTATTACACACCCAATTGGACAACCTCGAGGAGAAAATATTCCTCCCACTTTATTTGTTGGCATAGCCTAGTAAGTGTTATTCACTAGCATGTATTTTGTAAAGGCCTTTCAACCTAGTTCCCATTCAAATCCATCCACCAGGTTGTAGAGGATTCCAAGCCTAATTTCATAAAAAGTAAGTTGGGGATGATCACATTGACTTGCTTGATGACATGTCTATGAAGATTAACTACCTTGAACTATTTTTTTGCGTAGGGAAAGATACACATTCCCATGTCTGAGCATGAAAACGTTCTTTGATATTGTTAATGCCTCTAGTGTTTACTTCTACAAGTTCTATAGGCAGAGTCTGTAAAGGGCCAGGTAGCCTCTCGATCTCATCTTTTATGAAAGGTGACATATCTAGTAAATGCCCCTGCAGTCAATCTCTGGAATGGATCTAAATAGAAGTTATTCATTTTAATATCCGTAAAACACAACAACTTTAAGGTAAACTATGTACATGTGTCATTTCTCCCACAAACTAAAGTGTATAAGTAGTAAATTTTATACCAAGTGTGCTCCCACCATGTAAAGCGCAATTTGGTGAATTTATCATTTTTATAATATATTTTTCGATTCAATTTTGTTTCACACATGATCAATTATCGCTTTGAAATTTGTGTTCTACATAATTTGTGTACACTAAATTACAAATTGATTTTTTGAAATCTATTTTGTGAATGTCGACCAATAGATATATATCATGGAGGATAAAAGACGAACATCAACTGAATCCCATATGGAGGTTCAGGGATCGGAGGATGTTCATGGTATTTAAATATAATCTTAAATCTCCATACATGTGTGTACATATGGAATTGGTTTTTTTATTAACTTTGTGAGTGAAATTAGTTGTTAATAAGTTTCATATTTTAATTTTTAGGAGGCAAGAGGAGAAGGGTTTCTACTCCATCCATGGAGCGTGGCCAAGGTTCAACCGGTCGAGGTATGAGTGGTAGCAGGTTGTGGGAAGGGGGTGATATTTATTCCCCCGAAGGCCAATCAACGGCTGCTGGTTCTCAACAGGGTCACTGTGGGTCTGGTTCTCAGCAGCGTCATTCTGGGGTTGGTTCTCAGCAGGGTCATGTTGGAGATGATGTTAACCAACAACATCAAGGTTGCCATCAATTTCAATATTTTTTCATTAAATTTTTACAAATTTTTTTACACATGTTTTTTCTAATATACGAAATTTTATATATATTGATGCAGAGGCTGAAAATGTTCGAGCCAGTGGTCAAAATAGACACAGGGCAGCGCGCTACATTGAAGAAGAAGGCTGTCAACCCAACACAACTTATCTGGCTGAGATTACTGATATACCATGGGAAACGAACATGGCGGAATGCACCTTACAAAGGTGTCAAAGCCTTCATGCAAAATTTCAAAGAGATCTCGAGGCTTTGCCTCTACCTGCTGAGAGTAGACAAAGTCTCGAAATAGTTACACATTCATTGAGTGAAATGGTAAAAGTGTACAAAAATTTGGGGCCAACGACTGATTCATTTGTAGAACTGATGAGAAAGAGAAAAGAAACAGTGATAGGTCCCGATAAATGGCAGGACATAAAACAAAAAGTTTCAAGAGAAGATGCTAAGTCAATGTTTAATTATAAGGAAGGGCCAAAAAGAAAAATGTTGAAGGTGCAGTATTTCAAGCACCCAGACAAAGCTACTTATTTGTATGATCGACATCTTGCGGCCTTTGGAAGGCTTCCATGGAACGATGAGGTTCCTGTTTATTTTGCACAAATGTTTTATGCAGAATTTGTTTGGGTATGAAACCCGACTATAATGACCTTCCTTCAGAATTTTTTGGCCCGGGGAGAGGTCGATTATGTCAACGTAAGGGTGCTAAGCGAGATGTGGAGTTGCCTCGCCCTGAGCCGCCATTGGTGAGTTGACCGTTTCAAGTCGAAACTATGCAATCAGAGTTGGATGCGACTTCCCAAATAAGTCGAGAAGCAAGGTATGTTATGATCGACAATGTTCAGAGCGGATTGAGTGGAGCCGATCTTTGTTTAAATCGACAAAGAGCACGTGAAAATGCACGTGTCAATTTTGTTTATCGTACAGATGAGGAGATTTACAACATGGATGTTGAAGATCTCCGAACATATGCAATAAATTGTCGCAATGGTCTACAAGACCTAATTTTTCATGAGGAAGAGGGCACTAGAACGGTATGTGTTAGTGACCTTAGGGTTTGAAATTATTTTTACATATACATGTGTACAATTTGTAATAAATACATGTGTATTTACATGTATACATTTATTTGTATGTGTACATTAATCTAATTTAATGTATGATTATATGTTAAAACACCATTTGCAGTTCTCAGGCATGATGCGTGATGAAAATGTTAATATTACGTTCGGGACTTCCGGTTCAAACGATGCAGATGGGCTTGACCATCATGATATGTTGGCACATGTATGTTAGTGTTTTTTAAGTGACTCTAAAATAAATAATTGTTGCCACACACACACACACACACACACATATATATATATATATATATATAATTTGATAAAATGTTTTAACAGGTACCGATTCCGTCTGATGTTTTTGGGATGGCGGTGCCTTCTTCTTCCTTAGGAGATATACCTTCTACTTCATTGGGAGATGAGCCACGAGTATGGAAAATTTTTCACAAGTTTAAAATTTATGTTTAAAAGTTAAATATATATATATATATATATATATATATATATATATATATATATATATATATATATATATATATATATATATATATATATATATATATATATATATATATATATATATATATATATATATATATATATTCTACATCAAAAAGTTCCATTAAAAATTGAGATATATATTTTGAGATCTATATTTTGAGTTATTTAAAAATTTTTGAATTTAGGTTCCTATAGAAGATTTTTTTAATCCTGGGACTCTAGCGACGGAGATAGGAACATCCACAACATTTGAACAAGTTGTCTTTAGTTCTTTTTTTTAATATTATTGAAAATAAGTTTATATATGTACACGTGCATTTTCATTTCAAAGTTTTTAATTTATATATATATATATATAGATATATATAACTGTACACGTATATTGTACAGTTTACCACTGCAGATGTTTCTATGGCAGAACCTGTTCATCAAATGGAGAGGGAACCTTCCAAGGTATTGCATGATTTTTTTGTTAAATATTTTGTTTTTTACATGAAGTTCTAGATATATATATTCTCATTCATTTTTAAAACTTCAAATTTTAATGTTCAAGTACATGTGCATTGTGTATGTAGGTTTCCTATTCAAAGGATAGGGCGTGGACTGAGACCCAGACACTAGATCCTCCATTTGATGGACATGATTTACTATAGATTTGATTTCAAAATTTAGATGGTTTTAAAATTTGTTAAACTTGATACAGTTTGATACTCAAGTGAGATTTACAATTTTTGGACATATTTTATTACATTGTTATTATATAATTTGTTTTATTTAATTTTTGGATGGTTTTAGTACTTTTGGCATGTGAATGTGAAGTAATGTTGTCATCTGAACTACATTTGGTCCATGTGATATTTAATGTTAAATGTTTTTGTTGGATAGTTGAATTATAATTGGCATGGCATGTGAAGTTTTTACAACTCAAGTTTTGGATGGTTTCAATCTACATTTTGCATGTGATATTTAATGAACTTTAAATGTTTAATGTTTTAATGTTGCACAATATATAATCAAAAGGGTTTTAAAACTTAAAGTTTTGGATGGTTTCAACCTACATTTGCACATGTAGTAAATTGGAATGTTACTTGTAACAAGACAATCCCCATTGATTTCATTGTATATGTTGATTTTTGATTTGATATAATTGCATGTATGATGGTACATTACTTGTAAAGTCATTGGATTAATAGTGTTCATTGATTTCAATGTAAGCGCAAAAAATTATTGACAATGTAGAACGATTTTTGTGTTATAATAATTAAACCTAATAATATTGGAGAGCAAGAGAGACTTGAGGTATGGTGTTTACTACAAGAGTTCGATCTAAATATTTAAATGGTTTATGATTTATGATTTTTACTTTCTTTTTAATATAATCGATACGGAAAGATGACAAAACTAATAAGGGTGACAATAAGAATAGAAGAAGAGAATAGTTTAAGATTGATCACAATAATGCTATTTGTAATTGATTAAAGAATAGTCTAGTGCATTGGAATTCATTAAAGAATTGGTCATTGGAGCTGCTTCAAGCTAGGAGTGAGCATCGTCACCAACCTACATTGAATATTTTACACTCCCTAGGGTGAATGATACTTTAAATTGATTGACAGTCTAAGACTTTCGAATTTTTCCAAATGCCAAATGATCTTACAAAGCTAGTAAATTTATAATATCCTAGTAGGTCATTCGGTGACAACTTTTACCGGAAACTTGAAACAACTTTGGCATGTGATATTTAATTTGTTAAATTTTTTTGTTGGATAGTTGAATTATAATTGGCATGGCATGTGAAGTTTTTAAAACTCGAGTTTTGGATGGTTTCAATCTACATTTTGCATGTGATATTTAATGAACTTTAAATGTTTAATGTTTTAATGTTGCACAATATATAATCAAAAGGGTTTTAAAACTTAAAGTTTTGGATGGTTTCAATCTACAACTTAAAGTTTTGGATGGTTTCAACCTACATTTGCACACATGGTAAATTGAAATTATGTTACTTGTAACAAGACAATCCCCATTGATTTCATTGTATATGTTGATTTCTAATTTGATATAATTACATGTATGATGGTACATTACTTGTAAAGTCATTGGATTAATAGTGTTCATTGATTTCAGTGTAAGCACAAAAAATTATTGACAATGTAGAACGATTTTTGTGTTATAATAATTAAACCTAATAATATTGGAGAGCAAGAGAGATAAGGTATGGTGTTTACTACAAGAGTTCGAGCAGGTCATTCGGTGACAAATTTTACTGGAAACTTGAAACAAAGAGAATCTATCTTTGGCTAGGACATCATGTAAGATGCCTAACATAAACAGTAAAATTGTACTCATGTAAGTTTAAAAGCTGAGATTCGGGCAAGTGGGGACAACCACTTGTTATCTCGTCCCTTGGAGGCTAGGCCATATGGGGACCGAATCTGACCTTACAAAATAAAGTGAAATAATTTGTACCATACGGTCGGAAAACATATACAAGAACAATTAATATACAAGAGCAATTAGTTTCATTCTAGAATATATATATCAAATACATATAACATTTTTCATCAATGCACATGTATAGAAAAACTACTTTCAGTTGATACTAGAGCACGTGCTTGTACCCAAACAATTTGTAACATGTGCAAACCACAAATAACATAAGCAGCTCAATTTTTAGTTGAGTACTGGAAGTTTTAAAACATATTTAATCCAAAGATAATAAATTGTTGGACACTTCACTCAAAAAAATTCTAATGGAATTCCATCCTCAATAATCCGTTCATGATCGGATTTTGACATTTTCCATTTCTTGATTTTTGATTTTTTCTTTGATTGAACTTCTATCAACTTTATGCGTGCTGCACACACCAAGTGACTATATTGACAACTTATGGAATCAGGTTCATAGTCTTCAAAGTAAACAAAGTCTCCAATTTGACGAGTTTGTTTGAAAAAATAACCTTTCAGTATAATAGACCCTTTGTCATACTGAAATCCGTGATCATTATAGTCTTGTAATAATTTCATTTTTTGTTCAGTGCAACGCATCAAATAATACTTCACCTTTTCATCGTTGTCAATAGGTGCAATTACAGCAAAAACATCTCCTGCACAATAAAATAAATTTAACATTTAATTATGCATATTTAAATTTATTTGTAGATCTTTAAATCATTAAAAAGTAATTCAAATGTTACCTTCTCTAACAAGATCAGAAACTCGATCACCATCGGATGATATTGTAGTTTCCTCTGATTTCATTTCTTCAAACATTGCAATAGACATTTTGCCCTTTGTATTTAGCTTTGTATGTTTCCAATCGTTCACATACATTTTGTTTTCACAAACTTCATTGGATTTTGTGTTGTCTATGCAAACATCACAAAAACAAGAATATTTTCTTTTATCCAATGCAAACACATTTATGGACAACTTTGTTTGAATTGAATGCAATTTTTGAGTCCCTTTTATTGTTTCAACGTCATTTCCAATTGATCTATACAGGAAACATGGAAGTATTCTCCTAATGAATTGGTTCATCGTGCTTCCAGTCATATAGAGAGGTGATTGTGACTCGCATCATGAGAAATCTAAAGACATTTGCAGCAAAAAAATTGGAGCTACAAAATTGAATACATATCTATGGATGGAGGAGAATAAGAAACTTGCAAAAGATCTAACTACTACAAGACAACAGATCGATCATCTCCAAGTTGTGAACTAAAGACTGTATTCCATTGATTCTCACTTATAGAAGCTACAAGCATTGATATATGATGAAATCTAATAATTGGGAGACTCCATGAGAGAACTATATCAAGAGAGGACCACTTTGCATAAGGCAGTGGTCCCTTTGCATGACATGCAAAAGCTATCATGGGAAAATATGAATTTTTTGAAGGTGATTCATGCAACTATCAACACGATCCAAGAATGGGACACCAATTACAAGAATGCACCATCAAAATGGGTGAAAAAAGGAAGATATGAGGCAGAATTGGAAAATTTTGAGGTTAGAATGCTTTTACAAAGTAGCAAGAATCTTGGTACATATGTGGCCAAAATTATAACTTCGTATGCAAGGTTTTCTCACAGTTTGGACACCTTGGTCAAAGCACACAAGGTTCCTTCTATTGGAGAATTTGCAAAGGAAATGGGCATAAATTTATCATGAAATAAATCCAAGAATACTTAAACAAATTGAAGCAATTCATTACCAAAGATGACTTGAAAATTACAAGGTAAAATATTCAGTTGTATGTAGCTAGCTATACATGCTAAAGTAAACATGAATTTAATCTTATTATGGAATGAAGCTCAATTTTGTTCCAAAACTATCTACCCGGATGTTATGGAGGCAATCGTCTGATATGAGCCAGATCTTCCATCAATTTTTGGGGACATAGCAGCAAAATATAAATCTTGATACCAATATGTTACAACAAAGTGACAAGCAGAATTTGTTGAGCTAGAGTTTCCTAAAATTCAAGCATGATGTATAAATTTTGTCTTTTTAGGCTCTAGCTCATTTTTTCTTATGTGGGGATTTTTGTCTTATTGTATTTAGAAAATATTAAGTGTAAATGTAAGTGGAATTCAAAGAGTCAAGTGTGGAATATGAAGAGTCATTAGTTAGAATAAGGGAAAAATAAGTCCAAAGGTCATAAGAGAAACTCAAAGGTAACAGAGGGAGATGAAAGGTAATTCCATTTGTTATAAATAAGCCCTCACAACTCAAAAAAAGTGCTTGTCACTTGAGATTTGTAGCATTGTCTTATCTAGTCTAGCATAGGAGTGAGTCTCATTCTTTGGAGAAACAAGTGGTGGCTTCATGTTCCACTATTGGGGCTAGTGTCATATCATTGTAATTGTAAACTTGGAAATTTCACTTATTGATCAAAAGATGTTGGAGTTGACACACTTTGATGCATATATTGTGGATGTTGTAAGACTATTCTTTATATTCTTATGATATATGTTATTTCATTTACACTACTGTTAATGAAATATTCAATTAACCTTAATCATTCTCTTCAGTTGATCAATGGTCAGGTTGGAAATATCCATGGCCATATCTTCATTGGAGGAGGTAATACCATTTCATTAAATGGAATGTGGCCACTTGTAAGAGGAGGTGAAGTCTAACTACTGACTTGTTCTAATATGGGAACAATTCCGACCTCTTGATTTTCCTCCTCCCGCTCTATTAGTCATCAATAATTTTTGATATCTGTGGATGACTATAGATGGTTTCTATATTTATATAAAAAAAATTCCCTGAATATTGTGAGTTTTAGAAATATCACTACCTTCATTATCCTTATATAATTTTTTTCACTATTCCACTAGCTTGCAATTCCATGGTCACCTTGCTACTCTTAAAAGACCTCTTAGGCGATTTTACCTACCTTTGTTAGCCTCCTTTTGTGCTTATAAATTCATTGCCTCATTTGCCCCTATCCTTAATATACCTTCCTAAACACTTCACATCACTCGTATCCCTCAAACTCATCATTTTTTTACAAAACCTAGCCTATTTCTACAATTTGACACTTTTCGAGACTAGATTTGTGTTTTTCTCTTTTGGACCCCTTCCCCTCACTCAATCCTTGAAATTTAACTTTCCCCTACTCTCTAATACCTATCCCTATCCCCAAAACTTTCCCCAATAATTTAGACAACCCTTAACCCCTTCATTCCCCTCCCTCTACAAGGTAGTCCTAAATCCCCTGTTTTGCCTACACCAAACCCTAATTTCCTCTTCCAATTAAGCTAGGGTTTGCAATGGAGAAGAGGAATAAGAGCAGAGGATCCATATTATAGTTCATATCAGAAATAATAAATCCATACCAACTCATAAACATCATTCCTCCATAATTTTCCAAGAATTCATTCCAAGAGTCAAGCCATTTGTCACTCATAGGGCTAGTTTTGCTTCAAACTATGTTTCTGACCAAACAGAGATGAATTTGACAAAAGTGGGAGATTTTTTTTTCCATCATAGGTCCAAGAAGAAACAAATACTTCATATTTTACATAGGTGTCATGGTTTTAGAGCAATGTCAAAAATATATGTGTCACGGGAGAATTTCTACACTTCTGGAGTGACCTTGGGAAAATCAAGCTTTCTCATAGCTGGAGTTTCCAAATGACTTTCTTAATGAGTCAAATCACAACATGACTAGACGATATTTCCAATGAGCTATCATGAGCTAAACTTAGAGTTGAGAAATCCATCCAAAAGTTGTTTGTACAATCACTCTACATTTCTACACCATCATTCAGCACTTTTGGAACAGTCTTCGGAGAATCAAATTTTGATAGGTCAAATCAATTCCAACAAAAAAAAAGGTACATTTGGAAATTAGACAGGATAATATTTCCAATGAGTAATCATGGGTCAAATTTGGACACTGGGAAGGCCTCGAAATGCCCTATGCAAAATGCGTTGCACCTTTGCTCGACCCGTGGGTAGGCGTTGCACCTTTGCCTAACTTGTGGGCAGGCGCTGCGGCTTTTCTCGAACTGAGTCACCCGTGGGCTGGCGATGTGCCTTTACATGACCTGTGGGGAGGTGCTACGCCTTTTCTTGACCTGTGGGTAGGTGTTGGGCCTTTGCCCGACCCGACTCACCCGTGGGCAGGCGTTGCACCTTTGCTTGACCCATGGGTAGGCACTACGCCTTTACCTGACCCGTGGGTAGGTGCTGCACGTTCGCTAAGGAAGCCCGATAGGCCAGTTCAAAGGCATGTGGGCATTGCGCATTTTCCCAGTAAGCCCGGCAGGCCCGTGCAAAGGTGTGCAGATGCTGCGATTTCTGTAGGAAAGCCCTACAGGCATGCAGGCACTGCGCGTTCACAACCTGACAGGCCTGACACGGGTGCACGCGCTGTGTTTTCAGCCAGGAATGCCTCTTGCACCTAAAAAAACTCAAATGACCCTAGAAACACCTCCAAGCTCCCTCCAAAGGTCCTTCAAGCATTGTTAAGGTGCAAGGTGAGGTAAAGAAAAGTTGTTCAAAGGTCAATACAGGGAGATAGTGGCAGTAATATTGAGTCTCAAATGCCAAAAAGCATAAGCACAAAGGTGCAGAAATAACCCTATTTTATCTCCTTTTACACAAAACCCTCACCACCACCTCATGGCACTAATGCATCAGAAAATAAGGAAGGTGACAATGAATAATCAAATTTCAATAAGGGTGAAGGAAATGAGAATTAAAACAATCATAAATCAGGAAATGAAGAGGAAGGAAGTAAGGAGGCAGATGCCAAGGAGGAGGGGAAAAGGGAAGAAATCAAACAAAGAAGGATATCAACAGTAGGGCGAATGACAATGATAATCTTGGCAAAGTGAAAAAGGGCCATGCAGAAAGCAGTAAGGCTGCTAACAAACAGGCCTATGAAAAATATGATAAAACCAAGGAGGCCAAAGAACAAAGAAAAACTTAAACAAAATGGCCTATCCATCCCCTACTAGCATCCTAAACACAGTGAGCAGCACAAATCCAAATTTTGGCAAGTTTTTGACATTTTTGGTTTTTTGACTGATATTGAGGGCCGAAGGCACAACACCCTTGGCACTACGCTTATGGTACAAACATCCATTGGAGGTAAAGTTTACATTTTTGGATTCATCAGCCCAAGGACATCATGCAGACCAATTTTCATATCATTTGGAGTAGTTTTGGTCCTCCAAAAGGCCCAAAAACATGCCAATTTTCACCTTTCTGCCATGTTTTGAGGGTTGGTGCTGTGCCTAGAGAAACCTTGGGCGATTTAATTTTTGAATAGGCTAGTGAAGCCCAATCAGAAAACCAAAGGCGGTTATGGAAAGTAGAATCAACAGGATTTCCAACGAGCCTTCACAGAGCCAATTCCTACATCGGGAAGTCCATCAAAAATTGGCTCCAAGTGGACCCAGTTTTCCTGTGTAGGCACTGTGCGTTCAGACCTCTAAAGCTGCCCCCTTGCAAAAAAGTCAAAAAAACACACTGAAGGATATTTTCTAGATTTTTTGGGAAAATCATTCAGAGTTAGTTGAGGAGTTATGTTTAGGTTATCTTTCATTTATTACATTAGATATTTTTTTCCTTGGGCCTTGAATGGTCTTAATGGACAAATTTGGCATTTACAATGCATTTATGGTTTCTAGAATCCTCTTAGGCTTTCCACCTCCTAATTTTCAGGTTAAATAGAGCCTTGAGGCCTCATTGTAATTGTTGGTTGGTTGTTGAGCATAATATGATATAGACTGAGTTTATTTGTGAAATTGGCTTTGGTGTCTTCTGATGGCTTTGGACTGAGAAGTTATGGATTGAGCTCATTCTTAGGATTCATAACACTTTGTTGAATGGTGATGTATTCCACCTTTGTATATGTATTCTTCAGTTCTCATTATGTTTCTCTGATCATGGGATAGAAATCTTAGAGTAGGATATGTCTTTTTGGCACCCTGCATTGTCTGCATCCTTTGATCTTTATGTTTTCTTCCTTGAAATTTTAACTAAGGAATTATTAAGTGCTCTTTAGTTTTACTAAGATGTTATGTTGAAAAACCTAATTGTTTGCAAGTTTCAGAGAATCCTTAACTGCTCTCTAATTTTAATTTTCTGTTGCTCTAAGGTCTGCTTGGTATTGTTTGGTTGAAGAATCCTTCATTTCTCTCCAAGTTTTTACTATGCTAATCATGTTTAAATATTTTCCTTGTTATTAGTTTGTTAAAGGATCCTTGATTGCCCCTTAGCCTACTCTATTCTCTCCTCCATGTTCATTTTACTCACTCAAAACCTACTTAGATCCATTTGGCCCTATTTACTTGCCCTATGAAACACCCTTGAACTATTTTTTCACTCTTCAAAATCTTTGTAGACTTCGTAGCCCATTGGATTGATCCTCTCTTTCTCTACTTATTCTTCTTGACAACTTATCCAACCAAACAAACAAGCAAACCATAATCCCTATAAGTAGCCTAAAATCAAAACCTAAAAGCTATCAAGTTAAAAAATTTTACAAGAAAACATTAGAGAGAGCCCTCTTTGAGTCCAGATAGGCTAGGTCCTATGACTCCAAAGATTGGTTTGAAGTTACCCCTGTTCATTTGCTCTTGCCAATATAAAAATTTACGAGGACCTAACACGCTCAATATCCATGTCTTGGGCCTGCATCTACTCCTCAATTTCTCCTACAAATTCTTCAGCATTCTTTTGCCTTGTTTCCTCATTTTCCAACTGTTTATGTTGTTCCTATTCAAGATTTTTTTGTGTTTATTATTATTTACCTTATTTCTCCTTTATTCCTTTTCCTATATATATTCTTTTTCTTTCATTTCTTGCTCTTCCTTCTACATCTTTTAATCCTCTTGATTTTGTTCTTCCTCCTACCTTTTCTCTTCTCCCTACTACGTTATTTTCAGTTCTTTTGATTGTTTTATCCTCTTCTCCACTACATTGACAACTCTCAGGATAATATGATCTAGTTTGAATTTGTAGCTTTGCTTCATTTTTGTATTATGCATAACCTTCCACTTATATTTGAAACTAATTGGGGTGGGAACTTCCTTTTAATTTCCTTCCTCGGTAACACTTTGCTCATGTATTGCACTGGAAGGTCTTGCCTTTCTTCCTCGTGCATGCGGTCAGGAAGCATTATAAAAATTATTTTTCTCCTCTTCCTTTGATCTAGAATAAGACTGATAGGCTCAGGAAAAATGCAATTTTCCACAATTTCATTTGCACACTCCTCTAGGATGGCACATGTGGAAGCTCATCTTACCAATCTTAAGGCTTTTGGGTTGTTCTACTTCTACTTTTGCTACCTTTAAGCTCTTGACAACATAGGATCCCACCTGTAGAGGAAAAAAAGGCCAAGGTGCCTTGTTTTTATTTTGTAACAACTGAGAAATACCCATGGTATGGTGATAAGAAACCTCCTACATGAACACCTTATTTATCACATATCTCAACAAAGGATATGGAGGTCTCTATGAACCGAATATTTTGAGGTATGTGCCATTAGGTGAGGAAAACCAATATGCTACTTCTTCCACCCTCTTCATTGCCTCATAGTATATGCAAGGAGTTTCATCCTCAGAGATCATCCAATAAAAAACCTTAAAGAAATGCTCAACAAGTTTGTTATACATTCCCCCTGTAACTATAATCTAACATATGTCTGCAATATACATGGACAAAGAGGTCTATTGGGGTTCAATACCATTTAAGACCAAGGAATTCATGGCAAGCACATATTCCATCACGTGCATAGGAGAACGTGTAAAAATGTGGTTTATTTAAGTTATGTGGGTTTCTCTCCTCATTTAAATTGATTTTCAGTTGTTTAGACACTACATGTGACCAATTGAATATCTTCCCTTCTGTGAAAATTAGGTAAAACGTGTAGAGCTATCCTTCAGGGAAGGATGCATTATTCCTGTGTCCTTAAATGTGACAACACATAGACATCAAGTACTGAAACATCGTTGTGAGAGACTTTTTTTTGTAAGTACTACTTTTCTTCTTGCGAAATTTGGCTAGTTCTTTCTAGCATAAATTGATCACCTCTTTAGTATTCAGATAACTCCAAGCTACATAGAATTGAAAATCTAAGTGATGCTAAGGCTTGGGAAAGTGGTAAATGAAGTTAATTTCATGTGGTTGATAAGATGCAATTTGTTTCCCATTAATGTTGTTAAATGGCATGCTATTGGTGTTTAGACCCTGCAATATCCACTTGATAACATCTTCACATTGGAGAACTGCATATCTACAAGCCACCTTATGGAACCCCAATCACTTTATGTTCACATTATTTTATGGTGATCCAAGTGATAGAATAATCCTTCTCAATATAGAAATGTGTGTCTAATATGATGTGGACTCCTGCCATGTTGTTGTTAATGTCCTCTTTCGTACTGCTCTATGTGACCTCCTTTGATCATGCTTTCTTTGGAGGCATGATGATACTTGATAATGAAAGAGTGATGCATTAAGATTTGCTATAATTGTTACAAGTGATGCAATAATGGCGATATTGAGTGAGTTCAAAAGAGATTAGTTGAAAAATAAACTTTCAAGAAGAAAAAAATCAATGAGAGAAAGGATTACATAATGTTGGGCATCAACGATGGAGTCTCACCACTAGAAATGTAAACTGCGTAGTTGTGGAAGAATATAGAGTAGTTTTAGGTTGCAAGGGAGTTGAGTATACACTAGATTTGTGTAATGTGCAATTTCATCTAGGGAAGGAGGCCTCAATTGTGTAGTGCACAGTTTCAATTTGAAGACAAGGGTCACTAAATCTTGTGATTTCGTTGTGCGTATTTCAGGAAGGCCAATGACTATGAAATTCATAGTTGTAGCTGGAAAAGGAGGGACTTTGCTGGGAAATATTTTGTAATGCATAATTGGAGAGGCGAGTGAGGCTTAAGGATTGCATAGTTTCTTTCGGCTGATGGGTAGTTCTCAGATTTATGAATAAATAGAAGAAGTGTGTGGATCGGTCCGAGAATAAATTATTTCAACCACTTACATCAAGAAAACAAGGTAGTGAAAGAAAAGGAACATGCATGCATAAATACACCCAACAACAATAATTGCTAGTAGGCAAAAAGACAAAAAACATGATGTGACACATGTAAATAAAATCAAAAGACTAAAAAAGCACTTGTAGAAGTTAATAATAGAAAAATGCCAATTCTTACAAGAAGAATCCAAAAAAATGACATAAACACAAAAGTGACAAAATCGATGGAAAAAATAAGTAAAAAGTGAAACTTGGGAAACTTACTCGAAAAAGCAACACAAAGGGTATCCAAAGCTCCTTGAACTTGTGAGGATGTATAGATCTCCAATTGTGAGTGTCAGGATTATCCCTATGAGCCTTTTTATATAGATTAATGCCCACGATATTATGTTTAGGTTTTTTTCCATGCGTGCCTAAAACTAAGGAGAGATTGACACTTGTATTTAGGCTAAACTTAGAAACTTGTGCCACACTACTAGATGGACACACGCAACTCCTATTTTCTAGGAGTGTGAAATTTAGTAATCCCAGGGACACATAGCTCACCGCATGAATAGACTACGTAGATCCTAGTGACAAGGGACTATAGAGTTCCATTGGACCAATGAGTTGTACAATTTCAACTCACAATGATGAGCACAGTTTCAGTTCACTACAACTGCATGGCTCCATGATTGCATATTTTAGTTTTAGAATAATTTGTGCAGTTCCCTATGATAGAGGATTCTGCAGTTTCTCAATACAAGGCATGCAACCGATGCTAGACTAGGACAACACTTAGCTTGTGTTTGGGAAGTGTTTTATTTTCTTCATAAGTTGTACAATTGTAATTGACAAGAACTAATTTTCATCATCAAAACATAGTTAAGACATCACAAGCCTAATCATAAAAGAATAAGTAATTATGAAGTGTAATAAACAATAAGAACACTTGATGCCAGTTTAAACGACGATTGTTATGATAAAATGTAAGCTCCAAAATCGAAGCATATCCAAAATTTTGGAGGGGGTTTGTAGCAACTAAAATACATGCCGACACATTAGTATAACTCCACCTTCTCTGTATGGGTTTGAACATACACATTGAGTCTATATTTATAGGAAGTATTTTTTTATCTCGTCGATCACCAAATCTTCCTTACTTCTCTCAGTTAAATTTATAGTTTCCATTATTCCTTTCATCGACCAAAACACTTTCAAGAGAAGGTCATATATGAGTTGTTTCAATCAAGGGTTAGGAGTGTATAAAAAAAAGAGTGAAAGAAGTCAGAGTTATAACATCGTCTCTAGTGTTTCTCTATTTCTAGTAGGCCTATTCAGTACCCCGATGGAGTCACTACAAGAACACAAACATTTCTTCATTGTAAAAATTATTTTATCTTCTCTTCCTCCGATCAAGAATAAGACTGATTATCTTAGGACAAATGCAAGTTTCCACAATTTCATTTGCACACTCCTCTAGGATGGCACATGTGGAAGCTCATCTTACCAATCTTAAGGCTTTTGGGTTGTTCTACTTCCACTTCTACAACCTTTAAGCTCTTGAGAACAGACGATCCCACCTATAGAGGGAAGAAAGGCCAAGGTGCCTTGTTTTTCTTTTGTAACAACTGATAAATACTCGTGGTATGGTGATAAGAAACCTCCTACATGAACACCTTATTTATCATATATCTCAACAAAAGATGTGGAGGTCTCTATGAACCGAATATTGTGAGGTATGTGCCATTAGGTGAGGAAAACCAACATGCTACTTCTGCCACTCTCTTCATTGCCTCATACTATATGCAAGGAGTTTCATCCTTAGATATCATCCAATACAAAACCTTAGAGAAATGCTCAACAAGTTTGTTATACATTCCCCCTATAACTATAATATGACATATGTTTGTAATATACATGGACAAGGAGGTCTATTGGGGTTAAATACCATTTAAGACAAAGGAATTCATGGCAGGCACATATTCCATCATGTAAATAGGAGAACATGTAAAAATAAGGTTTATTTAATTTATGTGGGTTTTTTCTCATCATTTAAATTTATTTTCAGTTGTTTAGGCACTAGATGCGACAAATTGAATATCTTCCCTTCCGCGAAAATTAGGTAAAACATGTAGAACCATCCTTCAGGGAAGGATGCATTATTCCTGTGTCCATAAATGTGCCAAAACATAGACATCAAGTACTGAAACATCATTGTGAGATACTTGGTTTTATAAGTACTACTTCGCTTCTTGCGAAATTTGGCTAGTTCTTTCTAGCATGAATTAATCACCTCTTTAGTATTCAGATAACTCCAAGCTGCATAGAATTGAAAATGTAATTGATGCTCAAGCTTGGGAAAGTGGTAAATGAATTCAACGTCAGGTGGTTGATAAGATGCAAGTTGTTTCCCATTAATGTTGTTCAATGCCATGCTCCTAGTGTATAGACCCTACAATATCCACTTCATAACATCTGCACATTAGAGAACTGCATATCTGCAAGCCACCTTATGGAACCCCAATTGCTTTATGTTCACATTTTTTTATAGTGATCCAAGTGATAGAAGAATAATTCACAATAAATAAATGTGTATTTGATATGACATGGACTCCTATCATGTTGTTGTTAATGTCCTCTTCGGTACTGCTCTATGTGACCTCCTTTGATCGTGCTTTGTTGGAGGCATGATGCTACTTGATAATGAAATAATGATGCGCTAGGAATTGTTGTAATTGTTACAAGTGATGCAATCATGGTGATATTAAGTGAGTTCAAAAGAGATTAGTTGAAAAAAAACTTTCTAGAAGAAAAAAATCAATGAGCGAAAGGATTACATAATGTTGGGCATCAACGATGGAGTCTCACCACTGGAAATGTGTACTGCGTAGTTGTGGAGGAATATTGAGTAGTTGCAGGTTACAAGGGAGCTGAGTATACATTGATTTGCGTAATGTGCAGTTTCGTCTAGGGAAGGAGGCCTCGATTGTGTAGTGCGTAGTTTTAGTTTGAAGACAAGGGTCAGTGACTATTGTGATTGCATTGTGTGTAGTTTAGGAAGGCTAGTGACTGTGAAATTCACAAGTGCAACTGGAAAAGAAGGGCCTTTGCTGGGGAAATATTTTGCAATCCATAGTTGGAGAGGCGAGTGAGGCTTAAGGATTTCATAGTTTCTTCTAGTTGATAAGTAGGTCTCAGATTTATGAATAAATATAATAAGGGTGTGGATCGGTCTGAAAATCAATGGGTTCAACCACTTATATCAAGAAAAAAAGGCAGTGAAAGAAAAGGAACATGCATGCATAAATACACCCAACAACAAAAATTGTTGGTAGGTGAAAAGACAGAAAACATAATGCGACACATGTAAATAAAATCAAAAGGCTAAAACAACACTTGAAGAAGTTAATAATATAAAAATGCCACTTCTTATAAGAACAATCCAAAAAAATGACATAAACACAAAAGTGACAAAAGCGATGGAAAAAATAAGTGAAAAGTGAAATTTGGGAAACTTACTCGGAAAAGCAACGCAAAGCGTATCCAAAGCTCCTTGAACTTGTGAAGATGTATAGATCTCCAATTGTGAGTGCGATGATGATCCCTATGAGCCTTTTTTGTATAGATTAATGCTCACGATATTAGGTTTAGTTTTTTTGCCATACGTGCCTAAAATTAAGGAGGGATTGACACTTTTATTTAGGCTAAACTTGGAAACTTATGCCACACTACTAGATGGACACATGCAACTCCTATTTTCAGGGAGTGTGAAATTGAGTAATCCCAGGGACACATAGCTCACTACATGAATAGACTACATAGATCCTAGTGACAAGGGACTGTAGAGTTTCATTGCACAATGAGTTGTGCATTTTCATCTCACAATGATGAGCACAGTTTCACTTCACTACAACTGCATGGCTCCATGATTGGATAGTTTAGTTTTAGAATAAGTTGTGCAGTTCCCTATGATAGAAGATTCTTCAGTTTCTCAAGACAAGGCATGCAACCGATGCTAGATTAGGACAACACTTAGCTTGTGTTTGAGAAGTTTTTTCTTTTCTTCATAAGTTGTGAAATTGAAATAAAAAAGACCTAATTTTCATCATCAAAACATAGTTAAGACATCACAGGGGCTTTTTTTTATTATAAATTAAAGAATATAGTAATATTAGATAGTAAGTTTGTTGCCTTATAAATATTTAAAGTGTTTTTATACATTTCTTTTCTATAAATATCCAACTCTGAGCTTAACATAACTTTCAAGTTTTCTTCTTATGGTTAAATATTTGAGGTTTTATGAGTATATAGTTTGGATTTATTAATTTAGCTTTAGTATTTTTTATATCTATTTTGTTTTTTAAAGAATTAGATATTATCACTTCAATATTTTAAAAACACTTAAGTCATTGCATTGGTTGAAAGTAGAAATTCACCAAGTCTGAACAGTTTTCAAACAAATTCGATAGATGTTTAATGAATATCAAATCCATACAAATTTGATAGATGTTCAATGAATATCAAATCCATCATCATTTCGTGCCTTAATTATAAGGCTAATAAATTTATGGTACATGTACCGTGCAGGTAACACAGTGGAAAGAAAAAAATAAAAAAGCTCAAACTCATATTGCCCCATCCACGTGGTTTTCATTCCCCAAGCCACTCAACCAAAAATTAATCAATGTGTAAAATTGTGTTTTTGAATTCAAAAAATATTCAGAATCAAAAAACAATCTGAACAGTATCATAAAAATAAACTTCAAAGTAGAAAAACCTTCGACTTAATTAAATATTAAATTTCTTTTCTCAACATTGTCTTGAAATATAAAAATTAAATAATAAATTTTTTATTGTCAATATTACCTTGAAATATAGAAATTAAATTATGAACTCCTAATCTCCCTTTGAAAACCAAATTAACCTAAATAAATATATTTAACATATTAAATTATATTAATTTTAATTTTTTATTAAAAAAATTACATAAAAAAAATTATTCTTAATATTTTATTACATTAGTTAATATTTTATTACATTATCGTTTGGTTCGTTATCTAAATAAAAACAAAAACGCACAAGTACTGACTTGACCCTTTTTATCAAGTTCTCCTCACATGAGACATAAAATTCATAATACGTTTCAACATTGTCCATGTACAATGCGTAGGTTCCAAGATAAGGTATTGTATGTATAGAAACTCAGAAGATGCGATCACACATATGGTTAATTTAACATTGAATGTACAGAAACTCAGACCATACGATCACACAGGTGGGTTAATTTCGCAAGATACTGACCACTTCTTATTTTACTTGTTTTCAGCCGGTATTATGCATTGGGTTTTTTGTGATGTTGACATTAATTTATTTATTTGCAAATTTTTTTTATAATTTTCTAGAGTTAAACATTGAAATTTTTTATTGTTTATTTATTTAAATTATTTAAATTTAATTTTTTGATTTCTTATTGGTCTATACTTTCAACATGTTATTGGAAAATGCTTTGTAAAATGTGCTAAAAGTACAATTTCACATAGATCGATGAAGTGTTAATTAATAAGTTAGAGTTCCACTTGTAGTTGGATAGCAGCATAGTAAGTCCAATGGATACAACATGTACGAATTGGAGTAATTTACGTAATACGAAACGTAGGTTGACACACAAAACCCAAAGACTGACAGTATCCCTTATGATGAATATCTCGCAGACTTAACCAAATCTCGTGAAATGCAGTGATGAAATTTCATACATGAGTTATTATGGTTTAATTCATCACTGCCCTAAAGTCTCATCATAGTTAATATGTATTGCGATAAGGAGAGCTGGTCTCTAACTGGGCTCTATCTTTTTCATTAACCAAGGGAGCCTTTGTTGTTCCTTTTGTCTCTGGTTACCTTCGTTATGGGAGTCTTCTATACTTCAACTTTATTATTCCGCTCACCTTGCACACATATGCTCACGCTCTATTATTAAACACCCAACCATAATGTATATTGCCACTCTCTAAGTGAGAGGTTATAAAGGTTAATATAACGCCCACATAACTGACATTCGATCCCACCGATAACATGTCTTTCATATCAACGGTTGACCTGTTCTCGCATCCATCTTGACGATCCAATGAGTGAAGACTAATTCTTAAAAGTCACGCAATGAGAGTGGTTTTTTGAAACTGCTAGTGAACACGTGTTGACTCGAGACCAAGATCGCGTTATTTTTGTAAAAACAATTTACCATTTAAACAACTACGCGATACTGCTAGTATCCCCAACTATGGTTTTTTTGTTCATCCAGCTCACGGCTCCGGTTACTCGTGATCATGGTTCCGTCCTTTCTTCTGTCAATCACAATTCCGCTTCTTTCCTTCGTTACACTCTGCCTTAACACTGCATCCTTCATGAACCCTCATCGATTCCCTTGAATTCAATATTCAGGCTTGTATCCGATCCTCCTATTACAATCTTAAGAGATGAACCATTATACCCCCCGATAGTATATTTAAATCCTAACAGGGATATGCTATATCAACCCTTGCTCCACAACAATGGGTTGATTCCTCTATGGGCGAGCACGCCCTTGTTTGATTAACTCACAGCCTTCATCTAGAATTAAACTAATGCAGACTAGCCACATTCAATACTCTATTCCTAACTCGGAATAAGTCTAAGCACAATTCAAACACTGATCACAGAGACTTGTATAACGCACTGCCACGCAATCGATTCTTGAAATGAATCGACACACTGCCAGCGGCTCTTAACACAGGTTTGAAATGTCATAGTTTATTATTATACAACTCTTGAATAATATGACCTTTGTCCCTTTCAATAATGTGCTGAGAGCGAAAGTTACATGACATGTTATTTTGATGTATTATGGAACATAGATGATGAAGATAATCGTTTCATTCAGAGTTAGCAATCCGCAGAGCACAAGGCAATTGTATTGAGGAAAGATGGAATGAAATCTTTACCCCATCTTTCACTATGTCAATCTTCTCTTCTTTGATAAAACTAGATCAGTAAAATTTAGTGGACGCTACAAATTTGATACTTTGTTTCTGTATTCTCCACATTATATTTGCGCAAGTGGTTTGTAAAAGCGTAGTTTTTTTAAATTCTCACGCAAATATAGCAGTGCTTTGAATTGGACTCCGAGACATGTGAAGACTAAATCTCAAACCTCCACACATAATTATTAGCTATTAGAGCACAATCTGGACTAGTTCCAGTACCCTTAAATTTTTCTCAACAGTTAGATTGTGGAAAATAGAAAACAAGTTTAATAAGTTTGGTTACTATTATCAAAATGGAAAAAATGGATTTAGCTACATCCAAAACTAGTCCACTCAAAATTTTAAAGTTAGAGCATTAATTGGTAACCACCTAACCGTTAAAATTTTCCCAAAATCATGTCTGAATAACGAAGCACTTTACTTATATTTGGAACCCCGTCCTTGTATATTATATCCACAGGTTAATAATCTGACTTCTCCTCCTTTTAATTAGCTCTTCAAAGGTCTAACACATGATAAAATGATCATAATATAAAACCCATTTGTCTTCCTGACCTTATCACTTAACATAACAAAAAATCTCAAAACCAGACAGGGAACCAAAGAGATTTAACATACATATGCAAAGAGATGGATGTGGGTGACTGCCTTGTTTTTCCCAACCTCGACATTAATTTTAATGGCTTCTCCACTTTTGCAATTCCAACCTACATCTGTCCCAGCCTAAACATCTAAAAATCAAATAATTAATGGTTAACATGATTAATGTCATAATAAATTTTCTTTGTCAAACAAAAAGAACTTTATCATACCTAAATATTATAAAAAAATTATTGATAATAATAATTTAAGTGGAAACTTATTTTAAAAAATAATTTATTATATTTATTTATCATAATTTACTAAATTTAAATTAATAAAAATTATAAAAATTAAGATTATTTTGCAGTTCAATATTTAATAGTATAAAATAATAAATAAAAAAGCTATTAGCACAAATAATTTAAAGAGAAGTGGCAGATTGAAAAAAATAAATATCTACTATATATATTTATTAAGTATTAAATTATAATTAACATAAATAAAAAATTATTTTTTTAACTATAATATATTCATAATTAGTTAACCTATGATTGAACATTTTAAACGTGATAGATTCCAATCTTAAAGTGTTATCCATATGTTCTTACTAAGTGAATTAACAAGGCACTGAAAACAATTACTCATAAACATACTCAAACTCAAATTGTAACATTTCTATATTTACATTAAGGGACAGGTAATGGCTACCTTGTAGCCTTGTTAAACTACGACATGGTATAAAGACTTTTCATAATATCCTCCCAATGTTCAAATGCTTAAAGGCTTTAAGCTATACCGACGACCTTTCTATTCAAAGGACACTGAACACTGTTCACATTTTGTCAGGGCTAAGATTTGTGAGGTACAATGAATTTGAACAGTGTTACAAGATCAATTTCATAGTACAAAAGCTTTTGATTTAATCAGTTATAATTATTTAAAATTGTTTTTTTCTAATTTTAAAAAATCTCATATAAATACATCCTCAATTTTAAAAAATATTATAGAACCAATTATCTTCATAATCAAGAGAGTTATCAATTTCATAGTAGAAAATCCTTTTTCTTAATTAGTCATAATTGTTCAACACTATTTCTTTCTAATTTTAAAACATCTCATGTAAATATATCTTAAATTTAAAAAATTATTATAGACGAATTATTTTCAAAAGCAAAAGGGTTATCACATAGGAATCCACTTGTTAATAGTTTTTACTATAGGAATTTTCTTTGAAACTATGTTTCAAATTTAACTTAAAAATTCATTATATAATCAATCTTCTTATAAGTAAAAGAACATTGTTATAATAATAAAAGACTTCAATATAGAAACAAACATGTATGCTAATTAGGAGTGTAAATTGAAAATGAAAATATTTTGCTAACTAAATTATTAATTGAAAGTTAGTAAATTGAAATTTAATGGTCAAATTGAAGTGTAAAATTTAATGGTGAAATCTACTTGCTATAATACCTTAATAATGGACGAAGTTTACTAACAAATTCCATAGAAATGTTCTGTATTACAAATTTTGTGTTTGCTGGCACTGTTTTGTAAGATATTTACTTACAAAGTCTCTCATTTTGTTGCTCACATAAAAAATCATATATTTTTATTATAAAGAAAAGTCATGTATCTTTATTAGAAAAGAAAAAACTATTAATTTTTTTTATGAATTAACTCTAAAATTTTGATTAAACTCTAATTTTTAACATATTTAATATAAACCAAACTAAAAATTATATAATACAAATACTTTCCCATCTAAAAAATAAATTTTCCAAAACAACTACCATTCTAAAATATCATGCAAATCCATCCTAAATTGTAAAACATATATCATAAATAATATATTAAAATTTAAAATATATAAAAAATACCATAAAAATAAAAAATAAATCCATTACATAGAAATCCATTCTAAAAAACTAAATTTTCCAAAACCACCACTGTTCTAATTCTCACAAATACCATGCAAATCCATCCTAAATTGTAAAACATATACGGTAAAACATATCTCGGAATAATATACTAAAATTTAATCAATTACATGAAAATCCATCCTAAATTATAAAACATATATCATTAAAAATATACTAAAATTTAAAATTTAACATTTAAAAAGTATACTAAAATTCTAATTCTAACAAATAAATTTTTCAAAACAACCACCATTCTAAACTATTATGCAAATCCATCCTAAACTGTAAAACATATATCATAAATAATATATTAAAATTTGAAACATATAAAAAATACCATGAAAATAAAAAATAAATCTATTATATAGAAATCCATTCTCGAAAACTAAATTACTAAATTTTCCAAAACCACAATGGTTCTAATTTTAACAAATACCATGCAAATCCATCCTAAATTGTAAAACATATATGGTAAAACATGTCATAAAACATATATCATCAAAAATATACTAAAATTTGAAATTAAAAAAATATACTAAAATTCTAATTCTAACAAATACCATGCAAATCCATTCTAAATTGTAAAACATATATCATAAATAATATATTAAAATTACTAAATTTTCCAAAACCACAACTGTTCTAATTTTAACAAATACCATGCAAATCCATCCTAAATTGTAAAACATATATGGTAAAACATGTCATGATTTATATATTAAAATTTAATTAATAACATGAAAATCTATCCTAAATTATAAAACATATATCATCAAAAATATACTAAAATTTGAAATTTAAAAAATATACTAAAATTCTAATTCTAACAAATACCATGCAAATCCATTCTAAATTGTAAAACATATATCATAAATAATATACAATATACTAAAATTTGAAATTTAAAAAATATACTAAAATTCTAATTCTAACAAATACCATGCAAATCCATTCTAAATTCTAAAACATATATCATAAATAATATACTAAAATTCTAAAACATATATCATAAATAATATACTAAAATTTAATCAATTAAATGAAAATCCATCCTATATATCATGAAAAATATACTAAAATTTAAAATTTAACATTTAAAAAATATACTAAAATTTGAAACATATAAAATAAAATATACTAAAATAACGATTGTGAAAATATTATTATGAATAACAAAAAAAATATTATTATGAATGCCAAAATCTTCACTGGCAGCTAACTCACAATGAACCTGAACAATTTATCTTTATAAAAGAATCAATCCCTTAAATCTTACAAGGGATAATAAGCGCAATTGAAATAAAAAAATATTATTATGAATACCAAAATCTTCAGTGGCAGCTAACTCACAATGAACCAGAACAATTTATCTTTATAAAAGAATCAATCCCTTAAATCTTACAGCATATAATAAGCGCAATAGAAATAAAAAAACAATTTATCTTTATAAATTAATCAATCCCTTGTAGAACCTGAACAATTTATCTTTATAAAAGAATCAATCCCTTAAATCTTACAACATATAATAAGCGCAATTTAATTTCAATAGATTTGTTCATAGTGGTTTCTGAATTTAAAACAGCAACACGGCCACCGTCCTAATTTTAAGACATCCAATACAGAACATGCTAAATTTGAAGACATCTATACCAAACATAATTAAAATAAAAGTTAAAACTAAGACATCTATACAAAGCATAAATAGCATAAAACTACCATTATTCTTATTACTTGATAAGATCGCGAGACATGGAGATTGTTGTGGATACAAAACGACATTCACTGTCAACTAACCCACCATGACGATGAACAACAATCCCTTGGTTTAGCCGGAGTGGGATTGAAGGTGCTAAAGTGTGTAAAATCTATACAAATATGCCTTAAAATCCAACCAGCGGTAGGCTACATAGATAAATATTATGATCAATAGGGTAAATCATATATATAAATATCATGAGCAAGGTGCTGGAGCTCGAAACCACTAGTAGCCTAATCTACTCAAATTTAGCAGAAAACCCTAACATTTTTAACATGTCTTCCTTCTTTACCAGTGTTCCTTTTTCTTCCTCTTCTTTGCCTCCGGCAATCTCATATCACAATATCGACAACCTCTGTTGGCGTTCAGATCCCTCGTCAGCGTCGTTGATCCTCTCAGAGTCCGTGGCAGATTGGGATGTAGCTACGTCTTTGTAAAACTAAAGCGGCGCGACCTCTAGAATCCCTCATCCACTGGACAGAGTATCTAGGCTTGAACGTCACATCAACAAATCTGCAGAGCTATAGATGGAGAGGAAGAAACCACACAATAAAATAACTAATTTGATAGGATCGGTTGTTCATTAAATTGCATTGATTCTATTGCTCGAAGTTATATGATAAAATTCACTTCAAACCGCCAAGAAAAGACATGCTAATCTCAAACATGAATAACTAACCATCTTTAAATTAAAATTGTAACCTTACAAACACTTCCTTCTTAGATTAAATGGTATATAAATTACCTGAAACTAAAAACTTTTGAATGTAACTTGGAGTAATTACCCCCATCATCTCTCTTCCTCTGCTGCAAGATCCTCGAGTTGGGTCAAATGACAGAGTCACACCCAAATCTCCATGGACTCAGACGGATCATCAATGACGAGGGAACTGAAATCCAACAGTGATTGCTGAATATCGTGATATGAGTGAACGCGAGACAAAGAAGAGGAGAACAACAATGTACAGAGAATATGTCATCGTTGATACATATATAGAGAGAGAAAAGAAAAACCTCGTCATTTTACCGATGACAAACACCGCCTCACTAACAGACTATGCTTAACTTTTCGAAGAATGCGGCGGCCACAGCGATATCCAATTAATATCAAAAAATAATGTTGTCATAAGGCGGCCACAGCGATATTTTTTCATATTGGAGAAAGACGGTTGCAGCGGTATAAAATATTGCCCGTAGATAGAAAGATATTTTTGAAACAAATGCTGAAGATAAAGATTGATATGACATGACAGGAGATAAAGATAGGAGTGAGAAAATAATATCAGAAAGATGGAGGGGACTGAGTCCGGTTCTCGGCATTTTGGAGGGAAGATAGGGTGGGAAGGAGGCAATAATATCAGGAAACGGAATCCGCCCGAGTCGGGTCCCTGATATCTAGGGGAGAGAGAGATAGTTGGTACAGCAAGCAACAAGGTTGGGGTAACTTGTCGAAAAGGCTGTTGAAGCTGGACACGTAATTTGCCATGAGACTACGCGTCGAGTCCGAACGTCAACACTTGAGTGTGTGGCTGAGGCTCCGATAACCGTAAAGTACAATGACTTTGTGGGCTTTCGATAATTTAAGAAGTTAGGTATGGCAGTCAGTTTCTTTCAGTGAAATAATTTTTTTAATTTAAGTTATTATGTACAACCGTGAAGTACAATGACTTTGTGGGCTTTCGATAATTTAAGAAGTTGGGTATGGCAGTCAGTTTCTTTCAGTTAAATAAAATTTTTAATTTAAGTTATTATGTATAACCGTAAAGTACAATGACTTTGTGGGCTTTCGATAATTTAAGAAGTTAGGTATGGCAGTCAGTGTCTTTCAGTGAAATAAAATTTTTAATTTAAGTTATTATGTTTTATGATGAATCATATTAGCTGGTAATGTTAAATATCATGTGTCGAAATATAAGTATTTAATGAGGGATTTATAACGTTTGAGATAAATCAATTTTTTATAAATTTCTAGGAGCAAATATTTAAAATAAAAAATTTAAATTTGATATCTATATATAGTTATAATGTTTAATTTCTTATTCTTTAAATTATATATATATATATATATATATATATAATTTTTCTTTGCTTAAATTGTATTTTGAGTGTGTAAATGGATATAATGTTTTTAAAGTCCCTGATGAATTTGGATTGATTAGTCTACACAACTTAAATTTACAATTTCAAAACATTTTTGCTAAATTTTAGATAAAATTGACAGAAAAATATACATGAAAAAGGGCAAAAAATATAAAATAGTGAGACTATTTGAAATGTTTAAAAATATTTACGCAAAGATCGCTCTCCGGCCCAAGAAAAGATGTTGTAATGTTATGTCTAGGCCAAATAAAGTTTGTTGATGATATCCTTTTATTTTGTCAGGCATCGGGAGGCAAAAGCAATTTTAAATGTTGTGAAAATTTTTATGGAAGCTTCAGGTGCTCTGGTCAACACTGATAAATCAAATGTTTATTTCTTCAATATTAATGATGCTACGCAAATATTTCTAGCTAGAATGCTGGGGTTTAATATTGGTACATTTCCTATGAAAGACTTGGGTGTTCCTTTAAATACATCTTCCTTAAGAATTGCACATTGGAAAGATCTTATTACTAGATTGCAAAAAAAAATACAAACCTGGGCATTCAAAGTTTTCAATGCTCCAGGAAGATTAATTTTGCTTAAATCTGTTCTTCAATCACTACCTGTATATCAATTATCTGGGAGGGTGGCTCCTAAAAATATTTGCAATCAAATGGTGAATATTTTCAAGAAATTTATTTGGCAAGGAGCACAAGATTCTAGGAAATGGGCACTTTTGTCGTGGGATAAACTAATAAAATTCAAATCAGCAGGAGGATTGGACCTTCGTGATCCCTATGTTTTAAATCAAGTTATGGGGGAAAAATTATGGTGGCGATGGCTCCAAGGAGGACAAGATCTCTGGAAATTCATTTCGGAGAGGAAATATGACATGCCTCAAACAATAACCGGAAAGTTAAAAGTTGATATTGTCCCTAAAGGGTCTAATATATGGAATCTAGCAGCAGTTAACAGAAATTTAATCCGTCAATATAGTTTTTGGGAAGTGAGGGAAGGAAGAATGGCTCTTTTTTGGGAAGATTCGTTGCAACAGAGAGAAAAAAATTTCAGTCGGCTTGACTTAGGGAACTCTTCCTGTTAAAAAACACCCCTAATAGGAGAACAATAAATAATTATTGGTGTCAGCAACATATCAGTCAATGGAGAAGGTGGAAGCAGAAAATTCATTGGCTAGGAGCACTAGAAATGCTGCAATGGAATAATATTGAAAAAGAATTGAAAACAAGGAAACTAGTTGTAGCAATCAGAAGTGATATTCTTAGATGGGGCTATCAAAGTAAAGGAATGTCTACTATATAGGAGGGATATAATGTTCGTGCTCAAAATATACCTAACATTGCAAGATCAATATGGAGAAAAACCTTATCAATCAATCATTGACCAAAAGTGGAATATTTGCTCTAGCTTCTAAGTCATAGAAAAATTCTAACCTGGGATCAATTACAAAAGTGAGGAATGCATGGGCCTTCCATTTGTTATATGTGTAGAAAAACAGATGAATCAATAAAACACCTTCTAAATACTTGTGAAATATCAAAGATTATGTGAAATAACAATGGAAGGTTATTTATGCAAATAGATAGAGATATTACAAAAATAAATGATACGGTCATTAAATGGCGAAAAGGAGGTTTTAAAAGTGAAGTCTTGAGTAGAGCATGACGCTTGTCCCTAGGGTTTATATTATAGGGTATTTAGAAAGAAAGGAATCTTTGTATCTTCATAGGATAATCCAATGATAATACTCAAAGCTGGCAGAAGATTATTGAGAATATTCGAGAAACCATTTTGGTTGAGAAATGGACAGATGATGAGTGGAAGACCAAAGGTATTGAAACTAATATCCTTGCGAGATTAAACTTGAAACCTCAAATGCTGTCAAGCACTCTCTGGAAATATAAACCCCCCCAGCAGAATATTGATGTTAAATGGAAGGTACCTCAGAATGGATTCATTAAACTTAATTATGATGGGGCATCAAAAGGAAATCCAGGTCAAGCAGGTGCTGGAGGAATTTTTAGAAATTCTCATGCTGGAGCTTGTAGGGTTTATGCCATGGACATTGGTTATGCAACCAATAATGAAGCAGAACATACAACAGTAAAACAAGAGCTAATTATAGAAAAAAGAGAAAGTTACCATCGACTTATTGTAGAAGGTGATTCAACAATGGTCATGGGTGTGTTAACAAAATTGTAGCAAGGGACGTCATGGGAGAAGATAAGTAAAAGTTGGAGGACTGCTAGTCTTATTCAAGAAGTAGGATCTCTTATTCAAGAAACTCAATATCTGATACCTTCACATGTTCGAAGAATAGGTGATGAGTTAGCAGATTACTTACCGAATTGGGGATGTCGTAATGTCGGAAGTTAGTTGGACGTGACTCCAAGCGCCAGAATTTGGGATATTGAATTACATCGTCTCCAGATTATTATAGGTCGAGATCTAGCTGGTAGTGAATACCCCCGATCGGGGTGTCTACTGTCAGGTGCCACAGGGCAGGTGTAAGATAATCGTGATGAATGGACAGAGGTCTAAGCATGACAACTTAAACCGGCATTCACAACATCGCATGAGGAGGTACGCGGATTTCATTTTGATGATGGCACATTTAGTAAGACAACTTGTGATGTTAGAAGGGTGTTGGAAAGTGCAGAACAAAGTAAGCTTAAAGAGGCGTATTGGGATCTGCAAAAACCATTTTACTTTGGTAGCGGCAGCAATTTGAGGTGACTGGCTGGAATTGGTGCAGCGATTGTTCAGAGGCTTCAAGCTTGGGTCCAGGGGTATGTCCTTGTTCACTCCAACCTTATGCTTTTAGCCTTAAATCATTGTACGAGCTAAGATAGTAGAGGCCTTGAAGTTTTGGGAATGGTTTTAGTTATCAGCTGTTATGAGGTCAGGAATTGTAACTTCTTAATATCGTAGGAAGCTATTTAGCCTTGTTTTCACAATCCCTATAAGGTTGTGATGTTCTCTTTCATAATCTCTATTTCCCTCATGCATGCATGCGAGTTTAGTTTAGTTGGGAAATTGAATTTGTTTGAAAATTGTTACAATTTAATCTTGCATGGTCTCGATTTTACTTCTACTGGATCTTTCCACTGTTTCATATATTTGAATGAATTAGGGGATAATTGGGGTAGCCTTTGTCGTTTTTCTATATTCCTTGTCGGGTTTTGGTAGGGGAAAATACTTAAATCCATCTGTATGCTATTTTGTATAAGCTTGGGGGATCTTCAAAGCAGTATCTGTGGTTATTATGTCTTCCTTGTTTGGTCTTGGAAGGGACTTATATTGAAAACCCATGGTAGTCAAAGTGAAGATGAATTTCATGCACTCTGTTGAGGATTTATAATTTATATTTCTCATACTGGGAGTTATACCTGTTTAGTTAGGCTTTTACTTGGTAAGATAGAGAGTTTGTTCTAGGTTCGTCTCTATTTCCATCAAACTACTTGTATAAATCACTTCCTCAATTATCTCAGTCAACGACATTGTATTTATCAATTTGTGAATCATGTGTCAGAGGAGAATCTTTTCCTGAAGAACAAAATTTTAATTGTTATACCGCTGTCCTTCCGTTATACAGGATCATAGATAGTATATATAAGTTTAATTCAATAGAATAATAAAAAAAAAACTATGGTTAAGAGGAAAACAAAGAAGTGTATGGCTAAAAATCAAGATAAAGGAAAGCAAAAGATTGTAAAATCTACAGCTGAGACTAGCAAGAGAGGTAGGAAGACGAAGCAAGAGATGCTAGAGAACATCTCGAAAGCTTACTCTCTCAGAAATCCTCAACAAATTAGAAATGTAATTCAGGGATGGGAAAAAGAAATTCATAGTAATGAGGAAGATATTAAGGTAGAGGAGGAAATAATGGATTTTATTACTGATCTAGGGAATACTAGGGGCTGCCTCTCGCTGTTTAACCAAACTGTTCATACATACTAGATAATGAAATGTGCCCTGGTGAAAGCAATGCAAAGTCTTCATCGAGGTGAAGAGAATGGAACACCATCAATAATGGAACTTATTCAGGATATCAACATTCAACTCCAGCACATCAAGGTGTCACAATATCAAGCGATGGTTTGAATTGGTTGCATTGAAAGGAAGATGCAACAAGTGGACATGCCTGGCTCCACTGCAAAGGATCCGGCACCAATAGACGCCTCTGATGCATAGTAGCCCATATTAAGTTTTATGAATTTTGCATCTACTGTTTATGTTTGTAGCTGTTACTTAGTTAATGTTTTAAACAGTAAAATGGTCATTGCGGTGAGTAGAAGAAGAAAACAATATCAATTTTGGATGGCTTTGAATGCGTTAAGGTGGAAAACAGACCTGGTTTCGTTTGGGTAGGTTGAGGCCACTAACTTTGTATATGATGCAACCTGCTTTTTTATGATTAATAGAAAATAGTAAGGATCTACCAAATTTAAAATAAATAAATAAATAAATATATATTTATATTTATATATATAAGATTTATCTTAATTCCCAATCTGAAGTGCCATGAGAGAATAAATATCTCAACATGCAAACCTCTTTTTTGAGTGTAAAACTTGAGGAAAGGCTTCCAGCTTGAGAAATATGATCCTTCTTGGAGCTTTATAGATCGAGAGTTAAGATGGATTAGGGTGGTTTAACCATGATCATTTTTTTTATTTAATTTTTCTTCAAATATATATGACATTGAAATATTTTACATATTATGAGCATTGAACAATTTTATTTATGACCAACATTGAATATTTTTATTATTAACATTTTTTAAATATAATATATCTTTTTTATATTAAGAATTAAATGAGTCACACATCTCCCTTTTAATATGAAGTAATTGAATTCCCTATTGGGGGTGAATGAATTGGAAGGTACACTAACTCAGGCCAATAGTCTCCCTTACACATCACAATTATAAATTTTATGGGTCTTAAGTACATTGGGCTTTATGGTTTGTAGTTGAACTTCGTGAATGTACATGGACTATTATTCCCCTGGCGCGAGTAGTGGTGAGTTAAAGAATTAAATTGAAGATGAAATTGTGGTGTTTGGAAGGTATTATGTATTTGTTTAATTCAGGAGGCCTCTCTGGAGGGTCAAGTTGGAGTTTTGAATGGTGGAGGAAAAGACTACGTCCATAGTTTGGATTTACAGTGTTTCTGCATGAAATTGAGGACCAAACAATTATCTCGGACCCTGGGTTGATTAGTGAATGAAGGTTGGTTCTTTATGGTCGTCTGGCGCTTGGATTTGGCTTGGGAGGCACAAGGTTTCCTTCATGACCTAGGGCTAGTGTCGTTGGGTTCATATCTGATGGGTCCAAAGTCAATGTTCAGGTAAATATATCATTCATGCCTTCAATTGTGATTCCAATGTATGTTCGTGTCATATGGAATTTCAATAGATCTATGTATAAATGTTCTTGGCTCCTAGGCCTTCTAGTGGTTGCTCTGGCTGAGAAAACTATTTATGGTTATCTAGTGTGAATTGTGGAGGCAAGGGTACTGGGTTTTGACCTAGATATCTCAAGCCTCTAGTGTTTTTGGAATTCACTATTTATAATTTCATAAAGTTCTGTTTGAATGGGATTTGATCATTGAGGAGGAATTTTGGGGCCAGTTTTTGGGTGAGAAAGGGGTTATCTTTCCAGTTTAAATTTTTTTGGTGTGGGGATTCATGGTTCTTTTTGGTCACTTGGGCCCATGTACCTTTGCGGTGGGGCATTTATCATAGGCCTTTTGTCATTTATGGGCTCTAGTTTTGTTGGCGGTGTTGGAAATACATCAACAAAGGGGATATCCTTGATACGATGTACCAATTAGACTTCACACCATTTAGAATAGGAGCCCAAACTGGAAATATGACCAGTTTTCATAAGTGTGATCTTAAATATGTGCCTTGGCTGCAATAAATACATGAGCAGATATACACATATCATTTGTGATGGAAAGTGTGTGAAATTTGTGAGATATCAATTGTAATGCATAAAGGGTCCTTTCACAAAAAAGGAAAATTAGTGAGCCTTTACAATAAAATTAATAGTACTATCCCAAAAGAGACACATGAGTGAATGAAAGAATAATTAGTTAGCCTGCAAAGTAGTTCACAAGATAAAAACGATCATGATATTATATAAAACACCCATAAAAAATGATACATACTAAGGTTAATGCAATAGTTCATTGACAATAGTGTAAATGAAATAACATATACCATAAAAATATAAAGAATAGTCTTACAACATCCACAATATATGCATCAAAGTTTGTCAACTCCAACAGCTTTTGATCAATAAGTGAAATTTCCAAGTTTACAACTACAATGATATGACACTAGCCCCAATAGTGGAACATGAAGCCACCACTTGTTTCTCCAAAGAATGAGACTCACTCCTATGCTAGACTAGATAAGCCAATGCTACAAAGCTCAAGTGACAAGCACTTTGTTTGAGTTGTGAGGGCTTATTTATAACAAATGGAATTACCTTTCATCTCCCTCTGTTACCTTTGAGTTTTTGTTATGACCTTCGGACTTATTTTGCCCTTATTCTAACTAATGACTCTTCATATTCCACACTTGACTCTTTGACTTCCACTTACATTTACATTTATTATTTTCTAAATACAATAAGACAAAAATCCCCACATAAGACAAAATGAGCTAGAGCCTAAAAAGACAAAAATTATACATCATGCTTGAATTTTAGGAAACTCTAGCTCAACAAATTCCACTTGTCACTTTGTTGTAACATATTGGTATCAAGATTTATATTTTGCTGCTATGTCCCCAAAAATTGATGGAAGATCTGGCTTATATCAGACTCTTGCCTCCATAACATCTGGGTAGATAGTTTTGGAACAAAATTGAGCTTCATTCCATAATAAGAACAAATTCATGTTTACTTTAGCATGTATAGCTACATACAACTAAATATTCTACCTTGTAATTTTCAAGTCATTCTTGGTAATGACTTGCTTCAATTTGTTTAAGTATTCTTGGATTTATTTCTTAATAAATTTATGCCCATTTCCTTTGCAAATTCTCCAATAGAAGGAACCTTGTGTGCTCTTACCAAGGTGTCCAAACTATGAGAAAACCTTGCATAGGAAGTTATAATGTTGGCCACATATGTACCAAGATTCTTGCTACTTTGTAAAAGCATTCTAACCTCAAAATTTTCCAATTCTGCCTCATATCTTCCTTTTTTCACCCATTCTGATGGTGCATTCTTGTACTTGGTGTCCCATTCTTGGATCGCGTTAATAGTTGCATGAATCACCTTAAAAAAATTTGTATTTTCCCATGATCACTTTTGCATGTCATCCAAAGGGACCACTGCCTTATGAGAAGTGGTCATCTCTTGATATAGTTCTCTCATGGTGTCTCCCAATTATTAGATTTCATCATATATCAATGCTTGTAGCTTCTATAAGTGAGAATCAATGGAATACAGTCTTTGGTTCACAACTTGGAGATGATCAATATGTTGTCTTGTAGTAGTTAGATCTTTTGCAAGTTCCTTATTCTCCTCCATCCACAGATATGTATTCAATTTTGTAGCTCCAATTTTTTTGCTGCAAATGTCTTTAGATTTCTCATGATGCGAGTCACAATCACCTCTCTATATGACTGGAAGCACGATGAACCAGTTCATTAGGAGAATACTTCCATGTTTCCTGTACGATCATTCTCTTCAGTTGATCAATGGTCAGGTTGGAAATATCCATGGCCATATCTTCATTGGAGGAGGTAATACCATTTCATTAAACGGAATGTGGCCACTTGTAAGAGGAGGTGAAGTCTAACTACTGACTTGTTCTGAAATGGGAACAATTCCGACCTCTTGATTTTCCTCCTCCCGCTCTATTAGTCATCAATAATTTTTGATATCTGTAGATGACTATAGATGGTTTCTATATTTATATAAAAAAAATTCCCTGAATATTGTGAGTTTTAGAGATATCACTACCTTCATTATCCTTATAGAATTTTTTTCACTATTCCACTAGCTTGCCATTCCATGGTCACCTTGCTGCTCCTAAAAGACCTCCTAGGCGATTTTACCTACCTTTGTTAGCCTCCTTTCATGCTTATAAATTCATTGCCTCATTTTCCCCTATCCTTAATATACCTTCCTAAACACTTCACATCACTCCTATCCCTCAAAATCATCATTTTTTTACAAAACCTAGCCTATTGCTACAATTTGACACTTTTCGAGACTGGATTTGTGTTTTTCTCTTTTGGACCCCTTCCCCTCACTCAATCCTTGAAATTTAACTTTCCCCTACTCTCTAATACCTATCCCTATCCCCAAAAATTTCCCCAATAATTTAGACAACCCTTAACCCCTTCATTCCCCTCCCTCTACAAGGTAGTCCTAAATCCCCTGTTTTGCCTACACCAAACCCTAATTTCCTCTTCCAATTAAGCTAGGGTTTGCTATGGAAAAGAGGAATAAGAGTAGAGGATCCATATTATAGTTCATATCAGAAATAATAAAGCCATACCAACTCATAAAGATCATTCCTCCATCATTTTTCAAGAATTCATTCCAAGAGTCAATTCATTTGTCACTCATAGGGCCAGTTTTACTTCAAACTATGTTTCTAACCAAATAGAGATGAATTTGACAAAAGTGGGAGATTGTTTTGTCCATCATAGGTCCAAGAAGAAAAAAATCCTTCATATTTTACATAGGTGTCATGGTTTTAGAGCAATGTCAAAAATATATGTGTCACAGGAAAATTTCTACACTTCTCGAGTGACCTTGGGAAAATCAAGCTTTCTCATAGCTGGAGTTTCCCAATGAATTTCTTAATGAGTCAAATCACAACACGACTAGATGATATTTCCAATGAGCTATCATGAGCTAAATTTAGAGTTGAGAAAGGCATCCAAAAGTTGTTTGTACCATCACTCTCCATTTCTACACCATCATTCAGCACTTTTTGAACAGTCTTGGGAGAATCAAATTTTGACAGGTCAAATCAATTCCAATAAAAAAAATGGTACATTTGGAAATTAGACAGGATAATATTTCCAACGAGATATCATGGGCCAAATTTGGACACCGGGAAGGCCTCCAAATGCCCTATGAAAAAGGCATTGCACCTTTGCTCGAACCGTGGGCAGGCATTGCACTTTTGCCTGACCTGTGGGCAGGCGCTGCGCCTTTGCTCGAACTGACTCACCCGTGGGTAGGTGTTGTGCCTTTGCATGACCTGTGGGGAGGTGCTACACCTTTTCCTGACCCGTGGGTAGGCTCTGGGCCTTTGCCCGACCCGACTCACCCGTGGGCAGGCGCTGCGCCTTTGCTTGACCCATGGGTAGGCGCTGCGCCTTTGCTGACCCATGGGTAGGTGCTGCACGTTCACCCAGGAAGCCCAATAGGCCAGTTCAGAGGCATGTGGGCATTTCGTGTTTTCCCAATAAGCTCGACAGGCCCGTGCAAAGGTGTGCAGATGCTACGCTTTCGGCAGGGAAGCCCTACAGGCATGCAAGCACTGCGCCTTCACAGCCTGACAGGCCCGACACGCGTGCAGGCGTTGCGTTTTCAGCCACGAATGCCTCTTGCACCTGAAAAAACTCAAATGACCTCAGAAACACCTTCAAGCTTCCTCCAAAGGTCCTTCAAGCATTTTTAAGGTGCAAGGTGAGGTAAAGAAAAGATGTTCAAAGGTCAATAGAGGGAGATAGTGGCAGTAATATTGAGTCTCAAATGCCAAAAAGCATCAGCACAAAGGTGTAGAAATAACCCTCTTTCATCTCCTTTTACACAAAACCCTCACTACCACCTCATGGCACTAATGCATCAGACAATAAGGAAGGTGACAATGAATAATCAAGTGTTAATAAGGGTGAAGGAAATGAGAATTCAAACAATGATAAATAAAGAAATGAAGAGGAAGGCAGTAAGGAGGCATATGCCAAGGAGGAGGAAAAAAGGGAAGAAATAAAACAAAGAAGGATATCAGCAGTAGGGCTAATGACAATGATAATCTTGGTAAAGTGAAAAAGGGCCATGAAGAAAGCAGTAAGGCTGCTAACAAATAGGCCTATGAAAAATATGATAAAACCAAGGAGGCCAAAGAACAAATAAAACCTTAAACAAAATGGCCTATCCATCCCCTACTAGCATCCTAAACACAGTGAGCAGCACAAATCCAAATTTTGGCATGTTTTTGACATTTTTGGTTTTTCGATTGATATTGAGGGCCGAAAGCACAACACCCTTGGCGCTACGCTTTTGGTACAGACATCAATTGGAGGTAAAGTTTACATTTTTGGATTCATCAGCCCAAGGACATCATTCAGACCAAATTTCATATCATTTGGAGTAGTTTTGGTCCTCCAAAAGGCCCAAAAACATGCCAATTTTCACCTTTCTGCCATGTTTCGAGGGCTGGCGCTGCGCCTAGAGCAACCTTGGGTGATTTAATTTTTGAATAGGTTAGTGAAGCCAAATTAGAAAAACAAAGGCGGTTATGGAAAGTAGACTCAACAGGATTTCCAACGAGTCATCACGGAGCCAATTCCTACATCGGGAAGTCCATCAAAAATTGGCTGCAAGTGGACCCAGTTTTCCTATGCAGGCACTGCGCGTTCAGACCTCTAAGGATGCCCCCTTGCAAAAAAGTCAAAAAAACACGTTGAAGGATATTTTCGAGATTTTTTTGGCAAATCATTTTAGAGTTAGTTGAGGAGTTATGTTTAGGTTATCTTTCATTTATTACATTAGATATTTTTTGCCTTGGGCCTTGCATGGTCTTAATGGACAAATTTGGCATTTACAATGCATTTATGGTTTCTAGAATCCTCTTAGGCTTTCCACCTCCTCATTTTTAGGTTAAATAGAGCCTTGAGGCCTCATCGTAATTTTTGGTTGGTTGTTGCGCATAATATGATATAGACTGAGTTTATTTGTGAAATTGGCTTTGGTGTCTTCTGATGGCTTTGGACTGAGCAATTATGGATTGATCTCATTCTTAGGATTCATAACACTTTGTTGAATGGTGATGTATTCCACCTTTGTATATGTATTCTTCAGTTCTCATTATGTTTCTCTGATCATGGGATAGAAATCTTAGAGTAGGATATGTCTTTTTGACAGCCCGCGTTGTCTGCATCCTTTGATCTTTATGTTTTCTTCCTTGAAATTTTAACTAAGGAATTCTTAAGTGCTCTTTAGTTTTACTAAGATGTTATGTTGAAAAACCTAATTGTTTGCAAGTAAGTTTCAGAGAATCCTTAACTGCTCTCTAAGTTTACTTTTTTGTTGCTCTAAGGTCTGCTTGGTATTGTTTGGTTGAAGAATCCTTCATTTCTCTCCAAGTTTTTACTATGCTAATCATGTTTAAATATTTTCCTTGTTATTAGTTTGTTAAAGGATCCTTGATTGCCCCTTAACCTACTCTATTCTCTCCTCCATGTTCATTTCACTCACTCAAAACCTACTTAGATCCATTTGGCCTTGTTTACTTCCCCTATGAAACACCCTTGAACTATTTTTACACTCTTCAAAATCTTTGTAGAATTCGTACCCCATTGGATTGATCCTCTCTTGCTCTAATTATTCTTCTTGAAAAATTATCCAACCAAACAAACAAGCAAACCATAATCCCTATAAGTAGCCTAAAATCAAAACCTAAAAGCTATCAAGTTAAAAACTTTTACAAGAAAACATTAGAGAGAGCCCTCTCTGAGTCCAGATAGACTAGCTCCTATGACTCCAAAGATTGGTTTGAAGTTACCCCTGTTCATTTGTTCTTACCAATCTAACAATTTACGGGGACCTAACATGCTCAATATCCATTTCTTGGGCCTGCATCTACTCCTCAATTTCTCCTACAAATTCTTCAGCCTTCTTTTTCCTTGTTTCCTCATTTTCCAACTATTTATGTTGTTCCTATTCAAGATTTTTCTGTGTTTATTATTATTTACCTTATTTCTCCTTTATTCATTTTCCTATATATATTCTTTTTCTTTCATTTCTTGCTCTTCCTTCTACATCTTTTAATCCTCTTGATTTTGTTCTTCCTCCTACCTTTTCTCTTCTCCCTGCTACATTCTTTTCAGTTCTTCTGATTGTTTTATCCTCTTCTCCACTACAATGACCACTCTGAGGATAATATGATCTGGTTTGAATTTGTATCTTTGCTTCATTTTTTTATTATGCATAACCTTCCACTTATATTTGAAACTAACTGGGGTGGGAACTTCCTTTTACTTTCCTTCCTCGGTAACACTTTGCTCATGTATTGCACTGGAAGGGATTGCCTCTCTTCCTCGTGCATGCGGTCAGGAAGCATTATAAAAATTATTTTTCTCCTCTTCCTCTGATCTAGAATAAGACTGATAGGCTCAGGACAAATGCAATTTTTCACAATTTCATTTGCACACTCCTCTAGGATGGCACATGTGGAAGCTCATCTTACCAATCTTAAGGCTTTGGGTTGTTCTACTTCTACTTTTGCGACCTTTAAGCTCTTGAGAACATAGGATCCCACCTATAGAGGAAACAAAGGCCAAGGTGCCTTGTTTTTCTTTTGTAACAAATGAGAAATACCCATGCTATGGTGATAAGAAACCTCCTACATGAACACCTTATTTATCACATATCTCAACAAAGGATATGGAGGTCTCTATGAACCGAATATTTTGAGGTATGTGCCATTAGGTGAGGAAAACCAATATGCTACTTCTTCCACTCTCTTCATTGCCTCATAGTATATGCAAGGAGTTTCATCCTCAGAGATCATCCAATACAAAACCTTAAAGAAATGCTCAACAAGTTTGTTATACATTCCCCTTGTAACTATAATCTAACATATGTTTGCAATATAATGGACAAAGAGGTCTATTGGGGTTCAATACCATTTAAGACCAATGAATTCATGGCAAGCACATATTCCATCATGTAAATAGGAGAACATGTAAAAATGTGGTTTATTTAATTTATGTGGGGTTTTCTCCTCATTTAAATTGATTTTCAGTTGTTTAGAAACTAGATGTGACCAATTGAATATCTTCCCTTCTGTGAAAATTAGGTAAAACATGTAGAGCCATCCTTCAGGGAAGGATGCATTATTCCTGTGTCCATAAATGTGACAACACATAGACATCAAGTACTGAAACATCGTTGTGAGAGACTTTGTTTTGTAAGTACTACTTTGCTTCTTGCGAAATTTGGCTAGTTATTTCTAGCATGAATTGATCACCTCTTTAGTATTCAGATAACTCCAAGCTACATAGAATTGAAAATCTAAGTGATGCTCGGGTTTGGGAAAGTGGTAAATGAAGTTAATGTCATGTGGTTGATAAGATGCAATTTGTTTCCCATTAATGTTGTTCAATGGCATGCTCTTGGTGTTTAGACCCTACAATATCCACTTGATAACATCTTCACATTAGAGAATTGCATATCTGCAAGCCACCTTATGGAACCCCAATCACATTATGTTCACATTATTTTATGGTGATCCAAGTGATAGAATAATCCTTCTCAATATAGAAATGTGTGTCTAATATGATATGGACTCCTGCCATGTTGTTGTTAATGTCCTATTTGGTACTGCTCTATGTGACCTCCTTTGATCATGCTTTCTTTGGAGGCATGATGATACTTGATAATGAAAGAGTGATGCATTAGGATTTGCTATAATTGTTACAAGTGATGCAATCATGGCGATATTAAGTGAGTTCAAAAGAGATTAGTTGAAAAATAAACTTTCAAGAAGAAAAAAATCAATGAGAGAAAGGATTACATAATTTTGGGCATCAACGATGGAGTCTCACCACTGGAAATGTAAACTGCGTAGTTGTGGAAGAATATAGAGTAGTTTTAGGTTGTAAGGGAGTTGAGTATACACTAGATTTGTGTAATGTGCAATTTCATCTAGGGAAGGAGGACTCGATTGTGTAGTGCACAGTTTCAGTTTGAAGACAAGGGTCACTAAATATTGTGATTTCGTTGTGCGTAGTTTAGGACGGCCAATGACTATTAAATTCACAGTTGTAGCTGGAAAAGGAGGGACTTTGCTGGGAAATATTTTGTAATGCATAATTGGAGAGACGAGTGAGGCTTAAGGATTGCATAGTTTCTTTCGGCTGATGGGTACGTCTCAGATTTATGAATAAAATGAAGAAGGGTGTGGATCGGTCCGAGAATAAATGATTTCAACCACTTACATCAAGAAAACAAGGTAGTGAAAGAAAAGGAACATGCATGCATAAATACACCCAACAACAATAATTGCTGGTAGGCGAAAAGACAAAAAACATGATGCGACACATGTAAATAAAATCAAAAGACTAAAAAAACACTTGTAGAAGTTAATAATAGAAAAATTCCACTTCTTACAAGAAGAATCCAAAAAAATGACATAAACACAAAAGTGACAAAATCGATGGAAAAAAGAAGTAAAAAGTGAAACTTGGGAAACTTACTCGGAAAAGCAACACAAAGGGTATCCAAAGCTCCTTGAACTTGTAAGGATGTATAGATCTCCAATTGTGAGTGTCAGGATTATCCCTATGAGCCTTTTTATATAGATTAATGCTCATGATATTATGTTTAGGTTTTTTTCCATGCGTGCCTAAAATTAAGGAGAGATTGACACTTGTATTTAGGCTAAACTTAGAAACTTGTGCCACACTACTAGATGAACATGCGCAACTCCTATTTTCTAGGAGTGTGAAATTTAGTAATCCCGGGGACACATAGTTCACTGCATGAATATACTACATAGATCCCGGTTATAAGGGACTATAGAGTTCCATTGGATAATGAGTTGTACAATTTCATCTCACAATGATGAGCACAGTTTCAGTTCACTACAACTGCATGGCTCCATGATTGCACAGTTTAGTTTTAGAATAATTTGTGTTGTTCCCTATGATAGAGGATTATGCAGTTTCTCAATACAAGGCATGCAACCGATGCTAGATTAGGACAACACTTAGCTTGTGTTTGAGAAGTGTTTTCTTTTCCTCATAAGTTGTACAATTGTAATCAACAAGAACTAATTTTCATCATCAAAACATAGTTAAGACATCACAATCCTAATCATAAAAGAATAAGTAATTATGAAACGTAATAAACAATAAGAACACTTGATGCCGGTTTAAACAACGATTGTTATGATAAAATGTAAGCTCCAAAATCGAAGCATATCCAAAATTTTGGAGGGGGATTGTAGCAACTACAATTCATGTCGACACATTAGTAGAACTCCAACTTCTCTGTATGGGTTTAAACTTACACATTGAGTCTATATATATAGGAAGTAAATTTTTATCTCGTCGATCACCAAATCTTCCTTACTTCTCCTGGTTAAATTTATAGTTTCCATTATTCCTTTCATCGACCAAAACAATTTCAAGAGAAGGTCATATATGAGTTGTTTCAATCAAGGGTTAGGAGTGTATAAAAAAAAGAGTAAAATAAGTTAGAGTTATAACATCATCTCTAGTGTTTCTCTATTTCTAGTAGGCCTGTTCAGTACCCCGATGGAGTCACTACAAGAACACAAACATTTTTTCATTGTAAACAAGCATGTTCAATACCCTGATGAAGTTTCTTGCTTCACCTCTCTGCATAAGAATATTTTTTCTTATTTCACCTATTATTTAGTTTATAACTTTATACTTCTTGGCAATTTTTCTAAAATTATGCAACTGCGGTAAAATTACACTATGTACAGATCTGATGGTCGAGATTATAATTGTTAGTATGAATCTTAAAAGCGTACGAAAAAGGCTCACTTTATCTGTGCATAAAAAACATCCCTAAAAACAAATATTGATGCCAATATATTTATATTTGAAATTAGTTGACCAAGATAAATGCTGCAAAATCTAGATATCTGCATTAAAAGACATTAAGTAGTAAATAAACGAATGAGTTTCTCCATGCATCCAATAGACAAGACAAGATTGTTTTAAAGAATTTTTGTATTTTTTGACACCTGGGAAGGGAACATATAAAGATGTTACAAGTTCCCTCCAATGGGATGGGTTCTTGTAAGTCCTCAGCACTTCAGATCTAAAATCCCTTTCTCTTGATGATGTAGAAAACCCAGATAAAAATGGAACTCAAAGGGAGATCACAAGAAAAATGGTAGAAAAATATGACAATGATGGTGGATCAAAGTCAGACCAAAAGTATAGATCCAAAGTGATCTTTAGGCAACAAAAGGTAGTGAGTGAATGGAAAAAACCTTCTATTTATAACAAAATATTGACTTAGTCTAGATATTGGTGCATAATTAAAATATTGTTAACCAAATCAAGATCCAACATTTATGGAATATTTTATTATACTTGTTGGAGGGAAAAAGAATTTGACTTTGGTCAAATCCCTTTATTTGTAAATAATAAATAAATAAATGATTTATTTATTATTTTAAGGATGTGGTTGAGTAATAATCAAATAAATAATGATTTATTTAATTATTTTTAAATTATTTAGTCAAATTTAACAAGGAATGTTATTTAGATAAGGTTTAAATAATTATTCCTAGAAAATAATAATTTATCTAATTAATTTTCCTGTTGTAGGTTAAATATGACTAGGAATATGAATTAAAATTTTGTTTAACTAATTATTCCTTGAGGAAAGTCAAACAAAAATGGATTTATTCAATATTTCCTCATGGGGTTTCCTGTTTAAACCATAAACAAAATAAATGTGGTTTACTAAGTTATTTTTCATAGTGAAAGCAATTTTACTTACGGTAAAATTGGTCTTACATAGTGTACTTTGGTCCATCTAATAGTAACATGTTAGATGACCAAAAAATGGCATAACAGATTGCCCCCAGCGTGCGAGCGTTAGGAGCTAATCGTATGACCGAAGTATGTTGTAAGAACTCAATCACTAGACACCGAAGGGGAAGTCAGAGAGAGAGAAATATAAGGTAGACCAAAGCGCTAGAGGAATAGACCCTCAGGAGGCAAGACTTATAGGTGTAATAAGCCTCTGTTATGAGTGAGTACCTATGCTATAGGCAGTAGGGGAGGCATACCTATTCCCTTCGAGACAAATTAAAAAGAATGATGCGTCCAGTAAACAAGGGACTAAACTATATAGTACATGCTGGTATAAGCATGAGCCAGATAAAAACATGATAATGAATCCCAACTACATAGTGTTCCTGGGATAACAACAAACGGCTGAGGTTGACATCATCAAATCTATGGAGCCGCATCAAAGGCTGTAATGAAGAGGTCATTTGAGCATGTGGGGGACTACCTGAAGGGCTAACTGCTCATGAGGTCTGAAACATCTTACACACACCTGGGAATCACCGGTACAATCTACTGCATCACTGAACCATCAAGTATACGGATCTTGATCATGTTGGAAGGAGTTGGAGATGAGAAACTATCAAGTCAAATGACAATAAGGAGTCCCTTTTCCTAATCTGAGGCATCGAACAAGAGTGGGAGCTGGAACCAAGGTACACCGCCCTCTAGACATGTCTTCTGGAATGAATGATCTAATGTCGACAGAGGGAGGTCCACCATAGGTGAGGAAATAACATATCCTCAACTAAGTCACGAGAAAAAAAAGTAGAGTGACCGATAGACTAACACCAGGGATGATGATGAAATGGGGGGTACTGAGTAGCGGATGGATGACTTCCCTTGTTAGAGCATAAAGGGCATGGATGACCTGGTAGTGACTAACACAATATGAAAGGGGATAAGGGATAGTAGGACTGAAGACCAAATTATGCGACACGAGAGAGGAACTAAGCAATGAAGGATGGAGGACTATAGAGGGATATAAAGGGACTCGAGATAGACTCCATGGATGCGATGATGACTGAACTCGGATGCTTTAAACAAGGGCGAATCGACAATGCTGCCACATAGAAAAGGTCCAATGGGGACCATAAAAACATGAGTACATGAAGGTTAATCATGATGAAAATTGACAAGAGTAAGGAAAAGTATGGAGGCAAAGTGGTGCGCCAAGTACAAGTGTTGCAAGTGAAGGAATTTTATTTTGAGGAGTGGTTAAGTGACCCTTCTTGGACAAAATGTGTCTTGGTGAAGTATCAAATCATGAAAAAATAATAGATACCCATTTGAGGTCTCGGTGAGAGCTTTCCAACGGTACAGACGATTTGTCAAAATGAGCTACGGTTTGGCCGCAACAAGAAAAAGAAAAATCCGGGGTTTCTCTTTTAACAAGGCATTTTCCATCCAAATTCACTCATTTTCAAGTGGAGCTGTGGTTAATGTAGAAAGAAGAGAAGGCCCTAAATCTTACGGTGATTGTAGCAGAGAAACCGACCATTGGAATCAAGATCCGTTAGTTGCAGGTAAGAGGCCTAACCCTACTCTTTCATTTCAGTGGATTGAAAGTCAAGTTTAGGTTCCCAGAGCACAAGAACAGACCCATGATCCTTGTCACAACTGGGTCACACTTTTTGGGGCAAAAACTATGAACTGGGTAGCAGGTTTGGGGCAGAAAACTGCGACCTGTCCCAAGATTGGGCCTGAAAAGTGCGACCTGAAAGAGAGGGGTTTTTATGTGCTATTTTTTGGCTGAGAACTGGGTTTTGATGTTTGGATACATTCTTTCCTATCTTTACACTAACAAATATGATGTTTTTGTGTAGATATGGCAGAATTACGGATCAAATGGATAGAGAGAGACCTGGACACATTACGGTCGGAGATTCGAGAGGATCAGGGTGTCCACAGTGCATTGGCCAGGTTTGGGGTTGTGAAGTTTGCAGAGAACCCCATGTTGAGATTTGGAGAGCCCTTGTTGGCCCAGATTGTAATTTATTGGGATCTGGACCATGAGTTCTTTATAGTGCAGGGGCACCAGATCGAGTTGACATTCTAGGATATATATTTTTTGACTGGTCTCCCACCACTTGGGATGGTAGGTAATACTCAGCCAGTGTTATCATGAGGGAAGAACATCATGCAGTTTGTAGAGCACCATTATTGACCACATATCGATGTTAAAGGGACACAGATACCCATCGGGGATCTAGAGAGGTTAGAGACCCGTTCTGTGGCCCTGGGCAACCAGGCACTCCACCACATCACTGGAGGGAAAATGATGCTTATGGAGAGTGTGTTGAGTGGGACCTACTATGGGTGGGCCTAGATGATGTTGTCATCGTTGAAATGAAAATTGTCACTATGCAAGAAGAAAGTGAACCATGACTGTGCATATGGTACAGTGTTGTGCTCACTCTTCTTTGAGAAGATCCCGACACTTTGACCTTGCATACAGCTCCAGGATGGGGGCCCGAGGGAGCCCAGGATGCACTGGTGGGGGCGACTACTATGCAGAGGAGGAGGTGGGGTGGTCGGACAAGTGTTCCGACCCGATTTATTTTCTCATTGGGATAAGATGCCATTGTACATAGAAAAATATCCCTATAGTGGGATGAGTTATCGTGGGGACCCAGACTTGCCACTACCGCCTGGTCAAGTATGGGGACCTGATGGTAAGTGATAAGTTGCTAATATTTTATGTGCATTGTAAAGTTTCAGAATATTGTAGATGGTATTGATTATTTCACTTTTGGTATGCAGATACAACACTGGTGAAACCAACTGGGTATATGGGACGGCCTGCAGTATCAGGATCTATAGGACATAGTGGATCGAGAGTGCCACAAAATTAGGATGCGACAGCCCTCATGGAGGACATCTGTCGTAGATGTGAGAGGCTTATGAACGGTGTCTCAGAGCGTGGCTGGAAATACTTAGATGGCCAGTACATAGATCCATGTATTGGTCTACCCTCAGAGTGGTGAGGGGTCATGCGGCGCATGGCAATGGACAGACAGGAGATGCTTGATCTATGAGCTACAAGAGCAGAGCCATTGGCTTGGGATCCTCCAGATAGTGATTAGTGTGTAGGGGCAGGTGGTGCCCCCAGTTTTTGAGTTTTTGTAACATGTTATGGGCATGTCATATGTATCAGAGTTGATAGCCCCTAAAACATGTTATACGACACATATTATGGATATGCATCGTTTTTATTATTTTATGTTATTGTATTGTGTTAAGTGCATGTGCTAATTGTCAATCTAGAATATTGTTTGCAATGCTATGGACATAGTGATCTTGTGCTCTAGGTACATGACTTAATGTAATGATCTCAAATTCACGCATCAAAGCTTCACTTGTAAATATATTCTAAAATGGATAGGATTATGCACATGATATACACCATTCAGTTGCATGACAAGAAGCAGGGAATATAAACAAACATGAAGGTGGAGGATGCGATGAGAAAGGGAATCAGCTAATAAACCTCATACTGCATCATATTCGGCCTAATTGTTGGTGGCAGTACCAAGGCATACACCGTTCGAGAGAACAAGCAAATGAAAGGGGGTGAAAGTGGCCCAACCTGCTGAGGCTAGATTCCAAGAGTAACGACGTGCACCATCGGCATAACTGATATAAGGTGTGGATGGGAGGTCCATTTGAAAGGTGCCAGAAGGCAAGAAATGAGAGGCTGATGAACAATGCTAGCATCCTGAGCACAAAGTAGAAATCGAACAAACACTACGAGAGGGAGTGATCTAGGTAGGATGTCTACCATCCGCACACCATCAGGAAGGCGATGTGTGGGAGCTATCTTGTGGGCAGCTTTTTCTCAGGCCACAAAAGTCACCATAGACACCAATGACGCCCTTCCGCTTATGGGTGAGCAAGATGAAGTCAAGGGTGGACAAGGCTTCCATGATGTCATCATCACAATAGAAGATGGGGTGACGGGAGGAAGGGAGACCACATGACGTGGTGAAGCTACCTGACTCATCATCATGAGAAGAAAGGTTCACATGGGCATCATCACGGGGGATGACGGAAGAAAAATCAGATAAAGGATCCCTTGATGTTGAGCCCAGGGTGATTGTTGAAGGGAGTTTGAGCAAAACAGAAGGGGAAGTCTCAAGGGAGTTTCCACCGAGGGTCTCATGGATGATGATAGGTAGAGGAGGGTGGCCATAGGCTCCATCATCTTGACATTGAGAGGGTGGACGTTAATGGGAGTGGGTAAATCCTCAAGCTGGCTCAAAGCATACTGCGCAAGGACGGAAGAGGTGGACTGCTTCTGTTCAATGTCGTACTCCCAAACTTCCTCCAAAGAGGTGTGGTAATACGTGACATGGGGACAATGGTGGAAAAAATGGCCATGGAGATTACACAAAGCACAAGGTTGGTTGGTGTGAATAGTATTAGGGTTCTTGGTAGTAGTCAAGGAAGAAAAAGAGGCTTCAGGGACTGCAGATTTAGGGAACACAACATTAACCATGGGCTTGATATGAGGAAACTCGGGACAAGTATGGGTGGCATGGCCAACGACATCACACAAAGCATAAGGCTTTATAAGCTAAGGAGGAGAAGGGTAATTCAAGGCAGCCTTGTATTTTGATGCCTTCTTGCGAGATTTTCCCTTTTTACATGAATCTGTCACAACATCAGAAGGTTCCTGTTGAGGTGGTTGAGGCACGGTAGTAGCAGGAGGAGTCATAGGGACCGGTTGAACCGGGGTGAAAGTAAGATAAGGTTTGGGTTGACTAGGTGGGGTAGTGGCTGGGGGATCGATGTACCAGATGAGAATCCCTAGGGTCAGGTTAGGAAGGGATAAAGTAGCCATGACAGGTATCGAGAACACTCCAGGAGGGGGAGCTAGGAACGGTATCTGACCGGACGGGTAATGGCCAGGCGGGATGGATCCGAGATGGTTAAGGCCTGGAGGAACCATTCCAGGAGGGTGGAGAGGCTCATGGATACCAGCTGTAGGTGAAGGGACAGGAGGAGGGGGTCCAGAAGGCTGAATAAAAGGGCTAGGAGCAGGTTGCGGAGGGCGGGACTACTAACTAGCTAAAGCAAGCCACTTGAGGAAAGCCCGAGACGATTGCATCATGAAAACATTCGATGAGCTGGGATCGAAGACAAGAGGAGGAAGACCAGGGAATGAACCAAGCAAAGAGGAGTCTTTATAGACTCCGGGTGAGAGATTGGTCAAGGCATCAACGATTTTATTATTGGCCACCAAAGATATGATGCACTCAGGGGAGGTTTGAGACTTCGGTTCGTAATATGTTAATTGGTCAATGGAGACTATCTTTCCATTATGGGGAAAGGAAATCTTGCAGTGAACCGCAGATGGTACAACAGACATCGCATAGGTGTAGCTACAACCCAATATAATTTTGTAATCTAAGGGGGCGTCAATGACTTCTACGTCAACACAAACAGTCTTGCCCACAATAATAATGGGACAATTGCGGAACAGGCCAATGGGCTGGGAAGCATGGACATCCCATGCTTAGAGGGTGATAGTGGAAGGGGCCAATTCAGGTGATCCAAGTTGCTTCTAAACCGATGTAGACATCATGCAGGTGGATTCCCCCTCATCAATGATACAATGGGAAACGTTGGCGTTCTAGATCTTGACTGGGATTTGGAAGGCGACAGAAGCAGGAAGAGGAGAATGCTCTGATTGGTCAACATTGAAGACAATAAATCGATCATATGAAGGATCTATAGTGCCCATGGTAGATAGTAGAGATTTTTTTTGTGAAGGGCACGCCTGGAGGAGTTCCAGCATTGAGATGGCAGCATGAGATTGCACCAAATCATCTACTATACTATACGAATGGGCAGCTTTTCCAGAAGCAGCGTTTCAGCTTAATGGTCCCTTAGGAATCTTGGTAGGAACCTCCACCTTAGGCTGAGGGATCTGCAAAGGATCATTAGTTGTCGAAAGAGGCTCTATAGAACCTAATGAAGGGGGCCCGGGGTCAAACGTAGAGGGAGGCTTGTTGTACTGACGGGACCGAGTCTGAAGGTTGAGGTCAACGGTAGTGAGTTGGTCATAGTTTATCATAAGAATCTGGTAATTGGAGGTACCAGACAGAGGAGGTTGAGTGGCTGCCTGGCCTTCAGGTGGTTGGGTAGCCATAAATAATTGTTGAGGGAAAGTATTAGTAAACACAGCCGACTGACTAGGTGCAACATGGGGAGGGACGGAAGGGGAGGCTTGTTGTCCTCGCAATGCTGCTTGAGTCTCCCACATCTGCCGCATCTATGGTGAAAGAGGACAATCGTGAGTGTAATGACCATAAACACCACAACAAGAATAAGGCTTACTCATGCAAATAGGCCTGTCCTGCTTGGGCTGAGTTCCTTGTTGCTGGTTAGCGGTGTTAGGTGTATTAATTTAGGAATTAGGTCTAGGATTACCAAGGGAAGATTGATTTTGAGTCCCTTTCCTTTTTTTTTGGAGGTAGGAGGATTATTTGTGCCCTGCTATGCATACACCTGCCCCTGAGGGGGTGGTGGCTGATGCTGGGGGGGTTTAGAAGGCAAGGGAGGCAGGGGTGATAATGCTTGAGGACCTAAGACACCAGGGTGCAGATGCAGATAATAAGGAGGTTGAGTAACATTATGGTAAATAGGTTGGGAAAAAGGAGGAGGCATGCCATATCCTGGATACATGCTACCAGGAGGGGAAAAGTGATGGAGGTGCTAGATCCTCCCTGAGGGAAACCATAGCCCATGGGAGGCTAAGCGTATGGATGAGAAAGAGCTCCAAAAATACCATCAGTGGCATGAGCGTATGGGAGGTCAGGTAAGACGATATAAACATAACCTGACTAAGCATAGATTAGTTCATATTTTAACGCAATATAGAGAGCGGATTATTTGGTTTTAGGGAAATGCGATGCGACATCTTTGCCTATAGCAGGAAAAAGGGATCTAAGGAATCATTCCATGTAGACACGGTCTTCAAAGGTAGGGTCTCGACATAGTCTCCTTCTTCTCTGCCATTCCTATACATGATCAGATAGGCGGGTTGCAGAAAATTGACGAAAAGCAATCAAAAGTTCGGTACTAGTGTCATAACAGAGGGGAAGCTGGAAATAAGACAAAAAATCCCAACTAAGGTGGTATGAGAGGATGAGCCCTGATCAAAATACCACTTAGAAGCTTCGCCAGTAAGCATACATTGGAACAACCAAAGATGGATAGAGTCATCGGTAATGGAGTTAGACGAACACCACATGTGGAAAGATCGAACATGATTTGTAGGATCTTTTCCAGCAAGACCTTCAAACTTGGGGATGTCGGAAGGGAGCTTGGTTGGCATAGTAGGCCAACCAGCATCATGGCGTATAAGGTCATTGATCAACTAGTTAAAATTGGGAACACTGAGACCTACCATATAGGGGAGCAAGGGAGTAGCCGTGGTAGTTCCTGTTGAAGTCCCACTAGTATTATTCCTAGCATTAGGGCTAGGGCTACCACCAGTGTTAGGTCCTGAACTAGACATAGTGAAGGTGACAAGGGGAGAACCGAGGGTGGAACCAGAAGGGAAACCCAATGAACCAGAAGAGGAGGCGAAGTGCGGACTCGGTGGCGGACTAACTCGAATCCTACGCATAGGAGTAAGTCATCCAACTGGAAACTGAGGATGAAGGACAAGAAGTCTCTGGGATAAATGCCTTGGTGGCACAACGATGAAGGCACAAACATGACACAAAGGGAAGAGAGACCAACAACAGCAAGGAGGAGCAAGTTCAACTGATTACAATGTTGAAACAAGGGCAGAGAGGTGCAGGATCAATTTATTACAATGTTAAATTCTTTGCTATAAAGTGTTAACCAAGCTCTTCTTCACTTAGGGTGTGTGTGTGCTTGGATGTATAACTATAAATAAACCTACCGATAACAATATATGAAACTGAAATAATATAAAATAAATAGCTAATTATGCACTAATCTAAACACAAGGAGGCGAGCCTCTCAAAAAGTAGTCTGTAGGTGGGAAAACATCTAGTAAAAAAAAACCAAAATAGCCAATAGATCTAAATTTGGGAGGGAAAATAATCTAAAGGTCAGATCTGCTAGAAATAGGTGCAGAAAAACAGTAGAAAATCAGAGGAAAAATTGTTGTAAATGAGGTGGCAAAAGGCTATAACCTGAAGGGAAGCAGAGGGGACCCTAGAGGAAAACCCAAAAAAAACATAAAGGAGGTGTTTTGGATGGATAAATAGCCAATATGAAGTGTATATGAAGGTAACATATTAGATCTAAAAAATGGTTGAACACACTAAAATTTCAGACGACTTGCAGCAGCTAAAACTCTTCCATGAAAGGTGGAGGGTATTGAAGCCCTAGGGGGGATAGGTTCCCACTTTGATGAGTAAAACAAAACAAGTACAGGTCCAAAATGGGTGGAGACGGAGGTGAGAAAACCCTGAACAAAGGCCCAGATATACCTAGAAAAATCTCTGAAAAATTCCCACAAAAAGTCTAGGTCGCAGTTTCTGACCTTTTTTCTGTAGAGGTCACAAATTTTGGCTTGCATTCTACGCCCTAGAGGTTCAGGTTGTAGGTTTTCACCCAAAAAGTGTGACCTGCACTTCCTACACTCTCGGGAGCAGGTTTCAGAAAATTTGGTTGTCTCAGCTGCGGCTGATGCCGGTCACTTGCGTAATAGGTCTGAAAACACACATAAGTTATAATTTTTTATTTTTTTAGGGTTTTATAGGTTAAAAAAACATCAAGAAATGAAAAACAAGAAGTTGAAGATAAATCCTAGGGTTTGAAGTAGCTAGATGTGCAAGGATATGAAAAAATACAGAGGTTGTAATCGTAAACCCTTGTGGAGTCACCAGTTGTTAGTATGAATCTTAATCGCAAGCGTATGGAAAAGGCTCACTTTAGCTGTGCATAAAAAATAGCCCGAATAGAAAAGATGGTTGCCAATATCTTTAGATCTGAAATTAGTTGACCAAGATAAATGCTGCAAAATCTAGATCTATGAATTAAAAGACATTAAGAAGTAAATAAAATCAAGAGTTTCTCCATGCATCCAATAGACAAGACAAGATTGTTTTAAAGAATTTTTGTATTTTTTGACACCTCGGAAGGGAACATAGAAATATGTTACTAGTCCCCCTCAATGGGATGGGTTCTTGTAAGTCCTCAACACTTCAGATTTAAAATCCATCTCTCTTGATGATGTAAAAAACCCAGACAAAAATGGGACTCGAAGGGAGCTCACAAGAAAAATGGTAGCAAAATATGACAATGATGGTGGATCAAAGTCAGACCAAAAGTATAGATCCAAAGTGATCTTTAGGCAACAAAAGTTAGTGAGTGAATGGAAAAACCCTTCTATTTATAAAAAAATATTGTGTTATTCTAGATATTGGTGGATAATTGAAATATCATTAACCAACTCAAGATCCAACTTTTATGGAATATTTTATTATATTTGTTGGAGGGAAAAATAATTTGACTTTGGTCAAATCCCTTTATTTGTAAATAATAAATAAATAAATGATTTATTTATTATTTTAAGGATGTGGTTGAGTAATAATCAAATAAATAATGATTTATTTAATTATTTATAAATTATTTAGTCAAATTTAACAAGGAATATTATTTAAATAAGGTTTAAATAATTATTCCTAGAAAATAATAAGAAAAATAGTGATTTATCTAATTAATTTTCCTGTTTTGGGTTAAATATGACCAGGAATATTAATTAAACTACTGGTTAACTAATTATTCCTTGAGGAAAGTCAAACAAATGTGGATTTATTCAATATTTCCTCATGGGATTTCCTGTTTAAACCATAAAAAACTTAATAAATGTGGTTTACTAAGTTATTTTTCATAGTGAAAGCAATTTTACTTATGGTAAAATTGGTCTTACATGGTGTACTTTGGTCCATCTAATATTAACATGTTAGATGACCAAAAAATGGTGTAACAATAATTGCATTAGATTCCCCTTTTATAGAGGACAAAAATTGACCTATGGATCGCCCCAATCGATTAATCGAAAGTTAAATTATGAATTAATTTATTATTAAATTGAAATGGAATGGGTTAGCCTAACTACATGTGGATTTACCCTTAGCCCGAGCAGTCACACATGAAAGCTATAAATAGAGGAGACCTCAAGATAATTTGCACACATTATCTCATGAGACCGTCTTCATGCTCTCTTAGTATTGGTTCATATTTTTTATGTCTTGGGTCACATAGTTCTATCAAGAAAAGCTTGTGCAAAGTATCAAGATCACAGACAGGGTCTCACATCTGATCTAGGTGTTTTGGGCCATAACCTTGGGTAGGTCATGTGAAGGTATCGGTTGAGATGGGTTAGAACCGTAGGAATATCTTGTCAAGGCCACGAGTGAGATAGCAGAACCACCAGAAGAACTTGTTTGGGGAGTGGCTAGGGTGTTAGGATGATCAGTCCCACAACCAAAAGCATAGAACATCTAGGTCATGGCTAAGGAGGCTTCTGCCATGGGTTGAGCATGTTAAGGATGTGGTTAAGAGATTTCATGGACATATCTGATTTGGATCACTCTCATTTTCTTGCACACCTTCTTCATTCATCCATTGCTCAGTTATAGTCACTTCAGAACAGTCATTGGCAACATCCTAGACTCGAATCTAGAACTTTGTAGTTGAGATCACTTGATGATATTTCAGATCCGTGCTCTTGAGGTTGTAGATATGCAGGTCTATAGATCTTCCCTATGCATTTCTACTGCAATATGTATCTACAGTCCTCACTCCATATCAACAGTATTCATCAATATGTTTTAGGCAGTATCAACGCATCTTAGTTCTCAGAATCAAGTTCTGTTTGTAGAGATATGTGTCAGGTCACATTATGCATGTGTTATTTGTTTTCTTCATTATGAAGATATGGATATTTGGATCATTTTACTCTTGTTACTGAATCATTCGATGAAGATATAGAAGAAGAATTTGCAAGGGTTTTCCCCATAGTGGGGTTTTCCCTAGTCTTAGACCAATCCCAGTGTCTCTATGTGTTCATGCTTCTTTTCCTTTGATCCTTTTACATTTCGTTGCTAAGATGATGATGATGATTATTTTATTTCTACATAGTTGAATTTTCAGATGGTTAATAATGTAGATATGTTCTATGATATAAATATTTGGGGTGAACTTAACATGTTATTGAAGAAATGTAACTATCAAAGAAAATAAAATACTACTCTATGAAAAATTAACATCGTATCAGAGCTAGGTTGAATAAAATCCACGGAGATCACCCCCATTGAGACACTTTTATGGAAGAAAGTATAGGATGGTAGGGACCTAAGAGAATTATAGGGTATGAAGAAAACCCTAGGAAGTTAGTGGATAAGTATGTGATAGTGAGGGTTTGAGAGAAACCATGGCTTATGGTAAATTCTTGAGATTTGGTGTATGAAGCCATTTCATGGCCTATGTGGAGATGCTCAAGTACTTGGGATAGATTTGAAAAATGATCTGGTTGTTGATAAAGTTTTTGATTGAAGGAAACCTTGTTCTATGGTCTATGGATGGCTCTTGAAGGCCAGTTCAAGAGGGATAGGATCATCTCTCATTGAAGATAAGTATTTCTTAACTTATGACCTTACTCTTATTTATACTTATGGATATGATTACTATTGTTTATTTTCATTACTTCCTGCATGTATATTTGATCACCTGGATATTTATAACCTCCATGATGAGATGTGATTAGTGGATCCCTCTTCATGATATTTTTGAAATGTAGGAAGGATGGAAAGATCTGGAAGAGGTAAAGAGGCACTTGAACATTACAAGTTGCCTAAGTTAAGGTGCACATGTAATTCCTCAAGGCATGCATGGTATATTGTTTTAATGTTATGTTTCAGCTATAACATTGGATGGCTAGGTAAGCCCCAAGATATGTTGAGAATGTCTCTTCGAAAATAGCTCATGCATGCATATGAGAGTGATTGGGACTTATGTTTCCTATGATGAAATGGTGCACCTAGTAGTGAATGGTTTGATAATCTTCTTGATTATGAAAGGCTACTTATTGTTGATCTTGGATATAACGACATAGATTGATGTTTGGCTAACAGCTATTGTTTTGAGATCCTCATCCTGATTCTATTAAATGGTACTCTTAACTCTGGATATGCATAAGTCCTTTTGTATTTCTTATAGAAGTTTACCTCATTGATATGGTATTGATAATTCTTGTGATAAGCATGATGAAAGCTCATGGAAAGAGAGAGTGCACTTTTTGTATCAACTAACCTATCTTGATCCTATTGGTCATGATACACATGGTATTGGAAATGATGGCGATAGAGTCATATATATGAGATTGATATTTCAGATCTTTGACTTCCTCTAGTTATAGAATATGGTGAAATTAAATTATTTAAATCGATGTATTGTTCATAAGGTTTTCTTGTCACATCATCCTACTGCCATGATCTTTCAAGTCCAATCATTGATGAAAGATGGATAACGTGATGTTAATGATCATGATAGCTATGTTTTTATGATCTAACATATTTGACGTTGCATGACTCCAGTAAAGACAAGTTGATGACATGGATGAAAAAATTAAATTACATTCCCTTCTATGATATACGAGTATCTGGCTTTGTTTATCTACAACAAAGGTTTGAGCCTCTCTTGTGCAAAGGAACGCCAATAGATGTGACTATGCCTAATAGACACAAAATTGAAGTTATGTACAATAAATTTGGTTTATACTCTGAATCAAGGGATCTATGACATGTATTTCCATTGTAAACTAATTTATGGAATTGATGGAATTGCGCATGAAATTATATGATCACTTGGAAGACGTTAATTCTATAGCTGTGTTGCAGATACTATTAAGATCTGTCAGTGGGGAAACCTCATATGTTTGAACCAAAATTTTGTTTGCAGGTGACCGAGAAATTCATATGGATATGTGTTCTGAAATGACTGTATTAATTTTGTTTTGCTAAGTTTCTTTTCAGTTTAAAAACATGTGCATAATTTCCTCTTTAGTTTGCATAAGGATTAAGGAGTTTGACCATGATTTATAGATTATTTTTAGTGAATTAGAAGCATAAAACAAGCATAAATAACACTAAACAGTAGTGTAAAATAGAGAAATAAGTTACCACATGAAATTTACATAGCAGGCATGATGAAGCAGTTCTCCCCTCCTGGGTTACATCTACTGGTCCAACTCCCAATGGCATTTCCATATTTCATTATGCTCAAAATTTTGTTATTACATGTAGTTACAGTGCTCTAATGGATTTTTTCTCTCCACCAATGGCTCCATAGTTCCCCAATTAGTCAAAAATGACTCTTCATTCATTGAGAATGGTTGAAAATTGGGCCTCCTACACTTTTTCCTAGTATCTCCTAGGAAAGCTCCACTAAAAGTGGAGAACTCTAGATAACTAGAGTTAAAAATGGGTAGGCCACCAAAAATGGTGCGCCCCTAACCATTTCCACTGAAACTAACTGTGCAATAAATGTCACGATTTGGGTAGTGGCCACATGCACACCCCCAAAATCATTAGTTACAAGACGGTTAGGTGGAAACCCAATTGGAAATTTTGTTTAAACGGTTGAACTATGGTTGAACACTGGACGGTTAGCACTTATCCCCGCAGTTTAAGCTAGAGTTAAACGTTTCCATGTGACATATGATGTGGAACCGTTGGCGGGTTGGGACCGCCAGTGGTTCCCAACCCCCAAACACCATTTCAATAAACCATAATACAAACCTGCACCCTTAGACTGTTAAGAAACATTATATAGAGCAGTCGGTAAATGGTGCGTGTGCCTGGAGGGAGGTCAAGGGGTCGAGCCCTACTGCCTCCAATAAAATTTTAGACTACAATTTCAAGGCCACGTGGCAGCCATAGGGTTCGCCACATGGCACCCTATAAGTGGCTCCTCGATACTGTACCCAGTACAAAATTGACACTTGTCAACTAGTGATTATTCTGGTGGAGGAATATTCCAAGGAATATTTCCTTTTTTTCTCACTGTGCATCCAATTTGCTGACTGTGCATCCTATTCAAACCTAGTCAAACTGTCGCAATTTTATCTATTTGACATTTCAATCAGAATGTGATATCTTCCTCATACAACATCATTTTTTCAAACTGTTTGCGGAACCGGAATTAGGAATATGAGATCTACGCAACCATCTCGATTTCAACCGAATCCTGTAACTTTTAATTTTGAACAAAATTTATGAACTCCTGATCAATATGTCATTATGTTTGAGGATTGTGCTACATTTTTTAGCTAAGTGATATTGATAAACTATGTTTGGAACTTTTGACATGATGCTTAAATATTGAGATATGTCTAGAATTATAGATATTACCACAATCACACATTTGGATTTGACATGATTTTATTCGATGATGTTTTATTTTACTAGATGAAAATGCTATTTGGAAATAATGACTGTCAGTATCATATGTGAGTATTCAGAAGTATGGTTATGTATTGGCCTTGTTGTTCCTAGCACAATGGTTGTTGTGGCTCAGTATGAATATGGAACATGCATGACTTAACCTTGATGTGTATGCACTTGCATCTAGTGATGGAAATAACATATAATGACATGTCAAATGATATACTTGATGGATTGACAGTAAATAAATTCAAGACTTGATATGAGCTAGACCTATCACTGGCTGAAAGAATTGATACAATGAAATCAATGTCTTTGATAATAGTTTTGGTTTGGCTTCTAAAATTTTATGAACTGACTTCACTGACACAAAATTGATTTATGTAAGGCTGGTTATGTTGGCATGGTAAGGTATTATACTTGTAGAGAGTGCTTCATGATGGAAACTCCTTGATGGATATTTTTTATATTTTACAGTTATCTGGTGAAGTCAGGATAATGAGTTCCAAGATATGGCCTTGATTTTAATTATGGCTTTGATTATTCATACTGATACTCTACCCTTGATAGGTTATGAGCCTATGAATATCTGAGTAAGAGGGATATGCCTTCTGAATCTTGTAATGATTTATCATGGCGTGGTGAATCAATTTCTAGAATTTGGGAAAGAAATTCCATATTGAAAGACTATTGAAATGTCTTTGTGTAATGTAAATCTGTGGACACTCTAATTTAAAGTTCAAATGTTGTTGAACGTAACATGGCACATGTTATTTTATTGAAGAATCTATGTTTTGTTTTGAACATCCATTCAATGAATTATGTGTATAAGAACATTATTAAATTCACGATTGTGCTACTTCAAAATTGCCACCAAACATCCTTTTATATATCTGCATGAAACATTCTACTTTTAAAGGTTAAGATATTTCTCCCATGCTATCTAGTTGCATGAATGAAATAATGATATTTTGGATTAATATTGATGAGAACATTTGGATGCTACCTTAGTATGATATTTTCCATTGTATCTTGGACGAGAGGTCCATAGCAGGACCGAGGTTGGGTATAATGCTGCTAGCAAGACTAGCTGTGATGCATGATGTAGAAGCTCCTTAGAAATTTGTTTGAGCATGATATGGATAAGATATGGATATGTTTTCATGACATAGAATCCCTTATACATATATTTGGAGTTGTGATTTCTCCATTCATTGATATTCTGGAACTCTTTGACACAAGCTTAGGCTTGTGCTTGACACCTCCTTGAAAGTGAGGGTGATTCTAGTATCCATGTGTGATTGACACATGTTAGCATAGTTGTTCTATGCTAAGTCATGAGTCTATTTTAAATTTTTTTTTTTTTATGATAGAATTTGTAAATTTCAAAAAAAATTATAGCACTACCAAAATTTACGGTAGCATCTGTTTTATACCTTTTCAAATAGTCTCTTTTAATTATATTTTGTGTTTGTTTTTATTAACCCGATGCTACTGGAAATTCCGGTAACTTCCCCTCGTTTTTCAAAAATAAAAAAGAGTGCATCCAATTTTGTGTTAAGCCACGTGTTCCCATTATTGACCAATTTTAAAAAAAACCTTTTATCATGCATTAGGTCACATGATAGGAAAGGTTTATGTTGAGTGATGTTAATTTGAAGTCGTGGTTATACATGGTGAATGATAGGTGTCAATACGAAGTTTTTAAAAGCCTTCTATTGTTTGTCCTCTCTATAAGCTGAGTCATTTCATCCACATGTCAAAGTATGTGTTATGTGTTAAGAAAGATCGTGAATCTACAGTTTTAATGCGATGACTATTGGTTTGATCATGCATGGACGCTGCCAGAAATTTAGGTCTATAATAAATATACACTAGAGGTTATGGCCAGTTCCAGCTCCACTCGTCTCCAGCCACCTGTAGCATACCATATGAAATGCTGCAACCAGCTGAAGTTCATCATGACTATCAAAAGGTTTATTCTATGGTCTAAGATATTTACATTAATTAAGGATCTCTTTCATGGGAAGGTGAACAAACATATTTATTTTAAACCACCGAAAAGAAAGGAAGACCATTAGTTTTGAGTTTAACTATTAGTGAACGAGATATTCCATTGATCAGCTTGAAAAAGGAGTCTTAGATTTTAGACACATCTCAAATAAGACACAGTAATACCTATTAGGTGAGATATTCTAGTCTAGCTACTTATCATATCTTAGCAGAAAACCTTCTTTATTACTGAAGATGACTTAGAAAGGAGGAAAGCTAAAATGAACTGAACCCCAAGGATCTAACCTAGTTGATGCTAATCTGAATGTGAGAAGGTTGTTTATTCAAGCAGGTTGGTATCCACTGTGTTCAATACTGGGAAGCTCTCATTTAGGAGTATCTTAGGAGTTTGCACACTCTTTCAATGGAAAAGAAGCAATTATCTGTGGTATCAGATTGCAGGTATCAAAAAAGTCAATTGCTAAAGCTTTCAACCTTCCACAGGAAGGCAAAAAATGGTTTAAAGGCCAAGTCATCACTAGAGGAGACCTCAACAGTTTCCTTAAATATGGATAGACATATCCCAACTAGGCTAAAGGAATTTCGAGTGGTTACCTCAAAATTGAATGGGTTGAGATTGTCAAGATCATCGAAATTTACCTCACCTGTGAGAGGAGGTATACTGTGGTTTTTCTTTATCATATGAGATTTTTGTTTCATATTGTAGATATGAAGACGCTAAAATTACCATTCTTTCCATTGAATAGCTTGAAAAATATGTCAACTAGGATTCAAACACACATAGCTGCATCAAAATACAACTTATACCATAAAGCTCTTATTAAAGTGTTGGTTGAGGAAGAACTCAGGAAAAGAAAGAAATCGTGGGACCATTTTATCTTTTACAGGGTAGGCCAACCTTTACCTACACCAGATATTCTGGCTCAACTATCTCCATCTTCTTAGTGACATCCTCATCTTGCTAAGAGAACTAAGAGAAAGGCTAAGAAGGATAACATCCATAAAAAGGATAAAGGCAGAAAAGAAAAGAAACCTTCAATCAAGGTTGAGAAGAATTTAGAGAAAGGAGAAGACTCATGAACCAATATTCCTAAATCAATGAAGATGGTGCCTCCCATTCCTCATTTTCCCAAATTTTATACCAGACCACGGAGAGGAAGGTCTGCAACAGCAGAAAAATCCAAAGCACAGGTGCTACCGGAAGTTTCGAAAGTAGACATTCAACAAAAAATTTAGAAGGAATATCAACCCACTAAGTCTGATGAAGAAATCCTAAAATATGTAGGGTATGATATTAGCATAAAAATAATGAAAAAGGATGCCAAACCTGTTGTTTGTAGCAAAAAAGGACACGCCAGTGAAAACAATAAGTTTAATCTCAAATATAAGGCCTTGCATAATCCAAGTTTGCTGACAAAGGTCATAGATGTAGAAGGACAATCGGAATGGTTATATATGGTACTCCTTGAATTACATAGAGTAATGATTCCAATAACAAAGACAAAATAAAAGCCCTTTTAGAACAGCAAACATAATCCTCAAAAAGAAGAAAAATTCAAAAGGGTGCAGAGGAGAAAAAGACCACTATCAAAGAAACAACGACCAGGACCACAAGATCAAAATCAGTTGTTGAGAACAAATCAGACTTGGAAAAGCTTGCAGAAGCTATTACCCACATGGAAGAAAGGTAAAATGGATTTTCGTAATAAAATACATTTTTTCTTACTAAGTAATTTTTTGAAAAACAGCTCAAGCTTGAAAGTGTATAAGCATGCACATGGTTTTCAAGTGTTTGTTGTGCATTTTTGAAAAATAAACTGACCACTACCGGAAATTCTGGTAGCATTACAGTTTTTGCACAGTTACAGGTTTTTACCGGAATTTCCGGTAGTGCATGTTTTAAATGATTTTTGACAACTGTGAGCAAAGTTTCTGGGAAAGTTCAGGAAACATAAGGACTCATAACGATATGGATATAACAAGTGATGGTTGATAAGTGGTTATGAGGTTGTTGAAGGTTATATTTAATGAAGAAACATGGTTATTAAATAATGTAAGTCATGAGGAGACAAATCAGCAGAAAAAGGGGCAGCATGTCAACACAATCAGTAGTACAGTCCAAACTATCTTCTCTTCTCTCATCTACATCAGTCTTTTTAGTTATATTTTGATGGAATATATATTTAATGTCCTATAAAGCCTATGCAATGTGTGGAAGAGTGGTTCCTTATTTTTAGGAGAGATGGAGTTGGTGCCTCTATATATATATATCATTTGTAAATACCATTTCAGGGTTGGATGTTGGTCTACCTAAAGACTTAATATATTAAAGAAAACTCTTTTTTCACTTCATGATGGAGAATTTTGTGATTCAAGGGCTATCTAATGTATGGTGTGTTTCTCTCATTGCTTATTTCTTCTGATTTATGAGTTGCAGAAGATAGTGAAGTATGAGTAAGAGAATTATTAAAGGATCTAATAGTTAATTATCAGTTGTCTAGTCTTCTGCAAATCAAATCATTAGTGAAGGTTTCATGAAGGATTTATGAAATTCTTTATGCATGTACTCTACTTTCGAAATGTTGTTTCCTTTACATAAAACAAAGTTTGTGTAAAAGGCCATTCTTGTAGTTGTGTGACTGATTTAGCATATCCATATTTCTTATATTGAGTACCAGCTATCTGTCATCTTTAATTTGTTACAATCTACTCCCCCATAATACCGATTTACCCATACAATTTATACTTGGCACAACTTTCCAAATTCATGAAAGTCTTAAAGATTAAAAATAATTTCAAACTCTTTAAGAAGCCATCTCACCACTGAAAACATTTAAATTTGAAATGAAATATGATGTGTAATGCTTACTCCTTTTGTATTCAAGGAGTGAATCCTTGCGCTAAAAACACCTCTGTGAGAGGGAGGATGATTATGGTATCTTATTATGATTGGTATCTTTTTTTTATTTACATGATTATGTATTTTATTACATAACACTTGATTTGATGTCCTGTATGAATAGGAATCAACAGATATCATATGAGAGCAGCGCTGAGCTCCCAAGATGAGGAATTGAGATAGAGGGCTCCTCGGGTTGACGGAAATCTGGAAAATAGGACATATTCCCTATCTGTTACCCACAGGGTTGATATTCTTCTCCCATATATTCATAGGGATTGAGAACATTTCTCCCCTTATTTGTCTTTGCAGAGTATACCCTAGTTGGAATCATACCCACGAGCAGGGCTTGTTGGGAATGTCACTCCTCGTTTGTCCAACGAGTTGAGAGTGTACTTGGGGTGTAAAATCCAAGGCAATTGTGATGCAGGTGTTCTACCAGATGACTATTCAGGGTCATCAATGGGAAGATCAGTAGGCAAGATGTTGTTTAGGGCGTGACTAGGGTACCAGGTTGATTAGGCCCTCAATCGCAGACACAAAACATCTAGGTCATGGCTAAGGAGGATTAAAACATTGACTAAGCATGTTAAGGCTGATGTTAAGGGATTTCATGGACATATCTGATTTGGATCACAGTAAGTTTCTTGTGCAACATCTTCATTCATCTATCTCTTAGTTACAATCACTTCATAACAGTCATTGACAGTGACCTACTTAGATATAGAACTTGGTAGTTTATATTACTTTATGATCTTTCAGATCCATTCTCTTGAGGTTGTAGATCTACATATATACAAATATGATCTATATATTTCCATTGCAAGATGTATCTACAGTAATCACTGTGTATGAACAGTAGTCATAATTATTCTTTAGCCAGTATCAATGCATCTCAGTTCTCATAATCATGATCTGTCAACATAGATGTATGTAAAGTCACATTATTCGTGTGTTAGTTATTTTCTGCATTATGAAGATATGGATCTATAGATCATTTTACTACTGTTACTGAATCATTTGATGACAATATAGAAGAATAGTTTTCAATGGTTTTCTCCATAGTGGGTCTTTCACTGGTCTTGGACTAATCCTGGTGTCTCTATGTGTTCATGATTCTCTTCCTTTGATCCTTTTTCATTCCACCGATTAGATGATGATGATGATGCTGTTGTTATTTCTACATAGTTTCATTTTCTATTGGTTAATGTAGATCTATCCTATGATATAATTATTTGGGGTGAACTTAAAATGTTATTGAAGAAATGTAACTATCAAAGTAAAGAAAAATACTGCTCTATGAAAAATTAACAACTTTATAGATGTTGATATCACCACGGGCAGAAAGGGATCCTAACTTATTGAGAGCATGAGAGGTTTTTCCTTCACAGAATGTCAAATATACCTTTGACATAAATTTTAATCGCTTAGGTTTCCTTCTTTCCCTTGTTTACTTGATCAAGTTTACAAGTTAAAACGAACTAAATATAAAACTTCCGCTCAAGAAAGAAGGCCCTATTATAGATACGAGCATCATCGATATGCTAAGGTTTTCAGTGAGAAAGAAACATATTTTCCATCTAAGTATTATGGAATGAAAGATACAGTGCCCATGCAAGGAAAGGGATAAACAATTAACCAATTGTTAATAGTTACACATTGTCCTCTTTAAGCCTTTTCCATGCTTGTGCATAACCAAAACACAAAATTACCATTTAAGGATTATTACCAACAAGTGTGAAAGAAAAATTAAAAATAAAATAAAAGAGAAGAAATGGCAATCAAAACAAACAAGAAAATACTATACTAAACACACTCCTAAAATAAGTGAAGGAAAGGTGAGGCTTACGTGAAATGAAATTTCCAATACAAGCATCAAAGTCTCTCCTAATCTATACAGGTGAGTGATGGAGGGATAAGAAATATCATAAAATGTAAAAGTATGCAAAATGAAAGATGAATCAATATAACATACCCCAAGACTCGAAGGATTGAAACATTAGCTTAAAGCATCATAAGAAATCTTGTGCTAAAAAATCCGTTGATGTGTCTTGACGATCACACACACTTCAAAATATTCTTATGAAAGGAAATTCATTGGAACTTTCAATATTGGAAAATATAAAAAAGGATCGAATAATGTTAAAATAAAATGGATTTGCAAAGTAAGACTCTTCTTAACCATTCAACAATAGGATGATGATAAAAAGGTCAAGAATATTGTGATTGAAAAGGTGATTTATTTTGATTATGTTTTTCATATAATGAAGGTTTTCCCATGATGGAATATTGGTCCGATAATGTTCAAAACACTCTCCAATACTGTAAGTTCTTGACATAACAATCAACAAAGGTTTAAGTACCTCGATTTATTGGTAAGTTTCCAAACTATTCAATGATGAATCATTGAACAATGGTGGCTTGGAAAAATTGAAAGATGAAGAGACAAAATTATTATTAGATGTATTGATGAACACACTAAGCAAGCCATTAACCAAATCATCTTTAACCTTCAAATAAAATGGTTCTTCATGATTGGATGAATAAGAAGAATGCTCTTCTTTAATAAAAGGTGTTGGAAACTCCAGTTATTCACACACTAAAGGTGAGGAATATGACAGATGAGAAATTGATTCATTCCTTTCTTCTTTCAAATGAGGATCAACATCCCACCATTCGTCAGTGCATTCAATACTAGTAATATTGAGATTAAAACTTTTAGGAGAATTAACAATGTAACAAATTACTTAAAGATTTTGTGAAATTGAGTCAATGATAAAGAAGTAGAGGAAAGATCAAATGAGAAATCATTTACAAAAAATGATTCCTATTCACAATCTAATGCCCACACATAATCATCATAAACACTATCACGAATCTCTTGTTCTTCCATAACATCATTTTGAACTTGATAATCATGAGATTCAAAAGAGGCTGATAAAAGAGGTTGATCAGGTGAATCAAGATAAAGAATATCAAAGGGAGTAGCTAATGGAGAGTAGGAGATATATCTTAAAGAAAAAATATAATTAATTAAATCAGATTTAATATTTAAACACAAATCCAAATTTTTATTATAAGGGGAAACTGAAGATGAAATTTGTTTAACAGGATTGGCTTCAAACTTTCCAACCTAAATATTGATACATGGAGTTGCTTAATTTTATGAACACGTGAGAGAATAAAAAGTTTCCCAGGACAATTAGATTCTTCCATGGAAAATTTAAGTGCTCCATAACCAATAAAACCTTGGAGACTTGAAAGAGATTCAAACTCAAGAGGATTCAAAGAAAGATATATAAGATATTGAAACTTCTCTTTCATAAAATACCATTCTATGTCTTCCTCGAGAATTTCATAAAAAAAAATTAATATTTTTCTTATATATATTTTGATAGTCATACCTGTCAAAGGATTGGTGAAGATCCATAGGAATTTTTTTGAGAGAGTGAATAGAATTCGTTGACAATGTATAACACCATTTTTTAAAACAATATTCAAGAGCGAGAATGAACAAACTGCGAGCATCATCCTCAGAATTAACCTAAAAATAATCCAATAATTCAAGAAAGCAGAGGGTGTGCTAAAAAATGGTTCTTTCACCCTTGCCATTAAATTTCAAATTCAACAAGTTATGAATTATCTGGTTGGAGAAATTTCATATTTTCAACTATTGAAAAACATCTTGGAGTTATTATTTGTGAGGAATCCATTTAAGATGAAAATTGAAACTAGAATTCATGGGCTCATCTTGTCATATGGCACTACTTCTAGCCCCAACTATTGAAGGTGCTGAAAATCGAACAATCATGGGGATCTCCCCGATATGAAGTCCCAATTAGACCTCACACTTTTTGGAATAGGAGAAACAACTAGAAATACAGTCAGTTGCCATAAGTGTGATCTCAAAGATGTGCCTTGGTTGCAATAAAAACAAAACAATATATACACATATATTTGGAAATGGCATGTATGTGAATTTTGTGAGATATCAATTGCAATTCATAAAGGGTTCTTTCACACAAGGAAAAGTAATGAGCCTCTAGAAGAAAATTAATAGTACTATCCTAAAACATACACATGAGAAAATGAAAGAATCTTTAGTTAGCCTACAAAGTAGTTCACATGATAGAACGATCATGATAGAATATAGAAAACTCATCTAACAAGATACATACTAATATGAATGAAATAGTTCATTAACATTAGTGTAAATGAAATAACATAAATTTCAAACATATAAAGAGTAGTTGTATAACATCCACGATATATGCATGAACAAGAATAACGAGTACTAGTTTTGGAACCATGTTGAGCTTCATTGCATAACAAGAACAACTTCATGTTTACTTTAGAAGGTCCAACTACATACAAATTCATATTATGCCTTGTAATTTCCAAGAAATTTGTGGTAATAATTTGCTTCAAGTTTCTTAAGTATTCTTGGATTTCCTGTCTGATATCATTTATGCCCTTTGTCTCTGAAAATTCTCCAAAAAAAAGGAATATTCCATGCTATGACCAAGGTGTCCAAATTATGATACAACCTTCCATAGGAAATTAAATTTTTTTCATATATGTTCCAAGCTGCTTGTTACTTTGTAATGCATTCTAAACTTAGATTTTCCAATTCCCCTTCCTGTCTTATTTTTATAGCCAATTATTATGGTGCATTCATGTAATTGGTGTCCCATTCCTAGATCACGTTAATAGCTACATGAATCACCTTTAAAACTTTCCTATTTTCCCATGATCTGTTTTGCATGTCATGCAAAGGCACTGCCACATTATGCAAAGTGTTCATCTCTTCATACAATTGTGTCATGGTGTTTCCCAATGACTGGATTTCATCATATATCATTAGTAATGGCTCCTTCAAGTGGGAATCACCAGAAGAAATTCTTTGGTTCTCAACTTAGAGATGATCAAATTGTTGTCTTGCAACAACTAGATTCCTTCATCAAGAAATGCGCATTCACTTTTGTAACTGATGCAAAGGCCAAATTTGTTACTGCAACTATCTTTAGATTTCTCTTGGTTTCGGTCACAATCGTCCTCTCTCTTTGAATGAAAGAAGTATGAACCAAGTAATTAGGAAAATACTTTATATGATAAAAGGGCAGGTTGGAAATATCCATCTTTGGTAATTTAATTGTGCTTTCAGTTAATTTAAATTAAATTGTCAATATAATTGCATATACTTGTGAATTATAGGGAAAAATATGTGTTAGGAGTTTATCTTTCAATTCTAATGGAAATAAATTGAAATGACATAAATTTATACTCTATGAAAGTGAATAAAATGACATTAAATGAAATAATAATCTATAAAAGAATTGGATAATTAATCTGGGAAAACATTGTAAAAATAATCTAGGAAAACATGGAAACTTAGTCTATGAAAGCATGTAATATTAATATATGGAAGCATGTAAAATTAATCTATTAAAAAATGAGAATATCTAATCTATAAAACTCGGTAAATTTAATTTATAAAAGATTGTAAATTAATGTAGAAATCATTTGGAATCTATTTCTATGAAAGAAAACATTCTTAGTCTATGAAATAAAGAAACTCTAATTATAAATGGAAATGATTTATAATTTAAATCTTTTTGAAATTTTATATTTCTCAAGCGTTTTATTTAAATATGGAAAAGAATGAAGTGACAATTAGAAAATTGAAAATAAATTATATATAACAATTAAATAAATCAAAACCTAAACTAATTGATCATTGTAATGAAATTTATTTCTTAATTACAAATATTGAATAATTGTTATACAATTGTGCTCACTTCATAAACTAGATTTATTTAGTCTCAGAATGAGTGATCTCTTTCTTATTTTTCTGTAAATTTCCAATTCTTTCTTCTATTGTTACAATTGATGGGGTGCAACACAAAATATGAAAATTTCGTTTGAGAGATCCACAAATATCTCCAAAATTGTGCATTATTTTGAATAAATTTTTACGTGTTAACTAAACAAGCTCCTTCTACACAAAACCCATATTTTAATTTTTCGATATGTGTCTTAGTTTTACTAGAAATACCATTTGAAGTTGACTAGTAAAAAATTTCTACTAATATAGATCACCATCTTCAATCAAGTTTCAAAGGCTCAGAATTACAACACTAAGCAAAGTGCTACTATTGATATGCAAAAGAAACTAATTTAAAACATAATAAAACTAATATAAGGTGCATATATTGTAAAACTACATGAATTATAAAACAACATATTACAACAAAACAATAATATAAAACTATAAACTAAATAACACAAAAAATATCATATGTGTTTTATTCCATCATAGTTTGGAATTATGCTCCAAGAGTTACCCCCTTTGAATGGATAAGACACTCCTATTTATACAAAAACTAAGGTAACTAATTAATAAATGTAAATCCACAAATATCTCATGTGGTTACAACCATGTGTTAACATCTAGCAAGTAACATCTCTACTTATCCTCTCAGAAATCTCTAAAATATTTGGTAAGAAATATGATAAAAAATTCCACAATTTTTTTCCACCAAATGTGCTTGAATGATTATCTCAAATGTTCTCCAAATATTCAAGGGTTGAAAATGAAATTCGAGTTTGGGACTTAGAGGCCAAATATGACTTTCCTAGAATATTTAAATATGCCCACACAGATCACAAAACTCATCCAACTTATATATATATATGTGTGTGTGTGTGAATACATGTTATTTTTCTAATATTTAAGCATAAATTCACTCAAAATACTAAAATAAATGCTTTGGAAAATAATAATTCTAAGCCCATATATAATCATAAAAATGGTCTTAATATAAGCTTATAGGATAGTCTAATACGGTTAAAAGTGAATGAAAAGAAGATGAAAAAGATGACATTTTGGAGACCTAACAATACGAACCATATCCTCATCTGGAGGAAGTATTCTCATTTCACTGAATGGGATGTGGTAAAATATAAGAGTAGGTGAAGGATGACCACTCACTTGTTCTTCAATGGGCACACTGTCAGCCTATTTATTTTCCTATCCCCATTAAATCTACATGTCTTGGAAGTTTATATACTCCTCGATTTCTCGTGCAAACTCTTCATTCTGGTTTTGCCTGCTTTCCTCATATTCCGACTATTTTTTTTGTTCCTCTTCAAGTTGTTTTTGTATTTCTTCTTCTTCCTTCCTTCTCATTTGTTCATGTGCTTTCATATATTCTCTTTGTTTCCTTTCTTTCTCTTCCTTCTGCATCCATTCCTCCTATTGCTTTAATTCTTCCTTCCACCATTTTTCTTCTTCATGTTTCTTTCTTTTAAGTTATATTCATTGTTTTCTCCTCTCCTCCACTACAATGGATGATATCGGGATAATATGATTTCTTTGAACTTGTAGCTCCACTCCACTTTTGTATTATGCACAAATATCCTCTTATATTTGATACTAACTCGGGTGTATACTTCTTGCTGCTTTCAATCTTGGGTAACACTCTGCTCAAGTACTACACTGAAACGGTTTGCCTCTTTGCATGGTTCATGCAATCGAGAAGCATTATAAAAAATATTTATCTCCTATTCCTCTGATGTAGAATAAGACTGATAGGCCTAGGAGAAATGCAACTTAACACAAATGTCCTTTTCACACTCCTATGGGATTGTACATGTGGAATGTCATCTTACCAAAATTAAGGATTTCAATTTTTTCTACTTCTTCTTTTGCAATATTTAATCTGTTAAGCACATAGGGTCCCACTTGCAGATGGAAGAAAGGCCAAGGTGCCTTCTTCCTCTTTTGTAACAACTTAGAAATACATGTGCTAACGTGACAGGAAACCTTTCGCATGACCACCTTAACAATCACATATCTTAGGAAAATACGTGGTGTCTGCAAACCGAATACTTTGAGGTATGTTCCATATAGTGAGGCAATCCAATATACTAATTTTTACGCTATCTTCATTTCCTCATGGGACATGCAATAATATTCTTCTTGAAATATCATTTGATACAAAACCTTGAAGAAATCCTTAACGTATTTTTCATAAATACCACTATAACTTTATTTTGCCAATAATTTGCAATATACATAGATAGGGAGGTATCCTCGGGTATAATTCCATTTAATACCATGGAATTCATTGTGAGCACATATTCCATCAAGTAAATATGTAGACATGTTAAAATATGGTTTATTTCATTTAGGTTGGTTTTTCACTTTATTGAAGTTGATTTTCAGTTGAAGAGATACTAGATGTGATTAATTGAATATCTTCCCTTCTATGAAAATCAGGTACAACATGTAGATCCATCCTTTGAGGAAGGATTAAATATTCCTATGTCGATAGAGTTGGAAACATATAGCCATAAAATACTGATACACCCTTCTAAGAGGCTTGGCTTTGTAAGTATTTCCTGGATTCTGGCGAAATTTGGCCTGTTATTTCCATCATGACATGATCAACTCTTTAGTATTGAGACAACTAGAAGCTACATAGAATTGAAAATATAAGTTCTTCTCAGGCTTGGCCAAGTTGTAAATCAAGTGAATGTAATGTGGTTTCTAGGAGGCAAGTTGCTACCCACTTATGTTGTTAAATTCCATGCTATTAGTGTATAGACCCTGCAATATCCACTTGATAACATTTTCACATGGGAGAAATGAATATATGAAAGACAACTTATGGAAACTTGATCATTGTATTTTCATATAGGCTTCCCTATCCTCTAACTATTCCTTGAACTCTAAGGCAATGCATGCATCATTTATGGTGATCCAACTAACAACATAATCCTTCTCAATATAGAAATATATGTATGACAGGATACAGACCCTTGTCATGACGTTGACAATGGCCTCTTCAGTACAACTCTTTGTAACCTCATTTGATGGTTCTTTCTTGGGAGGGATGGTGCTACTTGATGATGAAAGTGTTATGTGTTCATGATCTCCAGTACCTCTTACAAGATATGCACTCATGGCGATATTAATTTAGTTAAGAAGATATCAGTTGAAAAATCAACTTCCAAGCAAAAAAATAGTCACTGAGGAAAATTATTGCACAATGTTTGGCATTAACGAGGAAAAATGAGCACTATAAATTTTCATTGCGCAGTTTTGGAGGAATATTGTGCAATTTTTGTTTGCAAGGCGGGCTGACAGTGCACTTGACTTGCGCAATGCACAAGTATTTATAGGAAAGGAGGTTTAGGTTGCGTAGTGTGAAATTTAAGTTGTCATACAAGGGCCATTTCTACATGTGATTGCATAGTGCATAGTTGGGGAACACTATTGACTATGCATTATGTAGTTGCATCTGGCATGGGAGGGCCTCTACTAAGAAAGATTGTGAAATGCATAGTTGGAGAGGCTAGTGAGGCTCAAAGATTGCACACTTATTTTGGCACATTGGAAGGTTCCATATATATGACTGAAGAGGGGAATGGTGTGTATCATGAAGGGAATAAAGGAAATTGTCCACCAATATCAAGAAAACAATATAGTGAAAGTAGAGGAACGTGCATGCAAAAATACACCTCGCAACAATAATGGTTAGTAGGAAAAAATATAGGAAACAAAATACGAAACATGTAAATAAACTTTAAAGACTAAAATCACACTTGTAGAAGTGAATAATAATAGAAACACCACTTGTTATAGAATAATTATGAAAAATGACACTTGTAAACATAAAAACGACGAAAAAATCAGCAAAAAGTGAAACTTGAGAAACTTACCCAAAAAAGCGATGCAAAAGGGGTCCAAAGCTCATTGAACTCACAAGAATGGATAGAGCTTCAATGGAAAGTGTGAGAATAAGTTTTATGAGCCTTTCTCATGTATATTAGTGCTCATGATATTAGGGTTAGGGTTTCTACCATGCATGCCTAAAATCGAGGAGGGACTGACACTTGTCTTTAGGTCAAAGTTGGAAACTTGTGCCAAATAGTTGGATGGATATGAACAACTCATAATTTGTAGGAGTGCATAGTTGACTAAAACTGGGGACAACATAGTGCATTGGATGAAGATTTTGTAGTTCCCCTTGATAAGGGACTGTGCAGTTTTTTTGCACAGTGAGTTGCACAGTTTCATCTCACAGTGATGATTTCGCAGTTTCTCTTCGCATGTTAGGTCCCTATAATAATAGTGTATCCCATTTTTTAAATCATTAGTAAAGCCCCCTTATTTTTATTATTGTAACCATGTAGTCCCCATATTGTTAATATTGTGCCCGATACAAGCCCACTATTTTTATTCTTGTGCCCTTACATTGTTATTGTTATGTAAGCTAGGATTATATTGTGACCCATTGGAATCCTATATATAGAAATAATTTTTTTCCATTTGTACCATCTAATAATTTTTCATTTATGTAATGTAAGGGAGGGTTACCCCCTCAAAGAGGCTCATTTCTAAGTCGTTGATCTATATTTTCTTGTATTTTGTGAGTCGGTTTCATAACATTTGGTACCAGAGCTTTGCATTCTAGAATTTCGTTGTTGTAAACATTTCATCTTGGAATTTTCAGAATAAATTTATTTATACAAAGGATGAGAAGCTGAAAAAAACATTTGAGCTGCAATCTTGAGGAGATTTGGCATAAATTTATCATGAAGAATCTAAATCCAGTCTGACCTGTGGCATTGGAAAGAAGACTCTGAGGGCTACTACAGGAAAAAAGCTAAAATCCTTGGGATATGAAATAATTGAGATACATTAGGTTCAATATTGAGCTCCTCAAAAGAAAACAAAATGTGTGTTTAAAAAAAAATGGATAACCTTTGTTTAAAAAATCAATTTGAAGTGATTCCAAAGGCATATTGGAGCATTGTTATCAGTATTGGGTTCTATAATTCCTCCCAAAAATAATTACGCACCCATGAAACCCTTTGAAATCTCTACTATGATGCATGAATAGGAATACGTGCAACATGAGATATCAGAATTACGAGACCATGTACAAAAAAATTTTCTCTCACAAAAAGTAACAAAAAATGAAATGGAAGCTAAAATGGATGGTTTGAAGGAAGGCATGGAAGCTAAGATGAATGGCATGGAAGCTAATATGGATGGAATGGAAGTTGAGATAGATGGTCTATAATAAAAAATTAAAGGAAACATGGAATAAATGAAGAATGATATTAAAGTAGACATGGAACGTTTGAAGGAAGGTTTGATAAAGTTTCTACAAGAAATTATTATTAATTGTGAAAAGGTAGTATATGAAACTCAAGAGGAGAAAAAACAAAATTTCAATCATGATTTCATAGAATCTAATGTTGGACTTAAGACCCACCATATTCCAAATATCGATATGAGGAAGTTTGATGGCAAGGATATCATAACATGGATACTATAAATGGAGCAATAATTTGATCTCCATAATGTGCAAACATGCAAAAGGTCAGCATTGCAGCTTTATATTTATAACCCAATACATTTTTATGGTATCGATGGCTTTGATATCATAAAAAAATTGTCACTCAGTCAATTTTTAAGAATGAAATGTGATGGCGGGGTCATCCATAGTCCCGTTTTGCTCAACTTTTTAACAAAGCTGTGTGTACAAATGCATTTAAAATTTCATGCCCAATCATGTTCACAATCTGGCAAACTCTTTTATCTGTAGGAACCTCCTTCAACCATTATAAAAGTCCCAAGGCCTATGCAATAAAGAAACCACGCCATATGGAACCCTTACACATATCTAACACGATGTTGCCCAACTCGCATACAATGCCATATCAATATATGGTCACGGCCTCCGTTCAACATTAGAGCATCCCGATATGGTTAACCCCCACGCATATAATTCCGACCGTATACAATATATCATTCATACCTTGGTTAACATCAATCATCACCATTTATTAGAGTCTGGGCCCGCACTAACATACGACACATACCTCGATTAACCGTCGACCCGATCAGAGGGCTCGTGTTTCATCGTGCTACAACACCTGATCGAACGGATATCGCACGGCTTAGATGCACGAACGATAATGCGTGATGGCATGAAATGAAAGCGGTATTTCCAACTTTCTCAGGGACACGCGTCACCAAATCTGTGGAATCGCTCCAATCACCTAAATACCACTTGCCCGATGAAAGTAGTGTGATCAAACCCGGAAACCATCTTCACTGTTCACTCCAAACCATGTTCATTGTTTATACTTGCATGGTTCCATCTTCCTCGACATGCCAGGTTTCGTTCAAATTTCGCTCAAGGTTCCGTCAAGCACAGTTCCATTAGCAGGCTCCCCCAAACGACTGCAAAATCTCTCTTTCTCGCTATCAAGCCCTTCTTGTTGCAATTTCTTCGATAACTGAGACTAGAATTCTCACACAGAGGTTATCGTGCGTTCTTATGTACACTCTGTTACGGGGTCTCGCCCATACCTAATTCTCGCTACAGAACTGGTATATCCTCCACACAAATCACATACAATCCAACGATTTCAAAGGAATTAAACTCTCACTCATATGGCGGACACAGGAATTCAACTTTCCCTAACCTCACACACAGGAATTTTTCTATCTCAGAATCGATCCTTACAGTGATCGATTCACCTCACCTCACAAGTCAATTTACTTGCAGTGCTTCATGCAGAACTCAATACAATCAACGCACATAAAATTAAGACACACACCGACAAGAAATCCGATTTCTTCAATGACACACATTATTCATTAGCCAGAGTTAAACCAACACTCTCAATACAATGCCGGAGCGATTTATATTCTAAACACCACTGAATTTACTTGCTGAGTCTCCATGTAATTCAATCAAGAAGACATAAAGTAACATATGGAACTTAGAAACAATTCTCCATACATAGATATATATATATACATACAAGTGATCAATCTCAAAAAAATCTCTTACAATTTCATGATAGGCCAGATATTCAGTTCAGTGGCCATTCCCTCCTACTCCGTTGCTGAAGAAGTTCTCTACCTCTCTAACTCTCTCTCTCCCCTATCTAAACTCTTCAATATTACATTTATACCACAAGGATGACCTGAATCAATTCAAGTCTCCAAACAGTTCAGCAACTCTTAGCATTCCCAATTCCTAAAATCAGACTCAATAACTGAACTAATCCTAAACTAAATCTTCGTATTCCTATCTTAACCAATTTTTCATGTTCTCAAAATGACTTGAGAATGATTACAATTCCCTACCAAATTTATTTATTATTTATAATAAATTTAAAGAACATGGGACCCCATATGTCTACTTATGTACAAAGTAACTTTTGAGCCTAATGCCCCTGCATCAGACTCCCAAGCTTCAAATTATTCATGATCTCCTGATCATGTGCTCTTCGTCTCTGCCTCCACGATCCCATACATGGTTTTGCTGCTTCCCATCAGTTGTATCATCCTTCAACTGATCTTCTCCAGGCTTCCAGACTTTGTTCTGTAAGTCACCTCCAGCTATACTTTCACTATCTACTTTTGTCCTCCTTGTACAAAGATCCTTTTGTTTCCTTGCTGTTATTTGCTGCTTCGGAGACACCCTTACCATAAGTCTTCTGATGTATTCAATCTCCATGTCCAGCTTATCCTCTAGCTGAAAATCATCTTGCCCTCTGCTGCTGCTTTCAATCTCTGTCGCTGCCAATATTGTTGCTCTTGCAGTCTCACATGCTATTAACTTGTTTGCTACTCCTGCAGGTGTCATCCCCCACGTTGCATCTACTGCCACCATGGGTGTTGTTGCCTCCCCTTCCTGTCCCTCTGCAACTCTTTTCTTTTGTTCATCATCTCCAAATTCATTCTCATAAAAAAATCCAGTATTTAAATTCCTACCAGCAGTGACATACACCTCCAGTATACTAGTCAACATAATTTGATTCTGCAAGCTAGTATCTACTCCTCTCTTCTTCACAGCTTTAGGCATCCTTTCTCCAGGGTCTGCAATCCCTTTCTCTTCTTCAAATGCTCCCAGAAAACAACTCAGCCAATTCTCCTGTGTTTGTTTTACATCTTCAACATGCTGGAAGTTAGAATCAACATTTTATTCTTCTTCATGGGCAATCTCCAACAATTTCCTCTCATCTCCTTCGTTTACTTCAGCAACCAAATTAAGTTCTCTAGCCACTTTATCTTCATCTTCTGTCAGCATGGAATGCTGATTCTTCCTCACTTCAGCATCTTTTAAAATCTTCTCTCCAGTCTGCTCTTGGCCCATCAGTCTAGCCAATTCTTCTCTGTCAATAACAGTGATACTTCCCTGCATATGAGACATGGTTGTCTCATCCTCCTTCAGCAACAATTTTTTTTGTCTCAAGACAATTTCAAAGGATGAATTGTCTTCTGCATCACCTGTACACATAAACAAACAGTCAGTGTGAAAACCATGAGACCCAATGGTCTCAATTGATGACCTAGTTACCAATTATTCTCCCGGAAATTCTAAGTGTGGTTCAAGGCTCAGAAACTCTTCATCATCTTTCTCTTCAGCTGTCAAAGTCCTCTCTACTGCTCCAATCACCATGTCCAAATGATGATCCCTCACTATGTTTTTAGCCAACACAGTTTCCTTCTCATTCATTTCTCTGACAATTTCCAACTGTTGTTCTTCCTCTTTCTCTATATTATTAACACATGAATCATTAGCAGTAAAGTTCCAGTGCTTCAATGTCTCCTTCTTGTCTGACAAAAAATCAGTATGTTGTGCATAACTCCTCTGTAAATCCTCTGTCAGCATCTCAGTATGCTGATCTGTATCCTTCATGAGACTGTCAACTGGTCTCACTTTTCTTCCATCATCTGCTCCATGAACTCCATCCATGAAGATCTTCCTGCCTTGCTTTCCCAGTAACTCATCCAGTGCATAGGCCCTCTGCTTTTCCAATTCTCTTCTCTGAGAATCTAACCTCCCATATAACTCAAAAACTTCAATAGGATTAGATTTCGGGAACCTTACACAGCCTTTGATGCCTCTGCTTATTCTTGACCAACCCTCTGTTGGCCCTTCTCTCTCAGCTTCAACATTCTGCTGGATATCTTCATTTGACTCTTATTTCTTCACCTCTCCCTGAGATCTCACTATCTCAGCATTGATCTGAACAAATTTCAGATTCAATGTCTTCTTCTTATCAACGAACTCTGAAGCTTGTTCATCTTCCAGTGGTGTACCTGCAAACACACACAAATTTTTAGTGTTCAAATCACAAGAAATTTCAGTCTTGGTTGCTCCCTCAAGCACTTCTTCTTGAACAAGTCTGCACATGGAATCTTCAGGTTCCATCCTTGTCTCAAGAACTCTGGGTTCTTCTTCCTGTGTGGAGTCTGTCATCACTTCACATTTTTCATACTCAAGAACACAAGCCCCTACACCATCTGGACTTTTCCAATAACTCAGGAATTCCTCAATGACTTCCTCCTCAGCAAGACAAGATTCTTGCTACCTCAAGTCTTCACTATGTCTCACAAGATCTCCTGCAGGTCTCCACTCTTCATCTGTGCTCTGTTCTGCTTCACAAGCAGAAATTTCCTCTTTCAACTCAGCTGCTCTGAGTTCTTCTCTCAATAAGGCAATCTTCTTCTGCCTCATCCTAAACTGTAATGGTTGCCATTTCACATTCTTCCTCATGAGCCAACCAACTCTCTGGCTTTCTTCTATCCTCAGTTTCAATCTATTGAACTCTTCCCTGATCTCCACTAATTCTTTCTTCCATTCTTCATCTGTGGATTTATTTTTCATGCCATTTGCTTTGACATCTTCTTTCCTTCTTCTGTTGTGCCTCTCTCAAAACCTCTGCAATCTCTATAGTCTCTGCTATGGCTCTCAGTAGCAATTTTATTCTCTGGGAGTTCTTCACTCACAAGCTGCACTAAGCCTCTGCAACAGCAAGCTCTCTTGCTACAACTTACCTCACCAATCCCTTCCTCTGGATCCGGCTTTTGGCAAGTACTAGTCCCCTCTCTACAGAAACCTTCAGAGCACTCTCTCTTGCTCACTAGGCTTCACTCTACAACTTTCTCGAGAACACCTCTTTTCCTCTGTCATCCAACCTCTGTTGGGAATATTCCAAGTTCTACCACACTCTTTCTGCACTCAGAATCCCTTGCTGGATTCTTCTATCACTACTCTAAAAGCTGTGATCTACTTCTGCTGAGATGTATTCAATTATCTGCACTTTGATTTCTGCAAACAATCCTTCAACCAGAGTTAACACTGTAAACTTCTCTAGAGAACACCGCAATTTTCCTCTTTATCGAGCCTCTAGCTGAATACTAGGCTAACTGCCTCCACTATCAAGCTCTGTCTTTAATTTTCCGCAACCATAATTCTGCAATTCCAAATCAAATTAATTACCTGCAATATCATGATCCTGTCCTCCACTCATCCTGCAAATCCTGTTCACTATGATTCTGTGTACCTTGCTGCTTGATCTTCCTTCTTCAAATGTGTAGTCTTCAAAACTCTTGTCCTCCAATTGGACTCTGCAATTCTGCAATCACCTTCACTGTATCTCTGTAGGCTGAAATCTTATCAGTTTCCACAAGTTTGGTTTCCTTGCATTCACCAAACTTGGACTTTTCAAAAAGAGCTACTCCTGAAGCTCTGATACCACTTGATTGCGGGGTCATCCACAGTCCCATTTTGCTCAAATTTTTAACAAAGCTGTGTGTACAAATGCATTCAAAATTTCAATCCCAATCATGTTCATAATCTGGAAAACTCTTCTATCTGTAGGAACCTCCTTCAACCATTATAAAAGTCCCAAGGCCTATGCAATAAAGCAACCACGCCATATGGAACCCTTACACATATCTAGCATGATGTCGCCCAACTCGCATACAATGCCATATCAATATATGGTCACGGCCTCTGTTCAACGTTAGAGCATCCCGATATGGTTAACCCCCACGCATATAATTCCGACCGTATACAATATACCATTCGTACCTTGGTTAACATCAATCATCACCATGTATTAGAGTCTCGGCCTGCACCAACATATGACACATACCTCGATTAACCGTCGACCCGATCGGAGGGCTCGTGTTTCATTGCGCTGCAACACCTGATCGAACGGATATCGCACGGCTTAGATGCACGAACGATAATGCGCGATGGCGTGCAATGAAAGTGGTTTTTCCAACTTGCTCAGGGATACGCGTCACCAAATCTATGGAATCGCTCCAATTTCCTAAATACCGCTTGCCCGACAAAAGCGGCACGATCAAACTCGGAAACCATCTTCACTGTTCACTCCAAACCACGTTCACTGTTTATACTTGCATGGTTCCATCTTCCTCGACACGCCAGGTTTCGTTCAGATTTCACTCAAGGTTCTGTCAAGCACAGTTCCATTAGCATGCTCTCCCACACAACTGCAAAATCGCTCTTCCTCACTATCGAGCCCTTCTCGCTGCAATTTCCTCGATAAACGAGACTACAATTCTCACACAGAGGTTATCGTGCGTTCTTATGTACACTCTGTTACGGGGTCTCGCCCATACCGAATTCTCGCTACAGAACTCGTATATCCTCCACACAGATCACATACAATCCAACGATTTCAAAGGAATTAAACTCTCACTCATATGGCAGACATAGGAATTCAACTTGCCCTAACCTCACACACAGGAATTTTTCTGTCTCAGAATCGATCCTTACAGTGATCGATTCACCTCACCTCACCTCACAAGTCAATTTACTTGTAGTGCTTCGCACAGAACTCAATACAATAAAGGCACATACAATTAAGACACACACCGACAAGAAAGTTGATTTCTTCAATGACACACATTATTCGTTAGCCAGAGTTAAGCCAACACTGTCAATACAATTACGGAGCGATTTATATTCTAAACACCACTGAATTTACTTACTCAGTCTCCATGTAATTCAATCAAGAAGACATAAAGTAACATATGGAACTTACAAACAATTCTCCATAAATAGATATATATATACATACAGGTGATCAATCTCAGAACAATCTCTTACTATTTCATGACAGGCCAGATATTCAGTTCAGTGGCCATTTCCTCCTACTCTGTTGCTGAAGAAGTTCTCTACCTCTCTAATTCTCTCTCTCCCCTATATAAACTCTTCAGGATTACATTTATACCACAAGGATGAGCTGAATCAATTTAGGTCTCCAAACAGTTCAGCAACTCTTAGCATTCCCAATTCCTAAAATCAGACTCAATAACTGAACTAATCCTAAACTGACTCTTTGTATTCCTATCTTAACCAATTTCTCATGTTCTCAAAATGACTTGAGAATGATTACAATTCCCTATCAAATTTATTTAATATTTACAAGAAATTTAAAGAACATGGAACCCCCTATGTCTACTTATGTACAAAGTAACTTTTGAGCCTAATGCCCCTGCATCAGACTCCCAAGCTTCAAATTATTCATGATCTCCTCATCATGTGCTCTTTGTCTCTACCTCCAGGATCTTATACTTGGTTTTGCTATTGCCCTTCAGCTGTATCATCCTTCAACTGATCTTCTCCAGGCTTCCAGACTTTGTTCTGTAAGTCATCTCCAGCTATACTTTCACTATCTACTTTTGTCCTCCCTGTACAAAGATCCTTTTTTTTCCTTGCTGCTGTCTGCTGCTTCGGAGACACCCTTACCATCAGTCTTCTAACATATTCAATATCCATGTCCATCTTATCCTCTAGATGGAAATCATCTCTCCCTCTGCTGTTGCTTTCAATCTCTGTCGCTGCCAATATTGCTGCTCTTGCAGTCTCACATGCTATTAACATGTTTACTACTCCTGTAGGTGTCATCCCCCATGTTTCATCTACTGCCACCATGGGTGTTGCTGCCTCCCCTTCCTGTCCCTCTGCAACACTTTTCTTTTGTTCATCATCTGTAAATTCATTCTCAGAAACAATCCACTATTTAAATTCCTACCAGCAGTGACATACTCCTCCAGTATACTAGTAAACAGAATTTGATTCTGCAAGCTAGTATCTACTCCTATCTTCTTCACAGCTTCAGGCATCCTTGCTCCAGGGTCTGCAATCCCTTTCTCTTCTTCAAATGCTCCCAACAAAAAACTCAGCCAATTCTCCTGTGTTTGTTTTACATCTTCAACATGTTGGAATTTAGACTCAAAATTTTCTTCTTCTTCATGGGCAATCTCCAGCAATTGCCTCTCATCTCCTTGGTTGACTTCAACAACCAAATCAAGTTCTCTAGCCACTGTATCTTCATCTTCTGTCAGCATGGAATGCTAATTCTTCCTCACTTCAGAAGCTTTTAAAATCTTCTCTCTAGTCTGCTCTTGGCCCATCAGTCTAGCCAATTCTTCTCTGTCAATGACAATGATAATTCCCTGCATATGATACATGGTTGTCTTATCCTCCTTCAACAACAATTTTTTTTCTCTTAAGAAAATTTAAAAGGACGAATTGTCTTCTGCATCACTTGTACACATAAACAAACTGTCAGTGTTAAAACCATGAGATCCAATGGTCTCAATTGATGACCTAGTCACCAATTCTTCTCCCAGCAATTCTAAGTCTGGTTCAAGGCTCAGAAACTCTTCATCATATTTCTCTTCAGCTGTCAGAGTCCTATCTACTGCTCCAATCACCATATCCAAATGATGATCCCTCACTATGTTTTCAGCCAACACAGTTTCCTTCCCATTCATTTCTCTGACAATTTCCAACTGATGTTCTTCCTCTTTCTCTGTATTATTAACACATGAATCATCAGCAGTAAAGTTCCAGTGCTTCAATGTCTCCTTCTTCTCTGACAACGCATCAGTATATTGTGCAGAACTCCTCTGTAAATCCTCTATTAGCATCTTAGTATGCTGATCTGTATCCTTCATGAGACTGTCAACTGGTCTCACTTTTCTTCCATCATCTGCTTCATGAACTCCATCCATGAAGATCTTCCCGCCTTGCTTTCCCAGCAACTCATCCAGTGCATAGGTCCTCTGATTTTCCAATTCTCTTCTCTGAGAATCCAACCTCCTATATAACTCAACAACTTCAATAGGAGTAGATTTTGGGAACCTTACACAGCCTTTTATGCCTCTGCTTATTCTTGACCAATCCTCTATTGGCCCTTCTCTCTCAGCTTCAACATTTTGCTGGATATCTTCATTTGACTCTTATTTCTTCACCTCTCCCTGAGATCTCATTATCTCAGCATTGATCTGAACAGATTTAAGATTCAATGTCTTCTTCTCACTAACGAACTCTGAAGCTTGTTCATCTTCCAGTGGTGTGCCTGCAAACACACACAACTTTTTAGTGTTCAAATTACTAGACATTTCAGTCTTGGCTGCTCCCTCAAGCAATTTTTCTTGAACAGGTCTGCACATGGAATCTTCAGGTTCCATCCTTGTCTCAAGAACTCTGGGTTCTTCTTCCTCCGTGGAGTCTGTCATCACTTCACATTTGTCAGACTCAAGAAAACAAGCCCCTACATCAACTGGACTTTTCAATAACTCAGGAATTCCTCAATGACTTCCTCCTCAGTAAGACAAGATTCTTGCTGCCTCAAGTCTTCACTATGTCTCACAAGATCTCCTGCAGGTCTCCACTCTTCATCTGTGCTCTGTTCTGCTTCACAAGCAAAAATTTATTCTTTCAACTCAGCTGCTCTGAGTTCTTCTCTCAATAAGTAAATCTTCTTTTGCCTCATCCTCAACTGTAATGGTTGCCATTTCACATTCTTCCTCATGAGCCAACCAACTCTCTAGCTTTCTTCTATCCTCAGTTTCAATCTATTGAACTCTTCCCTGATCTCAGCTAATTCTTTCTGCCATTCTTCATCTGTGGATTTCTTCTTCATGCCATTTTCTTTGGCATCTTCTTTCCTTCTTCTGTTGTGGCCTCTCTCAGAACCTCTGCAATCTCTGCAATCTCTGCGATGGCTCTTAGTAGCCATTTTATTCTCTGGGAGTTCTTCACTCACAAGATGCACTAAGCCTCTGCAACAACAAGCTCTCTTGCTGCAACTTACCTCACCAATCCCTTCCTTTGGATCCATCTTTTGGCAAGTACTGGCCCCTCTCTATAGGAACCTTCGGAGCACTCTCTCTTGCTCACTAGGCTTCACTCTGCAACTTTCTCGAGAACACCTCTTTTCCTCTGTCATCCAACCTATGTTGGGAATATTCCAGGTTCTGCCACACTCTTTCTGCACTTAGAATCCCTTGCTCAATTCTTCTATCACTGCTCTCAAAGCTGTGATCTACTTCTGCTGAGATGTATTCAATTGTCTGCACTCTAACTTCTGCAAACAATCCTTCAACCAGAGTTAACACTGTTCACTTCTCTAGAGAACACTGCAATTTTCCACTTTATTCAGCCTCTAGCTGAATACCAGGCTCACTGCCTCCACTATCAAGCTCTGTCGTTAATTTTTCGCAACCATAATTCTACAATTCCAAATAAAATTAATTACCTGCAAGATCATGATCCTGTCCTCCACTCATCCTGCAAATCTTGTTCCCTATGATTCTATGTACCTTGCTGCCTGATCTTCCTTCTTCAAATCTGTAGTCTTCAAAAATATTGTCCTCCAATTGGACTCTGCAATTCTGCAATCACCTTCACTGTATCTCTGTAGGCTGCAATCTTATCAGTTTCCACAAGTCTGGTTTCCTTGCATTCACCAAACTTGGACTTTTCAAAAAGAGCTACTCCTGAAGCTCTGATACCACTTGATAGCGGGGTCATCCATAGTCCCATTTTGCTCAAATTTTTAACAAAGCTGTGTTTACAAATGCATTCAAAATTTCATTCCCAATCATGTTCACAATCTGGCAAACTCTTTTATCTGTAGGAACCTCCTTCAACAATTATAAAAGTCCCAAGGCCTATGCAATAAAGAAACCACGCCATATGGAACCCTTACACATATCTAACACGATGTCACCCAACTCGCATACAATGCCATATCAATATATGGTCACGGCCTCTGTTCAACGTTAGAGCATCCCGATATGGTTAACCCCCACGCATATAATTCCGACCGTATACAATATACCATTCGTACCTTGGTTAACATCAATCATCACCATGTATTAGAGTCTGGGCCTGCACCAATATACGGCACATACCTCAATTAACCGTCGACCCGATCGGAGGGCTCGTGTTTCATCGCGCTGCAACACCTGATCGAATGGATATCGCACGACTTAGATGCACGAACGATAATGCGCGATGGTGTGCAATGAAAGCGGTTTTTCCAACTTGCTCAGGGATACGCGTCACCAAATATGTGGAATCGCTCCAATTTCCTAAATACCGATTGCCTGACGAAAGCGGTGCCATCAAACCCGGAAACCGTCTTCACTGTTCACTCTAAACCATGTTCACTATTTATACTTGCATGGTTCCATCTTCTTTGACACGCCAGGTTTTGTTAAGCTTTCGTTGAAGGTTCTGTCAAGCACAGTTCCATTAGCAGGCTCCCCCACACAACTGCAAAATCGCTCTTCCTCGCTATCGAGCTCTTCTCGCTGCAGATTCTTCGACAACTGAGACTACAATTCTCACACAGAGGTTATCGTGCATTCTTATGTACACTCTGTTACGGGGTCTCGCCCATACAGAATTCTCGCTACAGAACTCGTATATCCTCCACACAGATCACATACAATCCAGCGATTTCAAAGGAATTAAAATCTCACTCATATGGCGGACACATGAATTCAAATTTCCCTAACCTCACACACAAGAATTTTTCTATCTCAGAATCGATCCTTACAGTGTTCGATTCACCTCACCTCACAAGTCAATTTACTTGCAGTGCTTCACACAGAACTCAATACAATCAAGGCACATACAATTAAGACACACACCGACAAGAAAGCCGATTTCTTCAATGACACACATTATTCATTAGCCAAAGTTAAACCAACACTGCCAATACAATGCCGGAGCGATTTATATTCTAAACACCACTGAATTTACTTACTGAGTCTCCATGTAATTCAATCAAGAAGACATAAAGTCACATATGGAACTTACAAACAATTATCCATAAATATATATATATATATATATATATATATACATACAGGTGATCAATCTCAAAACAATCTCTTACAATTTCATGAGAGGCCAGATATTCAGTTCAGTGGCCATTCCCTCCTACTCTGTTGCTGAAGAAGTTCTCTACCTCTCTAACTCTCTCTCTCCCCTATCTAAACTCTTCAGGATTACATTTATACCACAAGGATGACCTGAATCGATTCAGGTCTCCAAACAGTTCAACAACTCTTAGCATTCCCAATTCCTAAAATCAGAATCAATAACTGAACTAATCCTAAATTGACTCTTCGTATTCCTATCTTAACCAATTTCTCATGTTCTCAAAATGACTTGAGAATGATTACAATTCCCTACCAAATTTATTTAATATTTACAAGAAATTTAAAGAACATGGGACCCCCTATGTCTACTTATGTAAAAAGTAACTTTTGAGCCTAATTCCCATGCATAAAAAATGATAGCACATTATGAGGATACAAAGAGAAACACATTCTTCAAATAATTGATAAATCTCAAACAAAAGGGTTCAATGGTGGAGCACATTGAGGACTTCAAAAAATTGAATATAATGGTAAAGGATATTGCATAGGAGAGCATGATTGATTTCTTCATAGGGAATTTAAAGGATGAAATTCAACATGAGTTTTTCCTTTGGGAACCTAGTTCATTCGAGAAGGCATTCAGGTTGACAAAAAAAATTGAAAGAAAAATTATGGAGACAAGGAAACCCACCACTCACAAATATAAAGATGGAAGTGTTGCTACTCCTAGGCTTGCAAAACCTACAAGGTTGACATTGCAACAATTGGAAGAAAAAATAGAAAAATGGTTTTACTATAGTTGTGAAAAAAAAGAAACTAAGGTCATAAGTGTCCTAAGAATAAATTATTTTACATATATTGTGAAGAAGATGAATAAAAGGAACAAGAAACTTCAAAAGAAGAGGATACACACTAAGAACAAACCCCAGATGAAGAATAAATGAGTCCGACCATATCCTGTAATGCATTGGAAGGAATTACCACTCCTCAAACTCTCAACATAGAAGGACATATCAAGAAGAAAAATGTAATAGTGATGATTGATTCGTGTAGTACCCATAATTTTATTCATTGTAAGGTAGCCAAGGAATTGAATTGCTTCCTATACCCGACACCAGAGTTTCAAGTGATGGTTGCAAATGGATGAACTATAATTTTCTCTCGAAATTGCCTTAATATCAAGATAACCATGGGAGAATATGTGTTGAATATTCCAATTCTCTCCATTCCAATGGGTGGTGCTAATGTTGTACTAGGAGTACAATGGTTGCAATCTTTGGGAACAATAGATTTTAATTTTCAGGAAATTTCCTTGATTTTTTTTCAGAAGGAAAGGAAGTTGAATTATGGTGTATTGCAGGGAAGTTAGGAAAAATAATAAGTTCTAATGTCATGACAAAGCTTCTAAGAAATAACAATGAGACATAATTTCAAAATTATGTTCACTAGAGGATTAAACATCAAAATCATCTATTTCTCTAGATCCAAAAAAGTATTGGACAATAATTCCAAGATGTTTGAGACTCCCATAGGAATCCCACCTATTTTTTATCATGATAATGCTATTAATTTGATTCTAGGAATTTTTACTCTACACATTAGGCCTTACAAATATCCTTATGCTTAAAAAAGTGAGATTGAATGTATGGTTGTAGAAATGGTAGAGGCTGGTATAATTCAACCTAGTCAAAGTTCTTTCTCTACTCGAGTATTATTGGTGCACAAGAAGGATGGATCATGGTGTATGTGTCGAGATTATAAGGAGCTCAACAAGATCACTATTAAAGATAAATTTCTCACCCCTGTCATTGAAGAATTATATGGAGTAATGTACTTCATCCAATTAGAATGAAGACTGAAGACATTTCGAAAACAACATTCAGAACTCATGAGGGTCATTAAGAATTTTTCATCATGCCTTTTTTCCTTACTAATGGACCTTCCACATTTCAAGGTTTGAATAATTTGTTGGGAAAAGTACTGGGGGGGGTGAGTGAATCAATATTTGCAATAATCAGAATATTTATTTTTCTCTTTACTGTTTTCTATATGCGAATTTGATAGGCCCAACTAGCGTATGTACGTGGCTATTTAAACAACAAATAGCATATACTGATATAACTTTATTGTATAGATAAACATTCAGAAACATTCTTTAACCCATATCGTCGGTTATGCATCAGATAGTTAAGTAGTAAATATGTGCAGTAATAACAACATAAATCATCACACATGAACACCAATATTTAAGGTGGAAACTCAATTCGGGAGAAAACCACCGCTGTTGTCGTCTTTGTCTTCAATGTTTATTATATAGAAAATTGCTTACAATATTGTACTAATGCAAACTCATATCGGTACGTAGGCATCTACCTGCAGAATTCTGCAACATTATCTCATCCTCGAGCTGCTAATCGAAGGGAGCTCCAACCCCCTGATCTCGTGCCACTACTGGAAGGGAGCTACAACCCCTGATCAGAACACCAGATTCTACTGGAAGGAAACTTCTCCTTCCACATTGAAGGCTTCAACCCTCATACCCACTGCAGAACATGTTTCATAAATTTTCACATTGGATCCAAAAACTTCAACACAACTCAGCATAAAGATCAACACCAATAAACTTAACCCAAACTTCAAACAGAACAGTGAGATCAATGTAACCAGAATACAGTAATAAACCCATATTTCAGAATCAACATGCAAAATCAATTTCATCCTTGATCATTCATTATCTTAAATGCATACGCTACTTCACTTTACTAAACCTGCGTGTATTTGTGATTTCATGCACACCAACTTGTGTATAGATCTGTGAATACTGAATTTCTGGAATTTTATCAGTCTTATAAATAGATTTGAGGCTTTCAGACATATCTTCTCATATTTACAGAAACCTTATTCAGTCAGCATCATTAATCATATTTAATCACTCATTGATCATCTTTGTACATATTCAACTTAGAAACATATCTAGTAATCAAGCAACCCAGATCTACACAAAATCTTCATTGACAAACAATAGAATATAATAGAAATAAATAGAAACCTCTCTATCAAGCTTCAGAAAACCCTGACTTCCATACACGCTTTAGTTGGAATAAAACCGCGTGTATACACGCTTTCACCATGCCGAACTAGCGTATAGATCTGTAAATATAATTATGCAGAAAGTTTCAAATCTATAGACTTACCCATATTTCTTCACTTTACTTCAACAAACATGCTCCAGGTCACATATCCAAACATCTCATCAATATATCAACCAAATACATAGTCATTTCAGATCTACAGATCCTGATCCATCATTGTCTTCATGGGTGCGCCATAATTTCAGACCTATCAATAAACATAACCCATTTCATGCAGATATACTTCAAAGAGAAGTATTCAGTTCAAACCCTTACATATGAACCCCTTGCACTATGGTCTTCTTCTCCTTATATAGGTTTAGCCTTTATCAATACCATGAGTCAAAACCACAGAAGTGCTGATGGTATTCTTGGGCGGAATCAACTAGATGACATCACGCTCAATATTCTAGGCTAAAACCATGGTAATTCCCTCTGGTATCATAATATTTAGAGTGAAAAAGGCATACATGACTTGGATCGTTCTTGTCTACGTGTATAGGTGACTTTGCCTGCACGAACTCATGTATGGAACCTTCAATTATGAATATTAACCATCTTCTACTAGACTTGAATTTTTCTACTGCTAGACCTTCTACAATACCATTGTGCTTCTCCATAAGTCATATACTTCATCATTTCCAAAATAGTTTCCATCAAGGACAACATATGCAACCATAAGAATCATATTTCCAACAATCTCCCCCTTTGGACTTGATGGAAACCATGATGGAGTTTTATCACCACAACCTATAGAGCATAAACATTATTCAAACACCAAATATTCTCCCCTTTTGACATCAGGAGCAATGGGTAGACAATTTCTCCCCCTGAGCACATCCAGAGGCTTCATATTTTCAATAAAATACATGACTCTTTAACTCAACAGAGTATAACCTTTCCTATCACTAAGGACACAAAAATACATCAAGGATCCAATCGAGTGGATTTACATATTGACTCAACTATCGAACCAAGTGGGTTTACAACTTTGAACATGACAATATTTGTATCAAAGATCTCAACATGACCTTTATATCAAATTACAAATATGACTTTTATAACAAAGACAAAATAATCTGCAACAGGAGATCATCACAGCAACCAACATAGTGCCGATCAATGTAATATTTTCAGCAAGGAAAATGGTCCCCTTAAACCTATGTATCCTGAAAATGTTCAACAATGAATTCATCAAAGCATCTTAATCAAGGAGATGGATATAAAAGAAAGGAAATGTAAGAAACAACAAAGTTTACCCATCAGCACCACAACCTGTTCTGAAAGCTAACCCATAGATTTTCTGTCGGAAAAAACCATGTGCAGCTTTATATAGAGATACTCGCATATATACGCGATTCTCCTTCATGCAACTAGTGTTCCGAATTTAATCTTATGATTAAGAAGATTTGATAAGTGAGGCAGAGACAAATCTCACGTTCTATCTGAGATATTCAAATCCTTCCCAGGGAAGAGGTTTAGTAAATATATCAACAACTTATTCTTTGGAGGGAACATACTTCAATTTAACCTTTTTCTCAAGCACTTGTTCATGTAAGAAGTGATACTTGATAGGAATGTGCTTGGTCTTGGAATGCATAACAGGATTTTTTGAGATACTAATGGCACTTGTATTATCACATAAGATGGAGATGGGAAGAGAGATTTTAATTTGAATATCTAGTAATGTCTACGTCATCCAAAAAAGTTGCGTGCAACATGATGTGACAACCATATATTCTGCTTTTGATGTATATAAAGCAATGGAACTTTATTTCTTGCTAAACCAAGATACTAATCGGGGTCCCATATAAAATGCACCACCACTAGTGCTTTTTTGATCATCAACATTTCCAACCCAATCCGCATTTGTGTAAGAATGAAGAGTGAGATCAACATTCTTTGGACACCATAGACCAAATTCTTGAGTCCCTTGTAGATATTTGAATATTTGCTTTACAGTCTGAAGGTGTGACTCTTTTGGATTAGCTTGGAATCATCCATCAATCCCAATTGCATGCATGATGTCGGGTCTAGTCCCGGTAAAATAAAGTATACTTCCAATCATAGATTTATACTCTGGTTTATTTACCATGGGAGAATCATCATGTGAACTGAGGTTATAGCCAGTTACCATTGGAGTGCTTATGGGTTTGCAGTCTTCCATTCCATACTTCTTTAGGATTTGCTTGAGATATTTTTCTTGTGATAGAAATATGACATCTGTTGCTTGTTGCACTTGTAAGCCAAGAAAATATGTTAGTTCCCCAAGTAATGACATTTCAAATTATTGTTCTATAAAAGAAGAAAAATTCTGACTCATGGACTCTTCATTACTCCCATAAATGACGTCATCAACATACACAACAATAATTAACAGTTTATCGTTCTCAATTTTTGTGTATAAGTTACTATCAGCAGATCCTTTTGTGAAATGTTGTTGTTGAAGATGTTTTTCAAGAAAATAATACCATGCACGAGGAGCCTATTTGAGACTATATAGAGCCTGTTTAATTTTGCAAACAAGTTTTTCATCATTTCCCAGAATGAATCCTTTTGGTTGTTCTATATAAAATTCTTCTTCTAGATCACCATTGAGGAAGGTAGATTTAACATCCATTTGATAAAATTTTAATCGTTGAGCATACACTTCAGTATTTGTAATAATCTAAATATTTACTTTTCTCTGTACTGATTTCTATACGTGACTTTGATAGGCCCAACTAGCGTATGTACGCAGCTATTCAAATGGTAACTAGCGTATACTCAGATAACTTTATTTTTTAGATAAACATTCAGAAACATTATTTAACGCAAATCATCAGTTATGCATCAGATAGTTAAGTAGTAAATATGTGAAGTAATAACAGAACAAATCATTACACAAGAGCATCGCACATGAACACCAATATTTAAGGTGGAAACCAAATTCAGGAGAAAACCACCGTTGCTGTCGTATTTGTCTTTAATTTTTATTATATAGAAAAATACTTACAATAGTGTACTAATGCAGACTAATATTTGTACGCAAACATCTACCTGCAGAAGCCTACAACCTTCTCTCGTTCTCCAGCTGCTACAGGAAGGGAGATCCAACCCCCTGATCTTGTTTACCAACCACTACTGGAAGGGAGCTACAACCCCTGATTTGAACACCAAATTCTACTGTCAGGAAACTTCTTCTTCCACACTAAAGGCTTCAACCCTCGGAACCACTGCAGAACACGTTTCATAAATTTTCACACTCGATCCAGCAGAGTCAACACAACTCAGCATAAATATCAACACCAATAAACTTAACCCAAACTTCAAATAGAATAGTGCGATCACTCTAACCAGAATATAGTAATAAACCCAAATTTCAAAGTCAACATGCATAATCAATTTCAACCTTGATCATTTATTATCTTAAATGCATACGCTACTTTACTTTACTTAACCTGTGTGTATACGTGCTTTCCTGCACACCAACCTGCGTATAGATCTATGAATACTAAATTTCCAGAATTTGATGAGTCTCAGAAATAGATATGAGGCTTTCAGACATATATCTTCTCATATTTACAGAAACCTTATTGAGTGAGAATCATTAATCATATTTTATCACTAATTGATCATATTTTTACATATTCAACTTAGCAGCATATACAATAATCAAACAACCTAGATCTACAGGCTGAATTCATTGATAGATAAAAAAAAATACAAAAAGAATAAATAGATAACCTCTCCATCAAGCTTCAGAAAACCCTGACTTCCATACGTGATTTAGCTGGAGCAAACTCGTGTGCATACGTGCTTGAATCATCATGCCGAACTAGCATATAGATCTGTAAATATAATTCTACGGAAAGTTTTAGATCTATAGACTTAACCGGATTTCTTCACTTTACTTCAACAAACATACGTTGGGTCACAGATCTAAACATCTCATCAATAGATCAAGAAAAATACATACTCATTTTAGATCTAGAGACCCTGATCCATTATTGTATTCATGGGTGCATCATAATTTCAGATCTATCAATAAACATAACCCATTTAATGCAGATATACTTCAGAGAGAAGTATTCAGTTCAAACCCTTACATATGAACCCCTTTCACTATGGTCTTCTTCTCCTTATATAGGTTTTAACCTTTATCAATACCATGATTCAAAACCACACAAGTGCTGATGGTATTCTTCGACGAAATAAAATAGACGACACTGCGCTCAATATTGTCGGCTAAAACCATGGTAATGCCCCCTGGTATCATAATTTTTAGAGCGAAAAAGGCATACATGACTTGAACCATTCTTGTCCGCGTGTATACGCAACTTTTATTTCACAAACTCATGTATAGAACCTTAAATTATGAATATTAACCATCTTCTGCTGGACTTAAACTTTTCTGCTGCTAGACCTTCTACAATACCACTGTACTTCTCTAGAATTCATATACTTCATCATTTGCAAAAGAGCTTCCATTAAGGACAACATATGCAACCATAAGAATCATATTTCCAACATAATTCTGTTTTCAAACTCTTCCTTACAAAATTGGTGTTAGTATTATTTGATGATATACTAATCTACATCAATTCTTGGAAGGATCATGTTCAACATGTTGGTAGGGTGCTCAAGCTATTGGAGTAGAAACAATTATATTCAAAAACCTCCAAATGTTTCTTTGGAGTACAGGAGGTGGAATATTTGGGTCATATTGTATCTCATGAGGGTGTTAAGGCAGACCCTAACAAAATTAAATCCATTAAGGAATGGAAAATCCCTATAACCATAAAGGATCTTCGAGGATTTTTGGGTTAATAGGGTATTATCGCAAGTTTGTTAATAATTATGGGAGAATATCGATACCTATAACATAATGATTGAATAAATATCCATTTTATTGGACTCCATAAGCAACTAAGGCATTTTAACATCTTAAAGAGGCAATGTACCAAGCACCAGTCTTGGCTACGCTCAATTTCAAAAAAAAAAATATTGTGGAATGTGATGCCTCAAGGAATGGAATTGATGTGGTTTTCATGCAAGAAGGAAGACCCATTTGTTTTGAAAGTCGTCCCGTCAAAGGAAAGTATTTACAAAAACCTATTTATGAGAAGGAAATGTTGGAAATACTACATTCACTAAAGCAATGGAGACCTTACCTAATGGGAAGACACTTCCAGGTAAAAAAATAGCATGATAGTCTTAAATAATTTTTGGAATGAATATTATCTTCAAAAGAGTAGCAAAAATGGGTCACAAATATGTTAGTTTATTACTTTGAAATCATATAAAAAAACGGAAGAAAAATGTTGTTGCAAAAGCTCTCCCAATAAAGGATGAGGATGTGGAAGCATTGCTTTGTGTCATTTCTATTATCCAACCTTAGTGTATAATTGAAGCAAGGGGTGAATGGAAGAATGATGAAGAGGTGTGGACACTCATTCAAAATTTGCAACAAGATGCTAGTACATCTGAAACATTTAGCTGGAAAAATGATTCATTATTGTAAAAATATCACTTATATCATTATAAGAATTCCCAACTCAAACAAAATATTGTTTTAGAATTGCCCACCTCTCCCTTAGGAGGGCACTCAAAATTTTTCAAAACTTGCCACAGGGTTAAGAAGGATTTTTTTTGGGATGCCCTTAAATTTGATATTCAAATGTTTGTGGCAGAATATTTGGTTTGCCAAAAAAAAGTTGAGATAATTAAGACCCTAGGTCTGTTACAACCTTTATCCATTCCAAGTCAATGTTGGGAGGAGGTTTCACTGGATTTTATCATAGGTTTACGCAAGTCCGAAGGAAATACTGTCATCATGGTGGTAGTTGATAGACTTACAAATTATGCACACTTGTGTGCATTATCTCATCTATTTAAATCCATTATAGTTGCTATTGCATTTATGGAAACAATTCAAAAGCTACATGGAAATCCAAAAATCATTGTGAGTGACAAAGATCCCATTTTTACAGGAAATGTTTGGACGGAAATATTTTCTTTTGTGGGTACTCAATTAGCTCATAGATTATCATATCAACCTCAATATGATGGGCAAACTGAGACAATGAACAAATGTTTGGAAGGATATCTTCGTTGCATTGTGTTTGTTCTCCATTTTTGGTCCTTTTCCACATACATTTTCCATTTATCCATCATCCTTTTCTATCATATCACGGTCATTTTCCCACATTTTTTCCTCTTATTACACTTTAAGTTAAAATTATTTGTCTTTTAAATTTTATATTTTGTAGTAAAAATTGGTATTAAAAAATTATTTTGACCAAAACAGAATTTCCCGTAATGGCTCCTTGAAGTTGTATGTGCAGGACACCTAGGTGGAAGATGAGGCTATATTCTAGAAGCTTGGGAACCAAGGATTGAAAAAATCCTATTAGATCAGTCAAATTGAGTTTGAACAGACCTAGTCAATGCTGGTGAATCTTGACCAGTCACTTAGAAATTCCTAACTAAAAGGGGAAGTTTTATGATTTAGTGGGATTTTATCATATTTTGTGCAACCAAAAGGATGAGTTTTACCTAAATAGATGTATTAGGACTCTTATATGATATTATAGCTATTTTAGCTCTGTTTTTTTATATTCTGTGCTTATTTAAGCACAACATTCAACACTTATGAACATGGATTATGACTATTGAGACTACTTCATTTCTAAATATAATTTGAAGCACTTTTCTTCTAATTATTTTTGTTCTTGCTATGGGATGTGATTGCCGATCTACGATAGATAATATTAGTCATGTGTGATAAGGAAAGGGTGGAGTGCCCCCATTCCATGCTAAGTGCACTATGGTGTATTTTTTTTTGCATAACTATGAATAGTTTAGATGGTTAAACATTTCCTTTTCTTGTGAATACTTTCATGAGTAGATTAATTATATGCCATGATTGATTATGTTTCTCAAAATTATTTCCTTTCAACAATTTATTTAAGTAGGGAAGGAAAACGAAGGAATCTAAGTTAGATACTCTTCTCTCTGAATTGAAGATTGAATTGGACACTGTGTTTATGAATTTACTTCTTTCCTAATTGATTATGTTATGATTTATGATGAAATTAATCTTCATGGAATAGGGATAATGAGGAAGGAAAACCAAGGGATCTAAGTTAGGTCCTCTTTCTTGTTGGCTATGCTCCACAAATATTCATTTCACTCTTTCTTCTATATCATAATTTTAGTGTTTTATTTTCATAAATTTATATTTGTAATATATGAATTTCCTTTATCCTCACACAAATAACATCTTCCTACACTACACTTAATATAAGATCAATATATTTTTGGTGATTCAAAGTTTACAAACCCAGATTGGTAAGTAAAATTTATGGTGAATCTTGTGGCCCTGTCAGAGATTATGCTTTTTGGAAAACCATGAAACTGAACAATCTCATCAAAAAACAAATTAGCCACATGGGTAGCATCACTAATTTTGGAACACGTAATGAAATGAGCCATCTTAGTAAATCTATCCAAAACTACAAGGATTGAATCACTACCTCCTTGAGTTCTCGGTAAACCTAGAACGAAGACCATACTCACTGAATCCGAAGGTCTATTGGGAATGGGTAAAGGCATGTACAGTCCAGCATTCTGATTTCTCCCTTTCGCATGCTGACATATCTTGTACTTACTCATGCACCTTTGTACATATGCCTTAATTTTAGGCAAAAATAGAAGTGACTCAACTACCCAAGTATTTTTTCAACACCAAAGTTTCCATCCAACCCACCATTATGATTTTCTTGGACCATTGTTTCCCTCATTGAGAAACTGGGAATACATAGCTTATTGTTCTTGAACAATAGCCTGTCCTACAACATAAAATATTTCCATGGATTGCTGCCCCTATTGACAAGATTCTTACACGCAGCAGAATTTTCTTTAAAATCAACATCAACGTCATACAAGTCCTTCAAATAATCAAAGCCTAAAATTTGTATTTTAATTTCCTGCATGATTAAACATCTCCTACTCAAAGCATCAGAAACCTTATTTTCCTTGCCACTGATATGCTTAAAAAAAAGTGAAATTTTGAAGGAACTCCACCCACTTTGCATGTTTATGATTCAAAAGATGTTGTTGCATAATGTATTGTAAGGCAGAATTATGCATGTTCAAAACAAACTCCTTAGGCATCGAGTAATGCCTAGAATTATTCAAATCCTGAACCACTGCATAAAATTCTTTGTCGTAGGAAGAGTACTTCTATTTTGACTCATTTAACTTCTCACTAAAATATTCAATGAGCTTATCTTATTGGCTCAGTACAAATCCAATGGTTTTCCCACTAGCATCACATCTTACTTGAAAGGGTTGATTGAAGTCTGGCAACTTTAACACTAGCTTCTCAGTGATTTTCTTCCTCAATGGTTGATTTAATTTTTTTTAATTTTTTTAATTTTTTTTTTTGGCTACTACTATCCAATAAAATGGTTTCTTATCCTTCTTAATGGTTTTAATGATAGGCTCACAAATTCTACTAAAATTCCTGATAAATTTTCTGTAGAGGCTGGATAAGCCATGAAAACTTCTCACCTCAAAAAATTTCTTAGGTGAGGGACAATTTACAATTGCCTCTATATTCTCTGGATCCATTTTCAAGTCATCCTTAGAAATGACAAAACCTAAGTATACAAGCTCACTCTTCCTAAAATAACACTTCTTGATGTCAATAAATAACTTTTCTTGCTTGAATCTCTTTAAAACATACTTCAAATGTCTCAAGTGCTCTTATTTAGCTTCACTGAAAATAATAATGTCATCCAAGTAGAAAATGATGAACTCTAGAAGGAATTCCTTCAAGACTTCATTCATCAACTGCATAAAGGTACTTGGTGCATTTGACAAGCCAAATGGTATGACCATCCACTCGTACAAGCCTTCATTGGTCTTTAAAGTTGTCTTCCACTCATCTCCTCCTTTGACCTGAATTTGGTGATAACCACATTTTAGGCCAATCTTTGAGAAGTAAGTTTCCCCACACAAGAAATCCATCATATCATCCATCTGTGGCAATGAAAAACCTGTAACAAATGGTCATATTGTTTATTGCTCTAGAGTCAGTGCACATTCTCTATTCTCCACCCTTCCTTGGACTTAGTACTTTAGGTACGACACATAGACTCAAACTTTCTCTTATTAGTACTTTGTCCAACAATTCTTGGACTTGCTTCCTCACTTCCTCATTCTCTTTGGGTGTCATTCGATATGCAACCTTGTTCGGAATAATTGCTCCCGGTATCAAGTCTATGTGATGATTGGTGTTTATTTTGGGTGGCAACTCACTTGACAATTCATCAACTACAATATCATGAAACTAATGCAATAAATCTTGAAATTCAATAGGTAAATCTACAATTTTAGTGTGCATAAGTACTACCCTTGGCTTGCAAACCACTCCATAACTTACCTCTTCTTCTTTTATATGTTTTATAAATTCCTTTCCACTAAGTAGCAATGCATTTGGGCTGCTTTTTTCAGACATACCTTCCTCTTTCAATGGTACAAGAGTGTGCTTGATTCCATCCTTTTTGAACATATAATAATTTCTCTCTCCATCATGTGTTACTTTCCTATCAAACTTCCATTGGCGACCCAAAAGAATGTGACAAGCATCCATTGTCATTATGTCACAAAGCACCTTGTGTTTATACCTACCTATCTGAAACTCAACATCACTTTGTTCATGCACCAACAATTGGTGTTGTTTTTGCAGCCATGATACCTTATAAGGTGTGGGATGTTTAATATTTTTCAACCCCAATTTTTCCAGCCTTTCTTGGGAGACTAGATTGTCCATACTTCCGCTGTTAATCACCAATTTGCATCATTTTCCTTTTTCCTTGCACATTTTCATGAATAAGGATTTCCTTTGGATTGGTACATCAGTCTCCTTTTTTGAATTTAACATAACTTTGTGAATCATCAACACCTCTCCAGTCTCTGGCACATTCTCTGCCTCAGGGACTTGTGACTCTGCTGCTTTGGTTTGAGTTATGTATGCACCTCGTTGACCCTTATTGTCATTATCAAGACATTTAAAAGATTGATGACCTGATTTGTTAAATCTGTAACACCGGTGGACAGTCTCTCTGCCTCTTCCTCTACCTTTACCTCTCTGGTAAGGTCTTCCTCCACTGTTGCCAACTTTTTTCTCTGATTGCCCTTCCTAATTTGAGTTTCCTTCATTATTCTTTTTCACTGGGAGCTTTCCTCTTCCACTTTTCTGTCCTTTCCCTCTGGAAAAACCACATCCTCTACCAATGTTTTTTTTCATAGCTATCTTTTCTTTCGCCTTGAAGGCACATTGGTATGCTTCCTATATTTTCCTTGGAGAAATTATGTTGACTTCAACTTGGATATCCAGCCTCAAACCATTGGTATACCTTGATGTCTTCTCTGAGGTATATTCTACATAACCTGCTCTCAAGTTCACCTTGTAAGACTCTTCAGTATACTCCCTCACTTATAATATTAATCTCTTAGGTTTAGTATTATTCCCTTGGGTTTATAAACCCTTGGTTTTTTAGTATTAATCCCTTGGGTTTATTATTTCCTTGGATCTGTAATTTGAATCTGTTGGGTTTATTTATCAAAGGGTTCATCTTCCAAGGGTATAAATAATTAATAGGTTTTATAATATTAACCTTTTTTTTTAATATAAATCTCTTGTGTTTATAATAATGGTCAAACATGGCCCAATGCCACCTCGTGACAAATATTTTGTCAATATGAAAATCAAACATGGTGGAACATCTCATTATGACAAAGGTTGTGTCAATATGAAAGTGGGTCATGGTCGACTATATTTACTTTTCTCGGTTTGTTAATCGTTTATTAATCATTTGGGCTTTTAATATTAGTATTCTCTATTTATTTATTGCTTGGGTTTATTAATCATTTTTTTCTATAATATTAATGGTTTAGGTTTATAATATTAATAATGCCTTCGGTTAATTGATCATCTATGTTTATAATATTAATAATCCCTTGGGTTTATAATAATAATAATCTCATGGGTTTATTAAACCCCAATATTATGTGTTAAATATTAGTCCTAGTGTTTAATACTAATCCCTTGATTTCTAGTTTGATTCCTTGGGTTTATTAATCCATTATGTTTATAATATTTATCATTGGGTTTACTAATTTATTAGATTTATAATATTAAACTCCTAGGTTTATTAGTCATTTCAGTTAGTAATATTAATAATCGCATGTGTTTATTAATTCTGTTTATAAATATATAGAAATTATTAGCATATTGGTAAGACATATATATTTATTATAAATATTGGTAAGACATATATATTTATTATATTTGAATTATATTATAGTTTGAATTATAATTATTAATATATTGACAAAATTTAATAATATTATATATATATATATAAATATATATATATAACATATTTTAGTGTAATATATAGTATGTATATAAATAATATTATTAATATGCTATAAGTATATATATAAAATATATTGGTAATTATATTCATAAATATATAATAATTATTATGTAAAATACATATTATTAATAAGAAGTAAATGTTACTATGTTGTTTATGAATTATGTTAAAGTCTTAAATTTAACTATATTAATATATTATCAAAATGTTAAATAATAATAAATATTATATTAATATACAAAACATGGTTAACCTAATAAATATAATTACATAAATATAAAATATTAAAGATATTATTATTTATATAGTTATTAATAATTATAAATAAATATGATTGTGCTAATTATATTGCGGCGTGAAAAATATTAATGAAAGTACATGTCTTAATAAACAAAGACGGCTCTATTAGGACGAGACGGGAAAAAAGATATGCGTATTAGAGTCATACAAAGTATACGTTTCAATTCACTGATACAATTAAAGATTGGTACATTACAGGCTTATAAGGTATTAATTATATATACACTCGTATGTATATTATTGTATATTATTAGGATAGACTGGTTAATGTTTACCACTTTCAGTGAGCATACGATAAAAGGCACTAAAATAATCTTGTTTAAGTCCACTTGAAATTAATTAGAAAGATAGAATTCTAATTTGTATGGAACTTTGCTGACAAGTTTTAACTCAATAAAAACTTTAGTGTTAGTTGTTAGTTATTGACCAGGATATCTTAGGTAAAAAAAAATTAATAACCAAAAAATCTAGAAATCTTACCCTACTGGAAATGGTGAGAAAAATTTCCTACTCCGTTCTTGACTAAGATAAATTAAATAATTTTATTTAAAAGAATAAAATAAAAAGTTTATATTCAAGAATTCATTTGAAAAATACGACACAAAAACCACCGTCTTATCAAAATCTGTAAACTTTGCACAACCCAAGAAAACAATTATGTGAAATTCTGCCAAAAACCAAAATGTGGAAGAGTTAGACTGCACACACCAGAACGGATTAACACAGGTTTCCAAGGCTATCTCTCACAACTTTGCGGAGGATCTGTGGTCCTGTGTCGGAAATATGTTCCATTAATACTGTGCTGCTAAATAATTTATTGCCCGTGACCTGTAATTGCTGGGTGGCTGGAAAAACGTTATGTTAATCTTGTGCGGCTAACCCATATTTTCCTGTGACCTGAAAAAAGTTGGATCATTTTTTGCAGGGAGTTTAGAGATGTTTGTGTGGTTAAGTAATTATTGCATGTGACCCGTTAAAGTTGGATCATTATCTGCGTGAATGTTAGAGGTGTTTTTTTTACTCGTTCTCTATCTACACCGGGAATTAGCTGGGAAGACAGTTTTCTGCTAAGAATTAAAAAACAAAAATTAGAATGTAGTGTTTGAATTATTTTTACATGGTGGAAATGGATTTAGAATTGTCAAGAATTTAGGGGTACTCGAAATAGGGGCACCTAAAGTTTTGTCAAGTCAGATTTTCTAAAATCTTTTAGAAATTTTGTGATAACCTTATAGGAATTTTCATTATTTTTCAGATTAATCTATATGTATTTTAGATTATTTTTATACTATAAAAAAAATATTTTGTACTAGTTTTAATATATATATCTATATATAAAAAATGTGTAATTTCCATTTAGAAAAGTAGATAACTATTTCTATTTCAACAAGTAAAATAACTCTTTCATAAATATCACAAAAGCTAAGTTAGAGCTAAAAACACCAAACTCGTACCATACCATTAGAGCTGAATTTCTTAGATGTTGGTTTCTTAAATATTAAACATTATGAGTTAAGCCCCCATTATTGAATTATTCTCTTTACATATTGTTATTAATTGAATGAAAATAAAATGATATTAGGTTACCTTTATATATTTTGGTAAATATTAAATATCATGAATTAAGTCAATGATTAGTATATTCATTTGTTATTGGTTATTTGAGAATAAAAGGTATAAAACCAAAAAAACATTTCTTGAAAATAAGAATAAAGTAATATTATAAAATGAAAAAAAATAATAAATTAAGATTAACTTAGTAATATTATTAATAATTACATCTGAGTTTACTTTACATAGCTCAATACTTAAAAACAGAAACACATAAAAGCTACAAATTAGACAATCCAAAGGTGGTTATAAACTCTTAAAACCAAAACAACTTTCAATATCTCTTAATCCTCTCTTGGGTGACCTCAGATGCAACATCCTTAGGCCAGAACTTGAAATGACCACCACTATGGGTTTGCTTTCAACTATTCTCCTTTGCAAGCTTGGGTCTGTTAGAAAAATTGAGAGAGAAAAATTACACAAAACACAAATCACTCACTAGATATTTTTATTGATCATAACACTTATAAATATATAGGACATAAATCTCCAATTTTTATACTTCTAGATTATGACTACAATTCATACATAGGAAACAACAACTTCTATATTGATGTTTTGGAACTCGAAATGAAAAATCATGAAAATACATGGAAGCATTACTTCCAATACTCTCTGTTAATGCTTACATGGAAAACATTAAAATCATATATTACAACAACAAGGATAATACTCACATCCACTCTGGAATCTCACAAACACTTCTCTTTCCCCACCACATCTTCGAGTTATCACTTTACCTCCATTTAAATAGTAACCACCTCTGCCCATAGTTGAGGATATTTGCAATATCAATAATATTAACACCTCGACTCATCTGGGCTTCCACGATAAGTGCCTTCAAGTAATGAACCATCTTATTGACCAACAACCATCTATCGGATGTTTCGCTTTCTATTATCCTTTAGTTGAGAAGATGGAGGTCTAGATACTGAATGTGTTCAAAATTTGATCAAAGAACTTGACCTTAATAAGACACAAGAATTTATATTTCAGATACCGGAGCTTTTAGCTTAAGAACCACCAACCCTTTTTATAACCAATAAAAACACAGAATAATTGATGTTTCAGACATCGGGGCTTCGGGTTTAAGAACCAACAACCCTTTTTATAAAAACACAAACATCAAATATTTGTATATTGGATCAAATATAATAATAAAATATTTTCATATCGATATTTTCCATCATATCTATAGTGTTTGGCTATTGATCTCTAATAAACAATACCGTAATAATTTATTATTTCATATATAGAATGACAAATGCCAACATTCCACTTGCATGTAGCAGTTGTACATCTTGCACCATATGATAATGTCGAGAGCCACCATTTAAAACATGTGGACATTGCTCTCAATTGTAAATCCACAATAGATCAAACCAAATTTATGCTTATCTAACTTCTTCACAAGCATATCTCCTCTAATTTTAGAAATATTTGTCCACAATGGAACTTCAAAAAACAATAACAACAATAGATCTTCAAAACTCTCCTTTGCACGCAAATATCCACAATCCACACAAAAATCAAATATTCAGACAAAAGACTCACACAAACAATAGATCAAACACTCTATTAAATTAATCTATGTATAAAGGAGTATCATGGCTAAAATTTCATGATCTCAACCCTTCCTCGTGAGAGAGAGAGTCATGGCTGAACCAACTTTGATACCATGTTAGAAAAATAGAGAGAGAGAGAGAAACATTACACGCAACACAAATAACAGACTTAATATCATTATTGATCACAAAACTTACAAATATATAAGACATAAGTCTCTGACTTCCACACTTCTAGATCATGACTACAACTCATAGATTAAAAATAACAAATTCTATATTAGTGTTTGGGAACTCTGAATGAAAATATCATGATAACATCTCAAAAGATTACTTCCAATAGAGTTGACTCTAGACTAGAAAACAAATTGTAGATGTCTACCATCTTCGATAGAGTGAATTACTGTTGGCGGATTGGTCAAGCTTTGGATGGGAATTTTGGTCATCTATCCAATGAAAACTTGTAAACTCTCCGTAAATATGTTTGCAATGCTACGTCGATAACTTTGAGAAATGTTTGGAATGTTCAAGAGACAACTTTGAAATAAATTTCCATATCTGGTTTGGAAGGTTGAATTTGGTAGTTTGAAATATAAAAGGTCGTTTTGAAATAAAATGCTTTGATCATTTTTACTTAGCATCAGTTACTTAAAATTAATTTTTTTAACAAGTTTTATAAATTTTAAATTATTAAGGGATGGTAGAGGTTTGGGGTATAAATTTGACCTCCACTTTTATGAGTGAAGGTACCATATTTTTAGTTCGAAATTTTCTTTCTTATTGTTGGAATATGTAATTCCTACTTGTCTTCAGTTGTGGTTCTCTCTCTATGTATAGAGTCTGTTCCTATTTGATAGATTAGTTCCTATTTTGGTGTGAGGTTGAGATATTCTCTCAACCAAATTATTGTGCGTCTAAGATAGCTTCTCTATCTTGAGATTGTACCTCATGTATATATGTAACTCTATTTGTTTGATTAATACAATAGAGCTTGTATGCTCAGTTTCTAAGTTGGTATCAGAGCCCATTTGGGCCTGGACCTCGGCCCCTCCTCGGCTGAGGGAAATAAGAGAGTATATTATTTTATTTTAATATTTTAAGCTTGTCCATCGATGAAAGTTCTGAAGAGTGGATAGATTAAGCCGAACAAAGTGCACTATATGAAAGACTACATGGTGGCGATATGGAATACTGCATGTTGGTTAAATAAGGTCGTTTGACGTCTGTCGTGGTAGACTACATGGTGGCGATATGGAATACTGCATGTTGGTTAAATAAGGTCGTTTGACGTCTGTCGTGGTAGTGGAACCTGATCGGTGGTCGATCATGGATATGAGATCACTGATCGATTGATTTTTTTTTGTGTACAGAACGTGGAGCTCCAAGTGATGATCAAAATCCAATTGGTCAAGATAGAGGAGGAGCATCATTTTATTGTGAGCCACCGACGGTGCAGCACGAGATAGGAATTTTCACGCGGAGTGATATTTTTTGAGGAAGGAAAGAAATCTGGGCTGGGACTGTTACTATTCTATTATATTATGATAGGAGGTTGGCAGAGATCCCGTGTGGGGTGAAATGGCATCTCTAACACCTGGATTTCTGCTGAAGCTCTTGCAGCACATGAAAAATCACGTGAAAATTAGCGGCGATTACTGAAATGTTTTGATGCCCTGGATGATGATGAGGAGGAGCTGTGGCCCAATCATGACTTCCACATTAAGGTCTCTGATTCGGTGCACGCAACGTATGCGACCCTCGCTAAAGAGGATCGCCACCTCATCCTTGGAGACAAGTTGAGGCTGGGTCAGTTCATCTACGTGTCACGTCTGGAGGCTGGTTCACCTCCTCCCATCCTACATGGCGTCCGTCCAGTCCCGCGGCGTTACCCTTCTGTCGACATTGGGAATGTAGAGGACATCTCTAGTTCGAATCCGTTCGGCTTCCTGTTGGAATCACCACGGTGCGGTGGCAATTCTTCTGTTAGCTCTCGTAGGTCCATTGATGGAATCCGGAAGTCCTACGACGATGGATGTGTGGCGACCAAGTCTCCGCGGCTCATCCAGCGGAGGAAATCTGTCAGTTCTATGGACGAAAAATCGTTGACTGTCTTTCCCCCATATTTTGATGTGGTGAGCTCGACTCGGAAAGCAAGTGAAAGTATTTTCATGAGAGTATGTAAATATATGGCCTCAAAATTTCAAATTATTACGGCACGCAGAACCCTATGATCACGCCTTCAGATCAGAAAATCTTCCACCACTCTGGAGAACCATAACGAGCTCGCTGCCTAGACAAGCATGTGCTTCGTTTCCAAAAGCAAGAAACGTGTTCGGTTTCAGAGGGATCTATTTGATTTATGATATATATGGTTTTTGCATATTAAAGTTTCATGTTGCAAAGGTCAGCTGGTGATGCTGGTCACTGGTGTTGTGTTGTGAGTGTGTCCTGCGAATCTGTCCAATAAATTCAAATCTTTCTTCCCTGATACGAATTTCATTCATAGGCATCTGTTCAGGCTCGTCATGGTGCTTTCCTGCTTGGTTTCGGTCTCAGAAACAGTTGATTGAACAACCAGTTTTGGTAAACTCTGGCCAAATTAATTAGCTAAGGTCACTCTTTCAAGGATTGTAGCCTATAAGGTCTGCTCTGAGAATGGATGCTGGGATGATGATATACTTGCGGTCTTTGACGATGCCATTAAGGATGGAGTCAATATGTTATATCTTTCTCTCGATGCTTCTTCATACGTTACACCAAATCTATTGACAGATGATGTAGCCATCGGTGCATTTCATGCGGTATAGAATGATATTTTCTGCTCTGCTGGTAATGATGGGCCTTATTCCTACGCGGTTGTCAATATTACGCCATGGATCTTGACGTTGGCAGCAAACACTGTTGACGATACATGAATGAAGCCGATCTATGTGTGGTTGGTGTCGATAGAGGAGCCCGTGGGCGGTGGAATGTGGTGGCAGCGAGTGCACTTGGTTTTTGAAGCGTCCATATTCATTTGAGTTATAACTTTGTGAAACCACTTCTATTCATGTCCATGTTCTTATACTAGTCGAAGCTCATGCAATGGAAGAAATGGAAGTCGTGAAGCTCATTTTACCCATATATGTGAGAGAGGCGGTGTGAGTAGTGCTCTCCCTTTCGAGTAGTGTTTGAGCAATACTTTTCTCTCCGAAATGCATTGAAATAATTCTTGAAGAAATTTAAAGACTGCCCAATAAAATGAAAACTCACACATGTGATTTCCATCCCTAAGGAGATTGATCAAGGGTGGGAATGTCACCCGAAGCCCCAAGTTGGCCTTACTTTTCATGTTCGACCTTAAACTATTGCAAAGAATCTAGAAACCTTGTCTGGGGCCTTTGCTGGAAGTAGCGATTTGCGCATGGAATGTGTATTGCGGGGATGTCCGTTTGGAAATGTTGCCCCTATTGAGCGTGTCAAACTATTGATACAAAAACCAGGATGAAATGTTGAAGACTCGACGTCTTGCCGAACCATACAAAGGGATCGAGGATTGTTTTGCTAAGACAATGAAGGATGAAGGCATCATTGTGTTGTGGAGAGGAAACACTACAAATGTTATCCATTATTTTCCCACTCAGGGTTTGAACTTTGCATTCAAGGATTACTTTAAGAGGCTCTTTAATTTCAAGAAAGACAGGGATGGTTACTGAAAATGGTTTGCTGGAAACCTGGCCTCTGGTGGTGCAACTGGTACATCTTTTATTCTTTTTCTTTATTCTTTGGACTATTCCTGAACTCGGTTGTTGTATAGCGAGAAGGTGGACGAGGCCATTGAGAAGGGCCGAGTCTTGAAATGCTGTTTTTTTTAATGTTTTGGTTTCAATTCGTCTTAATTTATCATTGGAACTAATTGGTGGTGGCTTCACTCATATGCTTGAGTTGAACAAAGCAGCTTTCAGGTGTCAGAAGAGGTGCGGAAGCACGCGGAGTTGTTGGGAGGCTTCGAGCTTCCTTTGTTTGGGCTCAACCTGGTTGAAGGTTGTATGAAGGAACATCATAGATTGGAGGATGATCGAGTTTGTGTGTGCTGAGTGTGGTGGAAACATATCTACATGTTCAATTACGAGCATATTAGCTTGACCATAGTTCTTTGTTGTTGTAGCCTGCTGACCAATGTGAGAAGGCATGTTTGGAAGTCTCTTGTGTCGACACCAGATGTCCATCGACGATGATGGAGAGCTGAATATGGTGCAATGAGAATGGATGTTTTTTGTGTTAGTTTCGTTAATGTGGCAACGTTACTGCAGATCCAACCTGTGTGTCATTGCATGCTCTAGAGAAGAGATGGTAAGCCTTAATGGCTAGTAGCCCCTTTGTGGCTGGTGTGCCTTAGTGGCAGATTTGTGGCCCTGGGTGGCTGGGGAGCCTTTGTGGCTGTGTTAAGCCTTCATGGCTATGGTGAGCCTTCGTGGCTATGATAAGCCTTCGTGGCTGTGTTGAGTCTTTGTGGCTGAGTTGAGCCTTTGTGGCTGGAGAACCTTCATGGTTTTGTTAAGCCTTCGTGGCTGTAGTGAGCTTTCATGGCTGTGATAAGCCTTCGTGGCTGTGTTGAGCCTTCGTGGCTATGGTGAGCCTTGGTGGCTGCAGTGAGCCTTGGTGGCTGCGGTGAGCCTTGGTGGCTGTGTTGAGCCTTCGTGGCTGAGTTGAGCCTTGGTGGCTACATTGTATCTCCTCAAGGGTGAGCGCCTGAGCGGTGGAGGTGAATTACTGCTTGTCGAAATGTGAACTAGCAAGCAGGTGAAAGGGTGTTGCTTGTGCATGTTCATGAAGAAACGTGGAGCGATCAGTTGTCAGTTATCTAGTAGGGATCATATCGAAGACAACGTACAGTGTATGATGTTGCATCTCCTCACAACAACAGCGTGGGCAGTGTTCTGGTGAACTGAAATTTGGGGCAGTCTTTCTGCAGCAGTGAATGGCGTGGCCATGTGTGACCATTTCTTCATGGATATTGTATTACTTTCATGGTTATCTCTTGTGCTTATATTGTCATTTGGTATTGTTTTTTTTTTTTGGTATGGGTAAATGTGGACAAGTCTTGAAAGTTTGTGTACATATTGAGATTCACGACCTCAATATGAAGTCATTTTGTTAGAATTCACGACTCCAACTAATGACGGGTATAGCATGGAGATTCAAGAATAGCACATCCAAAATTCAAAAGTACAAAATCTATGAAAGAAATATTCAAGCAAGAAAGCTTTAGCATATGAATGGTATGGCGAGTGCAAAGGATGATGGACAATCAATTTTGTGAGAGTTTGTTTTGTGTGAGTTTCTTGGAATAGACTCATGACCATGAGTACGAGTCACAGTTTGTAATTAGAAGCAAATCTACATGTCATTTATTGTTTGTACGTGCTGTAAGACCCAGAGAGGCATGCATACCCCTTTGTTATATGTTCTCTCTGTCAGAAAGTTTTAACACCCTGGAAGAGTGTGTCATGCGGGCAAGATACACTTGGGTGGATTGTATTGGTTATAGACTCCATAAGGTGAAATTTTATATCAAGGGGGAGTTAATCAAGAGGTTGGATGAACCATGTGTGAAATACTTCCTAGTAGACTGGCAGTTGCAGCGGCTGGAACCCATGCATTTCGGTAGATGGTTTTTCCTTTATATGGACATCGACAACAACATGAACAAGATACAAAGTGTAATTACCAAATAGAACCAATGTAATTACCAAACAGTACCAGTTGTAGATTTTGCAGATAGATATTGAGACAAGTAGTCATTAAGGGGGAGTGTTGGAATATGTAATTCCTACTTGTCTTCGGTTGTGGTTCTCTCTATGTAAGAGTTTGTTCCTATTTGATAGGTTAGTTCCTAGTTTGGTGTGAGGTTGAGATATTCTCTCAACCAAATTATTGTGCGTCTAAGATAGTTTCTCTATCTTGAGGTTGTACCTCATGTATATATGTAACTCTATTTTTTTGATTAATACAATAGAGCTTGTATGCTTAGTTTCTAATTCTTATGACATTTGGTTTTTAATTTCGACTTGATCATACTCTAAGCAAGTAATATCATAGATGTATAGTTTTTATATTGTTTTAATAACATCAAGCATATTCAACCATGTTCATTCTGAATTCCATACTACCTAATGATTTGGTGCAATTATTAATAGTCACTATTTACATAATTTCAAAGAATTTACAAAATTATGCTAAAGCGTTCTTGAGAATTTCTCAAGTGGTCAAACTCATTAACCTCAATGCATTTTGAAGATGGATAATCATTCTTAGCTTTCAATTTCATAAGTTGGACTTAAGGAGGACCTTATAAATAATAAAATAATTTTGAAATCACTTTTAAATAATAATTTGAGATTATTCTAACATTTCAAGTAATAATAATATGGAGACATGGATTTGAAGAAATTCAAAATCTTTTCACAAGGAAGAACAATAGATATTTCCTACAAACCGGATAACACATAAAAGGCTCAAAATCATAGGTTAAAGTGTAAATGTATCTAAAGCATCATTGCCTTGGTAACCACACATTTTCAATTTCTATATCCAACCAAAAAATAGATTTGTTTTATAAGGAAACCAATAAATAGACCCATTGGATAAAAAATGATATCTATCACTACACTTTCAACACTAAAGAAACTATGTAAAACTCTCAAAATCAAATAAAAAACAAATATTTCACATAAAACAAGAAAATTCGATTAGTATTTTATATAGAATATTAATGACTCATGGGTGTGGACATGTCATGTGAGTCTCAACCTTTACACTTCACACTTCAATGTTGATGCTTTATGCTTAAGTGTATACAATGTAAACATATTTTGTTTTATATAATTTTATTTGAATATATATATATATATATATATATATACTTACCATTTTAAAATCTACATGTCAGTGACACCATTATCTAATTTTTAAAACTGAAATTTGATGGGTGACAATATATATATATATATATATATATATATATATATATATATATATATATATATATATATATAATTAGGTAATGGTGTCACTCACATGTAGATTTTAAAATGGTAAGTTTTTTAATCCTTAAATAAGGAAAATACTAATAAATACTTGCCAAATTTAACCATTGTAGATATTTAATTTTCACTAGATATTTTGCAATATTTTTAGTAATATTTATATATCAAAGCTTGCGATTTTTCAAAAGTGTGTATGAACTTTCCTTCCTTTTTATTTATATTGATTATTTAAAATAAAATGTCATATAAACATAAGCCATATGTACATGGGCTAAATTCTTTTGGGCATGTGGTATTAATAGACAATCATATTTCCCCATCGTATTGTAATAAAATCTATTTACAAGTTAAAAATCACTATAAAAAAGTAAGAGTAAATATTCATAATTACATGTGTTTTTAATGTATATATAATCACATTATATTAGTAATTATTATTATTATTATTATTATTATCCAATTTTAAGCTCACTGCCAAGCCAGCCACCAAATTGGTGTATGAGATTCTCTTTGTTTGTGGCACAAGGGACCCACCTTCTACAAAGGCATACATACTCTACCCTTTTGGTTTTGAACCTATGACCACTTAGAAAGAAACACATATTCTTAAATAGTTATTAATAATTTCACCCATTTTTAACTTATTTATATTTAAGTATTATAAATAAGTTTATATCTATTACATTTATCATAATTAAATTAATATACTAATATAAATAGACATGGAATTAAAAACCAATATATAACTGAACCTTGTGTCTTTATATGATCCTAGCCTCTCAATGGATATGGATGTGTGCTTTCTTTCACATTAGTTTCCAATGTCATGAGCAATCTTAACGAACAATAACGTTGTGCGGCAACGATTCAAAATATCATTTTCTTGAGTTCATTTTTAAAATTTTGAATTTTTTATATTTTATTCAAAAACTGTAATTACAATTTTCAAATACATTCTAAACAAATATTCACTGTTAAATCATATGAATCTAACATATTTCTGTCTCACCTCCAATTTAATATATCGCTTAATTTCAATTCACTAAACAAATATTCACTGTTAAATCATATGCATTTAACATATTTCTGTCTCAGATCCAATTTAATATATCGCTTAATTTCAATTCACTCCTGATATTTTTACAGATCTCTTCTTCTACGATTGACTTAATCGTAGAAACAATCCAAAACAAATATTAAGAACTAGCTTGGGAGCTTTATGCACTGTAGATTCAAGGGTTATCAAACCAACCTTCTATGCATTGTGGTATACACAGGAAAATTTAATTTGTTTGACTATAATTATAAATAATAATAATCATGAGAAATTCCGACGTCCATCACAATATTTTTTTTTTTAACCTTATTTCACCGCATATCTACTTAAATAACGATAATATATTTGTATTTAACTATACAACATTGTATTTATAAGAGATTAACTCTGTCATTGTATTAACTATATAAAAATATCTCTAAACAACATTCTCTTACCTACATACATATCAAACACACCACTATGATGGCACAAGCCGACATGCAATATCATTCTTAATTATAAACTAAAGTCTATACATGATATGAATTATATTTTCCTCAAACTAAAGCTTAATGTACATTAGATATTTGAGCACTGACAGTTACGATTCATATCCATATAAATCAAATTTGCATTACGACACTTTAACTATATAGTTATGTCGCTCCGCCATGGTACATGTGTTCTCGTTTGGAATTAATTTTCAGAGGTACGAGTTTTGATCCATATCCTATTTAAATGTGTCACATAACATGAGGTTAGCTCATATCTGTGATTCATTCCACTATTGGATTTATGGGATTGAGATTGACTATGGTGAATGAGACCGGTTGAGGGTTAGGGTAGTCGACCTCCCTCAACCCTAACCATTTCTCCCATTTGTACAAGCTGACTTTTTTCGGCTCTACTGCTCTGCGGTTTCATTCCGCTAACCTCCTTCTTACGTTGGTCCTGTACTTCTATCCAATACTCCTCAGCGTAATCACATGCGCTGACTTCATGTCTATGCAACACGTAATGAAATCTCGTGAGTTTCAACTTCTTTGGCACTCTTAACGAAGATATATTATTTCTTCCTTCTATGGATATAGATTTGGAATTTCTGATTTTCTCTGGATAGGGTCTTGCTTTCACCAGGTTGTTGGTTTGATTAGCTAATCTTTGTTACGCTTTTTCATTATTCCTACTCCATGTTTAAACTCGGCATATTACTATGCTGGATTCATGGTGATGGTAAGACATACCTGTTATCCTCAGGAGTTCAAGCTATTATCTTCATCACAACTTTATAGGAAAGTCTTCAGTTATATATATATATATATATATATATATATATATATATATACACACACACAAGTTCAACAGTCGCTCGGGTTAGGGTTATAACCCTGCTTGCATTTCTTTGCTTTTGTTGTGTTAGATCTCGGCTTCGACATTCTCGGATTCTTTCCTTTCAGGTAAATCCTCGCCTCTTTATTGGATATGGTAAAAATTTATAGATTTTGGTGTTCACAGATTTTAGAGCCATAATCTCTTAACTTGTAACTATTGGGTCACAGGTACGGTGATTCCGCTCCTTGACAAAATTTCTGCAAAGGGTTGTGCACCATGCTGACTCTCTCCCTAACTGTAACCTTCAATCTTCATGCTGCACAAGTACTATGGTCACTGAATTATCTCTTCAATTTAAATGAAGGTCGTTCGGGAACTTCTGGGTTTTGTTAATTTGTCGTTTTCAGCAACCTTAAGGCTATGCTTCATATTTATCCAGAAATACAATTTATAAGACACAAACTCTATTAAACAGAGTAGATTAGTGCTTATGGTATTGTTAATTGATCATGAATTCATGGGCATGCAATGGTCTTAGGTCGATACTATAGATTTACATCTATCTTTTAATGGAAATGCCCTTCGGGCTTTAATTTAACTCTTGTTTAATTCTGTAATGGTTTAGTCAAGGGGGTTTTCTAAGCACATTCATTTGTTGAGCTTGTATTTTCACTATCAACAATAGTCTTTTTTTGCTCGGATTTCATAGTGTTATGACTTTGAATCTTGCTGGCCTTGTCGGTGCAAATTTTGCATAACTGTTCACTTATCTATCTATCTATCTATCTATATATATATATATATATATATATATATATATATATATATATATATATATATATATATATATACTTAGTTTTTCATTTTTGTTCAGAATTGTACTCCTCTAAGTTGCTCTCTTTAATGTATTTTATCATTTACTGAATACAATTGTTTTAACTTTGCATGTGACAACACAAACTAGATATTTTAATTATATGCACCTAGATTTTTATCCAAATATAACTAGTTATTCATAATGATGCAATTCTTATGATTACAGTATCTCTTTTAAATACAGTTCCTATTAAGATAGTTATCTAAAAACCAATATTTTGATCTTTCTTGTTATTAGTTTCAGTTTACTATCTAGACTAGACGACCGGACCATCATAGTACTGGATTATTTATTGTAATCCTAGTTTGAATGTAGCATGAGAAAAAATGGTGAGATGACATGTTCTATCCAGAGTGACTACTCTGGACTAAAATAACAATCTCTTCATCATTACATATCTGAATATATACATGCGTTTCTTCTACATTATTTTCTTTAAAACAGTCTACACTTATGCAAAAGGGTTTTACCCTAGTTTGCAAGAACGAAGATTAGAGTTAAGTCTTTCCTAACAATTTACTTCTCGTATTATATTCATTTATATATATATATATTCAAGCATGTATCCTTTTCATGCTAATACCTAAATATAAATATTTGTATCAAGAATAATAATTAAAGAAAACAATTACTACTTTAGTATTCGGTTTTCATCATTTACAGAAGTATCTATCTATGTAACCAAAATTCAAATTCACATACAGTTTCATAATCCTTATTTTCATGTAGCTCCAGTTACTTATCTCACTCAAAAATTATGATGATTTCCTCCTAGCCTTGAGAGAGGTTGTTACATCCTCGTCTCCACCCATTCTCCGCACCAGAGTAGGGCTTAACCAGTAGTAAATCTGGTTGAGACCTCAAGACCTCTAGTCCAGTCTTCCTTTTCCAGATTCAAGGTCTTTGAGTTTTCCACTGGTTCCAACCAGTTTTGGATTAACTCTCACCCTTCCACCTTATGCCTTTTTTTTCCAAAGTCACCAAACCCCTTTTCCTCACTGGGATTTTCCTTTTATCCTCAGAGGAAAGGGTAACTGTCTTTAACTGATTTTTCCTAACTACTCTGGAATATTGGAATAATTTATCATTAGTCTTTATGGAAAACATTTCATAATTAATTTCTTTATTCAAAACATAAATAAACCATGTTCATTTTTCAGATTAACTTTTACATTTTAATCTCATTAATAAAATTAAATGCATAATCCCCTTTTAAAAATAAACAAAAGTAGTTTTGGAAACATCCAGCTGTTAAATCTTTCCCCTGTGGAAGTAAACACCATCCTCGGTGTTTTATTCCAGATCAGTAAATAGTTCTAGGTATGCCTCACACACAAATCCTTCGTCTTTCCATGTAGCCTCCTCCGGGGCAAACTGCTTCTATTGCACTTTAACTTGTGTGATGGCTCACCTCTGGAGCGTGATTTTTCTTTGATAAACAATACATTGAGGTTCTACTAGAAATTCGTCATCCAGTTCGACCTGCAATCAACAAGGACTTAAGTTAATAAACATAAAATTCATTCCTTATAGATATTTGGCACTCAATATTATTCCTACCTGAATGTTTGGCCAGTGTATTACATGCCTTGGATCATGCACATATTGTTTTATTATTGATAAATGAAACACATTGCACACCCGTATGTGACTGGGTAATTCCAATCGATAAGTCACATGTCCTACTCTTTCCAATATTTGGAAAGGTCCACAGAACCTGGGAGCCAACTTGGCACATGAAGTCCACCTTAGAGTGATTTTATTGGGTTTTATTCTCACATAAAAATGATCACCTACTTCAAATTCCCGATAGGTTTTCTTTTTTTCTGCATAAATCTTCTGCTGATCTTGAGTAGAAATTACGTTTTGTTTAATATTATTTACTTCCATTTCCATCTCAGCCAACATCTCCTGACCAAGCATTAATATTTTTTCTAGACTACTCCAGTTCATGGGAGTTCGACATCGTCTCCTGTATAATGCTTCAAATGGACTCATTTTAAGAGACTCTTGGTAACCATTATTGTACGCGAATTCCACCAGATGTAAATAATCTTCCTACTTTGTGGGTTGTTTCTTTACATACATGTGCATCACATCTTCCAGGATTTGATTCACTCACTCTATTTGTCCATGCATCTATGGATGATAAGTGGTAATAAAGTTAAATTTTGTACCCAATCTGGTAAACAATGCCTTCCAAAAGGCTGAAGTGAACTTTACATATCGATCTGAGATGATTGTTTTTGGGATGCCATGCAACATACATATTTCTCTCATGAAAATATCTGCAATCTATACTATTTTGTAAGTGGATTGTACATGTATAAAGTGAGATGCCTTCCTCAATCTATCAATCAGTACCATTATGGAATCATTATGCCTTTTTTATCTTGGTAGACCAGTAATAAAATATAATGATATAACCTTCCATTTCCATTCAGCTACAGGTATGGGCTGCAACAATTCTATTGGATGTTCATGCTCCACCTTAACCTGTTGACATTCTAGACACTTGTTTAAATATTCAACAATATTCTTCCGCATACCGAGCCAAAAATAAACTTTCATGATTGTTGTCGGCATTTTCTAGTATCTTGGGTGTCTAGAATAATTGATGCGATGGTATTGATCCAAAATCAACTCCTTCAAACTTATCTGATTCAGAATATATATATATATATCCTTTAAAAGTTAAAATTTGATCTCTGTTAATCTCATAATCTGATGGGTTTTATGCTTCCCTCTCTTGCTGCCATAGGAATTGGTACTCACGATCTTTCTCAGCTTCTTCTTTTATCTGATCCTGAAATTTTAATTCTACCTAATTAAAGTAGAGTTAATGCACGCAATGCATTTCTCTTCTCAAGGCATCAGCCACATGATTTTACTTTCCTTTAACATGCTAAATGTCAAAATCAAATTCACTTAAAAACGCATTCCACCTTGCCTGGTGAATATTTAAATCAACTTGTTTAAAATAACTGTTTAAATTATTTTGATATGTCATCAACACGAACCTCTTTCCCAATAAGTAGTGTCTCCACACCCTAAGTGCGTTCACTACATCTGTCAGTTCCTAATCATGAGTGGAATATCGTTGTTCGTGATATTTTAGTTTTCTTGATTCATAGGCAACAACCCTTCCCTCTTGAGATAATATTGCTCCTACTCCTTCCTTACATGCGTTGGTGCATACTTCAAATTCCTTGTTGGGGTTAGCTACCTAGAACACAAGGGTAGTAGTCAACAAGTGTTTCAACAATTCAAAACTACCTTGACATTTGTTGGTCCATTTAAACACCTTCCCCTTCCACTGCAGAGATGTAATAGGAAAGGAAATTTTCGAAAATCCTTCGATGAAACACCTATAATATCCAGTCAATTACATAAAGGAACATATATTTTCCACTTTCTTGGGCACTCTCTGTTCCATTATAATCTTTATTTTCTCGGGATCTACTACTTTGCCTTCACTGGAAATGACATGGCCTAAATATTGTATTTTATCTTTGAAAAAGTCACATTTTATAAACTTGGCATACAACTGATGTTTCCTCAACATCTCTAACACTTGTCTTAAGTGTTCCTTGTGCTCTTCCATGGTTCTTAAATAAATCAATATGTCGTTAATAAATATAAGAACAAAATTGTCCAAAAGGCGGTGAAATATGCCATGCATTAGACTCATGAATGTTGTTGGTGCATTGGTTAAACCAAACGGTAATACCACAAACTCATAATGCCTGTATCGGGTGCAGAAGGTTGTTTTGTAAATGTCTTCATCTTTAATTCATATTTGGTGATATCCATACCTTAAATCTATCTTTGAAAATATAGTCGCTCCCTTCACTAGGTCGAACAGATCATCTATACATGACAACGGGTATTTATTCTTGACTTTCAACTTATTTAGCAGTCTATAGTCTATGCACATTCACATTGTTCCATCCTTCTTCTTTACGAACAACACTGGTGCTCCCCAAGGGGATACACTTGGTCGAATACACTCCTTATCCAACAGTTCTTGTAGTTTCATTTACAATTCTGTTAACTTGGGTATACTCATCCGATAAGGTTCTCTTGATATTGGTGTTGTGTCGGGCATTAATTCGATAGTGAAATAGATGTCTCTTTTCAGAGGTAATCCTGGTACATTTTCTGCAAACACATCCATGAATTCTTGTACTACTGGTATATTTTCTAGCATAGGGGTCTTCTCCTCGGAGTTAGCAAATCCCACTTGGCTGGCATAAATCTGGCATCCTTTTCTGGTGCATTTACCCAACTAAGATGTTGTAATGGGACGTAATTGTAGAGGTTTCTTGATTCCTTGCAATTCTTGGTGTGTCCCATCTTCAGCTCTGAAGTATATGATCACAGTATACCAGAGACCAATGCCTTTCTAACCAATCCATACCTAGTAGTATGCCATAATAACCCAAAAGGTAGAATATTCATTTCTATGCTTAACTGTTGGTTTCGAATTTCCAAAGAACAGTTTGAAACCTTGGCACTAACCCTTCTCTTTGCCACAGTAGGTAGCTATAGTAGCTAGGGGTTTTTAAATTTTTGGTTTTTTCAGCTACATTTTTCTACTATTTAGGGATTTACATAACTTAAACTGGCACCAGGGTCAACCAAAATAGAAACAATTTGTGAAAATAACTTACCTTCAAGTTCTATAATTGTGAGTTTCTAATCTACTTGTCGGTCTTCAAGAGCTGCATTAATTCTGGATATATTTCGAGCCACATCCCCCACTGTATAAGCCTCTTTCAGGTTAGCTGATGTTTCACCTCTTCCACGATGAGGGAAATTCTTGTATTAATGTGCCTTACTGCATCCCTAGCATTGTAGGGGAGGTTTCTGGGTTTTTCCATGTTCTGGTTTGTTGGAGGCTTCTATGGGTCCTTCCTCTATTACCCATTTTGTTCTTTGGTGATTTCTCCCAAACTGCTTACTTACTGAATTTCTTGCATAATTTTTAAAATTACTAGACCTCGTATTTTTAAAATTTGAATTAATTTTCTGTCCTTTCTTTGGTGGCCAAATTATGTCCGTCCTTTTTCCTTGGACTTTTGATAGCACATTCATGCTTATCGAATCGCCTCGTCCATAGTCTTCGCATTTATGAATTCAATTCTTTCTTTCTTGTGAGCTTGTAAACTACTCAAAAATCGTTGAAATTTAGCATTATCATATCTTAGGTAAGGGACATATCTTAACAAGGATGTGCACTTAGTTATGAATTCATCCATTGTCATCTGTCCCAGTCTTAAATCATGGAATTCCTGAGATTTTTCATCTTAGAAACTCTTCGTTAAATACTTATCCTTGAAATATTGTTGGAACTCAATCCATGTCACGTTCTCGTCTTCAATGCTTCAAATATTTTTTACTTCCTCCCACCATAAAGTAGCTTTCTCCCTCAGCTGATAAATAGCTAGGCGAGCTTTGAGGTTGCTGCTATATTCATAGATCTGAAATTACTTATTCATATTAATTAGGTGAGCTTTGAGGTTTCATTTTTTGGAACTCACCTTGTAGTTCCACTTTTTGTTTCTTTATTTCTTGTTGATCGGACACATTACCAGATTCATATTCATTATAATTTTTGTTTTTATTTCTTTGTTGTGAATGAATTCCCTTTGGTCTATCATTAGTTTTTCGTCACTGTTCACTCTCTCCCCAAGTGTCTCTTTCAGGACTGGGTGGCACTATTCCTTTATTCTTCCTGTCAAAAAGGCTTTTGAGAATCCTCTCATGCTCTTTCATCAATCTTTAATTGTCGCTCCTTACCCGAACCATTTCTTCTTGTCACTTCTGCACTGTACTCAGCAATATAATCATATGATGTTGTTGTTCCTCGAGTAATCTGTTGGTTTTTTGGTGCTAATCTACACTCAGATGTATCCACATTTCCAAATTCATTTCAGGATTAGTTTGGAGTGGAGGTTCCCTTGCATTCTAGTGTACTTGATGCATCGATCCCCTTCTCATTATATCCTTTCTACTTTTTGTGCACAATTTATAGGCAATGATTGTTATTCAAGTGACCCATTTGGGTCCCGACATATGAACGTTTCTCTGATACCACTTATGACATCCATAATTTATTTATTTTTTTAAACATTATTGCACCGCATATCTACTTAAATGACGATAACTTATTTGTATTTAACTATACAATATTATCTCATATTTATTTATAATAGGTTAACTCTGTCATTTTATTAACTATATAAAAATACCTCTAAACAACATTCTCTTACCTACATATATATCAAACATGCCACGATGATGGCAGAAGCCCACATGCAATATCATTCTTAATTATTAAACTAATGTCTATACATGATACAAATTATACTTGCCTCAGACTAAAGATTAATGTATGTTAGATATTCAACTACTAACAGTTATGATTCATATCCATATAAATAGAATTTCCGTTATGACACATTAAATATATAGTTATATCACTCTACGATGGTAGATGTGTTCTGGTTCGCAATTAATTTTCTGAGGTACAAGTCTTTATCCATATTCGATTTAACCATGCCAATTAACATGAGGTTAGCTAAAATTTGTGATTCGTTCCGTCCTTGGATATATGGGATTGATATTGAAATGGTGAATAAGGCCGGTTTAGGGTTAGGGTAGTCGAACTCCTTCAACCCTTAATCATTTCTCCCATTTGCATGATCTAGATGCCTTTGGCTCTACCACTCTGCGGTTTCATTTCACTCACCACCTTCGTCCATCCATCCCGTACTTCTCTCCAATACTCCTCGGCTTAATCACATGCAACGGCTTCACGTCTTTGCAACACGTAATGAAATCTTGTGAGTTTCAAATTCTTTGGCACTCTGAACGAATATAGAGTCTTTCTTCCTTCTGTGGATATATATTGGGAATTTCCGATTTTCTTTGGACAGGGTATCGCTTTCACCAGGTTGTTGGTTTGATTAGCTAATATTTTTTATGTTTTTTCATTATTCCTGCTCGGTCTTTAAACTCGACATATTACTATGCAGGATTCATAGTGATGGTAAGACATACCTAGTATCCTCGGGAGTTCAAGCTATTATCTTCGTCACAGCTTTATATATATATATATATATTTATTTATTTATTTATTTATTTATTTATTTATTTATTTGCAAGTTCAATAGTCACTTGAGTTAGGGTTATAACCCTACTTGTATTTCTTTTTTCTTTTTTGTGTTAGGTCTTGGTTTTGATGTTCTCGGGTTCTTTCCTTCCAAGTAAACCCTTGCCTCTTCATCGAATATGGTAGAATTTATAGATTTTGGTGTTCACAGATTTTAGATCCATAATCTGTTAACTTGTAATTGTTGGTTCATAGGTACGATGATTCCGCTCCTTGACCAAATTTCTGCGAAGGGCTGCACACCATGCCAACTTTGTCCCTAGCTGTAACCTTCCATATTCATGGTGCACAGGTATTGCGCTCACTGAATTATCTCTTAAGTTTTAAATGAAGGCCCTTCAGGAATTTGGGTTTTGTTAATCCATCATTTTCGGAAACCTTAAGGCTCTGCTTCATATTTATCCAGAAATACAATGTATAAGGCATGAACTCTATTAAAGAGAGTAGCTTAATTTGTATCGTCTTTCTCATTGATCATGAATTCATGGGCATGCAATGATCTTGGGTCGGTACTGTAGATTTACATTTGTCTTTTAATGGAGATGCCCTTCGAACTTTAATTTAACTCTTGTTTAATTTTGTAATGGTTCGGTCAAGGCGGCTTTCTAAGCACAATCATCTATTGAGTCTTTATTTGTGCTATCAAAAATAGTCTTTTGTTGCTCGGATTTCATAGTGCTATGACCTTAAACCTTGTTGGCCTTGTGAGTGAAAATTTTGCATCATTGTTCAATTATATATATATATATATATATATATATATATATATATATATATATATATATATATATATATATATATATACTCAGTTTGTCATTTTTGTTCAGAATTGTTCTCCTCTCAGTTATTGTCTTTATCATTTAACGAATATAGTTGTTTTAACTTTGCATGTGAGAGCACAGAGATACTGTAATTATATGTGCTTATATTTTTATCCAAATATAACTAGTTATTCGTAACGATGAAATTTTTATGATGATAGTATCTCTGTTAAATACATTTCCTATTAAGATGCTTATCTGAAAACCAATCTTTCGATATTTCTTGTTATTATTTTTAGTTTACTATCTAGACTTGGCAACGAGACCATCATAGTTCTGGGTTATTTAATATAACCCTAGTCCGAGTATAGCATGAGAAAAGATGGTGAGACGACCTGTTTTTTCTAGAGTGGATACTCTAGACTAAACTAACAATATCTTCATCATTACATATCTACATATATACATGTGTTTATTCTATTTTATTTTCTTTAAAACAGTCTACACTTATACAAAAGGGTTTTACCCTAGTTCACAAGAACGAATATTAGAGATAATTCTGCCCTAACATGTTACATCTCGTATTATATATATTTTTATATATATTCAAGCATGTATCATTTTCCTACTAATACCTACATATAAATATTTGTATCAAGGAGAAGAATTAAAAAAAAACAATTTTTACTTTAGTATTTAGTTTTCATCATTTACAAAAGTATGTACCTATGTAATCAAAATTCACATACAGTTTCATAATCCTTATTTTCATGTAGGTCCAGTCACTCATCTCACTCAAAACTTCACATACAGTTTCATAATCCTTATTTTCATGTAGGTCCAATCACTCATCTCACTCAAAATTTCTGATGATGTCCTCTTCGGCTTGAGAGAGGCTATTACATCCTTGTCTCCCCCCATGCTTCGCACCAGAGTAGGCCTTAACTAGCATATTTTTGGTTGAGACCTCAAGACCTCCAGTCCAGTCTTCCTTTTTCAGATTCAAGATCTCTGAGTTTTGCACTCATTCCAACCACCTCTAGACTAACTCTCACCCTTCAACCTTATGACTCCTTTTTCCAAAGTCACAGAACCCCTTTTCCTCATTGGGATTTTCCTTTTATCCTCAAAGGAAAATATAATTGTCTTTAACCGCTTTTGCCTAACTACTCTGGAATATTGGAATACTTTATCATAAAGCTTTATGGAAAACATTCCATAATTAATTTCTTTATTAAAAACAAAAATAAACCAAATTCATTTGTAAGATTAACTTTTACATGTTAATCTTATTAAAAAAATTAAATACATAATCCCCTTTTAAAAATAGACAAATAATTTTGGAAACAAATCCAGCTTTTACACTAGGTTTTTAATCCGATAAACAATGAAAACAAAAATCCCACTAAATGAGATGACCAATTGATCTCTTATGTTATAGTATTGTTGTTGTACACTCCTCAAATTGAAATACAATATCGTTGAACCTCCAAATTGACAGTTGCAAGTTGAAATCCATGTTCCACACTATCATCTAATATATAGAAGTGGTTGAATTTGAAATCAAAATAATTTGAACAACAAATTTGAAAATGACCAAATTAAACTCATGAAGCATCATGGTTTTGTATGAAAATGCATTTGCACAACTATATGGATATAGCATATCTAACCCAGACAAACTGAAACATCCTTTTTGGGTGTGCAGAGTAAATGAAGTGTCCCAATACTTTGATTGGCGAGACTAAATGGAGCATCCCTTCATGATAATTTTTTAAAAATGTAAAGCTAAAAATATATCAACTTAATGTTGTATTTGGAAAGACAATTATATAAGAATATTTAAGAATATTTCATAAAATTTAAATGCAAATTATTTATCTAAATTTTTTAATAAAATTAAAATTGTAAAAAACAATTAAATAATATTTATTTTTCAAAAGCCCATAGAGAGTAGTGATAGGGTATATTCTTAAGGCACTATGTGATGTGTAGGTCATAGGTTAAATTCAGTCATATTAAAAGTTGTGGTCCTAATTGGGTGTTGCTTGCTTCAATATCTAAGAGATCAAGGTTTCTCAAGTCACAGATCAATGTAATCTATAATGAACTTAGACCATTTAACAAATAAGGCACAGATCAAGTATAATGTAATCTATGATGAACTTAGACCATTTACCGAATATACTTTTTCAAGCATATAAATATTTCTAAAATAACTTTGCCAAATATTAATCCTAACAAATTCAAAAAATATAAAAACATTGAACTTCCGACAAGTAACTTTTACTAATCATTTACTTATAATTTACAACCTATTTACCCACAATTGGTAAATGGGTAAATTGGATCCAATAACACTATGTCAAAGAATCGTTGGGTACATTGGATGCAATAACAATGCGTCAAGGAATCGTTAGGTGGTGATAGAGTTTTTTACCTTTAGATTGTTGAAATTCACATAAAATGGATTCATGGGTCTTTAAATCCCTTATATAATGTGCCATTTTAAATAAATAAAATTAAATTAAGAGAAATGGTACAACAGAAATTTCAATTTAATTTTGTATTTTCACTGAATTCAAACAAATGAAATGGTTCACAAATTACCTAGAGTAAAAATTTTGATAAATATTTCTCATTTTCCAGTTTGCTTTAGGGAATGAAAATGGTGGACCAATTATCCTCTGCTTTCCCTTGGTTGTTAGAAAAAAATAGTTGGCCAATTATCCTCTCATTTCTCTTGGTTGTCAGACGTTTTAAATTTAAACAATTTTGTATGACCGTTTCTCTGTGGATTACAGAATCCACATATTCTGTATTGAATATGTACGAACGTTATATTTGTTGGATGTCTGAATTTTCAATCCATATTAATTCACGGACTATGTAGAAACGGGGATATAATTTCTAAAATAAATGTTATAGATTTCCAATGAAGTATTGGATCATCGCATTTACAATTCGATCGTAGAATTTACAATTTAGTTAGATATGAAAAACGAAGAAGATAGAAATTTCAAATAAATTTAAAAGAGAAGGAATGCCAAGTCTGACCTTTATGTTTTCAAGTATTTTAAGCTGTATAAGGACGAGGTGCATGAATCTCCAAACCACTGTAGAGTATTCAATGGCACGTTAAGTTTTAGGTGTAGTCATTGTAACATGTTGGGTGCTTCGGTACAATTCAAAAAATAATGTTTCTAATACATATTATTATAAAACCAAGCGAAAAATCGAAAAATTAAAAGTGAAGTGTGTTCTAATATATAAATTAGCATTTGTCTTTAAAGGTGCAAAGATGTGTTGAAGGAAATATATTATATAAATAAATATTTTGAAAAGAAAATGAAAAAAATTCAATTTTCAATTTTTGAAAGACTTCAAAATTTGCAGTCTTAAATAAACGATCTCACATAAATATTTAAATAAATTAAAAAAATACATTTTAACATACAATATACTATATACAAATTTAATGAATAACCTATATATACAAATGACTAGATCATGATAAAAGCATGATAAACAAGTACTGAATAAAAATACACAAATCTCATTCACATACAATACACATAAAAATGTAAATAAATAAATATACGACACAGATTTTTACACTAATGTAATCCTTATAATTTAGCTTAAACATGAAAAAAAAATCCCAAAAATGGATCTTTGTGATATTGTGTTTGTAAAGAAAAAGCCTAGTATTGGTGTTTTATTTGCTTGCTTTCACAGATTTAGTTATAGAACTAGAAATCCCTGCCATTGTTGCATGATACATATTAATTAATAATTTTTATATACATAAATATACATATTAAAAGTGAAATATCACTTCCTTCCGACATATTTTCCTATTATAAAAAAGCTCAATTTATTATCAACTCGAAAAATTCTTTGAAAAAAAAACCAATTTAACCAAAATTTCCCAACTCCCTTCCCAAGCTTTATGCCTATATGTTACTTGCAGATCCCAGATTTGCACTAAGAATTTATGATTAAAGAATGGACCTACCTAGCCACCTTCCTTAATACTTGTGATCATATACTTTCTATAGTCCTTTTTTGGTTAAAGAATGCACATACCTAGCCACTTTCTTTAATATAAAACTATATAATTTCAACCTAACAAATCTTACTTATTTGAAACATTCTTTTAAAAAATGTAAAAATATATAATTTTAAACAGAATAAATCTTACTTGTTTGAAACATTTTACTTGTTTGACACATTTTTTTTGTTTTTAAATGTAAAACTATATAATTTCAAACATAATAAATATTACTTGTTTGAAACATTTTTTGGTTTGAATTGGCCAACAAAGTTGCGAAAAGAAACTTGAGCATCGAGTCACAAAGATCGACTTTGAGTGAGGTAGACTTAGACTCACCCAATAAAACTCTCACACATGTATTTTTCACTCTTTAAATGAAACCACTCATAGTTGAAAATAGATAAATTCATAAGTCTGAAACCAATCATAGTTAAAAATAGATAAATTCATACATATTATTAAAATAAATGAGTAATATAATGACACAACATTACTCATAGGCTTAAACTTAGCGGGGTCTTTGCACTAAAATGAAGCATTCTCCTATCTAAACTGAATTTTGTGTTCTTGTTTCAATGAGTTTCAAGTTTCAAAATAAAATATTAGAGCAAGTGTTATGTCATAGAAAAAAAAACTCATTTAGCGAGGGCTTTGCACGAAATATGAAGCATTATGCTATCTACACTGAAGTCCGTGTTCTTGTTTTACTGTAACATGAATTTCTTGTAACATGAATTTAAAGTTTCAAAATAAGATACTATTGATCAAGTGTTTTGTCATAGAAAATAAAACTCATTCATCTATCTGATGTCAAAAGTGAAAATATAAAGGCACTTTTTCTTCAACTATATTTTATATTCCAAGAACGAAAAATGTTGGAATATGTAATTCCTACTTGTCTTCAGTTGTGACTATTTATGTATAGAGTTTGTTCATATTCCATAGGTGAGCTAAAACTAAGTTTCTAGTTTGGTGTGAGATTGAGATATTCTCTCGACGAACTTATTGTGCGTCCAATATAGCGTACCTATCTTGAGACAATTCCTCATGTATATATGTAACATTGTTTGATTAATAGAATATAGTGTGCATAGTGACATTTTATCTTGGTATCAGAGCCCGTATGGGCCTGGACCTTGGCCCCTCCTAGGCTGAGGGAAATAAGAGTATATCGATATTGTTTTTTGGTAAGTGTAGGTTTTTCCATCTTTTGAGCATTGGTTCGGGTTTTCTGTCATGCGCTCGGTGGAGACAATGTGTTTGACAACAAAATCAAGTAATATTGGGTCGGCAGTGGCTATGTAGAAACAAAAACACCCTTTTCTTGGATGCATGTGCAACGGTAGGATCGTTCCAGGAGTTCGCTGATTTGTAGAAGGCCAGAAGTCCTGTTGTTCGGATATGTTGACAAGGAAGAGTTGGAGTAGAGAACGACGGAGTCCGAGACATTCATGTAACGGTGGAAGAGTTGAGAGCAAATGCTACCAGAAATGAGATAAGACGACCTACGACCCTTATACAACCTAGCTGGTCTCATACATCTTCTGTGTCGTTTGCATCAAGCGACAGCGAAAGTATAACTTTTAGTAGAGAATTCGATAACTTTCTTACAGCAGCCAAGATTAGTTCCGATGTTGTCCATACTTTTGATTCTAATTTCCCCACGGAAAATTCTTCTGTTCGGACTCCTGCAATGAGGAGGAGGCAATTTCCTAATATTGGAGAAGAAGAACCCACCAGGAGCACTAGTAAGGAAGTCAGCTCGGATCGAAACGAGGATGATACGAATTATGGTAATATCAACTTAAGAAATGGAAATGGCTTTGTTACGGGGTTTGATTTTTTTTCTCGATTCTTGCATTCTTTGTCATGCTACTGGCAATGCACACATGGTCACCAATAGAGGCCATCAGATCTTCACAATTTCAGAGGTTTCAGGTTCTGGCCCAGCTTAAGGAAGCTACGACATTTCGCAATGGGAATGAGTGCCCTCTCTTGACCAGTGAACCGAAGGGATTTCTTTGTAGAACAGCTTCTGTGCACGTCGCCATGAAATTAGATGCAGAGTATTTGAGAGGATCCATGGCCGTGGTTCTCTCCGTTCTCCAGCATGCTTCTTGCCTGAAAATGTGTTCTTCCATTTCTTGATTTGGCAACAAGCATGAGCTATAAGAGGCCATGAGAGATACCTTTCCTTATCTGAAATTTAAGCGTGAGGTGCAAGAGGTCGTGAGAGATACCTTTCCTTATATGAAATTTAAGCCGTATTATTTCAACGAAGCGATTGTCAAAGGTTTCATATCAAGGACCATCAAGCAGGCTTTGGATTAGCCACTGAATTATGCCTGGACTTATCTCGTTGATATCTGTGTGCAAAGAGTCATTAATCTTGATTCCGACTATGATATTGAGAATTTGTGGGAAATCGATCTTGGATCGAGCACTATCGGCCAAGTGAAATAAAGAGTTTGTATATCCATCCATAGTAGGTACAACACTCTGTGTGAAAATTTTGCAGCCTCCTCTCGCATCTAGTTTGATTCCTACCATCTATTAAGTGTGAAGTTGGCATATTTCTATTATTGTATGGATTTTCCCACTAATGGTTGCATGAGAATTTGAAGGGAGATCGTGGATTAGTTTGGAGCTACGTGAGAGAAGTAATTCGTGCCTATGGATCTACCCTTTTGGAGTGGAGGATGTGTGAGTTGGTGGATGCGTGAATTGGTGGATGCATAAGGCATAAGAAGGGATAAGTCATTATCAACATTAAATAGTAGGGGATATCCATATTCTCATAACTTATGCCTAAGGAGTATATCTATGATTCCACTTCCCATGTCTAAAAGGCTGGAAGGAAAGATGGAAATCATCGTTGGTGTAGCCAACGGCATTGGAGAGACAAAAACTCGCCTCTTGTAGCACACGATGCCCGAGTCCTGAGAGCAGATGTGCGAAACACAGATAATTTGGTAATGGATTGATTGAGCCTTAATATTTTGTAATAAAAAGGACTTCTGGAGCTGTTGAGAACGTTGTGTGATCATGTTTTCGGTGCATGTGGGGAGCAGCGTCTCCTACATTCGGTTTGAAGGTGTGCTGACTCTGCTCATTAGTTGCAGGCGTTTTTTAACTTTTGTTTCGACTTGTTTGGCTCATTGAAGAAATCAGCAGAGGCATGGGTCTGTGTGTTGGATGATCCTTTTGAAACAAATTGATCTGCTAAGGTCGATACGGGCAGTGGTTCAGAGTTTCTTTTGGTCAACGCTCTCTCCAATAAAGGCGTGAAATGCATTTGCAAAGGGAAAACTTTCCTTGAAATTTCTTGCTTTGCAAAGATGAATCGGGAAGTGCGGTACCCAAAGAGATCAGGTTTCCCTTTGTTGTGTTCATGCTGATGCTGAAGCAAATTTATGCATTTTTTATTAATATATCTTTGCGCTCCTCTACATGATGTCATGTTGCCATTGTTTAATATTTATTCAAGAGTTTTCATGTGAGTAATGTAAATCTAGTTGAAAGAATTAATTTACGTATTGTGACATTTAGTTTGGCCAACTATTGTCACGAGTTTGAGTTTATGCTGGAATTGGCCATTCCAACAATAGAAAAAATTATTTGCAAGAATGATTTACTACCAGATATGATGAAGACATGACAATGAAATGGCATCAAAGGATATTTTTTGGAGCTAAATCATAGATTGGAGGATGATCGAGTTTGTGTGTGCCCAGTCTAATGGAAACAGATATGCATGTTCAATTGCAAGGATATTATCTCAACAATGGATCTTCGTTGTTGCAGCTTTTCAGCGAGCATGAGGAGGCATGCTTGGAAGTAGTTACCTAGCCTTGATATTGTGAACAGAGGAAGTGGCGTTACACTGCGATGCCAGGGGAAATGGATACTGAAACAAGAACTTTTGTGCGTAAAATCATTGAATTTTATCCATGTTGACAGTGAATTTGTGGATGACGGAGGATCAGGCCATGGATTCCTAGATTCTTGTTTTGAGAGAGACAATTTGTTATTGTTTCTCTTCGTGTGGCTGTGAGTGCCTACATCTGGATCATCTGCGCTGGAATGCACTGCATTGAGACCAATGGAAAAGTTGTCGATTCGTTTCTTTATCAGTGGATCCCTCAAAGGTATCGTTGGAGAAGAATGGTTGCTGTTATGTTTAGTAAATAGTTATCTTTGGGTATAAACAGATAAATTTGATGTTCTTGTTAATCTAAAAATTTTATGTTTTTATTTTTTCTTGGAATCATGTTTAAAATTATTGAGCCTTATTGAGCCTAGCAAACTCAATATAGGTAAAGTTACTTTGTTAGAATTCGAGACTCTAACAAATGACAGGTTAAGCATGGAGTTCCAAGATTTAATTGACAAAGAAAAAGATGACTAAGATGTGAACTTTTCAAAATGTGATGTAAAGGAGTAGCGACAACATTTAAAGGATGATGGACAACGAAAGTGAAAGTTTGTTTTGTGTGAGTTTCTTGGAATAGACTCAATAGCATGTTGTATAATGAGTCACACAGTTGAATGGTAAGCAAGTCTAGGATGGTTTTGTAGTGGTCATTATATGTACCTGGTAACTTTAAGAGTTGCAGTATCTAATCCTTGTAAAGGCATGTGTATCCCCGTAAAAGTTCGTGGTAATCTCAAAATCACTTTGTAATTACAGGTTCGTGGTCAGCGAGAAACCATTTTATAGTTTCGGTTTGTGGTCAACCAGAAACCACTTGTAATAGTGAAATGGACTGGAAACAAGTCTGTGCTAGTGTTCGCCCACTGATGAAGAGATTCGGTGCAAGGTCGTCGATGAAGAGATCCAGTGAAGGGTCATCGATGAATAAATTCGGTGCAAGGTCGCTGATGAAGGGATCCTGTAAAAGTTTGCCGAAGAGATCTAAGACAAATCTACTGTCGGTGAGAGTTCATCGATGAAGGGAGAGCATGGTTACGGGTCATCTGATAAAACCCACGTTGGAGGGGGATCTGTAGATACAGGTACATGTATGTAGTGATAATGGTTGATAGGACCATGTATGCGAAGGACATCCTACAAGACTGGCAGTTGCAGTAGTTGGTACCCATGCATTCTAGTGGATGGTTGCTCCTTTATATGGACGTCGACATATATTTTTCTTATGTTTGACCACAACTAGACTTTGCAGACTTGCATGCCAAAGTAAAAAATGAAGATGCCAAAGACTCAACGTACAAAGCCAAAGTAGTGGTGTTTTCTAGCATATGAATGATGTAGTCAAAGTTTGTTTATGTTTGTAGAACAAACTCATGGCCATGGTAGAGTATGAGTCACAATTTGTAATTGGAGCAAATCTACATGTCATTTATTGTTAGTACGTGCTGTAAGACTGAGAGAGGCATGCATACCCCTTTGTTATGTGTTCCCTCTATTAAAGAGTTTTAACACCCTGGAAGAGTGTGTCATGCAGGATTGATACACTTGGGTGGGCCATATTGATTTTAGACTCCATGAGGTGAAATTTTTTATATAGGGGGAGTTCATCGAGAGGTTGGATGAACCATGTATGTGAAGGACTTCCTAGTAGACTGGCGGTTACAGCGGTTGGGAACCTATGCATTTTGGTAGGTAGTTATTCCTTTATATTGACATCAACAATAGAATGAACAAAATACAAAGTGTAATTACCAAACAGAACCAGTGTAATTACCAAACAGGACCAGTTGTAGATTTTGCAGATGGATATTGAGACAAGTAGTCATTAAAGGGGAGTGTTGGAATATGTAATTCCTACTTGTCTTCAGTTGTGACTATATATGTATAGAGTCTGTTCCTATTCCATAGGTTAGCTAAAACTAAGTTTCTAGTTTAGTATGTGGTTGAGATATTCTCTCAACCAACTTATTGTGTGTCCGAGATAGCTTACCTATCTTGAGACAATTCCTCATGTATAAATGTAACTTTATTTGATTAATAAAATATAATGTGCATATTGACATTTTATGTAAGAACAGAACAGAGAACCATTGTCTTTGTCAATAGCAGAGCTAGCGCTAATGAACTAATCAATTAACCGATAAACAAATATATAAATACATCTGCAATGTAGGACTCGAAGTCACTCAAAGCTTTTGTAATCTTAGTCTCGTTTTCCTCGATGAGCTTCAAGATTTGATTCAGCTCTGAAATTATCCATTCACTGCTTCTCGTATGGCCGGAAGAAAATGCCTTCGGCAGCTCTGTGACCATGGAATTTGCGTTAATGGCCATCTCAGCACACAAATTTGAAAAGGACAGCAGAAAATTATGAAATCTGAAGCCCAATTTAAATGAAAAAAAAATCGAAGGCTTCAAATTTGGGGAAAGCAGAGATTTGCGATATTTGATAGTAACTTGTGAAATCTGAAGCCCGATCGCAGAGATAAAAAAGAATCAGAGGGTTAAAATTTGGGGGAGATGATTGGTGGAACATCTGCTTCTAACACATTATCGCAGTTTCCGCAATCAAAGTCTTTGTTTCATAGCCCCTGCGACAGTGGCGTGCTTTGATATATTTTAACGGAGTTGTCTAACGAGCCAAATGAATTGTCTTGATGGTTAAAATTGGCCAGAATTTGGGCTAAAATTTTTTAAGAAATCTTATAGTAATAGTGTTTTTAATGGTGCAAATAGATTTAGCGCCATCAAAAACTTGTAAGACACCCAAAATATTAAAATTTAATAGTTCTAATGAGGATTTACAAAAGTCTCTCAATTTTTTTTAAAATCTTATTAGAATTTCCATAATTTTTAGGCGAAAAAGCAAAGCCTAGTATGGCTATTTAAACTGATTGAATGATACTTTTGTTAAATAAAATACAGGCAAATAAAAAGCACGTGCACTTACTAAATAGAAGATACACCTATTCGGATTCTGTCAAGAAGGACGAATTTGAACAGTATTCCGAAGATAAAACTCACAATAGAAAAGCCGAACTTATGTTATAGATATGTAGCGAAGTGGGCTGTAATATATTTATTAATTATGTTATAGATATGGTTTTGTAATTAAGGTTCGAATAATTTTAATTTTTATATAAATGAGAGTTGATATTATTTGATTTTAATAAAAGATTCTAGATTTGTTTACATAAATATATTATAGTATTTGATTTCTGGAGAATACTCTAAAAATGATATAAAAAGTAGTTGAACCAGTTTTCAGTTACAAATGAAAAAATACCCAATCTAATTTAAAAATAATTTATTTCACAATCTGTTAGTCACGCAGCACCTGTTTACATAAATAATAACTACTTATCACACTGTTTAATTCTATAACATTTTCCCGTCTGTTTAATTTTACCCGTCACTCTGCCATTGCCGCAACTCGTGCCGACCGTAGCCATATCTCTTCTGCGGTAAACACATCGGCCCACGTTGGCACCATTCCGTCCATCATCCAACGCGTTCCCGAATCACTTTCCTCCCGAATATCTGAAGTAATTATGTTTGTTTTTGGTTTTTTTTTTTTTTATAGATATTACCATTTCAATATTTCAAAAATATTATATTTTTTTATTTTAGATTTGTAAAAAAATTATGTTGAGTAAAATTAATATATTAAATATATTAAAAATATTGAGTTAGGATAGCAAGTTGTAAAATCAATTTTAATTTTAAACTCGAATGTATTATTATACAGTGAAATAAGTTGGTGCCATATTAATCACATTAATTAATATAATTGTGCTGGTTATAAAATCAATCGATCTTATAAATAAAATTGATTATTTTTTACACATTATTTTCCAGCTATAAATCTCTTTCAATAGGTTTACTATTATCTAAAAATTAATCTCAAGTATAATTCAATGGTCTAAAGATACCCTTTTCTCATTTTAAAACATGCCATGAAAATACATCTTATAATAAATCATAATTGTCTTTCTAATTTATAATTAGTCATAATTATCCAACACTGCCGCTTCTAATTTTAAGACATCTCGTGCAAATACGTCTTAAATTTAAAAATTTATTATATTACCAATTATCTTCGAATCAAGAAGGTTATCACGACTAACTTTGCACATCTTAAATTTAAAAAATTATTATATAACCAATTATCTTCGAGGCAAGAAAGTTATCACGACTAACTAATATTTATTAGGATAGTAATTCACTAGTTAATCGTTATTATGATGGGAATTTCTATTGAACCGATGTTCAAAGTTTATCTTACAAATAAATTATATAAGTAATTCCTTTCTAGGTGAAAGGAAAGAATAATGCTTTTACACATTACTTTGAGTTAATGAATACTTTTTTGCTATTATTTAAAATTTAATGTTAATATGAGTTGCAAAACAGTGTAAGGTGGTAAGATGGGGAGAGATATTCTATGGTTTAGAGGAGGACAATGTGTTAAGGGATTTATGGGGTGTCACATGATAAATAATGAAGCAGAGATATATGATTTCTCCTAGAGAATTTTGTTAACCAAAGAAAATCAAGTGGACACACTTCTGGTAATGGGACATTGACTCCTAATCTTGCATCATCTTGACTGTTGGAATTAATGGAGAAAGTCATAATTAGATTGTTGTTATGATGAAGATAGGATTGAGATGCTAAGATTAGATCTCAAGTCGTAATATCTCGGGAGTGGTTGAAACCATCCCATTAGTGTGAAAGCCTATATAATTAAGGCTCATTTGACTCAATAGTTAGAGTGTGTATATGAGTGTTTGTACACTTTCCAGGTGCTCACTTGGAGAGCTATTCAATCAATAATTACATAATACAAGTTTTATCATGGTATCAGAGCTAACTTATGTTGGGCTACTGAACGTTGTTGCCTATTGTGATCGAAGTGGATCGTTGCGCGCAAGCAAGCATTTGATTTGCTCATATTGGCGGTAGTTGTGAGGTGGTTGCCTCTTCTCCCAAGGCCGAAGGTCTGCTAAAGTTGGACGTCACTGCTCAGAGGTCGTTCGGATGGTTAGAGCAAACCTGCGGCAGATCTGAATCCCCAGAAAATCATTCGAGGCATGCCAAGACTTGATTTGTTGATAATTTGGATTGGGCACTCTGGACCAACGAGGAACAGGACATACGAAGGCACCTGTACAGTGGCACGATTCTATGGTTCTGATCCTCCAGCGAATTCGTGAGAGGAAGTAATCAATTTGTTTGGACTGTGCGGGTTTGTCCTGAAACCAATGGTAGTGGATCTCATCCAACAAGTCGAGCTTCTCTGAAGCAAGCAGCCGAATATCCTCTGAGGTAATGCGGACGTGTCTGAGGCATAAAACAAATATTTGTTGAAACATATCGAACCTCCTGAGGCCATCGTTAGAAAATTTCATATGCGGCTCAGCATATAGAACACTCCAGAGTTCCATTACTCATCCAATTGTTCTATTTATTTTTGTTTTTAGAGACTGTCGCAATTTCGAGCTCACTTGTGGGAAATTTAGGTTGTATTAGTGCTTATGTTGTTAAAATTTATTGAAATTTTTTGATCTGGTGTTTATTTTTCAAAGCAAGCTTTACATCTTGAGATCAAAACCTCGGATGGGATCTTAGAATTCAACGTAGATTCACGTTCGGTGCTGGAGGTGAACACATTATACCAGAGGAGATCTGAATGCCAGAGGCGATTTGCTGATTTGTTGAAGCCGTGGAAGGAGGCTGTATATGTTAAGTGGTGTTCGCGTGGTAATTTGGTGGCCGCAGTCTTATCAGATTCTATAAGGAATTGCAGAGCCCAGAGTTAGGAGCTGCTGGTTGGTTGGCACTGTGTCCGTGGTATTTTTTCACATTCGCTATATCAAGGAGAATTTCGATAGCAATAATCTGATGTTGTTGCCTGCGTGATGTAGAAGATTAATTCTGGAAATTTTATTGGAAATATTTGTCATATGAGAAATTACTAATTAAATGCATAAGAATTTGACATTGATAGCGTTGTCAGCTTGCTGAGAGGTCATTTGTTGCTCGTCGCAAGAGCTGAGGGCATTAAGACCTACATGGCATAGAAGCCATAGTATACAAGGTTCTATTGTTGAAGAGCTGCCAAAGGGAGGTTTCTCGCCTGTGTGGTAACGGGGTTGTTGGAGCTCGTCAAAGGACCGAGCGGAATCAAAATCCGGAAGCAAGAAAAAACCAGATAAGCTGGAATTTTAACAACATGTCTATATTTTTAGATATGTTTGATTCTGATGATGGTGATGATTTTCTCATGTGGACATTTGGAGGCGTTAGCTTTTGTAGCATGGGTAGCATTTTTTTAGAAAAATAATGTGGTTATGTTAATGACTACGACAAACAAGAGGCACAATCTAGTGTGCAAGATCCTGATAATGAAGAGTCACGAGTTGATCTTCAAGAAGGATGTAAAGATGAACAAAATTTTGAAGACAACTTTGTGGAAGTTCACATGCATGACACCGAAAATAGTGAGAGAAAACATTCTCCTATTAAGTCTGTCATAACTTTGAGAAGGACGACGATAAGCGTTCAGGTTGTCCATCACTGGGGAAGAAATGAGGTGCAAATACACCACTACCTCACGGCAAGGAAGGTGAAGATGAAACCTCAACTCATAATGAACAAGTATGGAGTCACAAGCATAAAGACAAAAATGAAAACTCTGTTACCAAGTTTTTCATGTTTTTTATTGTAAGCCTAGCTGAGACTAGACCAGCAGGCATATGTTATTCTTCAGTACCCTTTCTCCATTAAGGGGGAGTGTTGGAATTAATGGAGAAAGTCATAATTATAGATTGTTGTTATGATGAAGATAGGATTGAGATGCTAAGACTAGATCTCGGGTCCTAATATCTCGGGAGTGGTTGAAACCATCCTGTTAGTGTGAAAGCTTATATAATTAAGGCTCATGTGACTCAATAGTTAGAGTGTGTGTATGAGTGTTTTTACACTCTCTAGGTTCTCACCTGGAGAGCTATTCAATCAATAGTTACAGAATACAAGTTTTATCATCGACAAAGGCCCTTTGCAAAAGGAAAAATTTATGTAGAGTAATGGGAGATTCACTCCTAATCAAAGGCTCTTTATCAAAGGAGAAATTTATGGAAAACATCATGAAAATAATGAGGAAAATTTTAGAAGATATCCCATGCAAAGCATATTCCCACATAATAAGAGAATTCAATATAGAAACAAACAAGTATGATAACTATTGGGGTAAACTGAAGATAGTCTACTAACTAAGAGTGTAAATTGAAAAAAAATGAACCCAATTTAATGGCCAAAGCTAAGTTTACGATTTAATGCCCAAATCAAAGTTTACAATTTGATGGCCAAATCTAATTGCTATAATACCTTAATAATGGATGAAGTCTACTAAAAAATCCCCACGAAGGGTTGTGTTGCAAATTTTGTGTTTTTGTGGGCACCATTTTGGTTTGTGTTCACCTAGGAACTCTCTCATTTTTTTTCTCCCATAGAAAAATCATGTATTCTTATTAGAAAGAAAAATCATATATCTTTATTAGAAAAGAGAAAACGATTAATTTCTTTTGATAAATTAACTTTAAATTTTAATGAATTAAATTTTATTCTAGACATATTTAATATAAACCAAAAGAAAAATTATATAATATAAATGTTCTTTCCCATCCAAAAAAAATGATTTTTCCATAACAAACACTTTCCAATTCTAACAAATAGCATACAAATCCATCCTAAAATTTAAAACATATATCAATTCTAATTACGCTCGTAGTTATCCCCTATTTGAAATCAACTTTCCTAAATTGCTACGTGTATCATTCTGAACCCTTGAATGTAATGTTAGACGATTCAAATCATATTGACCGAACGATTAAAAACAGTTACAATTTTTAATCAGTTATAGAAAACGAACATCAAAATAAGTTGCAGGTCGAGAGGAGCACCTCGTGGTAGTTTCTTAAGAATTACAGAACTATTCATACTCATTCGATTTTCAGTTTGCCATTGGGAACGACGTCTGCTCTGGATGGGTCGGGTCTCCGCTGTTGTTATCTTCTCGCTGACGGTTGTGGCGTTGGGGAAGAAAAGATTTCTGCATGCGGTGACAAGAAAAGGTTTCTGCATACGATAACGAGTCTCTCGACTTTGATCTGCTCTGTTATCCTTCTAACTGTTCAACATATTTTGGGTTAGATGAGTTATAAAGTGTCCCCCTACAAAGAGCACTGAGTTTGAAGATATGCAATCGAGAACCCCTGGTCTGTGTCTGCACTGTACTTTGCACAACCTGTATTTTTATTCTGGGGATGGGCTCGAGATAGTTTAAATTTCCCTCCTGCATCTCTTCCTTCTCCCCAATCGCCAAGTTATATCCTCTCCATTCTCGCACAGCTCGCCCTTCATCACACTTCTTCACAATTGCCCCACATTCCCCTACAGCTCGCCATTCTCCCCAATGCCCCATTTCCCCACAAGTCACCCAGTTCGCGCACAGAAATGCCCCCAGCTTGCCCTTCTTCCCAATTGACCCATTTCCCCACAACTCATCCAGTTCCCGCACAAAAATGCCAAATTCACACATAGTTGCCGCCAGAGCCAAAGGAAGCCATTCAGAATTATCGGAATTATGAAAGCAGTGTCGCCTGCCCTTCTTCCCAATTGCCCCATTATTCCCATAGCTCGCTCAGTTTACATACAAAAATACCCAGCTCACATAGAGTTTCTGGCTCTGCCATTACCCTCACAACTCGCCCAGTTTTCCCACAAATATAGCAGCTCCCACAGAGTTTCTGCCAGAGCCAAAGGAAGCCATCCATAATTATGAAATTTCTCTCTGATTTGAAATTTTTTCCTGATTTGGCAGGGGGGTCGAACCAACAAAACCAAGCTATAAAGGTTGTCAAAATTGCAGTCCATCGTTTCCTTTCGTTTATGGCAACTGAATATACAATATCGTCTTAGTTGTGGGTTTTTTTGTATTTTTCCTCATTCTTGTGAGCTTGAGTTTGTTAGTATTTTTTTCTCATTATATAATTTCCTCACTAGGTAATCTCTTTGATAATGATTTACAATGTTGTATAAATTATTGAGCTTGTATGCATTTTACTCATTCTGTAATTTCTTTGATAATGATTTACAATGTTATATAAATCAGTGTTTCAGGATTAGTTTTGCTCACGTTGTTAGTGTATGTTTCAATTATGAGGCCATATGATCAATGTGAATATGGAATAATGCAGTAATTAGTTTTCTTTAGAAGCATTTGTGCTGACTAGTTCGATGAGGAAGATAAATATGAAATGCTTAAAAAGTAATATAAGTTGGTTTTATAAATTCTTTTTTTGGTATTTTGGTGTCTCATCGGGCCTTATTCTAGCGGAAACGGTTGTTTCATATATCGAGGAGAATATAAGTTGGATATTAGAATTCGGATCCTCATAGTGGCCAAGGGTATAGCCACTGGTTTCTTTTACTGTGGGATGGAGATTAGCATTCAGATCCTCACAGTGGCCAAGGGTATAGCCACTGTTGTCTTTTTCTGTGGGATTCCATTTTACAGGCACAAACTTCTTTAGGCAGATCTAGACTCTCTTGGTGGCATGGAAGGTACACATTTTATCTCCTTCTGATCACTTTCCTTCACAGTATGGACATTTTCGTCTCTAAGATATTTCTATTCCTCCACTTTCTACTTTTTCAATGTGCTGGAAAGGTGCAGGGTACCTCAGTCTTCTTGAGCATCTTGCTCCAGAATGGATAAACTATCTCAAGCCTTTCAACTCTCTGGGATTGTTCTTTCTCTCGAGGCGGATAGATTGATCTAGTTTGGAGGATCCCATCAAGGTCAGGTCATTGCGCGTGAGGCATATCACATTATCACTCTACTTGGTGGACCTGCCCCTCACTTCCTTTGGCTATCGCGGCTCTAGAAATAGAACATGCCTCTTAAACTCAAGTGTTTTTCTTGGTTGGTAACTCACAACCGTATATTGACCTGGGATAATCTCATTAAGCGTGGCTTGTAGGGCCTGAGAAGATGTGTTGTCTGTCAAAGATGTGCTCTCTGTCTGTCAAATGGCAAAGACATAAACCATCTTTTCTTACCCTGCCCGTTGCATCCCCAGTCTGGTTTGGGATGCTTAATATACTGAACATTCAAGCAGATCTGGAAAGGTCTAATACTGTATCTTGCCTTGGTCGTGTGGATCACAAGTTGCACAGTACATTGCCTTTCTTTATTCTTTGGGGTATCTGGCAGGCTAGATATGCTCTTATTTTTTAACAGGTGAGATGCTTTTATTTTTTAACAAGTACAGGCAGACATTGGGCAGAATTACTGTAAGATCTCGGCCTATTACATGGAATTCTCTCCACCTTTTTCCGGTATTAAAAGTATCTCTCCTCCACTTCTTCGGATTGCCTTCCCTGTGGGTTTTTTTCGACGGTGCTTCATCTTTTCGTATTTGTGGCAGGGATATGACCATTCACAAGGTTCTAACACTAGGGTGAAAATTCTAGCACTGTGGGGTGTCTTGTTTTGTGCAAATTAGCTTAGAAATTCTAGCACTCTGGGGTGTCTATTTTTGTGCAAATTAACTTGGTCTTAGGGACATCGTCATTTATGGTGATTCCGTAAATGTTCTCCAAAGGATTGGGATTGGCTTTCTCGTTTCTGTTCTGAGCATAGTAACTGCAACTTTAACTTTAACTAAAAATAAAAGGATACATGTAGCAAAAACAACGACTTATTTGATAACCCCATAATTACAATCCATTTCAGTGGTTATCTGGTTAACTCCACAATTTACTATCTTTAAAATAACAAAGTTATTTACTCTAAAAGTATTGCAGGAATATTTCTATGATCAAGTCCTTAATAGCATGACAAGCTTGGGTACTGCCTTCTCTCTGAATATCCTACAAGCTTGGGTATTGCCTTCTCTCTGAATATCCCAGGAGTGGCCATTCTGGGATTGGCCAGTTTTCTGGGTAGTGTCATCATCTCCATAGTTAGAAAAAGTAAACAAGGTATCAAGGATGGTTGGCGAACAATTTAAATATGAGTAAATTGGATTATTTTTATGGATTTTTAGCCCATGTACAGTGCCATCAATCTATGCTTTTATGTTTGTATTTCACAGATATATACATATAAGAAAATTAAGGCAATGGATGGGAAACAATTTAAATATGAGTATATTGGATTGTTTTTATGGACTTTTAACCATGTACAGTGCCATCAATCTATGCTTTAATGTTTGTATTTCACAGATATATATAACAAAATTAAACAAATTGGGTTTGATAAAACAAATTATACATAAGTTTATGCATGTTTCATCTCAAAAACGTAAATAAACTGGTCTTTAGTCCCCTCGAATGTGCATGTTTCATCTTAAAGGATGTTATGCATGATTCATCTTAGTTGGCAAATAAAAGTGAAAATTTTCTTTCTTCATTTTTAATATTATTTTTATAATACAATTAGGAGTTAATATAAGTTGTTTTGGATTATTGAACCATTCATAATTGTGGTAGTTTATAATTACTATTTTTTAGGTCATTAAAAAAAAATCATAATTTTTTCTCACTTTATGGATTTTCTCCATAATCAAGCTTATTTAGTTTCCTATCTCATTTGGAAAATCTTATCAATTCATTTGCAAAATCTTAGCAATTCTTCTGACTAAAGCACTATTAATTATGGATTTTCTCCATCATCAAGTCCATTTAATTTCCTACTTCATTTACAAAACCTTAGCAAGATCTTAGCAAATATTATGCCACACAATCTACTCATATCAATTCAATTTACAATTTTTTATTAAACTAAATAAAAGTTATATCTCAATATTTAACGATAAATATAAACAATATCCCAATTTATAAATATTATAAAACTATAATTTTAATTAAAAAAATATTATGAATACAAACAATATCCCAATTCATAAATATCATAAAATGATAGTTTCAATAAAAAAAATATCAATTTCAATTTCATTTCAATTTCAATTGATTATGAAGGTAAAACATATCCTAATTCATAAATATTATAAAATAATAATTTTAGTTTGTAATACATCTATATTATAGTATATTTGAAAATACATTTATATTTAATTTTAGATTAATTTGAAAATAATTTATTTTATATTTAATTTTGGAATATTAGTGAGTTCAATTTATATTTATTTTTGAATTGAATTGAAATGAAAATTATAGAAGAGTTTAAATTATGATATAAATTTTATTATTAACTTTTAGAGAAATATGTATTTTTTTAATTTATATTATTTTTATTTGTGATAAGTGGAAGGGGGTTTTTGAAATTGTGGGTCAACCATTTCCTTTTTTTCTTGAAGGGGGTTTTTGAAACTGTGGGTCAACTATAATATGCCTTGCATTTCAATTTTCTGAAATCTTTTATTTTATATTTCTTTTTCCTCTTTCACTGCTCTCTGGAAACTTCATGGCATATTTTATTCAAGTATTATTCTCTCATGTAAATTATCATTAGGGCTACTAGGGTTTTGATGTAATCTCTTTTTTCTCATTGAAAATCTGTTTTTTGGTACTTCCATACTAATGGTTCTTAGGACCAAAGAACTGATACTTATCTAAAAATGATATTAACATATATAGTTGTAACCAAATTATGTAAATGATATTAACATATATAATTGTAACCAAATTATGTAAGTGAATAGTCCAATCCTGTTGTTCACTATCTGTAGTTGTAGCTATACCGCATGATTCATGTGAGAGCATTTCTTCTATACTACTTTTTCCTACTTCTTGTTCACTATCTGTAGTTGTAGCTATCCCGCATGATTCATGTGAGAGCATTTCTTCTATACTACTTTTTCCTACTTCTTGTTCACTATCTGTAGTTGTAGCTATCCCGCATGATTCATGTGAGAGCATTTCCTCTATACTACTCTTTCCTACTTGCATGATTCATTCGAGAGCATTTCCTCTAAACTACTCTTTCCTATGTTACCGCTTTACAGCGTTTCCTTTTCAACATATGGTGCAATTGCTAGTTTTCCTTTTATAACACAAACAATGCCTTGAATCTTATAACTTACAATAAGCTTAATTTAATCTCAACTAATTTTCTCATAATAGTCTCTAAACACATTTGTAAAAAATAAGCTTAATTTAATCTCAAATGATTTTCTCATAGTAGTCTCTAAACACATTTATCTTTTTATAAAAAAAACAATCTTTTAAATCTTATAACTTATAATAAGTGTAATTTAATTTATGATTTTATAACACATACAATCCTTTAAATACTATAACTTGTAATAACTCGTAATAAGCTTAATTTAATTTATTTTTTATAACGCAAATCATCCTTTAAATCTTGTTCATAGTAGTCTCTTACCACATTTAACTTTTTATAAGACAAACAATCCTTTAAATCTTATAACTGATAATAAGTGTAATTTAATTTATCTTTTTATAAGACAAACCAGCCTGTAAATCTTGTTCATAGTAGTCTCTTAACACATTTATCTTTTTATAAGACAAACAATTCTTTAAATCTTATAACTTATAATAAGCTTAATTTAATTCTAATTGATTTGTTTATGTATCTCTCAACACATTTATCTTTTTATAAGACAAATAATCCATTAAATCTTTAAACTCTATGACGTTTTTATCTGAAAACAATTTTCGTAAGTGCTTTTCTGTGATAATTCATGCCATTTGATCTCAATTGAGTTATCATTAACCGTTAATTTGAATTGGGGAAGTTGCCATGCCTTTCTCTGCCATTCTTGAATCCGTTGTTTTGTTGTCGTGCTTTGCTCTTAGCAGTTGCATATCACGATTACCAAATGGCGGGTCCGTTGTTTTGTTGCCGTGCTTTGCTCTTAGCAGTTGCATATCACAATTACCAAATGGTAGGGTTCAGTTTCGAGCCTGCTTCCGTTCAATATTAGCTATGCCCTCGCATCATTCCTGATAAAAATTACTCTGATCCACTAATTTTTGGGTTACAGAGTTTTCCTTTTGCCGTTCATCGGAGGGTTTGGGTATATGTTGCTGTAAATTATGATTATTCTGACCGGCTTGGCAAAACTGATCACAGTTGTTTTCGATTTGCAGAATCTGTGTGTATTTGGGCCTCGGTTGAATCTCTTCGAAATAAATATTTTTTCTATAGAGTTTTACGGAGTCGATCTTGTAAAGCCAGTTGTCATTTGGTTTCTTTATTTTGAATAAGTTCCTGTGATTTTCAAGGGTTTGGTTATTGGCAGTTAATTGTATGAAATATTTACCCTCATCATGGTGGCAGGTCCTTAGTTTCAGCTCAGGTTGTGGTTTTCAGAATTTCTGTAGTTGAACAACTGGATTTTAATGGCAAATTATCAATCAATTTAATAGCGATTACGGGCTCTGTTTTTCTATGTTTCTTTTGGTCTAGTCTGGGGTTAACAAGAGACTGCATCCCGGCGCCATGTAGTTTGAAGGGGTTCGATGCCCAGGTCTCACGAAATAGATAACAGGGGTTGAACTTCTTTTCATTTCGAAGGTGATTTAAAGCATGTCAGTTTTCATTGTTTTTGTGTTTTTTATTTTTTAAATTAAATTATGTTTTTACACAACGCAATATGGGTGGACACAACTCAAAAGCCTTCGGAAAAAAGAACATCCACAATTCCTATTACTCAAACTATATAGAAGATGAATATCATTCTTTCGTAAATGGGGTTCTACAGACCAGATTGGTAGAATAAACATAATCAAAGACTTTAAATCATTGTGATTAGGGACGTGACCACAATTCCTATTACTCAAACTATATAGAAAATGAAAATCATTCTTTCGTAAATGGGTTCTACAGACCAGATTGGTAGAATAAACATAATCAAAGACTTTAAATCATTGTGATTTGGGACCTGACCAAAATAATTTTTGAATTTAAAGTTTAAATTCACATTCACCACTTTATTAATTTTAGGATATTTTTGAATTTACTTTCACCACTTTTATGTTGATTTCAGAAAATGTTTTGCCCATTGCGTTTTTTAAACATCATCATTTCTTTCTGAATCCATTAACACAAGCATTACAAATATACATCACCCAAGCGATCCCACTGAACGCGAGTATCTACACTGGTATGCATCGACATTTTGCGAATATTCTGGAAACTTCATATCCATTCGATCAACATAGGGTTTGTTGTATTCAGTTGAATTCTGCTTATTAATTTTTTTCTTTTGGAATTTCTAGATTTATAACGATGTAAATCTCTATGGTTTGTTGCTCAGGCTTGTTATTGATATCGCAGGAACAACATCAATTTTTTTTTGGAAATATTCAATTTCAAACATATGAGTGGATAGTTTCTTCTCACTTCCTTATGGACAAGCCATCTCAGGTTGTGAGAACCCTGGTAGGGTTCTGAGATTCTAACCTTTTAGTTAATTCGTATTTTAGTAAGTATTGAATTTTAAAGATATGAGGGAAAGTCTTTCTTTTTTCTTTTTCTTTTCTTTTTTTTTCAAAAAAGCATTAAAATTTTTATTAATGTATTTTAAATGTGGTTGCAAGATTGTTATTTTAATTTATCTGATAAAATAGATTTTAATTTATAGCTATTATTTATATGTTATATATTTTGATGTGATAGAGGTGTAGATATATTTGAAAAATAATTATTCCTAATTTTATTAATGAAAACAAAATTATAGTTATCAGCCATTATGGTAAATGTAATCGATTGGAATTAGCAAGGTTTCCAAAATTTTATGTAAATTAGTGTTGTCTAGAATTCTATTTATTTTTATTTTTTGTTGCAAATTAGAGTTGCACAATTAGCCTCTTTTAGTAAGTATTGAATTTTAAACATATGAAGGAAAGTCTGTTTTTCTTTGTCTAAAAAAAACATTACGATTTTTATTAATGAAATTTAAATGTGGTTACAAGATTATTATTTTAATTTATATGATGAAATGGATCTTAATTTATAGCTACTATTTATATCTTATATATTTCCATGTGATAGAGGTATAGATATATCTCAAAAGTAATTATAATATTTTTCTTTTAGATTTAATAAGAAAATGTTTTAAAATTAAATTCAAATATTTAATAATGTAGATATACCTCAAAAGTAATTATAATATTTTTTCTTTTGAATTTAATAAGAAAATGTTATAAAGTTAAATTAAAATATTTTATTTATAAAATATTTTAAATATGAAATGAGAGATGGTTTTTGGGCATGTTGTATTGATGAACCATGGTTTTGACCCATGGTATTGTAATAAATCTTATTTACAAGCTAATAATATTTATGGCAAAATGGGAATCCATAATTAAACATATTACTATTTTCTAAGTTTATCTGCTTATTAATTAAATTTAAATATTGTTACATAATCACTATTCTATTTTTAAAGGTAAACTTATCTTTTAATGTAATATGTATATTATGTTTTTTTTTTTTAAATTCAAAAATTTATTCCTAATTTTATTAATGAAAACAAAATTACAATGCAACAAATTTGATTTTTATTATTTTTATTACTTTTAACTTTTCACTAACACTACAAAATTTGCATTGGGCTCTAAATTACTTTTAATAAACCTTATTTACAAGCTAATAATGTTTATGGAAAAGTGGTTTATGTGCTTATTAATTAAATTTATTATTTCTCTCTTTTCCGATTATTTGAAGGAAATATCTAGGTAGATCCACCTGAAGGGATAATGTCCCATTGACTTATTAGCATATCCTAAGGCAAGTGTCAAGGAGATTTGACCCAATGACCTCCCATTAGGGAGGTGCTTTTAGTGAGGAGAACATGACCAATTGAACAAATTCTCACGAAGTTTTCGAAGGAAAATTTCCAAGGAAAATCTTAACAGATGCACACGAAGAAATGACATCTTGTCAAGCAATCTAATCAGAGTGAAACCTCATGGACATAGAGGAGAATTGATCTCGTTACCTCCCAATGGAAAGTTTGTTTAGAAATAGGACCTCAACTGATTGACTTAATCCTTAAGGCTTCCCAATTATTGTCTCTTAGTGCTGCTTGATATTAGCATATGCACACGAAAAAATCACATCTTGTCAACCAAACTAATCAGAGCCTAACCCCATGGACATAGAGGATAATTGATCTCGTTACCTCCCAATGGAAAGTTTGTTTAGAAACAAGATCTCAATCGATTGACTTAATCCTTAAGGCTTCCCAGTTATCCTCTCTTTGTGCTGCTTGATTGAAAAAAAACTAATGTCCAGATTTACCTATATTGACAGAACATCCTATTCACTTACATGTTTTTTGTCAACTAATTTTGGCATAAAATTTTGTTTACTAATTTTTTATCCCTTACAGTGTTTACTTTGCAACATTTGTTGCAATTGCTAGTATAATCTTAATTTAATCTCAAGTGATTTGTTCATTTATCTTTTTATAAGACAAACAATCCATTAAATTTTATAAGCTTAATTTAATCTCAACTTATTTATTCATAATAATCTCTGAAGAAATTTATCTTTTTATAAGACAACTAATCTCTTAAAGACAATCAATCCCTCAAAATTTATTATAAGCCTAATTTAATCTCAACTGATTTGTTCATAGTAATCTCTGAATTTAAAATAAAACCCCCACTGTCCTAATTTTAAAACATTCCTATCTTTTTATTAAAAAAAAAAAATCCCTTGAATCTTAATCTTAACTGATTTGTTGACAGTAGTCTGTGAACACATTTATCTTTTTAGAAGACAAACAATACTTTAAATTTTATTAATAAGCGTAACTTAATCTCAACTAATAGTAGTTGAGAACACATTTATCTTTTTATAAGACAAACAATCCCTTAACTTATAATAAGCCTAATTTAATCTGAACCGATTGATTATAATAAGCTTAATTTAATCTCAACTGATTTATTTAGTAGTCTCTGAATTTAAAATAACACGGCCACCGTCGTAATTTTAAGACATCCAATACAAAACATGTATACAAAACATAATTAACATAAAACTAAGAAATCTATACAAAGCATAAGTAGAATAAAACTACCGTTATTCTTATTCCGTGAGATTATTACGAATAAAACACGACATTGACTGTCAACTAACCCACCATGAGGATGAACAACAATCCCTTGGTTTGGCCTGAGTGGAATTGAAAGTAATCCCTTGTTTTGGGCTGAGTGGAATTGAAAGTGCGCCCTAAAATTTATATATGATGTAGTCTATTGCTGGTTGATCATAATATTTATCCATGATGAGTTACCTTATTCATATAGATAAATTCCATGAGCAAGGTGCTGGAGCTCGAAACCACTAGTAACTTAACATTGTCAAATTTACTTGAAAACCCTAAAATTTTTAACATGTCTTCCTTCTCAACCAGTGTTCCATTTTCTTCCTCTTCTTTGCCTCCGGCTATCTCATATCATAATATCGAAAACCTCTGTTGACGTTCAAATTCCTCGTCAGCATCGTTCATCCTCATCGAGTCCGTGGCAGATTGGGATATAGCTGCGTGTTCGTGAAACTGAACTGGCGTGACCTCTACAATCCCTCATCCACTGAACAGGGTGTCTAGGCTTTAAAGTCACATCAATGAATCTGCAGGGGCTATAGATGGAGAGCAAGAAACCACACGATAAAATCATTAATTTGATATGTGATCAGTTGTTCATTAAATTGCATGGACTCTATTGCTATTGCTCGAAGTTATAGGATTAAATTCAGTCAAAACAGCCAAGAAAAGATATGCTAATCTCAAACATGAATGACCAACCTAAGTTACACTTCCTTCTAAAATTTAAATGGTATATAAAGTACCTGAAACTAAAATCTTTTGAATGTAACTTGGAGCAATTATCTCCATCGTCTCTCTTCCTCTGCTGCAAGATCCTCAAGTTGCGCCAAACGACAGAGTCACACTCCAATATCCGTGGACTAAGAAGGATCACCGATGACGAGGGAACTGAAATCCAACAGTGATTGTTGGAGAAAAATCTCGTCATTTTCCCTCTTCGTATATCACTTTCGTTTTGCAATTCATACGTACCGATGACAAGCACCGCCTCACTAACCGACTCTGCTGAACTTCTCGAAGAATAAATAGTCTTCAGTAAGAGGCGGGCACAGCGATACACAATTAATATCAATAAATAATGTTTAGTCAGAAGGCGGCCAGGAGTGAGAAAATAATATCAGAAAGATCGAAGCAACTGAGTCGGGTTCTCCTCATTCTGGAGGGAAGATAGGGTGGGAAGGAGACAATAATATCACGTACGAAACGGGAACGTCCCGAGTCGGGTCACTGATATCTTGGGGAGTGTGAGAGAGTTGCAACTTGCTACAGCAAGCAAGGATGGGGCAACTTGTCCAAAGGCGGTTGAAGTTGGACATGTAATTTGTCATGAACCTAAGCGTCCAGTCCTAAAGTCAATAATTGAGTGTGTGGCTGTGGCTCCGACTAACTGTAAAGGAGAATGACTTTTTGGGCTTTCCTATAATCTAGGAGTTAGGTATGGCAGTTTCAATTAAATTTTAAACAATTAGGTAGAAAACAATTAATATATAGTAGTTATTATTTGTGGTTTAGTTTTAATATAGTTAAATTAATGTAAAATACTGAATTTAAGTAAGTTTTAATGTTTAGAATTCAATGAATTTAAGTTTTACTGATTGGTAAATTGAAATATGTTTTAATTGTAATTCTGTTTTTTGGTTTGAATTATTTTTCACTTAATTATTAATGAATTTATCCGATTGTATTTGTTTATGAATAAATTCATTTAATTTCACTAATAAAATTTTAAATTGTTAACTAGCAATATTTCTTTAAATTTATTAATTAATAACTCTAAAAATTGTAGATTTGAAGCTTTTGCAATTAGTGTTTTGTGTAGAGATGATTTCTGGATTAATCACATCCATTCTTGAAGAGTTTATCAAGAATGGATGCCATTGATCTGGAAATCATCTATACACAACGCTAGAAATGCTTGTAAGAGCCTCTTGCTTCACTTCTATGTTATGTTTTTGTGATTGTTGTCATTGTTTTTTTAGACTAAAGTATGGTGAATCTTCTCTTTCCTATATTTAAATAACTCAAGAAATTTATTTAAAAATATGAACTTCATTGATAAACTTTTCTAAATTTAAAAACTGATATATAATTGTAAAAATTGAAAACATTTTAAAACATAATTATGGTAAAACTATTTAAATATTTCTTGAAAAGTGAAAATATTATTATTAAATAAATTTTTAAATAGTATAAAAAAAAAATGAAACATAACAGACTGAATGGAACCCCTATTTATAATGTAAATTAATTAAAATGTATTTTGATATATAATTACAAAACTTTATAATATATTAAAACATAATTATTTAAATAAATTATAATAATAATATTTTAAAGTAAATCTATTTAAATATTCATTTGTAATATAAATACTATAAATTAATCAGATAACATAAGAATACAATTATAGTGTTGGTTTAAACTGAGGTTGTTTATCCACTCTAACAATTAAGGTTGTCAAGCTCATCGATCTAACCAAATGATAGCGTATCGATCACTTATCGATCTGACCAAAGGACAAAGGTACGTACATAAGGTGAATGGATGAAAATGAAATTTACTTCCTACTCCCTCGTATATATGGTGGATGAAGTAAGGCATAAGGTGGATGAAATTTACTGTCTCGTATATATGGTGGAAGAAAATGAAATATGCGGTTTCGTAAATAAGGTGGATGAAATGTACTACCTCGTACATATGCATATGGTAGATGAAAATGAAATTTACTACGTCATACATATGGTGGATGAAAATTTAGTGGATTTGGTGGTCATGTGTCTAATAGAAAACCAAAAAATTCCTAATTAGGGACATTGAAACATGACCCAATTCCTAATGTGATGGCCAATAAGATTTAAAAATAAATAGCCAATCAAATTACACATAAACTGAAATAAAATAATTACTATAAAATATAAAAATAATTTTGGCAAAATGAAAAAATATATAATATAGTTGACTAAATTAATTAAGAGTCAACCACTTACCTATTACAACATACCAGCCTCCTAAGAGATATAGTAATTAATTTAAGTTAGTAAGTTTTTATTTTCTTAAATAAAATGTTCAAATGAAAAATGTTAAATGTCATTTGTGGAAGTATAATTATTTAACCACAATTTTTTCAAGTTATAAATTAATTTTTTTTAAAGTGTAAATATATATATATACACACTCTTCATTGTTTAAATTTCATATATAAGCATTTACACTCTCAAAATATACTTTAAGCAATGGAAAATTAAGTACTTAATTTTCTATTGCATAAATTACATTTTGAGTGTGTAAATGGATATAATGTTTTAAAAAACCCCTATGAACTTGGATTGATTAGTCTACACAAGTTGAATTTATAATTTCAAAACATATTTGTCATAGTTTGGACAAAATTGATAGAAACATATACAAGAAAAATGGGCCAAATGTAAAATAGTGAGACTATTTGAAATGCTTTAAAATATTTGTGCAAAGAACACTCTGGAACCCGAGAAGAGATTTTGTAATGTTATGTAGGTGAAACAAAAAGTAAAAAGAAATTATAAATATATATATATATATATATATATATATATATATATATATATATATATATATATATATATATATATATATAACACCAAACTAGATCCTTATTAATTCTCAATCTAAAGTGTCGAGAGAGAATAAATAGAGAATAAATCTCTCAACATGTAAACCTCTTTTGCAAAACTTGAGGAAATGTTTGCACCTTGAGAAATTTGATCCTTCTTGAAGCTTGATGGATCCGAACATAAGATGGATTAGGCTCGTTTATCCACAAGAATTATGTTTTTTTAGATTGTTCTTCAGATATATATGAAATTGAAAATTATACTTATTATGAGCATTGAAATATTTTATATATGACCAAGATTCAATATTTTTATTATTATTGACATTTTTTAAATATCATATATCTTTTTTATATTAAGAATTAAATGACTCACACATATCCCTTTTAATACAAAGTAATTGAATTCCCCGTCGGGGTGACTAATTTGGAAAGTATGCCAACTTGAGGCAATATCCACCCTCACACATGACAATTGTGAATGTTTTGGGTGGTAAGTATGTCACGCTATCTGGTGTGCAGCTGAAGCTTCACAAATGTACATGAGATATTATTACCCTACCACTAGTAGTGGTGAGCAGAAGAATTAACTTGAAGACTAAATTGTGGTGTTTGGAAGACATTGCCTTCTTAGTTCAATTAGGAGGCCTCTCTTGAGGGAAAAGTTGGGGATTTTACTGGTGGAGGAAAACATCTGCGTCTGTAGTCTATATCTACATAGAATTTCTACATGAAATTGAAGACAAAAAAATTATTTGGGACCTTGGGTCAATTAGTGAACGAAGGGTTGTTCTTTATGGTCGTCTGACGCTTGGATTTGGCTTGGGAGGTGTGAGGTTGCCTTCACCACCTCGGGGTAGTGTTGTTGTGATTATCTATGAGGGGTCTAAAGTTAAATTTCCAGCTAACTCTATCATTCATGCCTTCAATTGCAATTCTAGTGTATGTTCATGTCATCCATAATTTCGAGAGATTCTTGTATTGGTTCTCGACTCCTTGGCCTTCTGGTGTTTGCTTCCGCCCAGAAAACTCTCTATGTTTATCTAGTGTGAATTGTGGACAAAAGGGTATGCTGCGTTGATCCAGAGAGCTTAAGCATCTGGTGTTTTTAAAATTCCTTGTTTTTAATTTGATCATTGTATATTTGAATAGGAGTTGGGAAGTAAGGGGGAATGTTGGGGTCAGTTTTTGGGTGAGGAAGCGGTTATACTTCTAGTTTAATTGTTCTTGGTGAGAGAATTTCTGGTTCTTTTTGGTCACATAGGTCCATGTCCCTTTGTTGGGGGGGGGGGGGTGTGTTTCTTATAGGTATTTTGTCATTTATGGGCTCTAGTTATGGGTACGTTGTTGGAAATCCATCAAACAAGGGGATGTGATTGATATGAAGTTCCAATTAGACTTCAAACTATTTGGAATAGAAACCCCAAATGGAAATACGACCAATTGTTGTAAGAGTGATATTAAAGATGTGTATTGTGTAATGTTCCCAAATTTGCACATAGAAATTTGGAACATTAGATTTTGCTACTTTCACCTAGGAGAGGAATAAATGGGTAAGGGAGCCCATGGACAATAAAAATATGAATAATTGCCACCTTAAGAATGAAGGGGATCACTTCAGGAGCTGAACTTTACACTTACAAGTGTGAACATGGGCAAAATAGATGAGGACATAGTCAAGTTTGACTAAGTCAACATGCATTCTTGAGGAGGAAGAGATCACCTAAGAAAACTGGTTCAATGTGAACAAGGATCAGCCTAAGACACATATATAAACTAGATTGAAGATCCTTAGTGTGAAAAGAGGCATTGGAGGTGGATTAGTTGACCAAGTCAACAACGCAGCTACGGGAGGAGGGAAGCAAGCTAGGGTAGCGCAGTTTTGAAAGAGGAAGCTTCGTGAAGAAGTCACCTCAACGTTGTGTGGGGTCCGCGGTGAGGAGGCTCACTGAAGATAAAAGGAAGGCATAGCATCAAAGCGAATTCATTCATGTATTTAGATTTCTTGTTCTAAAGACCAATTGCATACTTAGCTATTTAGCCAAAGTGTTGCACTGCTTAGTGCAAGGATTCCTGTGCAGGAATTCCATCCTCTCTTTGGATCAGCTTGCTTAATGGATCAAGAGAGAAGGATTTGAGCTTCATTTTAGTATTTGGCTTATGTCCATTCATCCACATTCAGCCAAAACGTAGTTTACTTCAGAAAACTGCATCCTTTATGCAGCAGCAGCAGTAGTAGCACAACGACACCGTTTGATTTGATGCAAATCTTTGAGGAGGAGGTGCTCATTTCCCTCCGGGAGTTCTAATAAGACGCCTAGGGCCATTTATTTGTATTATTATGATATTCCATGTCATGTACAACCATGTTTAATATAGAGATGCAGTAAATGCGTTATTTTCTGCAGTACTATTTGTTATTCATGCATTTTGCCGGAAACCCTTGCTGGGTGTCTTTTTCTTTGTATAAATGATGTTAAACCTCCATTTATCTATCATTTTATTAATATAGAATTCATATCAGACTTATTTCATCATTTTCTATAGAAACCCTCATGGGAATTACACTCTCACTGTCTTCATAAATTTCTGTGGGAAATCAATGTTTTCTAGCCTAGTCGGGAAAGGAGAGTTGTTTAATATAGCTAGGAGCATTATTTTGAGATGAAATTTGGAGCATAGGTCCCTCATGACCTATGCTATCATATCCAGCAATTTCCCCTACCTAATGTTACGCTCATTTCTGAAAACAACCTTTTTAGGGCATAAAATACCCTTCTTCCCCACTCTCTAGATCATGAAACGAAGTAAAAGTTGTTGCTATAGATGAAAATTATGTATATGTGTTTATTATATATATTTTAATATTATTCATCATAACAGGACCGTTATACAGCTTATACATTGCAGAGTTCCAGTTTCATGCCCTGTATTGCTGCATTTCCCCACCCGGGAAAGAGAATATAGGCCAACATCTTGCTAAGGTTATTTCATATGCTGGTGTGATGTTATTTGACATCCAATGAGCTGCTCTTAATTTCCATGCTCATGGTTTGCTGAAGCTCCACATTGGTAATAACTCAGGTTATTCCCAATAGTGTAGTTATTCCTTAGTTGGGAACATTACAGTGGTATCAGACCTACCATCTTGGCTCAGCCTATGGATTTCATATCAAGTCAGAAGATAATAAAGGTAGGAGAAAAAAATTATGGAGAGGATGAGCTTACTCTCATCCATTTTCAGATCCAAGAAGAAAGAAGCAGAGAAATGCATTGAAACTCCAAAAGGGTTTCAAGGAGGAGAAAGCTGCAGTGAAACCTCTAGGTTTCAAGAGGCAGAAAAAGATGCATGCACTTCTTGTTCTCATAGAGGAGGTTAAGAGAAAGGATACCACTTAGAGCATGAAATCCTAAGTGGATATTTGGTAGAATACAAGTGCCAACCTAGGGCTTTCAGAAAGATCCTAGATTTCCCTCAGTTTATTCAACTGAGAGAAGAGAGAAGACCCTGCAGCCAAAAGGAGATTAAAGGCAATAGATTCCTATTGTCCAAATTTGATGGGTCAACTACAACAAAAACTTGGGCAAGAAAGCTTGAGGCGTTCTTCCTAATTCATCCAGTGGAAGAGAGGGAGGCAGCAGAAGTTGCAGCGCTGCACCTAGAGGGTGAAGCCAATGCTTGGTGGTGCAGTCACTTAAGCCACACAAAAGCGACTTCTTTTTCTGAGTTCACTCAAGAGCTGATCAGAACTTTTGATGAAGAGAGATCAGAGGAGAGAGGGTCCACACCACCATGGGAAGAGATAAGTATCAGCGTCGTCATAGCCTTGGAAGAGTATATTTCTACATCAATAGTCGGGGCAGCCATTACATTAGAGGGAGGAGCCTTTACAGCTCTACAAGAGATGCCCACATCTCACCAAGGTATGGGAAGATTTCCACTTTTACTTATTGCAGCAAATCTTTCTAATAGTTGTGGAAATATGGTTTTCATATGGCCCAAGATTAAAAATGGTTGTTGGGGTAGAGCAACAATATTGCACTGCGCTGTGCAGACTTAAATGGTTTAAGAAAAAAATGGACCATCATTCTCATGGATCCTTGATGAGTTGAACAAAGCCCTTGAGGTTGAGGTGTGATATTTTGGAGGGAGTCATGAACATTGAGATGGATTATGAGGCAGAAAATTTACCCTGGAGGAGGGTTACAGCGCTGTCAAGAGGTAGTAGCAAGGAGGCTTTTCTTTCAGCCCGTTTCGATTGTTATGGGTCCAAGATAATCATTGATGAGAGAAATTTTCTTGGAGGTCTCCAAGGAGTTTCATTTTATCCTCTTATGAAATGCAAAGAGAATTGTTTGATATGGGAGGATGGTAAACCTCGTTGGAGGAATGCCAATATAGAGAAAGATAGGAGGCATCCACATGAAGTTGAGTGGATGTGGATGGGAGACAAGAGGTTGGTAAGCCTCTTGCAAGTCTATGACACCGAGCAGCAAGAAGCAATGCTGCGTTGGCTATTCTTGAGAGAGTTTGGTCGATCTATGAAATTTCCTTTTCCATGGAGTGAGAGGAGGAAGGGAGATTGGCTAGATACCTTCATTTTGGGGCAACAAGGAGTGTGGATGCATTATGATGATGTGATCATTATGTTTCCACCACATCGGTTGTATGATGGAGGTATGGTAAGGCAGCAAGGTCATTTGTTGCTTTGGAGGATCGGGAGAGAGCAAGGGAAAAATTGCTCTCACACTTGGCATGATGTTGTAGGAGTGAGAGATGGCACTAGCATAGTGCAAAGAGAAACACCTTCATCTGGGGAGGAGCTCTACATTTACACCAACATCTTGGGAAGAATATTTGGCACAATCTTTGTTAAAGAATTGATCTTTGAGATGACATTAGCCCTACTCCAAAGGCTAGCAGTGCTGTCACTTAGGAGCTTGGATTGCTTGCTGAAGTGTCCCCAAGACCACTTCACAAGTAATGCACCATGGAGGCATGTAGAAGAGGAGCATGAGGAATTAATGGATGATAGTATCCCTTACTATGTTTTTATATTCTTGGTTGGGAGTCACAAGCACAAGGAGGAAGATCTACATGCAACATTTGTGGACTTTCCTTCCATGCATTTCTATGCATACCATCCCTTAATGGAGGAGTTCATCTAGAAGGGAATTCAATTGAATGTATATCAGCATATGGAGAGATGCACAGCCCAGAAGATGAAGAAAAAGTCTGCACAACACTTCCCTACTCACCTGCAGCAAGGGAGAATTTGCACTTGAGCCATTTTAGCTCAATTACCGAAGTACGTGATGGAGGAGGTAAAATTTTGTTTTGTATTTTACACTTCATTATCTACATGAGCAGCATATCATAACAAGAAGGGTCTTTCCTTCTTGCATATTATATTTTTATGCACTTGAGGCCACTTGCAACGTTTATGATGGCCATTCTATTTGTGGATTGCGGAGGAATGCCACATGGTTTTCGGTGTGCATCATTGGCACCGAAATTATTCTTTCATGATTCCCTTTTGTAAAATGGATGTGGCAAAAAACAAGCGGCTGAAAGAACACTTGTTTCACTATGTATTGAGGCATGCAAATAATTCCCTGCGTTGGTTCCATGTTTGGGACTATGTTCTACCTCCTTATTTTCATATGTTTACGCTTCCATATTATGCTGCTAAAACATTGATTGTAGGAAGCACCATTGGAGGAGTGGCGCAAGAGGTGAAGAGTCCCAATGAAAAGATGATTCTTCACATTATACAAGCTGCATATCTCAGAAATAACTAGGGGCAGACCTTGATTGCCATGCTTTATAACTTGCCTTCAAGTGAGAGGACTCATTTGGGAGGCTTGAGTTCTTTGAGAAGACACCACATGGGTGTTGGATTTGATGGGGTGGCTTGGGTCTTTCTTGAAGACCATTATATCTTAACCATATATTAGCAGCAGCCCCATATATATCATAAGTGGAGAGAAAAGAAACAAGAGATGCACATTTCAACTCCACACAATCAACTATGCAGCCCACCTTCTTTGCAGGAGCTCAAGGTGGAAGAAATCTTTCATGAGTTGCCATACTGGAGGGTGGCTCATCTTGTTTGGTTGATAGCTTGGGGAGGAAGAGACTCAAAGGGGGATTATGAATCCCAATTTCCATCAGCCCTCATGCTTCAATAGGACCTTCAAACAACCCATTTTTTCTTCCATAGATGTTTCATGGTCACAAATGTCAACTATTTGAATGGCTTACACACTTGGGAGGAGCAACTTGGAGATATATTGATGATGTATCACCATGATCCTTTGGAGAATTCATCTTATGAGGGTGCTACATGGGAGAAGAGGATTCTCTTTAGTCCTATCCTTGCATTTTCTTGAGGACAAGCAACATTTGGGAGGGGAGGACTCTAATGTTCCCAAATTTGCACATAGCAATTTAGAACATTAGATTTTGCTACTTTCACCTAGGAGAGGAATAAATGGGTAAGGGAGCCCATGAAAAATAAAAATATGAATAATTTCCACCTTAAGAATGAAGGGTATCACTTCAAGAGATGAACTTTACACTTACAAGTATGAACATGGGCAAAATAGATGAGGACATAGTCAATTTTGACTAAGTCAACATGCATTCTTGAGGAGGAAGAGATCACCTAAGCAAACCAGTTCAATGTGAACAAGGATCAGCCTAAGACACATATATAAACTAGATTAAAGATCCCTAGTGTGAAAAGAGGCATTAGAGGTGGATTAGTTGACCAAGTCAACAATGCAGTCACAAGAGGAGGGAGGCAAGTTAGGGCAGCATAGTTTTGAAAGAGGAAGCTTCATGAAGACGTCACCTCAATGTTGTGTGGGGTCCGGGATGAGGAGGCTCACCAAAGATAAAGTAAAGGCATAGAATCAAAGGGAATTCATTCATGTATTCAGATTTCTTGGTCTAGATACAAATTGCATACTTCAACTGTTTAGCCAGAGTTGTTGCACTACTTAGTGCAAGGATTCCTGTGCAGCAATTCCATCCTCTCCTTGGATTAGCTTGCTTAAGGGATCAAGAGAGAAGGATTTGAGCTTCATTTCAGTATTTTTCTTAGGTCCATTCACCCACATTCAGCCATGATGCATTTTTCTTCAGAAAAATATGTCCTTTATGCAGCAGCAGCAACATCACAACTACACCCTTTGATTTGATGCAAATCTTTGAGGAGGTGTTCATTTCCCTCCCGGAGTTCTAATAAGAGGCCTAGGGAAATTTCTTTGTATTATTATGATATTCCATGTCATGTACAATGATTTTTAATACATATACGCAATAACTACATTATTTTCTACAGTACTATTTGTTATTCATGCATTTTGTCGGAAACCCTTGCCAGGTGTCTTTTTCTTTGTATAAATGATGTTAAACCTCTATTTCTCTGTAATTTGATTAATATAGAATTCATATCAGACTTATTTCATCATTTTCTGTACAAAACCTCATGGGAATTATTCTCTCACTATCTTCAGAAATTTCTGTTTAGCAAAGTCATGGGAAATCAATGTTTTCTAGCCTAGTCTGGAAAGGAAGAGTTGTTTAATATATCTAGGAGCATTATTTTTAGCTGAAATTCGGATCATAGGTCCCTCATGACCTAAGATATCATATACAGTCATTTTCCCTACCTAATTCTACGCTCATTTATGAAAAAAACCTTTTTAGGGCATAAATTACCCTTTTTCCCCACTCTCCGAATCATGAAATAAAGTAAAAGTTGCTGCTATAGATGAAAATTATGTCTATATGTTTATTATATATATTTTAAGCTTATTCATCATAACAGGACCATTATACAGCCTATACATTGCAGAGTTCCAGTTTCATGCCCTATATTGCTGCATTTCCCCACCCGGGAAAGATAATATAGGCTAGCATCTTGTTGAGGTTATTTCATATGCTGGTGTGATTTTATTTGAAATCCAAGGAGATTCTCTTCATTTCCATGCTCATGGTTTGATGAAACTCCACATTGGTAATAACTCAGGTTATTCCCAAGCTATTCCTTAGTTGGGAACATTACATATTGGATGTAATAAATACATGAGAAGACATACACATATGTTTGGTGATGGTAAGTGTGTTAATTTTGTGAGATATCAATTTTAATTCATAAAAGGTTCTTTCACACAAAATGAAAATGAGTGAAACTTTAGAAGAAAATTAATAGTACTATCCCAAAATAGACACACAAGTGAATGAAATAATAACTATTTAGGATGCAAAGTAGTTTACAAGACAACAAAAATCATGATAGCATGTACAAAAAACATCCAAAAAGATACATACTAAGGTTAATGAAATAGTTCATTAACATTAGCGTAAATGAAATAACATATACCACAAACATATAAAGAGTAGTCTTACAAAATCCAAGATATATGCACGAAAGTGTGTTGAATCCAAGAGCTTTTGATCAATAAGTAAAAGTTCCAAGTATACAATTGCAATTATATGATAGTAGCTCCAATTGTAGAACATTAAGCCACCTCTTGTTTGTTCAAAGAATGACACTCACTCCTATGTTAGACTAGAGAAGCCAAGGCTATCAATCTCAAGTTCCATGCCCTTTGTTTGAGTTATGAGGGCTTATTTATAACAAATGGTATGAAATTTCGTCTCCCTTTGTTACCTTTGAGTTTCCCTCATGAATTTTGGAATTATTTTGTACTTATTCTAACTAATGACTCTTCATATTCACACTTGACTCTTGTACTTCCACTTACATTACGTTTACTATTTTCTAAATTCAATAATACAAAACTCCCCACATAAGGGAAAATGGGTTAGAGCCTAATAAGACTAAATTTATACATCATGATTGAGCTTTAGGAAACTCTAGCTCAAAAACCTACCCTTGTCACTCTATTGTAACGTATTGGTACCAAGATTTATATTGTGCTTCTATGTCCTCAAACTTGGATGGAAGATCTCGCTTATATCACACTGTTGCCTCCATAACATTTGGGTAGATTGTTTTGGAACCAAATTGAGCTTCATTCCATAATATGAACTAATTCATGTTTACTTTAGCATGTCAGCTACATACAACTCCATATTCTACCATGTAATTTTCAAGTAATCTTTGGTAGTAAGTTGGTTCATGTTGTTTAAGTATTCTTGGATTTCTTTCTTGATAAAATTTCTGCCCTTTGTCTCTGTAAATGCTCCAATAGAAGGAACCTTGTGTGCTCAGACCAAGGTGTCCAAACCATCATACAACCTTGCATAAGTAGTTATAATGTTGGCCACTTACGTACCAAGTTTCTTGTTACTTTGTAAAATAATTCTAACTTCAACGTTTTCCATTTTTTCCTACTATCTTCTTTTTCTTGCTTAATTATAATGGTGCATTATTGTACTTGGTGACCCATTGCTGGATTGTGTTGATGGCTGCATGAATCATCTTCAAAAAATTTGTAACAACCCTAGTGAAAATTCCATGTAATAAAGTTCAAAATAATAACCACGATCAATGGGACACGTATTCCAAGCTAAATTTTGGGTAAAACATCCTAGTGGGTGTTCATTCCATTTATTATGGCCAAAGGAAATTGGAAAAGGAAATGGCTAATGCATTAGAAAGGAAACAAGTAATTTTGGCATATTTATTTATGAAAATAATGGAAAATATGAGAAAAGGAAGATGAAAGTGTCGGGAAAAATACTAACGGGGGGGGGGGGGGATCGGCATTTACAAGAATCACAATCTTTTACTTTTCTTTACTAATTTCTATATGTGACTCTGATTAGTCCAAATAGCTGATGCACGTGACTATCTTAAATGAAACATGTGTATACCCAAATAACTTAATGTTTAGATAAATATTCAGAAAGTTTACTTAGCCCAATTCATCAGTTATGCATCAGACGTTTAAGAAGTAAACATGTGCAGTAATAATAGCATAAATCATCACACCAAGGCATCAAACATGAACACCCAAACTTAAGGTGGAAACCCAAGTTGGGAGAAAACCATCGTTGTTGTCATCTCTATCTTCAATATTTATTATATAGAAAAATGCTTGCAATGTTGTACTAATGCAGACTCATATCAGTATGTAGGCACCCACCTGAAGAAGGTTGCAACCTTCTCTCATTCTCTAGCTGCTATTGGAAGGGAGCTCCAACCCTCTAATTTCTTTTACCAGCCACTACTGGAAGGGAGCTTCAACCCCCTGAACTAATCACTGTCTTCTACTGGCAGGAAGCTTCGACTTCCACACTGAAGGCTTCAACCCTTAGAACCACTACAGACCACGTTTCATAAATTTTCACACTGGATCCAAAAAATTCAACACAACAGAATTTGTAGATCAACACTAATAGCCATCAGCCAATAAACGAAACAGTAATATCACTATAACGAGATCATAGCATAAAACCCAAAATTCTATATCAACACGCAGAATCAACTTGATACGTGATCATTCATAAAACCAGTTGTATATGCTACTATATTTATTGCAAACTACGTATATACGTGCTTTCCTGTGGACAAACCTGCGTATTTAAATTTATATATTGAAATTAGGGATCTGACCAAACTTAGGACAAATGAGATACATTTTTAGGCATACTTTTTCGGATTTGCACAACCCTTATTCAGTCAGTAGCATCCATCATATTCAATCACTTAGTCACTGATCATATTTATACATAATCAACTAGCAACATAAATAGTATTCAAACATTCCCAATCTACATGAAGATTTCATTAACAGACAGCAACAACATAGCAAAAATGATCACACATTTTCTTTAGCAATCTTCAGAAAAAACCCTAACTTCCATACGCGCTTTTGTTGAAACAAACCCGTGGGTATACGCTATTTCACCTTGATGAACAAGTGTATAGTTTTGTAAATATTACAAGGCTGAGTAACACTTCAAAGAAGAAAAATTGCTCATATCATATTATTTACTTTAGAAATTATGCACTAGACCATAAATCTAAAAAACTCATAAACTGATCATGAAAATACATAGTCATTTCAGGTCTAGATATCCTGATCCATTATTGTATTCATGAGTGCATCAAAATATCATATCTATCTATTGAATATATCCCAATCCATGCAATTATAATTCATTCTGAAGTATTCATTCAATTCTCATTCTCATGCACACCCTTGCACTATCATCTTCTCCTCCTTATATAGTTTGAACCTTATCCAATACGATGAGCCAAAAACCACACAAGTGTCGATGGTATTTTTGGATGGGATCAAATAGTCATTACTGTGCCCAACATTGTGGGATAATACCATAGTAAAGACCCTTGGTATGGTTAAAATTAGTGCGTCAACTACATGTACATGACTTTTCTTCTTTTTATCCGCGTGTATACATGACTTTTCTTCACCAAAACTATGTATACAATAATTATGGATGTATACGTGGGCATACATGGGTTCCCTTCATCATCAAACTTGCAGGTATACGTGGGTTCCCTTCATCAAACCTACGTATACATATTGAAACTATACCTTTATAATTACTCTATCACTAACTGGAATTCCTTTCTCTGTCATATCTAAACTGACATGTAGATACATCAAATTTACATCTTCAACAAATAAGTTGCTATCAAAAGGAAACTCTTCAAGTAGGTTTCCATCAAGGACAACATATTATATCATAATTCCAACAGAAAGGTCACATGTTGCATGTGAGGAGGAAACTGAAGGAAAATAATGGAAAATGAAGAAAATAAAGGCCTCATTGATAAAAATGCATTCTAGGATTAGTTGAAAATATTTTTCCTCAAACCTTTTGTTAGTTCATTTTGGATCTATCTCATTATTCTCTCTCTCTGTCTCTCTGTCTCTCTCTCTCTCTGACAGACACACGCTCTTGGACACTCAGTTTTATTGGAGCACTTTAGAATTGGAGCAAGAAAGGCAAAGAAAGGAAGGAAAAGGAGGACTAAGAAACTACAATAGGATTCCTTGCAGGTATTGATTTACATATGTGATTTCCTTGCTAGATCTGGCATGCATGGTATTGCATGTGGTTCTTTTATATCATGACATGGGTTTTTCTAGGTGTGATATTTTTTTTTGCCTAGCCTTGCAATTTATGTATACCTTTAATGAGATCGTCTTTTCATACTTCGGTTGAGCTTCATTTCCAGATGGATTCAAATCTAAGTGGTCTAGATCTCCAAAATAACAAACACATGGCCCATTGGTCCCTGAACTATACTATGGATCATGGTAAAGCCACTGACCTAGTAACCCCTAAGTTGGACTGTGGGTTACAGTAAAGCCAGATTGTTTACCTCGGTGGGACTAGGAATCGTTTCCGATGAATGGTGGGATATATGGTAAATTCAAGAGGTGGATTTCTCTTTGTTGCACCAAGTAGTACTGGGATGGGATGTACGGTAAAGCCTCAAGAGTATCTCTTGGTTTAGGGCCTAGTGATTCCCGATTCTGACTATGGATTATGGTAAAGCTTGAGATACTAGGAGGCACTCAAATTCCCCGTGTGTATGCAGAGAACCTTGGTAGCATTCATGATTTTTTGGTACTTTTTGGTTGGTTATGAGTCCCACATTCATGCTTGGAATATGGCATGAGGGTGATTGGCTGAAGAGAGATTTGGCTCAACCAATATATGGTCGGGTGGAATGTGGTAATGCCATCCTTAGTTGGTTTCATATCCATAAATGATAAATTCATTCTTTTTTTATTTTATGTATAAATGTAATGCTTATTATGTGGATTTCATTGCTAGTGTATCCACTTTATTTATATTGCTATTATGTTGGTTATAAGCATGTATGTTAACAGTGATGATATATGGCTCTCTCCATGTTTTTACTTGTAAATGAATGAAAAATATATCTATGGACAAATAGATTATATGGCACCTAATGATGTAGGGGAGCAATGATTCTTAGTGATTCCCATATCAGTATGAGACCCCAATGCTCATTTTTGTTGTTTATACATGTAGCTTTCATGTTTGTGAAATGTTTGAAAAAATTCCTATAATGGATACGAGGGGTTTGGATGAGTTCTTAATTATGTGACTGCTTATGTATCATAGTACTGTTTTTATTTATCATCTTTGAAATTCTCATGAAGTTCTGGGCCTAAAACGGTGGCTCAAATCCCAGGGAATTCGGCACAGAATTGAGTATTTGGGGCCCTGGATGCTAGCATGCAGTGTTATGTCTATTACTATAGCCTCCTGGATGCATGAAATCAAGCCTATGCTGGTGGATATGGCTCAAAGAGGTCCAAATGTTAATCTTACCCAGGCGTAAGAGGGCTAAATGTTTGGGTTACCTCCTGCGGGTGTTGTGCTTATTATAAAAGGTATGTATGTTATGTTTCTATTTGTTCCACTTCCTTAAGGTCACCTAGGAAGTTTAATCTTATTATAGAACCCTCTTATCAGATGTTTACCCCAATTGGTTGGTTACTTGGGTAGATATGGGAAGGGGGTGTTACAGAGTCGTATCAGAGTATGTTTCAACCCTCGGACTGGATGGGCAGTGTGTTTATCAAGCATTTATTTTGGTTTCATATGTGTTTAATATGTTTGTGGTCTATGTGTGCTTCTTTACCATACTTTATGTTGGCCATGGTGGTAGTGGTGTTTCCATGAAGGTGATGATGGTGTTTTTGTCAACATGTTGTTAGGAGTGTATGACTAGTTATGTGTTGCTCATGCTTGTGTATTTTTCGTACAAACTTTCTTACATATTTTTACATATTGTACATTCATATCTTTCTTACACAAGGTTTACATATTGGTCATGCTTCTGAGTTATCCATGTATGATTTCTTGTGCGATGTCATATGTTGAACATGCATTGGTCATTCATGATTGGTTATGCATGTGAAGTGGGTGCATATGGTAAAGTTTGCATTGGTTTTATTGAGGATTTTGTGCATAAGGTCATTCTATGCAATTAGGTCATCATGATTATTTTGGTATGTTATGATTCTAATTTTTTGGCTAAGATAGAGAATGAGATGTAGATCATTAAAGTGACGTTGCAACAATGAACTTTGGGGTATGAGCAGATCGACATACAAGTTTTTTTTTTTGGCATGCATGTATGTGATTCATGATTGTTGTAAGCATTAGGGTTACTTATATGTTTGTCATTCCATTATTATGTTCGTTAAATGTATGATAAATGCTACTTTATCAATGTAGTCATATTCATTATGGTTATATGTATCCCTTTCATTTTATTGATTATATGGTTACATAAATGATATATGTTAGTTAATTAGTGTGATCATATGTACACGCGTTGGTTAATCAAGCATGGTATTAACTTGATAATTATGTTATATGTTGTTGATGATCATGTTATATGTTAACTTGTTGTTGTTATATATTATTTAAATTGATGATGAGAGTTATAACATTAGTATCTTCATGTTATATGTATCATTCTAAATTGGATTGGCCTAGGAATATGGTTAGGGTTATGAAATTCAGGTATGAGTTGGCTTATTTGTGACATTGTGTTGGATTAATCTAGACTAATTGTGCACATGTTATTTTTATGTATAAATGGAAATTGTTTATGATTTTATGATGTGAGCATGTTACTTAGATACTGTGATGGATATCATGACCTTATTTATGATGGGTTTGATATGTTGTGAAGTTATATCTTGCTAATCTATACTAATTGTGAAAACAAGATAGCCTCCCCTAAGATACATTAAGGTATGAGCTTTCTTATGTCATCTACTTTGCACTTGAATGTTTGATTATGTGATCTATTTGTTGTTTGAGAGTTGGTGTCTATTATGTCCTCTATTTATTGTTGAATGTTTCATTAATCGCATGATAGGAGCATGTTTCTATAAGATTGCAGGAAGTAATGATATTTTTTTAAGACAATTGTCATAACATGTATGCGTTAAGACAATTGATATGTACTTGAGTATAAGTAGGTGATAGTTGTAAAATCATGTACTATGATTGATGACTGTGAGTTGATTGTTTATTATGACATGGTTTTAGACTTGGTAAATGTTGATTCCAAATTAATAGATATCTTGTCTTAATATTTGGAACATGTGACTGTTATGTGTTTGTTCAGTTACAAGGCAGCGTGATTGGCACAACAAGGTAAGGTAACTAGCTTGTTGTTATGTTTATTTATGCACTAACAGTTATGTGTTTATGGCAGTATGATGCACGAGATTTCATGGCAAAAGAGAATGCCAAGAAATCTTTGAAAAGGCCCATGTTGAGCTTTCCCTTGGAAGCTTTGGAAACCCATGGGGATTGAGTCATGGTGTTTGTTTCTAGTAGACTTAGGGTTTCGGTATATTTTGATTTTTTGCACTTGATTTGCAGTCTTGACTGCATCTAGTGTATGGAAATACCACTTTGTTGTAGTGTCATATTTCTTATGGGTTTTTCATTGTCTTGTTCTTGCTTTGACTTGTTCTTTCCTTTAATGTTTTTAGAGTCTTGGGGATTGGTTGGGGAAAGAGGAAATTAATGGAGCTCAGGGAGATCTGTGTGGTACCCAACATGTAATGAAATACACGGGTGAAGCTAAGCGCAGTGGAAGGTAAGAATATGATCTTCGGTTGGACTAGTTGGGTCAATGGTGGTAAATGGATGGTGGAAGTACATACATGAGAAAGGAAATGGAAAAAGTAAAGAAAACGGATCTGAGGTGTTAGATGCCTTTCCTAGGTCGGGAACTATTTTTCTCAATGTTGTTGACCTCGTGCACGAATAAAGGAATTCCTCTTAACCTAGACCTTATGATATCTAGAAATTGTGTTTTTAACATGATTATGTGGATGTTTATATATGTATACATGTATGTATGTATGCATCTTGTGTCTAACAGGGTCATCATGGATTACCTACTACTTCTCCTAATTCAATCAAGTGACTATGAGTAGTACTCCGACCATAACATAACTGACAAATCATAACTGAAAAATCCGAGATATACTCTTGCAAGTAAAGGGGGTTCGTATATATATTGGTCATGGTTGAAGGTTTCTTAATTGATTGGCAAGTCCAACTCCAATATCCTGATTGTGCGTGGCAATGCATCTCCTATTTATATATACATCGTCTGCTAGCACATAGCCAATGAGTATTTGTTTTCGTACAACAACTTCATTTATGGTTCTTTGATGCTAAATTTTTATATGTATATATGTTTGCATGTATGTCATTGTATGATAGGGTTTCAAGGATCATTCTTGTGGAGTAATGATTTCTTATGCAGGTGAATGGCATGAAGAGGTTCTTGGTCTTATGAGGAATCAAGTGGGAAGAGTAACCCTGAAAGATATATGAGGTCAATATTATATGCTTGCACTATGCATATGTGTATGTTATGGAGAGGTAATGCTGAGGGGTACATCAGTGAAGTGAAATTAGTGTGATATGTGACATGATAAGATGAGCATGAATCACAAACAGACACTAGAATCAAGGTCGCTTGTGGGGTCATTATATGGTTTATGGATGTGCAGTACTAGTTTTTTGTATATGTTGAGCATGTTGTATATTAAGTGATTATACACATGGTTTTGTGTGTGTGATGTACATATGGTGTTATTCAAATTTGGTGTTGTTTGCATGATTTTACATGAGGTATTGTGTACATATGGTGCTATGTACATGTTGTATATGCAGTGCTATGTGCATATGGTGTTGTGTGCATGTTGGATATGTGGTGTTGTATACATATGGTACTGGTATACATGTGGTATTCTATGCATGTTGTACCGGTTATGTTGTGGACATGCAGTACTATGGATATGCATGGTGTAGCTGTGGTATCGTGACATGTGTATTTGTTATCATGTACTCTATATATGTCTATTTATTTTTTTGTATTCTACACCGGGTACGGGTGTATGTATTTTGTTGGACAGTGGGTGTAGGTGTATGTGTTGTGCATACCTCGGGTGTAGGGGTATGTGTTGTGTGTACCTCGGGTGTAGGGGTATGTGTTGTCCCTAGTGTGTAGGTGTATGTGTTTTATGCAGAAGTAGACATATGTATTATGTTGTGTTGTACACTGGGTGTAGGTGTATGTTTCGTATGCCAATGTGAGTGTATGCATTATGTGGTGTTGTACACCTTGTGTGAATATACATGTTGTGCATTATGTGTATGTGTATGTGATTGAAGAGAAGCAAAGGAACTAGGTGCTTTCTAGGTGTGGCAACCGATCAAGTGTGTGTACAAAAGAACAAGGGCATAAGAAAGGACCGATGAAGGATAAGTATTGATATTTTATTTCAGTTTTATTATGCATACGATCATTTCTAACTTATGATGGTTACATGTGATTTATGGTTACGGTTTATGTTGATTTCATGCGATTCATGATTTTAAATTATGATGGTTTTGCTTTCATATAACTTGATGTGATATGTTTATACATGATTATTTGGTAAAATATGCTAGTTTGACATGTTGTGATAGGAAGCGAACAAAATTGCAAGTGTACCTTGTTGGCAAGCCACCAATGAGGTATAATTTGAATTTGTTTCAAGTTATTTTGAATGTAATGGAAATTATGTGCTTGGTACAAAAAATCATGGAAATTCCTGGTTGGGTGGTTGAAACTGACTGCAAAAATTAGCAACAATTGCAAAAGGAATTGAAACAAGCAGCAGTATGTTGGTAAACAACTTTAGGAGCAAGGAAATTGTGGGACATTGGTACCCAATAGTGTCCAGTGATTTCCATGAAAATTTTATGACCGATATGATGGTTTTGGGTAGGGATAAGCATTGGTTTTTGTGCCTACCAATGTGAAGAAGCATTTCCAAGGGATGGAATTCCTAGGATGGGGGTGCCAACAGAACTTGGAAGGTGTGCGACTGCATAAAGGGGGTGACCAGATTTCCTAAGGGACTGTGTAGTAGAGAATGGAAGGTCGAGGATAGATTTCTTTTGGTCAACAGGATTGCCAGATGGAATCATATGTACATTGGGAGTGTACCCTGGAACAATGAGCCTATAATTTTTCATTGAGGGTAAAATAGCACTCGAGTTTAGCTCTGGACATTGAATGCATAATTTGATTATGATAGTAGATTTTGGACATCCTAGGAAGGAAGTGAATCCTGCTACTACCTTAGGGGTGGAGGTATGAGCCTTTGGATTCCATTGTTATTGATACATGCATCATATCCTTTTATTATTTGGTTGAGAAAATGTGTATATATGTATACTACTGTAAATATTGTAATGAGATACACTATAAAGCTCCAGTACATGGTATGATTTTCATGATGATTTTTTCTTTTGTGGAGGTTATTCATGAGAAATACTACAACGAGTTGTGTTATAAATCTCCATACGAAATATGTTTTATTTTCAATGGTTTTTTGGTTGTAGGTGTCATTGAACACTGAGGACAATTTTCCCCAAAGGGGAGGGTTCTCTAATAGCCCTAGAGAAAAATCCACGCAATAATGTTAAAAATAATAGCCACGGTTGATGGGACACATATTCCTAGTTAAATGTCTGGCAAAAAATCCTAGTGGGTTTTCATTTCGGTTATTATGGATAAATCAAATTGGAAAAGGAAATGATTAAGGGATTAAAGAGTAAAAAAGTATTTTTGGGAGATTCATTTATGAAAATAATGGAAAATAGTATAATATGAAGGTGAAAGGTCACGGGTTGCACGTGAAGAGGAAAATGAAGAAAATAGAGGCATCATTGATAAAAAGGCTTCTAAGGATCGTTTGGTAAGATTTGTTCTCAAACCTTTTGTTAGCTCATTTCAAAGCTCTCTCATTATTCTCTCTCTCCCTCAGTCAATCTTGGACAGTTACAAATTTCTTGGAGAACTTTGGCATTGGAGCAGGAAAGGAAAAGAAAGCAAGGAAGAGCATAATCAAGCACCTACAACATGATTCTTTGAAGGTATTTATTTTCATATGTGATTTCCTTTGCTAGATATTGCATGCATGGTATTGCATGTGGTTATTTCTTGTCATGGCATGGGTTTTTCCATGTGTGACAGTGTTTTCGACCTAGCCTTGACATTTCCGTATAGCTTTGATGGGATGGGTTTCTCATACTTCGGTTGAGTTGGATTGCCATATGGATTCGAAACTGAGTGGGGTGGATCTCCCAAATGACAAACACATGGCCTTCTGATCCCTGAACTAGATTTTGGATCACAATAAATCCATTGGCCTAGGAACCCTTGAGCTATACTGTGGGTTGTGGTAAAGCCCAATTGTGTGCCACAATGGGCCTAGGAAACCATGCCGATGAATGGCAGGATATACGGTAAAGCCAAGAGATGGATTTCTTTCTGTTGGGCCTAGTAGTCACAGGATGGGATGTATGTTAAAGTGTGGACAATATGTCTCATTTTGGGGCTACTGATCCTTAATTAATACACTGGATTATGGTAAATCCTGAGAGACTAGGAGGCACTGAAAGCACTCATGGTGTAGGCGGAGAACCTTAATAGAATTCATGTTTTTTTGCTTCTTTTTGGTTGGTTATGAGTCCCACATTCATACTTGTAATATGTTAAGGGGGTGATTGGATGAACAGATATCTGTCTCAGCCAATCTATGGTTAGGTGGAACGTGGTAGTCCCATCCTCGGTTGGTTTTGTATCCATAAATAAGAAGCTCATTTCTTTCATGTTTGATGTATAAATGTACTGGTTATTATGTGGCCTTTTTGTTTTTTTTTATCTAGTATATTTCTATTTTTATTATGCTAGTTATAAACATGTATGCTGACAAATATGATATATGGATCTCTCCATGTTTTTACCTGTAAATCAATGCACAGTGTATCTATGGTTAAATAGATTGTATGGCACCTAATGATGCAGGGGAGAAATGGTTCTTAGAGATTCTTAGATAAGTATTAGACTTCTATTCTCATTTCTTTTGTTCATACATGTAGCTTTCATGTTTGTGGCATGTTTGAAAAAATTCCCCACATGGCTATGTCAGAAAGCAATAACATCTCGTACAAAAAGCCCAAGAAGTCAGTTTTCCGCATCTTCATGCGACGTTGGTATGTTGAACACAGGCTAGGTCTAGATAGCCACAGCACATATTGACTATCTTCTGTTTTAGATTCTGGGCTACTTTAAGATGGCAGGATGAACTCACTTCAAGGTTTAATCAGCCTATGTTTACATACTCCAAATTCATGACAGCAGCGTGTATTTGCACAAAGGTGGAAATTTTGAGTTCAACCTTCGACAAGTGCAATCTTGAACCTAAAGACAAGAATATGTCCTTAACGAAAGAAAAAGAATTGAGGAGTGTTGACAATTATTTGCATGATAAAAATGTAGAAAGAGAAAATGGTGCTGTTCAGTGCCCTAATTTTGAAGTATTGAAAGAATGGTTGATAACTATCAACAAAGATCATGGAAGCATCTCCATAAGCGAATTGGAGACACTTTTTAGCCAAGAATTCAATAGGAAGCTCGGTAGTAAATCTTATGGTTTCTCCAAAGTAGAAGACTTACTTGCATCTATTCCAGATGAAATCAGTATGGTTGTCATTTATAACCAAAACGAGTTGTCCAGGACAGAGGTAGTTCACAATTGTCAAAAACTTCTTGATGAAGTTTTATGCAGTAACCCAGATGATATCATGTAAGTTCCTTCAAATCTTTATTCTTCCAGAGATATGGATACACTCTCGATCAAAGAGCTAGGGCCAAGTGTGGTCGCCAATGCAACTGCAGGAAGACTTTGATATATCATCTCTGCAGTCTTGTGGATATTATGATACACTGGTATTTGATGCAGAGCGGACCAGGTCTGCAGATAGTTGTATTGCTGTGGAAGGTAAAAATATTCTGCAAAGCAAAGAAATCAAAGAAAATACAGGGGATATATGGGCGGCTAGGAGACCTTGGTGCAATTCATGCAAAATATAACATTGTTATATCGACTACTTATGGAGGGTTTGATTTTATTGTGGTTGAAACTACATCTGCTGCCCAGTTGTGTGTTGAACTATTGCGCAGCAAGAACCTTGGTGGCACAACATTTCTGATACTCGAGAAGCATGAAAACTGTCTACCCGGATTGAAGGAGGAAGTTAAAGCACCTGAAAGAGTTCCACGGTTATTTGACTTAATTACTGTTCAGGAAGAACTGGTTTCTGGCATGCTGTCAAATTATGCAACTGAGAAAACAAGAAAGAGTTGAAAACACCACTAAAAAGTGCGTTTTTCCCACAGCAGGATGATTGTATTAGTAAAATTGGGAGAAGTTCCAGTACCAAGTTTGAGGACGCGCTTTCGTATCATCACAAAATTACAATCGATATTTTCCAATCTAACAATCACGCTCATCTAAGCGCAATGATTAAGATATCCAGTGATGCCAATGTACCAGAAAAATCATCTCCTTATAATCAAAGGTCACCAAGTCCATTACATACTTCTGAGCATAGTACAAGGATCGACATGAATGAGGAAAGGAGACGGTTGACTCCACAGCGCAGCCGGATCGAATCAATTCAAGAAGAAAGAAGTCACCATGACAATCCTGAAATAAGAAAAACAAATACAATTTCGACATTGAGGATATTAACGCAATTACATATGATGTTCCAATTCCTGGCTATTAGACCAAAAACACATTCAATTTACGTTTGTGGTCAACAGAAGTTCGGGCTGAAGATTTTGATGTTCAAACATTCACCGAAGTTGAACACAACAAAGTAGCGGAGCTTAATGTGGCAAAGACTACACTGAGGAAAGATTTTACGTTTGAAGCAACAATATACATCGTGCTTAGCTTTAGCTTCTCATTAAGATATAATCTCCCGTTTCAAAGGACGTTCTGGGCACAGTTTGAATTGATAAGAGCTTCCAGAAAAGGCTAACGCACACCCAATATTATTTGAAGCTGAGTTGATGCCGATCTTGATTGCTGTGGAAGCTTTTCCTTGGAGAAAGTCTGGACTATTACTCAGAGAATAGCGGCATACACAAATCACAATGCGTTTCCTGAAGCATTGGAGAAATGTCCCTCTGAGCTTATGCGAAAGCTTCTGCTAAAACGCCTGAAGATAATATGAACTATTGATGAGGAGTTCATCAAGGAAGTCGTTGCAAAAGTATAATGTAAAGTGTTGCGGAAAGGCCCATTCCTGCAGGAAAACACATATTGTAGTACAGTTAAATCAATGATTTGGATCAGCCAAGTCGATCCAACGGTTTGCGGGGGTACAAACAGATCGAATTTTAGGAGAGATGGCACCCCCGCAGTTGACTTATTGACCATGAGGCAAATGAAGATGGACGGTGAGGATGTATTGCGGGGGGAGCAACCCAATATTTGTTACCGTACCACAGTAGCCCCCGCAGTGACGTCATGTGAAACATTGGACAGTTATACATATCAATTTTGGCATTTGATGTGTGTTTGCACAGGCGGTTAGTGGTTTTCAAAAACCATTGGTGTTTTGGTTTTTGATACGTACAGGCGTAGTGGCGGGACCCAAAATGCATTATTCATCCTTTAAGACTTTCGATTCTTTTTGGGTTTTATATTATATATTATATATATAATATTAAATCATATATTTTGTAAATTTTAATAAATCCAGCACCTTCAAGAATCAGTTTCAAAACTGATCATAGCAGTTAGGTAGTTATTTCAGAAGACTGATATAAAAGCAGAGATAGGAGGAGGAGATAAGGTTCCGGTTTTCAGATCTCCAGACAGTGATCTTTGTATGGATTTTTCCAAATGATTGATAAATGAAAAGCAAACTTCTAGTATTTGTTGATATGGATTCGTCCTCTAGTTTACATAATGTTTTTTCAGTCATTGAATAAAATGAAGTATCGAAGCAGCAGGAGTTAAAACCCTTAATAGGCGCTCCTTCATTTTAACTATTCTTTCCTTTATTTCTTCTAGAGTTTGAAATGATAAATTCTGTACAGCAGCATATTGTTTTGGACTTTTTCCTTCCTTTCTTATTCTGAGCATTTCATTCTATATCAACAGATAATAGCGTTGTGGGATGTTTACAGCATTTGATTTTGAGCATTCACTGATTGAGCTCCGGAGGTGGATAAACGGGGATCATATTTCTGTGACATATTTATTTTAATGTCTTAAGCACGGATTCCTTTCACAGCCCAGGAATTGTTTTCTTAAGATACACTTGTCACGGCTAGGAGGGATACAGATGAGTTCTTAAGGATGTAATTGATTTTTTATCATTTTACTACTATTATTTATCATCTCTAAAGTTTTCATGAATTTATGGGCATATCACTAGGTTCTCAGCCTAAAAAGGTGGCTCAAATCCTAGGGACACTGGTACAAAAATGAGTATTTGGGGCCCTGGTTGCTGGCATGCAGTGTTATGCCTGTGGCTATAGCCTCCTAGATGCAAGCATGCAAGAATGTGCCTACGACGATGGCTCAAAGAGGTAAAAATGTTAGCCTAAACCAGGGGTAAGAAGCCTGAATGGTTGGGTTACCTACTATGGGTTTTGTGGTTCTTGTACAAGGTATCCATGTTATGTTTATGTCAATTCCACCTCTTTAAGGTCACATAGGAGGTTGAATCTCATTATAGTATCCTCTCGTCACATGATTACCTAGGTTGGTCAGTTACTTGGGTAGATGTGGGAAGGGGGTACTACAACTTTCATATTTTCCCACGATATCTTTTTCATGTAATGCAAAGGCATGTCCGCCTTATGCAAAGTGGTAATCTCTTCATATAGTTACCACATGGATTCTCCCAATGATTAGATTTAATTATATATCATTAATCATAGCTCCTTCAAGTGAGAAGAAATTAAATAAAAATTTTGTTTCACAACTTGGATATGATCAATTTGTTGTCTTGTAGTAGCTAGATATTTTGCAAGTTGCTTATTCTTCTCCATCAATAAATATGTATTCACTTTTGTAGCTCCAAATTTTTTTCTTCAACTATATTTATATTTCTCCTGATGTGGGTCACAAATACCTCTCTGTATGAATGGAATAAGGATGAAAAAGTTTATAAGGAGAATACTTTTTTGTTTCCTGTATGATTATTCTCTTCAACTGATCAAAGGTATAGTTGGAAATATCCATGACCATATCTTCATATGGAGGAGATAATTCCATTTCGTTGACTAATATGTAGCCACTTGTAAGAGGAGGTGAAGGCTGGCTACTGGCTTGTTCTACAATGGACACAATGTAGAACTCTTGATTTTCCTCCTCTTGCTCAATCTCCATGTCTTGGGCCTGCATCTACTCCTTAATTTGTCATACAAATTCTTAATCCTGATTTTTCCTATTTTCCTCATTTTCCAATTGTTTTTATTGTTCGTATTCAATATTTTTTTGTATTTATTCTTCTTCTACCTTCCTTATACTTTCTTCCTTTTCCTACATATATTCTCTTTCTTTCCTTTCTTTCTCTTCCTTCTAAATTTGTTCCTCGTCTTTCTTTTGTTCTTCCTCCTGAATTTTATCTTCTTCTTTAAAATTTCTTTTTAGTTCTTGTGATTTTTTTCTCCTCTTCTCCACTACAATGACTTCTCTTGCGATATTAGGATTTTCTTTTAACTTGTAGCTCTACCTTGCTTGTGTATTATGCACAACCTTCCTCTTATATTTGATACTAACTGGGGTGGGAACTTCCTCCTACTTTCCTTCCTGGGTAACGCTATGCTTAGGTAATGCATTAGAAAGGCCTACCTATTTTCTTGGTGCATGCAGTTAAGAAGCATTATAAAAATTATTTATCTCCTCTTCCTCTAATGTAGAAAAATAACTATAGGCTTAGGAAAAATGTAACTTAGCATAATATCAGTTTCACACTCCTCGGGGATGGTACACGTGGAAGCTCATATTACCAAGCTTAGGGTTGTTGAGTTGTTCTACTTCTGCTTCCGTGGCCTTAAATATCTTGAGCACATAGGATCCCACCTATGGAGGGAAGAAAGGCCAAGATGCCTTTTTCTTCTTTTGTAGAAACTGAGAAAGAACTGTGCTGAGGTGATAAGAAACCACCTACATGACCACCTTATCTATAGCATATCATGAAAAAATATGTGGAGCTCTCTGCGAAAGGAATACTCTGAGGTATGTGCCATTTGGTGAGGCAAACCAATCAGCTACTTATGCCACTATATTCATTTCCTAATGGGACATGCAAGGATTTTCTTCCTCAAATATCATCCAATACAAAACCTTCAAGATATTCTCAACAAGTTTGTTATGAATTCCCCCTATAACTATACTCTAACATATGTTCGCAATATACCTTGACAACAAGGTCTCTTGGGGTCGAATTCCATTTAAGACCAAGGAATTCATGGCGAGCACATATTCCATCAAGTAAATAGGCAACATGTAAAATAGTGGTTTCTTTCCTTTAGATGGGGTTTTCACCTTATTCATGTCAATTTGTTGTTTTTGAGACTCTATATGTGACTAGTTGAATATCTTCCCTTCCATGATGGTCAGGTAGAAAAGGTAGAACCATCCTTCTGGGAAGGATTCATTATTCATGTTTCCATAAAATCCGATTCGCGTATCCATCAAGTACTATTACACCATTTTGAGAGACTTGGTTTTGAAAATTCTACTTGGATTCTTCTCAAATTTGGCCAGTTCTTTCCACCATGACTTGATCACCTATTTAGTATTCATATAACTCCAAGCTACATATAATTTAAAATATAAGTGCTTCTTAGGCTTGGGAAACTAGTAAATCAAGTGAATGACATTTGTTTGATAGCAAGCAAGTTGTTTCCCATTAATGTTGTTCAATGCCATGCTCTAGGTGTCTAGATCTTGCAATATCCACTTGATAACATCTGCACATGGGAGAACTCGATATCTGCAAGCCACCTTATGGAACCACGATAACTGTATGTTCATATAGGCTTCCCTATCCTCTAAGCCTTCCTTGAACTCTAAGGAATTGAATGCATGTTTGAGGATGATCCAAGTGATAACAAAATATTTCTCAATATAGAAATGTGTGTCTGATAGGAGAGGGACTCATGTCATGCTTTTTCCAATATCCTCTTTGAAACAGCTATTTGTGACTTCCATTCAAGGTGCTTTCTTGGGAGGCATGGTGCTAGCTGATAAAGAAATAGTGATGTCTTTATGATTTTTAGTAATTCTTACAAGAGATGCACTCTTGGCGATATTAAGTTAGTTAAGAAGAGATTATATGGAAAATTAACTTTCAAGAAGAAAATAAATCACAAAGGGAAAGGATTACATAATGTTGGGAATCTACGAGGCAGTCTAAGCACTGGAATGTGTAGTGTGTAGTTGTGGAGGAATATTTCATAGTTCTAGGTTGCAAGGGAGTTGATTGCGCACTGGATTTGCGTAATGCACATTTTATTCTAGGGAAGGATGCATAGATTACATAGTGCACATTTTTATCTAGTAGGAATGGGTCACTATATCCTGTGATTGTGCAGTGCATATTTTATAAAGTCCATTGACTACAAAATGCATATTTTTAGTTGGAAAGGGAGGGCCTTGGTTGAGAAATATTTTGCAATGCGTAGTTGCAGAGGCTAGTAAGGTTTAATGATTGGGAAGCTCATTTTGGAAGAAGGGAAGGTTCGAGATACATGAATAAAGTGTGGAAGTGTGAGGATCATCCTAGGAATCAATTATTTCAGCTACCTACATCAAGAAAACACGATAGTGAAAACAAAGGAACATGTATGAATAAATACACCAAACAATAATAATTGCATGTAGGTGAAAAGACAAGAAATGTGATGTGACACATGTAAATAAACTCAAAATACTAAAATGAAACTTTCATAAGTTAATGATAGAAAAAACCCACTTGTTACAAGAAGAATAAGGAAAGTTGAATAAAACGAAAAAGTGATGAAAGTGATGGAAAAAAGAAGAAAAAAGTGACACTTGGGAAACTTACCTAGAAAAGGAGTGCAAAGGGGATCCAAAGCTCCTTGAAATTATGAGGATGGCTAGAGCTCCAAATGTGAGTGTGAGGATGAGCTATATGAGCCATTTTTATATATATTAATGCTCAAAATATTAGGTTTATGGTTTTTGCTATGCATTCCTCAAATGAAGGATGGATTGAGACCTGTATTTAGGATAAACTTGGAAACTTGTTCCACACTCCTGGATGGACACGTGAAACTCCTTTTTTTCTAGGATATTAGAGTTGAATAATCTCGAGGACTATGTAGCTCACTGGCTGAAGAGACTACCTAGTTCCTAGTGATAAGGGACTGTGCATTTATATTGCACAATGATTTGCGTAGTTTCATCTCACAATGATGATATCACAATTTATGTTCACTATAACTACATGCATCCATGATTACACAGCTCAGTTTTAGAAGGATTTTTGCAGTTCTCTGTGATTGGGGATTGAATAGTTTCTCAAGGCATGCAACCAGTGCTAGATCAGGACAACATTTAGCTTGTGTTTGAGAATTGTTTGATTTTCTTAATAAGTTCTAAAAATATTTTCGAAAATACCTAATTTTCATCATCAAAACACAGTTAATACATGAAAATCCTAGTCATGAAAGAATAAGTAATTGTGACACTTAATAAACAAGAAGAACTCTAGCACCCCAATGAAAAACTAGCTTAGAAAGTGGGTTTCTCAACCCTCCACTGCAACACCCTACAACACAACACAGTATTCTGCAGAAACTGCACTGTAGCTGAAGACAGAAGCTTGTCAAAAATGCAAAATATGTGGAATGATAGATCAGGACTCTCCCAAGAAGCCTCTCAAGGAAACATATGGAATTCCTAAATAGGAATACCTTGTGCTAAACAACACCAACAATCTTAGCTAAACAGCTGAAGAGAGAAAAAGTCTAAATAGACATATCAAAATATAATTCATAAGCTAACCCCATATGGCTGCCCTCCTCTTCCTTATAAACAATTTGAGCCTTCTCACTTTGGTTTCCACTCATTAGGGTTTCCACCATCCCACAATCAATCTCCCTCCAAACTGCGATGTCCCATTGTCAATGCCACTCCTCCATAACAACATTGTTTGATTTGGTCAAAGTTGACCTCTTCAACCTGCTCCAGCCCTTTTCACACCTAAGTGTCTTCAATATAGCTTTTATATAGCTATCTAAAGTAATCCACCTTCATACTGGTTGTCTCTATTGATGATTCACTCCCTCCATCCCATATCTGTTGACTTGGTCAAACTTGACCTTGTCTTCATGTATTAGCCCTTGTTCACACATGGGGGTGTTTTATCCAGCTATGAATATGATCCCTTTTCACATTAAGAGGAATTTTATTGTTGCTAAAAATATTTATGAGCCTCCCTACCCATTTATTCTTCTAACTATAGGTTAAGAGAAAAATTAATATTCCAACTAGCTGCATGCTAATTTAGGAATATTATAGTCCTCCCCTGCCAATTGTTGCTTGTCCTCAAGAAACTGCAAGGATAGAACTAGAGAGCCTCCTCTCCTTCTCTTGTTGCATCCTCACATGATAAGTTCATCCAAGGAACAAGATGTTGTCTCATCAATACATCTCCAAGTTGCCCCTCCCAAATATGCAAGTTAGCTTTTGGTGAACATCCCAAATAGCTATCATCATGTAGAATTAAAACACCCATGGAGGAAACAATGTGCTGTATAGAGGCCTCCTTGAGGCATGAGATCTGATATATATTGGGATCTATCATCCCCATGTGAATCTCCCATCCCCAATCTATCATCCATACAAAATGAGCGACACTCCAAAATGGTAACTCATGAAAAATATCCTCCACCTTTGGCTCCTGCAATGTAGGTGGGTTGAATAACTGAACATGGTAGAAAAAATAGCCTACCCCACACTATCTCTCTCTCCAATTATGATAAGTGTAGAGTAGATGATGATCTTGGGCTACAATAATGTTTCCCTCAAGTGGCAAGAAGAAGACTGGATCTTCAAATATCCTCTTCATAGAATCAATAATCATGCTGGCCCAATTCATCCCATACAAAGTCAATGTTACATCATCACAATATGGTATCCAAATCAGGAAAATGCTGAAGTTCATGTGCAATTTTGGATATTCCCAATGTTTTTTCCAGTGGATACAACATAGTCTTTCCAATTGTTGTTTTAGAACATCACGTGGCAAGTTGTCTTTCAACAAGTTACTAGCTATGCATGTTTGCTCATCTACTATGAGGTAGCAAATGGCATTATATATCAGCTGAGCATAATAAGAATAACACCACACTTGCCCAAATTCATGTAGATAAGGGTTATCTCCATCATAAGTGTTGGTCCTAGAATGACCATGAAACCCAAAGATAATCTCGCCCCCTTGTGAAGCAATGAATTGTACCTAGATGGCGAGATAATGCAAATACTCAATGAAATAATCAATAAGTACAGAAATTAATTTCTTACCATGCTTAGTGAGTAGGTTGAAAATGAGGTCCATGGATGAGTCCTCCAATGAGAATCTTCTCATAAAATTTTGCAAGGTGAAGGGATGCATACTCCCCTTGGAACACTCCATCAATAGAAACATACTCCCAAGTGAAAGTGTTGTTGGCCTTAGTGATAAGGCTCTTGTCACTCCATGACTTCCTTCTTTGACATGCCATAGGCCAAAATAATCCACCATCATGCTGCTATGTGTGCCAATCTCCTTCCTATTTGGAAGTGCCTCCTTATCCTCCAATATTTAAGGGTAGCTTCTTTTCACTTTGATTGTGCCATCCCTTTCTCCGGAAATATCATGCCAAGTATGGGAAAATTTCCTCCCATACTCTCCCAAGAGTAGCCAAAACAACAATAACTCTTGTTGCTCCCTCACACCTCCATCATACAAATCATGAGGTAAGGATATGATGATTGAAATGAAGAATGTAATATCAACATAATGCACCCAAACTCCTTGTTGCCATGTGATGCAAGTGTCCTGCAAAGTTTCCTCCACCAACATTCCCTTTGGAGAAGGATATACCACATGATGGCCAAACTATTTCAAGAGTAGCCAACACAGCCATGCCTCCTGCTGCCCTGTTTCATAAATATGCAAGTGGCTTACCAACCTCTTGCTCACTATCCACACCCATTCATCCAAATTTGGGTGTCTCCCACCATGCTCCATCTTGGTACCCCTCCAATGGAGAATACCATCCTCCCAAATCAGATTTGTACTTTTTCATTTCATGGGATGTTGAAATGCAACCTCTTGGAGTTCTCCCAGTGAAGACCCCACATCAATGACCATATTCAATCCATAAGGATCCTAGTATGCTGAAGGCAAAACCTCCTCATAGTGATGTACAATTCTCATCCCAAAATATCCATCACAATTATGAAAGACAAGATTTCTCTCATTGATCATCTTCTCATCCAATGTCATGCAAATGTAATGGTAATCAGAATGCTCTAATAATAATTGGGCCCCCAACTCATCATTGATGCTCAATGATAACGTTGTTGATCCTTTCATTGCTATATTAGTTGTCTCATGCTCAAGCTCAATGATGAACATAGAGTTCTGCATTGGATTTTTTAAGACAAATCTCATCCTATCCTCCACAAGTCCACACCCCAACCCCAAGCGTTCTGTACAAATCAATAATGACGCATTAGGATGATTTTTTATCCCCTCCTTGAACAACTCAAAATTGCACGGTGCAGTTTAAGTCTGCTGCTCCAAATCAACAATATTTTTTGACCCTTGTTCATGCAAAGGCATATTTCCACAACCCTCCATAAGATGTGCTGAAATAACAGAAAGTGTAAAATTATGCATACCTTGGTGAAGCTTGGGAAAATCTTGTATGGTTACAAGGGTTCCTTCCTCCAATGTGTTGGCTCCCCCAACTGTTGAGGATGAAGGATTCTCCTTCATAGTTTTGTCAACACTGGTACAAGTCTCCTTAAGTGGTGGTGAAGGCTCCTCCCCCTTTGATTTCTTCTTGTCAGATATTTTGATCACCCTTTGATTCAAATCTACAAAGCAGTCACTCTTGCATGACTCGAATGATTGAACCACCAAATGTTTTCTTTACCCTCAAGGTGCAGTGTTACAATCTCAACAACCTCTCTTTCTAGCACTGGATGTATTAGGAAGAATGCATCTAGCTCCATCACCCAAAACCTTGCTGTACATGTGGAGGATCCATCAAAATTATACAATAGAAATCTATTTCCCCTCATTCTCCTATTGCTGCAAGGCCTCCTTTCTTCTTCAAGCTGAATAAAATATGGAAGAGTTAGAGTCTCCTTCAAAGCTCTAGGTTGAGACTTATATTCTGCAAGGTATCCACTCAGGATTGTTGGTGTTCCCATGTTTTGGCTAGGTTGACAGAGACCAAAAGATGAGACAACATAGAACTACTTTCAGACCTTAGGATCTAGCCCTCCTAGGTCCAGAGAGGGATCTCTCTATGATAGTCAAAGGTTTATGTCTTTGAAGCTCGGATGTTGTGATTTTAGGCTAGTTATATGCACAGGGTTTGTTTGTTTGTTGGTTTATGTTTGGTTGCTGGGAATCAGGAATGAAAGGTCCAATATAAAACAAGGGTGAGCAAAGAGGAAACTAGACAAAGATAGATAACTCAGGGAACATCAAAGCCATTAGGCTATGGAGTCAAGAAAGGATTTAATTATGTTTAATGTGCAAGCTTTCAGTTGGGCTAGTCATCTAGAGCATTTGGATCTTAAAGATGGTTGAAGGAATGGAACATTAAGGACTGAAAGTAAGTGAAGGGGAAACAACCAATTCTGTCTATAGATCAGGTCAGAGGTCATTTACCTTCGGACCTGCTTGGACAAAATAGAAGGCAAGACAAGGGATCTTAGAAAGGCTTAATGAGATGGAAAGATCCTAGTGAGGCAGGGACTGGGTTCCAGACCTCCTAGTGTTCTCAACTCATCTAACTAAATCCTAACAAGAACATCTAAACATGGATCTCATTAATTCATACATCAGAGAGTAGGCAATGGCATCCACTACACTGGCTAAATCAATTGAAATCAACATTCAGATATACATATAAGCAGAAAACATTAAGGGCTGGCAGAGCAGCAGCATAAGGTACCTATCAAGGGTAAGTCTTATGCCAAACTTCTGATGCGAGCCTGAAGAAACATAATGAAATGAAAGCAAGTCAATCACAAATACAGAGAAAGGAAAACATCACCAGCTGCTTTAGATCATGATCCAAAGAAACATGCTTTCCATATTAAAAACAACACCAATCAGGTACATCATAGCCCACATCTTGAACACTCATCCTGAATACATCAAATCTCAGTCTATCTCACATTATTACACAGATAACTTGTCTCAAAAGGAAAAATTCTTGCGTTTCACTGGTATCTCATCAACAACCATTACAATATTTCTCTTTGAGCTTTATAGCAGAGAAGAGCTCAGGAGGCAGGTGAAACACTAAATGCAGTATTAAAACTTCTGAGAGGGAAGGAAGCTGAAGCCCACCCTGCTTGAATGCTGAACACTTAATCTCTGTCTTTCCTTGGATGATAGGGTGATCTTCTTTAGTTTTCCAATTACTCTGATATGAACCTGGATTCATTCTGGCTGCGGTACTGTGTTGTACTTGCGAGGAATAAGAAAATGGTGCACAGCTGCTGAGATGTCTGCTTCATAAATGTCTGATTGTTTTTGAACTGTAGTTAGGGAAAAAATTCTTTCAGGGACATTCTGCATAATAAGAGCTGTATGGGTGCCCTGTACTTGATGGAGAAAAGCATTCTGCTAATGAATAAACCCAGATGGTACCTACTACTGTGCTCAGGATCCTTCGAATCGATCCTCGGGGTCTTCAAACTACTGCTTTGCCTTCTAAACCTCTGATTAAAGGCTTAGGATCGTCATTAGCTCACCTTAATCTTCCCTTTGCTCTGTACTGAAACACTTTATCGCTCCAATTTGCTTCTGACAGGGTAGCTCGGGTTTTTAATGGTGTTGAAAGGTTTCCAGTGTTCAAAACCCTGCTTCTTTAAATGATAGTCCTGTTTTCACCCTCCCAGGCCATTTCTCATAAATTTAGCCACTGAAGATGATCCTTTTTTATTTCTCTATCACTGTAACAGAGGCTGCGTATTGTGGCGGTCTTTCATCGTTTTCAATCCTACAAAAAACACGAAAACTGTGAGGAAAACCCTAGATGGGGTGGCGGATGATGTGGAAGATGAGCGTGACCGTGTAGATGACGTGGTGGAGGGAAAAAATTGCAGAGGAACGATGTAAAATGCCATGGCGAAGGTGATGGTATGTAGAGAGAACTGTGAATGAAAATCATTAAACAACACGAAGAATGGAGCAATATATGTGACGGAAAGGCATGTGCACGGAGGGTGCATGCGGGATGCTTACGTGGAGGGACCGGGTGAGGGTGGATTAGTCAACAAAGGAGGACGGACGCGGGACATCGATCGCGAAAGAAATGGACGACTAACAGTGTAGCGGGGAGCGGTGACGATGGGCCAGGAGTACGGAAGTTTTGCGCTAAACCCCGCGCTACTTCGTCAATTGAGGACTGTCGGATGGGGCGATCGAAATCAGACGGCTAACATGGATTTTGCTGCATGACTTGGACCGGAGTTTAATGCATGGAAAGAAAGTGGTTTCGCCGTCGTACAAGGGACAGGTGGCAAGCGCTGAATGGCATCGCTGGGTCTCCGGGGAAAACCGCCCTGGCGCACAAGCGGTGCGGAATAAACCGTGTGGATTTTTAAAACCGCGAAAGCTGGGGGGTCCACCATTTCGGGCAGGCTCCACGTCGTCGATCTCGTGTTTAACGGATGGTGGAGATTCATTGAAGGGCCAAACCGGCGGAAAACCGTAGAAACTGATTTAAAACCCAAATTTAATAATTCACAAAGGTTTTCTTTTTCATGTTTCTGGCGGACGAATTTCATTGGGAGGATAAGCGCCTGATGGTTAAAGCGGTTGGTTCTGGTGCTCGGTCCTATGGAAGAAGGGGCGCGGGGCTATCAGAAGAAAGGCCAAGCCTGCCATAAGGTCGGAAGTGGGTTTTTAACCCATTTTCGTTGTAATTTATGATCTTTGGCCCATTTCAAAGTGTTTTAAGGCTAGCCAATGGCAACGATAGGGGGGTGAAGTGTGGAAATTCGAAGGAACAAAGGGTGATGGTGGGGTTTAGATAGGATTTAGGGGGAATTTAAGGGGATAATGGAGGGATTTAAGGGAAACTTCAAAAAAGGGAGAACAGATGTTGTGATGGGGAATTTTTCTAGGATATAGGGGTAAAAGAGGGAGTAATAGGTCCTTTTGAGCAATGGATCAGCAGAGAGGATTTGTGTTGGGCACAGCTCATAGAGACTTCAAGGAGGATGATTTTTCAGGGGAGAGGCATTCCTTGAAGGCTCCATAACAATCTAGCCCCCCAGATTGCTCGTCAAGACTTTCATAGGGGGGCTAACAGTGGCTCCACATGGGGATGGCTTCTTCTTGAAGGAGTCAAGAAACTAGAGATGATCTTTGGAGTAGGCCAGATGCCTACCGCTTAGCACATCCCCTTTTTTCTTCAATCTTAGTTGCCACAATATGATAGAAACACCAGTAGAAATATTTCCCAACCAATCTACCTACCCAAACTACAGTCCTAAAAATTTCCCTTTGGGTGCATTTGAGCTAGCTGACCCTTTACATTTTATTTTTCAAAACAAAAACAAGCCTATTCTAAATCTACCCTTATTGCTCCATGAGGCCAGATTAAATAGTTGGCTCCATAGGCTTCTCTACCTAATCTACTACCTGTTGGGATTAAACTGTCCAACAGGTTTCTTCTCCTATATTCTAAACAGGAAATTGAGAAACAACCAAGTCAGGATTGGACTGTCTGACTTGCTGGACTCAAAAATTGTAGACAACTGCAAACAAAACTGTGAAGGCAAGAAATCTGCAGCTTTGAAGTATCCTTCTCTATGTGTGACTCAGATTTTGAGCATATTAGAGTCACCCTTCCTCTGATTTCAGCTCTGGTTTTGGGCATATTAGAGCTGATTCTCCTTTTCACTGCTGGTTCAGGTTTTGAGCGTATTAGGACCAGCTATTCTGCTCTTGTTGGTTCAGATTTTGACCATGTTTGAGCCATTCTTTTGCATTTTCAGAGGTTCTACCCTTTCCATTTTTGGAGAAATTTTATCTATTTTCTTGAAAGTAAAACTGCAATGGTATGTACAATGGAAATGGAACTGGAAATGAAAAATTAGCAGAAATAGTGCTTGAGCATCCTGCCATTGACAGGACCCCCAAACAGCTCTGTACCATCAAGTTCTTGTAAGAAAAATGCATTAGGACCCATAGTGGCCTGGATGACAAATGGACCTTGCCACAAGCTGTCAAATTTTCCATGTTTGCCTTTGTCCTCTCTTCTTGAATCCCATCTCATAACCTTGTCACCAATTCTGAAATCTGAAGCTTTGGTTCTTTTGTATAACTGCCTCTTCATGTTTTGCTGAACTTTCAATGCTCTGTTGTAGACCTGATCCCTTGTCTGCTGAAGATGTATTGTTTCATTTATTCTCCTAATCATGTTGTCTTCTTTTGATTGGATCTCCTGGACAATTTTGATCACTGGAACTCCAAGACTAGTAGGAAAAACTGCTTCGGTCCCATAAACCAGCTGGAAGGGTGAAATGCCAATAGATTTCTTTGTAGTGAGCCTGTCAACGCACAAAGCATGCACCAAATTTTTGTGCCATGACTTTTTGTTCTCTTCCAGCAGCTTCTTAATGATTGTAACCAGGCTTTTATTTGATGATTCAGCTAGGCCATTACCCTGGGGTTAATAAGCAGTTGAATGTCCAAGTGCTATTTCGTACCTGTGACAGAAATCAACCACTCTTTTGGATCCGAAGGCAGCAGCAATGTCAGTGATTATTTTCCTTGGACAGCCAAACTGAGACAGGATTAAGTCTTCTAGGAACCTAATAATGACAGAATCGGTGGCATTCCTAGTGGGTATGGCTTCTATTCATTTAGTGAATTAATCTGTGGCAGTCAGGATCCATTTGTGTTGCCCAGAAGAATAAGGGTGAATTTCCCCAATAAAGTCTAGTCCCCATTGTAGGAAGGGACCTTCAACGGTGATGGGTTGTAGGGGAAGGGGGAGGAGCTTTCTTTTTCCTTCAAAGATCTGAAATTTGTGGCAAGTGGTTATCATTTTATGGACATCGTTGAATAGTGTAGTCCAATAATAACCAACCCTGAGTATTTTATTTGCAGTGGCTTTCCAACTTAGGTGGCCTCCACACTCCCCGGCATGAAACTCCTGTTTGACATTTTCAGCTTCAGTTTCAGACAGACACTTCAGCAATAGGCCATTTGGATTTTTCCAGTATAGATTCTCATTCAGAATGCAGTAGTTTCTAGCTTTGAGTTTTATGAATCTGGCCTTGGTTTTGGAAAGTTCTGGAGGGGCTTTGAGGTTAGTGAGCACGTAAAGGATATTGGTATACCAAGGAGAGTTTTGAAACTACTCCTCGACAGTCAGATGGGGCAATCCTTCCTGCTCATCTAAGGCATTTATCATATTAATGTCAAGGGCATGCAAGTTGGATTCTGCCATTAATTGGGCCAGGCCTTGACCTTTGATCAGTTTAGTGGGCTTTATTTCAAGGTCGTATTCCAAGATGGTAGCAATCCATTTGCCCCTTTTCCCATCAGGGTCCTGGGACAAGATATCTTTGACCACTACATTTGGCACGAAAGCAATGTTGTGAGAATGCAGGATGTACACCCTAAAGTCCTTTAAGGCCTTAATCAGGGTATAGGCCTGCTTTTCCATCATGTTGTACTTTAAGGGTGCATCTCTTAAGGCTTTACTGAAGAAAGATATAGGCTATTCATTACCTTCTAAATTTTTCTACAGCAAAACTGCAGCTATTGTGTGTTGGGAAGAAAATGAAAAGATCAGAAAATCTTTTGAGAAGTCAGGGCTGATAAGGACAGGGGCCTGAGTGAGTGCAAGTTTTACTGACTCAAAAGATTTCTTGGCTTCAACAGTCCACTTAAATCCTGCACCTTTCTTTAGCATTTCAGTCATTTTTCTAAGGTGCTCAGCAAGGTTGGGAATGAACCTCCTAAGGAAGTTAATATTCCCAATGAAATACTGTAACTCCTTGATGTTTCTTGGGTGTGTGATTTGGAGTATTCCCTCAACTCTCTGTGGGTCTATCCTGATACCTTTCTCAGAAATAATATGACCTATAAGTTTACCTTCTTGCAGCCCAAACACAGTTTTTTTAGGATTTAAGGATAGGCCATACCTTCTACATTTCTCAAAAACTTTCCTCAGGACAGTCAAGTCATCCAAGTAGATAACTATGAAGTGTCCTATCTCCTCTGAGAAAGCTATGTCCATCGCTCTCTGGAAGGTGGCGCCAGCATTCATCATTCCAAAGGGAATTTTCACATACATGAAGGTGCCCCATGGAGTGGTAAATGTTGTTTTGAGCTGATCTTCTGGGAGTACCAATACTTGGTTATATCCTGAAAAACCATCAAGCAGGGAGATTCTCTTAGAGCCCACCACCTTTTGTAAAATGTGTTCCATTCTAGGCAAGGGGTAGTTGTCCTTCAGGGAGGCTCTGTTGAGGTTTCTAAAGTCTATGCATAATCTGATCTCCCCTGTTTTCTTCCTTACAGCCACTAGATTTGACACCCAATCAGAAAACCTCACAGGAACTATTATGCCTACATCATACATTTTCTTGATTTCTTACTCAACTGCAGGCAATTGTTTTGGATTGATCCTATAGAGTTTTTGTCTGAAAGGCTTCTGATTTTCCTTCAAGGGTATCTTGTGCTGGATGATGTTGGTATCATAAGCTTTTAAGTCTTCATAGCTCCATGCAAACACATCAATGAATTCTTTAAACAGCTCAATGTATTTCTGCTTCATGTTTGCAGGTATAGACTTAGCCAGTTTAATCATTTTGGGCCTGTCTTTAGTGCCTATGTTGCATTCTTTCACATCTGCATCTGCATGCTCTATTGTGGGCCTCTTTGCTACGTCATCAAAGTCAAAAAGGTCCTCTAAGGGTGCTAGGCCCCTGGGTATATTCTTGTCTTTGGCCTGCAACACCTCTACCTCTTCGCTATCTGCGTTTTCACAGTTGTTGGCTGGATTTCCAGTTTGCTCAGAAAAATAATTTATTTCTATGTTACAAGGTTTTTCTTGTTCATCTGGGGGATCCTCACTTGGGCAGCTGTCATCAGAAATTGAGCCTAAATCAGAAAATTCAAACTCATTCTTGCCCACCAGGAAATCTTCGATCTTTTTGTCTCCTTCAAAGACCTGCCAATATTTTTCATTGTCTGGCACTGGAGGCCTAAATTTGGTCTGAATGATGATTTGTTGGTCAAATGGGGTCTTAGGATATGAGCTAGCTAGACAAGCTAATCCATTTTCAATTGCATTTTGACCCCTAGGAACAAACACTAATTCATATTCAACAAATGTCTTCAGCAAACCTAGAGTGTCATTCCTATATGCCCTAAGCCTGGGGTGTTTTGCTGAATACTCACCATTCACCTGTTTGATAACTAACTCAGAGTCTTCTCTCATAGCTATCCTATGGGCTCATAATTTCTTCAACAGATTTAGGCCAAGGATGAGAGCCTCATATTCTGCAATGTTATTTGTGCATTTGAAGTGCAGATTCACAGCATGGCTCTCTGCTTGATCATTTTCTGTGTTTCGTAGCCACACCCCTGCTCCAGCATTATTTTTGGTACAGGACCCATCGAAATTCATTTCCCATAGGGGTTCGCCATTATGTTGCACTAGAGGGTCTGTACTAGGTTGCGGGATATCTTGTTCTTCACGTGATATGTTAGTTTGAGGAATGTGACTAATGGGCTGACTGCATTGCATTCTTGGCTCATTCTGAGTTAGGCCCCCACCGCATATTCTACAGGTTTCACTACTGTTCTCTTCTTCAATTTCTTCTAGGGTAGCCATTATGTTCAGGTCTGTGCTACCGGCCTCTACGTTTGTACCCATGTTTCCAGATTCTGACTCCCCCAAGGATTGGTTGTTATAAAGGATAAAAGAATCCAGGTCTGTGTGCACAGAGTACAATGGTGAATTCTCAGGCTTCTCGGGGCTACTGACTAGGAATTTCATCTGAGACTCCCTATACAGTCTTCTAAGTTGGCCAAATATAGGGATAGTGGCATATGAGCCATCCATCTGCATTGTTCCTTGCAGTTTGGCTCCCCATGATCTTGACAATAACATGCCATACTTTGGTGGCACATCCGCCACCACAACATCCATGACCATACATTTAGCGGGAATCTGGGTTAAACTCATGCATAAGTCTTTGATGAGGCCTAGGCATTTTACTCTGCTAGAGTCAAATGAGTATAAGTCTTTGTAGGGTCTGGTGATTTCTAGGCCTAACCTCTCCATCACTACCTTAGGCATTAGATTGTGTGATGCACCAGAGTCATGCATGGCATTATGGAGGATCTTGTCATGAATGTTGAGACTGATATAAAAAGGTGGAACTACCCCTTCCTGAAACTTTCCTTCAATTTTGGGACCAAAGAGTAGGGCTGGTTGATCATCATTCAAATTTACAGAATCATTTATTTCTCCCAGATTCAATGCTTTCAAAATTTGGCCTTTATATACATCTTGAGCGGCCAGTTCAGATAATGGTACAGAGATTTTGATTTTTGCAAGTTCACTTTCTAGATTGAAAGTGGACTGGACCTTTGTAATTCTCAATTCCGTTTTATTTGCTACTGCTTTAGTAGCTGAATCGATTTGTGATTTCTCACTATGTACAGGGTTGGGAATCGTTTTATCAGGAGCACTAGCACTGGCTGCAGTGCTAGTGCTGCTAGCTGGTAGGCTTGGTTTTTCGGTGTCTTGGTTGTCTTTTTCTTTGTGTTTACCAGAACTTTCAGCTGGTGTTTTGTTATCTGCAGCAGATGCTTTAGAGGATTTATCAGGTGTTTTCTTGATGGTTACCTCAGGAGTTTTGGCTTTGGAAGTATCTTGGATTTTCTTGCTCCTACGTTCATATTGTTCCCTGACCTGTAACATGGAATTTTCAAATCCTAATCTGTAATCCTCAGTTTCCAACCATTCCTCATCCCAATAAGAGGGTGAGGGTTGGTCTTCCCCTGAATCACAGTTAAGGACCGAGTCTTCTATTTCAAACATGTTAATTGCATCCCCCCCAGACTCTTCTATAATTCCCTCATCTTCATCTAATTTTTTTTGAAATGGGGGAATGACTTGCTGATATGATTCCTTTTGTCTGTTGGGAGCATTGTTGTTCCTTCTAAAGTTTTGGTTCTGATTCTGGTTCTTGTTTCTGTTCTGATTTCTAACTGTGACAACCATTTTTTCCATCATCTGTTGTAGTCTCTCCACATTTTTAGACAATTTTTCATAGTTTGGATCGGATGTGGAAGCTACATTGTCATCCCTATAGGTTACCCTCCTCTCAGACCTCAGTCTTGCTCTTTTCTCAATCAAATTGGCTTCTATGTTTACAACCCCTTTCTGCATGTCTTCCAATGTGGTGTATTCTTTGTCCCTAAGCTCATAGACCATGTCAGCGTCAAACCCATCAGGGTATTTTGCTAAGGCCATACCTTGCAGAGGTTTCATATGTGGAGGGAGGGCATTGTAAATGTTGTTAAATCTTGTTGTGTAATCATGGACAGTCTCTCCTACATTTATTTTAAGGGCCAGGTATTCCGCTAGGAGTTGACAAGGGTTTTCCCTAGTCTTCCATTTGTTTATGAAGGTCTGATATAATGCAGGAAGATCTCCGACACTGCCAGGAGGTAAGCCCTTAAACCATTTCTTTACATCACCACCTAGGCTTTGGGCAAAGATTCTCATTTTGATTGATTCATCATCAATCTCCATGTAATCAAAGGAATCCTCCATTTTATCTACATGTTGCTGAGCTATTATGGACTCTTTTGCAGTGAAGTGTGGGATTTTTTACTGATAATCATTTGGTAAGGGTAACATAGGCTGAGGTAAAACCATAGGTGCATACCAAGCTGCCATGATGATATTATGGTGAGGCAAAGGGTTAGCTTGAGCAGCTGGTATTTGGATGACAGGGATATTCGGACTAGTAGAAGTCTGTTGAGCAGATCTAGGGTGAGAGAGCCCCAAGTTTTGAAGGAAGTGCAAATAAGGCGGCGTAGATGGAGGGGTTCCTCTATTCCTAGTGTTTTGACCACTGTTAGATGGTGTGCTATGAGGCTCAAGGTCTTGCTGGTCTAGGTGATTGACTGACCTGGTTCTTGATAAACTGTTAGGTAGGTCTAGGTCAGGGAGAAAAGGTGCTAGAGCTATTAGGTTTTCTGGTGCAGAATTAGCTCTAAGAATGCATCTGGAAATAGTTGGTCTATTGGGTGTAGGAGCTCTTTTGAAGATACTCCCCGGATTTTCAACTATTTCAGGTGGGTCAGGGTTGGGATAAGCCCTCGTGTGAATGGTTCTAAAAGCCAGAATGTTATACTTCTACCTAAGCAGCTTAACCCCACTTGTTACTTCGGTTGTGGTTAACGTTGTTTCGAAGGTTGGTCTCCCAGTGGAGTCTATTGTGAAACCAAGACAATCAACAGGCCTATTGATCACCAGTGGAGTGTTTTCGTTTAGGAGCAATGGAGTCGCCAGGTGGAGAGTTTCAAGGTATGTCTAAGGGATTACACTGTCCACCAAGTGCTCAGGCACTATCACCTTTCAGGAATCTCCTCATGACAGTAAACTCCAACCAGAGATTGACTGGGAGGGCATTTACTAGATATGTCACCTCCTAAAGAGGATGAGATCCGGAGGCTACCTGGCCCTTTCTAGGCTCTATCTAAGAGTATGGTGGTTATTCAATAATGGATGTCGATTCAAGAAAGGAGTGAATAATTGTCAACCTAACCAGAGTTCTAAGTTTCTGAGCCTCTAAGACTGTTTGAGGTGAAATGCACTCAGTTCCCTAGTGGAGTCGCCATTATGTTGGTGTTCCCATGTTTTGGCCAGGTTGACAGAGACCAAAAGATGAGACAACATAGAACCACTTTCAGACCTTAGGATCTAGCCCTCCTAGGTCCAGAGAGGGATCTCTCTATGATAGTCAAAGGTTTATGTCTTTGAAGCTCGGATGTTGTGATTTTAGGCTACTTATATGCACAGGTTTTGTTTGTTTGTTGGTTTATGTTTGGTTGCTGGGAATCAGGAATGAAAGGTCCAATATAAAACAAGGGTGAGCAAAGAGGAAACTAGACAAAGATAGATAACTCAGGGAACATCAAAGCCATTTGGCTATGGAGTCAAGAAAGGATTTACTTGTGTTTAATGTGCAAGCTTTCAATTGGGCTAGTCATCTAGAGCATTTGGATCTTAAATATGGTTGAAGGAATGGAACATTAAGGACTGAAAGTAAGTGAAGGGGAAATAACCAATTCTGTCTATAGATCAGGTCAGAGGTCATTTAACTCCAAACCTACTTGGACAAAATCGGAGGCAAGACAAGGGATCTTAGAAAGGCTTAATGAGATGGAAAGATCCTAGTGAGGCAGGGACTGGGTTCCAGACCTCCTAGTGTTCTCAAATCATCTAACTAAATCCTAACAAGAACATCTAAACATGGATCTCATTAATTCATACATAAGAGAGTAGGCAATGGCATCCACTACACTGGCTAAATCAATTGAAATCAACATTCAGATATACATATAAGCAGAAAACATTAAGGGCTGGGAGAGCAGCAGCATAAGGTACCTATCAAGGGTAAGTCTTATGCCAAACTTCTGATGCAAGCTTGAAGAAACATAATGAAATGAAAGCAATTCAATCACAAATACAGAGAAAGGAAAACATCACCAGCTACTTTAGATCAGGATCCAAAGAAACATGCTTGTCATATTAAAAACAACACCAATCAGGTACATCATAGCCCACGGCTTGAACACTCAGCCTGAATACATCAAATCTCAGTCTATCTCACAGTATTACACAGAGAACTTGTCTCAAAAGTAAAAATGCTTGCGTTTCACTGGTATCTCATCAACAACCATTAAAATATTTCTCTCTGAGCTTTATAGTAGAGAAGAGCTCAAGAGGCAGGTGAAACACTAAATGCAGTATTAAAACTTCTGAGAGGGAAGGAAGCCGAAGCCCACCCTGCTTGAATGATGAACACTTAATCTCTGTCTTTCCTTGGATGATAGAGTGATATTATTTAGTTTTCCAATTACTCTGATATTACCCTGGATTCATTCTGGCTGCGGTACTATGCTGTACTTGCAGGGAATAAACAAATGGTGCACAACTACTAAGAGGTATGCTTCATAAATGTCTGACTGTTTTTGAACTGTAGTTAGGGTGGAAATTCTTTCAGGGACATTATGCATAATAAGAGCTGTATGGGTGCCTTGTATTTGATGGAGAAAAGCATTCTGCTGATGAATAAACCCATATGGTACCTGCTACTGTGCTTAGGATCCTTCGGATCGATCCTCGGGGTCCTCAAAATGCTGGTTTTCCTTCTAAACCTCTTATTAAAGGCTCAGGATTGTCATTAGCTTGCCTTAATCTTCCCTTTGCTCTGTACTGAAACACTCTATCGCTCCATTTTGCTTCTGACAGGGTAGCTTGGGTTTTTAATGGTGTTGAAAGGTTTCCAGTGTTCAAAACCCTGCTTCTTTAGATGATAGTCCTGTTTTCACCCTCCCGGGCCATTTCTCATAAATTTAGCCGCTGAAGATGATCCTCCTTGATTTATCTGTCACTGTAACAGAGGCTGTGTATTGTGGCGGTCTTTCATCGTTTTCAATCCTACAAAAAACACGAAAACTGTGAGGAAAACCCTAGATGGGGTGGCAGATGATGTGGAAGATGAGTGTGACCATGCAGATGACATGGTGGAGGGAAAAAACTGCAAATAAATGATGTAAAATGCCATGGCGAAGGTGACGGTATGCAGAGAGAACTGTGAATTAAAATCATTAAAAAACACGAAGAATGGAGCAATATATGCGACGGAAAGGCATGTGCACAGAGGGTGCACGCGGGATGCTGACGTGGAGGGACCGGGTGAGGGTGGAATATTCAACAAGGAGGACGGACGCGGGACGTCGATCGTGAAAGAAATCGACGACTAACTGTGTAGCGGGGAGCGGTGACGATGGGCCAGGAGTACGGAAGCTGTGCGCTAAACCCCACACTACTTCGTCGATTGAGGACTGTCGGATGGGGCGATCGAAATCGGATGACTAACATGGATTCTGCTGCGTGACTTGGACAAGAGTTTAATGCACGTGAAGAAAGTGGTTTCGCCGTCGTACAAGGGATAGGTGGCAAGCGCTGAATGGCATCGCTGGGTCTCCAGGGAAAACCACCCTGGCGCACAAGCGGTGCGGAAAAAACCGTGAGGATTTTTAAAACCGCGAAAGCTGGGGTGCCCACCATTTCGGGCAGGCTCCGCGCCGTCGATCTTGTGTTTAACAGATGGCGGAGATTCATTGAAGGGCCTGACCGGTGGCAAACCGTAGAAACTGATTTAAAACCTGAATTTCATAATTCACAAAGGTTTTCTTTTTCATGTTTCGGGTGGACGAATTTCATTGGGAGGATAAGCGCGTGATGGTTAAAGCGGTTGGTTCTGGCGCTCGGTCCTATGGAAGAAGGGGCGCGGGGCTATCAGAAGAAAGGCCAGGGCTGCCATAAGGTCGGAAGTGGGTTTTTAACCCATTTCCGTTGTAATTTATGATCTTTGGCCCATTTCAAAGTGTTTTAAGGCTAGCCAATGACAACAATAGGGGGGTGAAGTGTGGAAATTCGAAGGAACAAAGGGTGATGGTGGGGTTTAGATAGGATTTAGGGGGAATTTAAGGGGATAATGGAGGGATTTAAGGGAAACTTCAACAAAGGGAGAACAGATGTTGTGATGGGGAATTTTGCTAGGATATAGGGGTAAAAGAGGGAGCAATAGGTCCTTTTGAGCAATGGATCAACATAGAGGATTTGTGTTGGGCATAGCTCATAGAGACTTCAAGGAGGATGATTTTTCAGGGGAGAGTCATTCCTTGAAGGCTCCATAACAATCTAGCCCCCCAGCTTGCTCGTCAAGACTTTCATAGGGGGATAACAAGGATCTCATGTTCCAAGTGCCCTCCATCTCCATGCCTCTTGTATTCTTCCTCAAAAGGAAAGGGAAAAGTGTAAAGCTTTGGAGCTTTCTACAACACTAGTTGTTTCTCCTTAGAATAGGAAGTACATGGACCTTCCTCTTCTTGAAACCCTCTAGAGGTTTCATTGCATCTCTTCTCTTTCATCTGCTGAACCTCCTTGGAGAGGTTCTTCATAGATCTAAAAAATGATGAGACCAAGTTCATTCCTTCCAGCATTTTATATCTCTTCTCCTTCTATTCTTCTTCTTATATCATAGTGGTTGAAAAATCACAGGCTAAGCCAATATTATGCTATGATACCACTGTAATATTTCTAAATGGAAAAACCAGCAATACATGCATTAAAAATGCATTTTTTAGAAATAGATGTTATAGTAACTCATAAAATCTCATGGATCCCTTATTTTATTCATTATAGGACCCATATCCAAAGGGATATCAGAAACAAATCATGATAGATGAGTTAAACAGGTCTCCCACAACGAGATTTTCCTAAAAACAATGCAACCCCAAAACTACTGCAACACAGAAATACTGCAACAAGTGATAGCATAGTATAATGACGGTTTATACTAAAAAATTAAAGAGACAAATAGATCTTCTCATATATTAATCAATATTTCTCAAAAACTGAGATCTAGTCTCCTTTATACAAATCCAAGAGAACTTGGGAAGGGTTTCTAGAAATACACCCAACTACAAATGGTGATCTACAACCCAAGGACTGAAGAGTCATTGCAAAAAGAAACACATGGAGATAAGAGGCTGAAATAATATAGATCTTATGTATATCTACTCAAAGGTCTCCTCCAATGAAAGGCTAAACCCTTCAATCACAGGAAAACACTCTAAAAGAGCCACAAGATCCCTCACTAAAGCTTTCGTCCAAAAAAACGCAATTTCAGACTGAAATTATGCTGTAAGTGATGGGAATAGATTGGCCTGATGCCAAATATATGAAATATTCTCAATAAACCTCCAAACTGATCTCCCAAGAGAAGGGATCCTTCCTCCTTTGAAAAACTAGCTCAGAAACTGGGTTTCTCAACCCTCCACTGCAACACCTTGCAACACAACACAATATTCTACAGAAACTGTGCTGTAGCTAAAGACTGAAGCTTGGTTAAAATTTCAGATATGTGGAATAATAGATCAGGACTCTCCCAAGAGTCCTCTCATTACTAAACAAGAATACCTTGTGCTAAATAGCACCAACAATCTTAGCTAAATAGTTAAAGAGAGCAAAAGTCTAAATAGACATATCAAAATATAATTCATAAGCTAACCCCATATGGCTGTCGTCCTCTTCCTTATAAACAATGTGAGCCTTCTCACCTTGGGTTACACTCATTAGGGTTTCCACCATCACACAATCAATCTCCCTCCAAATTATGTTGTCCCATCGTCAATGCCACTCCTCCATAACAATGCTATTTGATTTGGTCAAAGTTGACCTCTTCAACCTTCTTAAACACTTTTCACACCTAAGGGTCTTAAATCCATCTTTTATATAGCTGTTTAAACTAATCCACATTCATATTGGTTGTCTCTATTGATGATTCACTCCCTCCATTCCATCTCTGTTGACTTGGTCAAACTTGAACTTGTCTTCATACTTTAGCCCTTGTTCACACATGGGGGTGTTTTATCCAGCTATGAATATGATCCCTTTTCACATTAAGAGGGCTTTTATTGCTGCTAAAAATATTTATGGGCATCCCTACGCATTTATTCATATAACTATAGGTTAAGAGAAACATTAATATTCCAACTAGCTGCATGCTAATTTAGGAATATTACAGAAATTAACAAAGTAACAAGTGAAAATACTTCACTGTAGTAGCCCAACACACGAATCATGTAATATGTTTCTTTATTGCTATGATTGAGTCTGCTGACTTGAAATTGATACCAAAAACTCTTAGGTTCAGAATAGTGTAACTACAGAAATGTTCAGCAATTCATCCACACTCAATACTTCCTAATGAGAAGTATTTATATAAAAACTCATACAAAATATCATAGAATAAACTTATGAATTATTGATGGAAAAGAAATATCTTCATTCAAGAAGATAGTGACACCTTCCTAACTAATGCTAGCTATCCCTTTTTTATTGAAATAAAATGGTTTGTTGTCTTGATTTTATCACTGCTTTCACTCTTTGTTTGTTCAATGAATACTGCAGTTGGACAATGAAGTGTCTTTCACACTGGCAGTTTCATTTTTTCTCTAATTTTTTCTTTAACCTTTCATCTGATACACTTTCACCCTAATACTCTTTACTGATACTCTTTTACTGCAAAAAACTGTCAATGTTGGTGTAAAAACAACAAACTTTGTTTTTTACTTTCACTGCTCTGTGCTCACTGTAATATGATTTTACAGTAGATCAGTCAACTTCTCCTAGAACTCACATTTTGGCAATTTTATCTTCATAGGCCTTATGAATTTTTCATCAGCTTCAGTATATTTTGAAAATGCTGGTTTGTTCACAATTAAGTGTTTTACATCATGCTGTAAGTAAGAAAAAATTTCAAAATTCTTATATACTACCTTCCCTATTGGGATTCCCTGCAAGGCTAATTTTTTCACCTGCTCTTTGACAAAATCTCTTATCTTTTTGTCATAATCCTCCTACTTCATTAATCTCTCATTAATAAATAGAGGATTGAGAAGGCATTTTTTCCTTAGAACATCAAACTTAATCATAAATATTGTGATTGAAATTTCCATTTTGTGGCACTTTTCCTCTAATCGTGTCATCAAATTATTCTTGGATATTAATTTCCTAAATTTTAGGATGGTCTCTGTTTTATCAGTAACAGGGAAAATTTTAGGGGCGAATTTTAAAGGGTTTTAAATTTTGAAGGGGCGAATTTTTTATATAAAACCCATTTTATATAGTTTTATATAATTAGCCCTGTAATTATTTTAAAAATAATTAATTATTCCATGTTAGCCCAAAAAAATAAATGCGGATAAACATTAAAGGATGGATTCGCCCCCCGATTTTCAAGTTTGGAGCGGATTTGAATCGCATTCGCCGCGATTTACTAGGTAAGAGGGGCATTGGATTTACATTCACCCCATTTTTTACTGGTTGGGGCTTTGGGGATTTACTGGTTGGGGTTTCAATGCATGTGTATTAACTCTTCTGCAACCTCGCGTAGGTGGCCCGTTTCATCTCCTTCAAAAAACATTGTGCAGTGCGATTCAGCCTTTCAATTTAGGTTTCTATTTCTCCCTGCTCCGCTTTAGTGCAGACATATTCCAATACGTTTTCACGAAGCTCTCTTCTGTTTCTCTCATTTTAGCTCGGCTGCGTGATTTTTTTTTGCACTTAACCACGATTCTTTCAATTCTTTCTATCGGTATTTTTGGGGTTTCAAGAGTTTCAACCAGTGACAATGAGGGAGTGCATTTCAATCCACATTGGCCAGGTCGGTATTCAGGTTGGAAATGCCTATTGGGAGCTTTACTATCTCGAACATGACATCCAGCCTGATGGAAAAATGCCGAGTGACAAGACCGTTGGCGGTGGAGATGATGCATTCAAACACATTTTTCAGTGAGACAGGTGCTGGTAAGCATGTTCCCCGTGTTGTGTTTCTAGATTTGGAGTCAACTGTCATAGATGAAATTCGAACTGGCACATATCGATAGCTTTTTCACCTAGAGCAACTGATCAGTGGCAAAGAATATGCTGCCAAAAACTTTGCTCGTGGCCATTATACCATTGGTAAGGAAATTGTGGATCTGTGATTGGATCGAATCTGGAAGTTGGTAGACAACTGTATAGGACTGCAAGGTTTCCTAGTCTTCCATGCTTTGGGAGGCGGTAGTAGATCTGGTTTGGGGTCCCTTCTGTTGGAGAGGCTTTCTGTAGATTATGGAAAAAAATCCTAGTTGGGTTTCACTGTGTATCCATCTCCACAGGTCTCCACATCTGCAGTTGAGCCCTACAACAACATGCTGTCAACACACTCATTGTTAGAGCATACTGATGTGGCCATGCTATTAGATAATGAGGCCATCTACGACATTTGTCGTCGTTCCCTGGACATCGAGCGTCCTACATCCACTAACCTTAATAGACTTTTCTTTCAGGTCATATCTTCCCTGACTGCCTCTCTTTGTTTTGATGGTGCTCTGAACGTTGACATGACTGAGTTCTAGACAAACTCGATGATGTATCCTCGTATTCATTTCATGCTTTCCTCATATGCTCCTGTGATCTCTGCTGAGAAGGCCTACCATGAGCAACTGTCGGTGGCCGAGATCACCAATAGTGCTTTCGAGCCATCGTCCATGATGGCTAAATGTGATCCACGCCATGGTAAGTACTAAAATGATGGAGAGTATGGGAATTCATATTGAGAGTTATCTTGCTGAAAGTCGCCTTTCAGAGCTAAAATTTTGTTCATGGCCCAAGTAAGCGGTATTCCTTGATAAGTATTTTTTCTATGGTAATCTTTACAGGTTATGTATTGATAGTAATCTCAAAGTTAATAGGATTGAATTAAGTTGGGTTAAATTTGTGAATCAGGCACATTTATGTTAAATTCAATGAGATTGCAATAATGGGTATTGTCCAACACCTTCCTAGTAATATGAGCAGGCTGCTCATTCCCACTTTGGTCAGGATGTGCTTAGATATGTGGCGTTACAACATCTTATTGTCTCTGATTTGATTTCCCACTCTCTCTTTATACCTGCACTGGATGTACTATTTTCTTTCCATTGACCTACATTTGTGGTCATTTCTTGGACATTGAGGCAAAATTTTCTTATTTTATCTTATCAGTAGATTGGGCACTTAATGGAGCAAGATTGCATACATTCTTCGTCTGCCTTGACTTTGGCTTTGTTTCCTCTATGTTTTCTTGGCCACGACCTTCATTGATGCTTTGTTCATATCAGTTTTGAGATTGGGTTGTCATTGTTTCAACATTCCAAACATAAATCCCATTTCTATTGGCCTCATCTATCTTTTGTTGCATTACTCTACCCAAGAAAGAGGTTCCCCCCCCCCCCCAAATCCTCCAGTCCACCCAAATTTTCCTCGATAATTCGAAAAATTGAGTCCTTTAATCTCAATTGCGAGTCCATCTATGCTTTACCAACATTTTTTCTGCCCTTAGCTGTCTTGGGTCTGGTAGTTTATATTCCCTGGTTTTCCAACTGATTTCAAATTTTCCTTATCTTGGCCTTCTCTGACCCAATATTTGTTGACAGGCTCTCTTGCAATTTAGAAGAAAGGAAATTTTTTTGTAACAAGCTGTCTTGTAGTTTAGAACAAAGGATTAAATTTTGTAACATGCTATCTTGAAATGTTGGAGACCACACACCAGCACATCCCAAGTCTAACCTTTGCAGAAACCAAAAGAAGAACAAGGAAACCGATCTAAATATGGCAGATCCCAAAGAAAGCTTTTCCGTTTTTGGGTTCTATTCCCAGTTAAATATGTTTTTCAGTTCTATTCACAAGCTAACTTTTCCTTATATTGTTATTTTTGTATAGGTATTTCATTTACATATGCTGAATAATGGATTGACAAATCCCTTTCTCTCTATACTTTACATAAACTTTCAGTTTTATAGTATGACGAATACTGTATACTGGAAGGAACAAAAAATTTCTTTTTTGGCATGTAGACATATATCTGTTATATATTATTCAGAAGCATGGCTAAAAATATACTTCAGTTTTATATTATGAAGAATACTGTGTACATGAAGGAACAAACAATTTCTTTTTTGGCATGTAGACATATATCTATCATATTATTCAGAAGCATGGCTTAACATATACCAAGACAAATGTAATGGAATTTTTATCCTATAATAAAAAACCAATGTTTTTTGCTTTATGGTTGGGTGTGTATGTGTGTAGAGTGTACGAGGAAGATCGCAGTTGATTTCCAAAATTTCTTGTCAGAAGTCAGACTGAATTATTTGTAACATGCATATTCCTACCTGAACAAATAAGATGTAGTAGCTGAGTTTTATGAAACATTTGTCTTTTATATAAAAGGGATATTGTTGTGGAACAATATAAGTCTTATATGTCGCTTAATTGAATTTTTCTTAAGGATCTTTTTGTCATGAAATGTGCTTCATGGAAAATTTGGTAAATCATGGAATTGGTTGCCTTAAGCAGTCAGAAAGGGGTTAGATTTCGAATCCAAGCAGTATGAGCCAGCGTATTATGATTTACACTATTCAAAAAACATGTTGAATAATATCACTTCGGGTTCCACCCCTTCACTCAGTGAAGCATTCGATGTTTAATGCAACTTAGGATTTAAGATCGAAGTGGTATTGTCATCATAGAATGACTCGTCTTGCAGCAATTATACAAATAGTTGAAATGGCTTATGCAACATTTTGTCGTTTATTGTGGCTCCTCTTGCAGCGATTATACAATAGTTGGAATGGCTTGTGCAACGTTTTGTGGTTTACTAAGTCATTTAGACAAATTAATGCTTTGGGTAATTGATAGCTATAAATATAATAATAATAATAATTTAATTTTAAGGTCATTGCCAATTTAGATATTAAATTGGTGTATGTGATTCTCTTATTTGTGAGAAAACTACTTGTCTCTATTTCACCATTTGACTACTAAATTAGAGACCCAATTCGTGTATGAGACTCCCTTATTTGCGAGACAAGGACCTGCCTCTATTTAGCTATTTGACTAATGAAATTTAAGAAGGTTTACATACTATACTCTCTACCTTTCTGGATTTGAACTTTATTTAGCCATTTGACTAATGAAGTTTAAGGAGGTTTACATACTCTACTCTCTACCTTTCTGGATTTTAACCCGTGAACTCTTAGGAAAGCTTAATTCTCATAATTCACATAAACAACTAGTGCTCTCACATTAACACAGAGGTCTAAATTAGTTAGTTTCTGTGGAATTTAATTCTCATAGGTCTTGTAACTCTCACTGGGAAAGGTTGAAGGTAAGAATCATTTATGGATTACATTATTCCAAAGAAAGTGTAAGATCAAACAAATTTTGCACAATAATTGTAACGACATCCCACATTTATGCAAAATATTCTTCCATCCACCGTTAAAACTGGCCCCAGCCAAGGCATGCAAAAAAAAAGTTGCCCGGACCTTTTTTTCTTTGGTTATGGATTTTAGACTAGTTATTTAAGTGCAGATGTTTGTTTGGTTGGATTGAGTTGACACAGCAGAACATGAAAGGTCTAGGAAAGATAGACAGAAAGAAAAAGTATCTGGTTCATTGGGCTATGGAGTCAAAATAAGGTCATGACAAACTCATCAATGGATATGGGATATCGAAGGGCAAACCTAACTTGGCCACAGGATCCTTTGTTTTGGAATGAGATGGACATTAATGTTTTGGAAAGAGAAGCTTAATTCTCAACAAAGGGAACTTGAAAACATAACTTAACAATAAGAGATATTTGATAGACAAGGCTAACCATAAATTCCACAAACATTCTTTAAGCAAATAATGACTTCAAGACAACTTTTAAAATGAAATCTAAGATTCGGGGAACTCCCTATTTCCTCAAAGATTTTATTTTAAAGGACTTAGAAAACATAAAAGATTCACTGATAGCTGCATTCATAGAAGAGGGAACACCTAAATAACATCTATGCTTGCAACTATAAAGACCTTCAAAACAACTGTTCAAGCAGGGGCAAAGGGTAAGATCAAAACTGACCTCTTTGATTAACTTAAGACAATGGTACTTCAAAGGGAGACTTCAATAACAACTTTCAAGTGATGGCAGACAAGCAGGGAGAACCATAAATCATGCTGAAACCAACTGTTTGAGCTATCAAGGAAATAAACAAGCATGAAGACTAAAGAGAAGTTTTAAAGCCTCTAAAATACTTCAGCAGAAGAAAACATAAAACAGTGAAGGGTGAACAGGTCTAAGGTGCTTCCAGGAGTCATTTCTTAGCCTAAAAATTTCAGCCTACTGTAGTAAGAGATTATGAAACATAATGAAAACATGAGAAAACATTAAACAGTTAGAATACTTCACCAACAACCAAGCTCATGAATCCAATGATAGAGCCTTCTCAGGAACGGGCATGCAACAACATCATCAAGACATCCAAGACTTCAATTTGTTTTTCAACTTCAACAGACTTGTATATCTATTTCAGAAAGTTTCAATGTTACAACTTGTGATCAAACAGCAACCAACAACCAACAACTTCTCTTCTTCTACAGAGGTATTTATAGAATAATGAGGAAGTGAAATCTAAAAAGATCTCCTAAGACAATTAATACAGTTTCAAGACTTCGCGGCCTTTTGAGGGGCTCGATGGAGAAGTTTACAGGTGGATCACTATATTATCTGTTTACAATAAATATCAAAGCTCGGCGGGAGCTTAATTTGACTTTGAGGCTCTGTGTGCTGTGTGGAGTAACTCTGTAGATATTTTCTGCATTGATTTCCTTGCAGAAGTAACTCCCTGGCTGCGTTGAGGCAAAACATCTTTCTTTGCAATAACTTCGGCCCTGGTTTGAAAGGTTTGAGGCAACAGGTGGCATTTAGTTGCTGGGAGGAATCAATTCGCCTCCTTTTTGTGGCGGTGGAGGGTTTGCTGTCACTAAAACACTTTAGGTATTCTGCAGACTGTGTTTTAGATTGGGGGATTAGGATTTTGATAACAGTCTTAGCCGTAATCCCCATAAAACTGTCTTCAATTCTCTGTGCTGGCACATTTCTGGTCTTCTACAGCTAATACTCTTTGACTGTGCCGGATTCTTGGTGCTTCACTGTTACATGGGGCCGTGCAGGGCTATATGGCATCAATGCCTCATGAAACACTGATGACAGCATGAATTTAACACCTGCGAACGATTTCCTTTGATAAATAGAAGGAGGGAGGGTCGTCACCCTCATCTTTCGAATTTCATCTGAATATAGTGAAAAACGTTAAACCCTACAAAATACAAACAAAATTTATGAAATCCTGCATTTATAGGTCAAACTGCATTGGAGGGTGTGAGGAGGAAGCAGGGCCGTTGGATGGCATCATCCAACGGTCGGGATTAATCGAATGGAGTCAAAGGGGAGGCGGAAAGGTGATTAAATCAGAGCCGTCGATCGCGCAAGATCGACGGTGGGAATGCGATTTCCACTATACAATATCTTGGTTATCGCGCAGGTACTTTGTTTAACCAGCAGACAACTTCGGCGATCAACAACCGTTGGATGAGGTGCCACAGATCGGACGGCTGCGGTAAATTTCGCTGGGTATCCATGGTCTGAACGTTAATGCGCGGGGGACTATGGTTATACAGTGGTTTTGAAATAGTACAAGGGACACGCGTCGCTGGATGTATGGATTCGCTGGGCAACAGGGAAAAACCACCACCCGCCCAAAGGCGGTGCGGAAGAAACCGACGTGGTTATGTGAAAACAGTGGAAAAATCAATGAAATGACATAAAGAGGGGTCAGGCGGGAGAATGCGCGGAGGACCGTTAGATCTTGGAGCAGGGATGCAGATCAACGGCGGAGATGCGGCATCGGGATATAAATGAAAAAACCTTTGTAAACAACAAAAATTGACATTTCTCCACTTTACAAAGGAAAAAGGATTTATTTATATGAATGGCGGGGGTATCGTATGGTGGGCCCGGCGGGATTGATCGAAAATTGCAAAAGTGGAAAACGCAACGACGGATTATGCGACGGAGGGAAAATGCGATATTGCGATTTGCGATGAGCGCTGGGGAAAAATGCGATTGGAGAGGTCGCATCACAAATATTTGTGATGCAATCAGATCGCATCGCAAATATTTGCGATGGATCAAACTATTTAAACAATGAAACATGCGATTTGCAATATGCGATGGATCGCATCGCAGAAACTTGCGATGAGCTTTTTAGAGGAAAACTGAAAATTGCGATCTGCGTTCTGCGATGGATCACAGCGCAAATATTTGCGATGCATCAGTTTAAAAAACAACAATTTGGAAATTCTGTGATCTGCGCTTTGCGATAAGTGCCAAAGGGTTAAAACTTGGTTCCAAGGTGCGGGCGTATGGAAGAAAAGGGGCTAAGGGCTTAAGCTCGAGGGGCTTAAGTTCTATACATAAAAAC